>OY829914.1:248948149-250148149 GCA_963691935.1 Nephrotoma guestfalica
CATAAAACGCCTTTTTGTTTTGGTATCGAGATTCAAACGGGCGTCTCTTGTCCGGGTTCAGTGAATAGCTTTCAATTTCATCCGCCTTGTCGATTTTAGCTTAATCCGGAGTCACATAAGATTTTTCGTGTAAGGTGGGCTCTCTGCAGATTTTATTAATAATACCTCGGACGTAATTTGACAGTTGCGTTGGGATCGGTGTTTCCGGTCATTAATTTTGGGTTTTGGCGTTCCCATGTTTTTGTAGATGTTTCCTTATTACACCTTTTCTGTTTGAATCCTGAAAAGTTTATATACTTCCACTCCTTTTATTTGAATCCTGAAAAATGTATATACACACTCTTTTATTTTTTACTCTTGTGGATAAATTTATTTACTTTTTGCAGATGACTTTAACGTTAGCACATCTGCCACAATCGATAACATCAATTACGTTCTCTAGTTCTGTTTACTATTGCTTCTTTATGCTGTGCGCGAGACGTTTCGGCCTTGACGTAGTTGCTGGAGTGATCATTTTAGGACATTTTTCTGGTTGAAGAAATCGCCCTCCTTCTACAATCTCCTGGTTTGATCATCCGTTCTACAAGAGGGAATGTAAATTAATATTTATTAAGACAACCTTTTATATGCCATAAATTAGGAGTCTGACTGGCTTTATTCTTTAGGATGAAAAGCTAAGGTATACTCGTATTTAAAGTTTTCAGTCTAAAAGTCTGTTATTGTTATTACTAAATTGGTTAGAATACCTAGTTAATTAGCATATGGTAATTTGGTTGGTTTAAGTAGTATTGAAATGTTAAACACGAAGGTTCAGTAAGACAAGAGATGCTTACGTATTGGAACAGGACAGCTAACTTGGAAATCGCTACGATTAATGTAATTGTTCACTTGTCGTCAACCCATTGTTAAACCAGTGAAACCGAAACAAATTTTGCTGTAATGAGTATATTGATAATATTGCCGTAGTTCTTGTTGATAAGTATAAGGATGTTTAAAGAAATCACATGCAAACGAAAAAAATCTTAACATCCCGCTCATTTCGGTAAACCTGTATCCGGAGGCACAATTATGGATATAAAGTTTACCTGGCAAAAACACATTAAACAGAAATTCAAGAACGCACGCAACATGTCCGAAAAAAAATAGAAATACATTTGGCAAATCTCTCTTTTGCTTCCTTGGTGTAGCCGCGTTCCTTATTGCATTGTAAAAAAACCTAGGCATTTTATTCGGGACGTTTAAACATCTCATCAAATTGGTTTAGTGCTTCGGGGAAATTTTAATATTTTATTAAATCAGTGGTTAAAAAATTGAATACAAGTATTTTTTCTAAGGAATTGTATACGATAATTGACAAACAAACCATTATTATTTTTCAATCATTCTATAGACAAGCCACCTAAAGGGCCATTGAATCCAACACTGTTTCTTTGAAATGTTGTAGATGGCTGAACTTTTTTATTTTCAGGTCTTCCTTATTTCTTCATAGATCACACTGCCTAGATTTAAGTTAACGACATGTAGAAGGAAGAATATTCAGAAAACGGCCAGATTGGCTTCTGTAGAACTGCCATTACTAAGTACCGTGTAAAGTAAAGGTTTGTAATACTCCTTTCATTATGAATAATTAGTTATTAGGAGATTAAGTATACAAATGAAATAGATACAGATAGTTGAATTTAAAAATATTATTCTGGTTTCTGATTTTGAAATATTCTACGAATTACTGAGTTTCATTTATTTGCAATCGCTGCAATAAAAACCGAGGGACAAACGAAAGGAACAGAAAAAAAATCACGGAAATGCAGAACAAACCATTTTGCAGTCGTAATACTGTGATAAAAGAGAAAAGATGAATAAAAAATTAAATAGAAATCGTTTGCGAGATGAAATAATTTAAATGATTATAATTTGTACTGCATTGACGAAAAAACAAACTTCAAAGCTAAAAATATTCCTTATTACGAATTTTTTATGAATTCTGTGTGTGTACGGCTTTGTTTGTATATGAAAAGCTCTGGAAAGCGTTTTATTTTACTTTTTGTAAATTTCATTTAATTTATTTGCCTCAGAAAGTTTAATAATGGTAATTTTATCAACCAAAAATCAATTTCTATAGAATTTTTTTGTTCTCTTATTATGCGAAAAAAAATTCCCAAACCCAACATTATTATGATTTTCATTTCTATATTTTAAATTAATTTTTATTTTTATTTTCTGGTTTTCTGTACAAAAGTCAATCCTCTATTTATGTATTTTTCATTCCAAAACGTTCATCGAGCATGAATAAAATGCTTTAAACATTGAATACACAAAAATACAACTTTTTTGTAGACTCTCATAATCATCGTTTTATTTTCGGTTCTAAATGTTATTGTTATAAGAACATACACATTCATAAATATGTAAATGTATTTATATACGCAAAATCTAATAATTGAACATAGCATACGGAACAAACAATTTTGGAGAGAATAAAATACGTTGTATGACATTACAATTCAATATTCTATGTGATGGACCACTGTCAAGCTTGCTACTACCCCTGCAGCTTGTTAAATTAGACAAACAATCAATGCAGAATTAGGAGCTATTTATGAGTTCTCGAAGTCCGCGAACAAACAAATTTAGTTCACTCAGTTTGGAAGGAGTATAAATAATTGTACCGTTGAGGAGCTGAGTAATGAAGGCTGAGACCTCTAGCACTAAATCAATATATTTTTAATGAAATTTTCTTCTACAATTCGGAGGTATTTATTTGAGCGTACCCTTAATACCATAACAACCCCTTATTTGGGTTTCAACAATCGCGTATTGGATACTTGTACGCATAAACAACCCATTTGTAATTGGAAAAGTTTTACATTTTAATATTAGATACTCTAATATTACCATACTTTAATATAAGGATATACTGATTTACTACACCATCTGCTACACCTTAATAATTTTAAAACCACCCCCAAATATTTAACCAACAAATTCTTTTAAAAGTGTTTTTTTTTATATATATTTATTTATTACAACTGATTTACAAATCATCTAGTAATTTATCTTTCGTAATTTATATTCTTGTTTGGAGGGTTGTAGCCCTTTGGCTAGTCCCCTTTACAATTTTTTTATATTTTTAGCCGATCCTGATTGGATCTTGTACATCATGCGGTTTCTTCCTTCGCAGCCGTCTTACTAGGTTTGAATCATCCAACATACGACGTATCTCAGCATTTTGGTGTAGACTAATACGTTGCATATGTTTTCTCGCGCGTTTGCTTATTTCTTCACTAACGAAATCCATCTTCAGATCTCTATGGAGGTTGTCATTTCTTATGTACCACGGTGCATTAACTATTCCACGAAGGACTTTGCTTTGGAATGACTGGATGATATTGACATTGGTTTTCTTTGTACAGCCCCAGAGCTGAATACCGTAAGTCCACACAGGTTTTAGGATTTGCCGGTATAGTAGCAATTTATTATGTAGAGTTAGCTCAGAATTTCTTCCTAAGAGCCAATCCATCTTTCTGTATTTGATGTTTAACTCTTCTTTTTTCTTTTTCACATGGTCTTTCCATTTTAGTTTCGCGTCTAGAGTCATGCCTAGATATTTTGCGGTATTTGCATAGGGAATTTGCTGCGAGTTCAGTTCTACTGGTATCCAGTTGACCTTCTTGTTGGTAAAGTTTACGTGAACAGATTTTGTTTCATTAAGTTTTATTCGCCATCTCTTGGTCCAGGTACTGACAATATTAGTAGCTCTTTGCAATTTGCTTGTAGATTCTTCTATGCAATTAGCAACTGCTAAGATGGCCGTATCATCCGCAAACGTCGCTATGTTAGTATTCTCTATCGTTGGCAGGTTTGAGGTGTATAGAACATATAAAGTTGGTCCCAGAACGCTACCTTGTGGTACCCCTGTTGATATTTTCTTTATTCCTGAGTATTCGCCATCTAATTTAACTCGAAAGTGTCGGTTAGATATGTAAAATTTTGGAATTTCATAAAACTGCTTTGGTAAGTCTTTTTGTAATTTATATTCCAAACCTTTATGCCATACTCTGTCAAAAGCCTGTGCTACGTCCAAGAAGACGCTTGAGCATACATTACTTTTTTCAAGTACGTCTTCAATTATGTTTGTAATTCGGTGTACTTGTTCTATTGTTGAATGGTTTTCTGTGAAGCCAAATTGATGTGGAGGAACAAGATTTCTTTCTGCTATTATTGGTTTTAGTCTCTTTAGGAGTAGTTTCTCGAATAATTTTGAAATTATTGGGAGTAAGGAAATCGGCCTCTACGAATTTTTGACATTTAGTGGTTTGTTTGGTTTAGGTATCATAATTACTTCTGCTACTTTCCATTGACTTGGAACGTGTTTATGTCTGAACACTGCATTAATCATTTGGAGTAGTTTACGTAGACCTTTTTCAGAAAGAGCATTTACTATTTGTCCTGTAATTAAGTCATATCCTGGAGATTTCTTTGTATTTAGGTTGAGACTGACTTCCTCTTTTAATTCTTGTAGTGTGACAGGAGATATATTGCAGTTATCCATTTTATATACTGGTGGTATGTTTTCCTCTGCAGTTTGTCTAGGTAGTGGCTGAAACGTGTTCTCGTGGTGGGTTGCAATCAACGAAGCTTTTTGCTTTGCACTTATAGCCCATGTGTCATCTTCATTTTGTACTGGTGGAATATGTAGGTTAGGTCGTTTAAAACTTTTTGTCGCTTTCCAAAGGGAGTACTCGGTATCCTTTTCCCCAGTAAGGCCATTCAAGTATATATTAAAGGATTCGTTTTTAATTTCTTTAATTAGCAACTTTAGTTTATTGGATAAAAAATTAAGAGTTGTTTTATATTCTGGCGCTCGACTTCTTTGCCAGGCCTTTCTTGCTTTTCGTTTTGCTGCAACCAGTTCCCTAACTTCTAGAGGATAAATAGCATTTCGGCGCATTTCCTTTGAACTTGAGGGGGTACTACTCCACGCCGCTTCTTGTATACTGTTGTTGAGTTGTTCTAGTTCTTCTTCTAGCTGTATCGGGTTTTTAATTGGCACCTGAAGATCAATATTATCCTCAACAAGTTTCTGGAATTTCTCCCAGCAGGTTTTTTTGTTCATTAGCGAAGGTGGACTAGTTTTTTTAATAATCGTTGCACTGATGGTCATAATAACAGGCGTATGATCCGACATAATCCCCTCGCTGCTTTCTAGGTATATGTAGTTTTCGTCTATACCTTTGGTGATAAAGAAGTCAATGATATCGGGTATTTTGTTTCTATCCGTAGGCCAATAAGTTGGTTGATCTCCAGAATGAAAACCGCAATTGCATAGTCTTCCTGCTGCAAACAGCTCTCTTCCTTTTTAGAGGTTACTCTTGATCCAGTAGGTGTTTTTTGCATTAAAATCACCTCCGATTATGAAACTTGATCCAAGTGATTTAAATAACGTGCAATAGTCTTGTTTAATTAAATTATATCTTGGGGGCAATATATTGACGATACACTATATTCTTTGTTGTTATTTATAAATACTTTTAAGGTGACTACTTGCATAAATTCCTCTTCAATTTTAAGATCTATAAAGTGTTTGATGTTTTCTTTTATAACCACCGAGGATCCTCCCCTTGCCCTTCCTGCTGGATGAATGGCGTGGTAACAATTGTACTCATATATCTTAAGATATGAAGTTGAAGTAAAATGGGTTTCCGATACTAGGCATATATCTATTTTTTCAGTATTTAGGAAAATTTCTAATTCTGGAATATGTTGCATTAGCCCATTTGCATTCCAGGTTACTATTCTTATTGTTTTATTTGTTGTTGTTTGCATCATTTTAATAGAGCATGGATTTCATTTCATTTAGAGAGTCTTGCTTATCTAACCTGTTGCTTAGAGCGTGAAGGCATTTCTCTTGTTTATCTAGACGAATGTTAAAAGCTTCCATGCTTCTTAGTATCTTTTGGAGCACTGCTGTACCTTCAGTAGTGTGCTCCGAAATAATTGGTTTTGTCATGACTACTTGCGAGTACAGTTTTGGTTTTGGTTCGCCCGTTTTACTAGCATGAGGGTTAGGTTCCTCTTTGGTGGAAGTTTGATAATTTTTTACCGATACTCCTGGACTTTGTTTTCGCGTTTTATTTCTTATTCGTTGTAGCTCCTTAGCTATTTCACATCCCCGGTAGTTTGCGGGATGTGACTTATTGCAATTGACACATTTTGCAGCAATATTTTTACTAACCGGGCATACCTGGGCATGATGCTTTCCGGCACATTTCACGCATCTAATTTCTCTTTGGCAATATTTCTGCGTATGATTAAAACCTTGACATTTTTTGCACTGCGGTATTAATCCGTTATTCTTTTTCAATGGCTCTATTTTACCTCTCATGCTAAGTATTGCCTTGATATTATACACATCTTCCACTTTTTGTTTGTTATTAAAAGTGAGCATAAATAGTGGAAGCCCTCTTTTGTTAACTTGAACTCCTTGTTCAGTTTCGATTTTGTCTTTCTTAATAATGTTTACGGCATTTTCTATTTGATAACCCTTTTGCTTGAGATCCTCAATAGTTTCCTCTTTTGCACAGGTTGGGTGAAGTCCTCTAGCCATAACTTTCATTGGGCGATCATTCTTATCCTGATAGGTAAACCACCGATGCCCTTCGGAATTAAGCTTTGTAGCCAAAGCTCTATAAGTTTCAGAGTCTACAACATTAATTTTCAGGCGCCGTTGTTTAGAGATACGAGTTTGTACTCGGCTATCGTAATCGATTTCATAATCGATTGTATAGTGGAGAAATTTGCTATCCCGACATAACAAACTTTTTAAAACTTTAGTTTAGTTCGAGTATTTTTTCGAAAGTATCATGTTTTCTAAAAGAAATTTCAAGGTGACAACTACAAAGTGGTAAACAATTAAATTTCTTTGATACGAAATAAAAGGTACCCATTTGCCCAGTAATGCATTATTATATGTTGCGCAAGAGTTTTTTGATGAAAAAAACATGTGGCATTGCAAATAAAAAATTTGAAATTGTAGTAGAATAACTCGAATTATTTGTTTTGTTGACATTTAATTAAAACTTTCACAATATTGGAAATTCTCAATTTCAACTATTGGCAACCTCGTACTGAATAAAACACTGAGAAAAAACACTGTCTACAATATGTCACCAATTCCGAATTACGCGTGGACGCACAACACTGATAACCACTGAGTATCTTGTTATTCGAATTTTAAGTGCCAACCCAATTGTAAAATATGTTAATATTCTGCATTTCGAGAAATGTTCATCCTAAATTATATAAGCTGTCATAAATCAAAACGTAAGAGATAAATTTTCTCATCAAGTAAATTAATAAACAACCTCAATCAATTTTCAGAATATCGCACAAAACTTCTGCCTACCTAGCAGATATACAATTAACTTTGAAGTATCACCATACAAATTTATTTTAATGATCAATATTGAATTGTTTTTAATTAACGTATAACCGCTCGGTTAAAAGGCCCGATGGCAACCAAACGATAATTTTTTTAATTTTATTACCAATCCATCCCTTATTTAATTCTTTCGAAACAATGTTTTTATTTTTAGTCTTTTTGTTTTTAACCAAATTATTATAAATTTATTAGGAACTCCTTCGAACGTATCACCACTACCACTACCATCACACAAAAAATATAGATTTTTGTCTTACTCTATGTTATTCCGTCTTGTGTCTTTAAATCTTGGGAAATTTCCAAAAAAAATAGAACAACAATAAAATAAAATTAAAATAATTGAATTTTGCTGCTACATACAGTAGGAAAATGGGAAATATAAAGTCTCCTTACCTAAAATTTTGGTTTTTGTGTTATTCTACGTTCGCTTTAACTCCAGTTCCCAACTCTCATTTCGATCCGCACATTTTTTGTTACTAGTAGTGTGCCAGTACTATTCTGTTCTATGCTATATACCCGTAAGTATATATTGAAAATAAACATTTGATTTGGTTTTGTAATTTATGAGACCTAAGACAATATAATATTCGTTCTTTAATATTTCTTTCCTATAAATTTTTACATGGCTGCACCTGAGTGTAACAATAAAAAATATCCTTCTATCTTTTGAGTTACGACGTATACCTAGATAGATACATAAATAATTTTGGAGGTGTGGCAAGAGTGGGACCGGCTGCGGAAGAGTAATAATATTAAAAAGTAGAAATGTACAGAAAAATTTATTAGAACAAAATTTTTGTTCTGGTAAATTTAAAATATGATTTTCGTAACCTTTCAGGTTAAATTTAACGATTAGTATTCGATTATACGCACCCAAAAATAAGATAATATAACAAAACATCGAACGATGAGTTTTACCCTAATCTATCATCGACTAAACATTACTTGACCATTTGGGCTTCGTCGTATAATAATTTATTAAAAATATTTGGCAATGATCGTAGTTGAATTCAAAAATGGTTATGTCGACCCACTTGATGGATTTACGTCGCATTTTTTTTCAAGCTGACTATTACTTGTTACAATGAATATCTTGTCCATTAATGTGCAGAAATTGATTTTCAGGCACATCATATCCGATCACTGAGAATATTGCAGCACAATACTTACCAAATTTTATAATTGATTTCCGATGTTTTTCAGTTTTCAAATTCTACCAAATATAAAAAAAATTCCATTGATTGCACAAACTTTTTAAAAATCTTGATTTACAAAATCGTTGTACAGTTAAAAATTCCAGTTGAATTATTTCTTCTTAAAGATTTCTTGGAAATTATATTGAAAATTTTTCTTCTCAGAGATTGAGTTATTTTACGCTGGGAAAGCTGGTATCGTTGGATACATAATTTCTCAGAAAAGTTATCTGGCTCAAACATTTTTAGTAAATATTTCAAATTTTTACGCTAAGTTGATTTCCCTTTCTCTGGACCCGTCAGGACAGTCCTAATATATAACTTTTAATAAATTCCAAAACAAAAGTTATGTTTCTAAAAGGAAAGCTAACCGATGGTCTCTCTGCAGTGCATTAAAAGCTTGCTAATTTGCTTGCTACAGTTATAGTTCTCAGCAATTTACAAAATACATTTTTATTTTTCAAAGCTTTGGTTTTTAAAAAATTAATTTTGTTAATTTGTGATTAGGCGCTTTCTAATGAACTTTAGAAAATCAGAATATTCTTCATATACTGAAGAAAGGGCCCGGGCTTGCGGTTCATTGGTTAGATTCCGGTTTAATGCTAAAAACATTAGTATTATTATTATCCTTTGTGAAAAGTTTTAAATGCTTTGGTAATATATGAAACCAGTAAGGTGCCATAAAGAGATAAAAACGCCTATATTTTTCATTACTGCTTCTTACACCAGCAAATATGTGTGGATTTCTGTGAGATGCCAGGGCATGATAGAGTTTTCTTAATGTGGCTTGAGAGCAGAACGGTTTCAGATTTATAAACAGCAGCGATAACGCTTTCCTAACATTATAAAGGTGAGAATCTAAATTTAACTGCGAGGCAACAATTACAGGCCCAACTCATTTGCACTTAGAAGTTGAAAGCACTGTAGGGAGCAGGGATTTATGTTGCATACGTACGTTAGGTCGTGTGAAATTCATCAGCGAACGCTGTGGTCTGACCCAACAGGGCGCCATAACCCAATTTACCTGGGTCACTGATATCGCTGATCCAACACCTCTCACCCCGATGACCTCAATTTCGAAAGCAGAATATCGTGATCAACACTATCGAATGCTTTGGATATATCTAGAAACAAAGCAGTAGGCTTTTGAGACTTGTTCATTGCCAAATATATATTATACTTAGAAAGTGAAACAATGCCTCCTCAGTAGATTTCCCCGCTAGGAAACCGAATTGTTTCTCGTGTAGAAATTTAATTTTACCGAGATAATTGAACAGCCTGCGCTTCACCATTTTATATAGTTTACACTTATTAAGCTCCAACTCATCTTCTTTCTTATAAAGCGGTATTACCAGGGCTAGTTTAAATACGTATGGAAAGTTTCCCCTATCCATGCTCAAAGTAAACAGATATGTCAAAATATCTAACAAATACCAAGAACAATTTTTAATTGTGCCGGATGTTTCTAAATTCATTGGAAATGGCTAACGAACCAGAAACAAGTAAATATACCAGGATGGTTGATGATTGCTTCATTAATATTTTAATGCTGATTTTACGGCTGCCTCCCATAATCCACCGAAGTGAGGTTCATTATCTCCGCCTTATCTGCGCCTTTAAATGTTGTACCACAATCACTGTAGATGTAGCTGCACAGTCCTCAACGGGAAATAAATCGTTTCAACGCAGTTATGAAGGCATTTGTTGTTAAATCACGAACAACTGGACCGGCATAATTAATTCCCGTGTCTGTAAACGGACGATAACTTAGTTGCTTCCTTTGTCTTATACTGGTAACAACGAACACGCACTGGTTGATTATTGTTTGAATTATTTGTTTGGCATTTATAATCCAATATTGGCACCTGATTCGGCTTAAAACTAATTCAAATCCTCTATGTAACTCCAAGTAAAATGATGATTTTTCGACAGAATAGTTGAATGTTTAGTATCGAATGATACTATCGAGTTTCTGATTCTTCCGCCTACTTCGCCGACAAATGTATGTAATTGTCGCAAAGAACTTTTGTTGCTTAAATTGAAGCGCCTTACTAAACATTCTTATTTCTTCGTAAAATTCAGCCTTCTGAATGTTTTTGATTATTAAGTTCAACTGCTAATTAGTTCGTCGGTCGGCAATTGGCCAGATGTAATCCTTGCATCTGGCATTGTTGATAAACCTCTTTATATATAAGTAATGATTCTTATCAATTTCGTATATGATGAATATTTATTCCAAATGTCACATTGACGTCTTGCTGGATGCGTGGTGATAATGATTTTCTTCATTTATTAACCACAGGTTGCTGTGTTGGGTTTCTTTAGGTGTAAGGCCTCGTGAAGCCGCGCCGGCGGTGTTATCTTTTGATTTGACGTATAGAACCAATAGGCTTGACTGATGTTGTTTTGTATTTCAGCTATACACAATTTCCTACGAATATACCTTCCATTTGTTTGAAGGACCTTGAATCCATGCAAGAGTAATAATTGAATCTCTATAAGCGTATATTGATGTTGGCGTCTCTAATGACTGCCTTACGCTGTTCATTAATCTTGACAACAAAACTGCCCCGCATAGCTCTAGTCGTGATTTTAACATCTCCGGATATTAAAATCAGCCTGTTGTATAGGACAGCAGCGTATGCCACATCCGAAGTATCACAGAATCCATGTAATTCAATAACATTGTCATAAGAATTGATCCACCTAGGAATTTTAATTTTGCTTACAAGCCGTAACGGTTTTTGAAATTTTATTCAACAGTCTTCCAGGTGACCAGGTAATTTTTCGTCCCAACCAATATTTGCTTCCCATAGATTTTGCATCAGTTAGGATGGTTGGTACTTAAAGCTAAATTCGTCTCTTTGAGGATCCTAGTATATACCTAATGTTTTTACATTTTGATCTTCTGTGATTTCAAATTTCGTAAATTCTCGATTTTTCTTAGGAATTGTTTGTAGTACCTCCCTTGAATTGCTGCACCATTTTCTAATTTTAAAACTTCCATATTTCAACGATATAATTAGCTCGTTCTGCAGGATCAATATTTCGTTTAGCGAATGCGCCCCAGTCAAGACATCATCGGCATAAAAGTTGCTTTGTCATGTGCCAGCTGATGTAATGTTCTCATATGGCCAGGTATAGTGCTGAGGCAGTGCCATAATTTACTGTAATTTGTAATTTTGTACTCCTGCAATGGCATTTTTGGATCATCTCACCAGACTATTGTTTTGCAGATCCTGATGTTCTTCGAGGACCTTTATTTGCCGATACATTTTTTCGATATCGGCAGTGAAGATATATTTGTATCTTCGCCATCTTAACACGATTGAAAAAAGATCTTGCTGTATGGTATTATCCCAGTTAGTTGTGCATAATTAAGACTGCTACTTGAAGATGTTTTTATTGAAACATCAAAAACCACTGGAAGTTTAGTTGTTGTGCTTGTCTCCTTTATGACTGTATGATGTGGTAAATAATTGTTTCTCCTTGTTGAGTCATTTGTTCTAGCCATATATCCTAAGCTCAGGTATTCGTCCATAACATTTTTGTAATCTCGTTTTTGTTTTTAGAGTCACCTAGCTCTAAATTTTTCTTTAATAGAAGCTTCACTTCATAAGAGCCATTGGATAAACGTCTAAAGCCTTCTTGGTAAAGTTTTTCACATTTAGTTTGCTCAGTCGTTATATGTTTTGGTGACTGAATTTCTTCGATTTTCCAAAACCGGTGTAGATCATCATATATAGTTGAAATCATAGTTTGTGTCTGATGTTCATTGGGGACTGAGTTTAAAGCTCCCAACAAAATCCAACCCAATTTCGTACGTTGAGCTGTGGGCCCCGTTTCACTCTTTATTATTTGTGGCATTATAATACCAGAAATGTAATCCATTCCTACTAGAATATTTGTGACTCCTGGAATATTAAACTTCGGATCGGCGGATATTTCCAAATTCCTCTTTTGTTTGTTAATTCTTAGCCTCTGAGTTGGCTGAGCCTTTGACAGCCACTATCAATGAAAACTCTTGGAAATTCTTCCTGTCCTGTACTGTACGCAGTTGCTTGAAGTCCGAAAGTCGTGTGCGCTCGATGTACCACTGTCGTTATGACGGTATGTTGATGTAGTAAGGAATGATGGGCTTCCTGACAGGTATTAAATTGTGTTTTTGAATCACATCGTTTGTGGATGAAATGTACTAAACATCTTTTACCAAATTCTGCTTTTATTGCAAACTCATGTCTCCATTTTGGACTAAGGTTTTTAAAATTGATGCAATTTGTGATTAAATGATTACCATTTCAATATCTACAATACTCTTGAACTGTATTGTGCTGAATGTAAGGTGACTTCCTTGGAAAGTATTTCACCTTATTGATATTGTAGACAGCTCCTTCTCTCTTCGATTTAGTCTCCTTATTCTCGATCATTTCTAATGATTGGAATCGAGTTTCTAGGAATCCAAAGAAACTATCCAGTGATGCCAACTTTTTTGGATCTTTCAATTTTTGCTCATATAAGTTGAGCGTGATATCGGCATCTCGATTGGCGATGCATAAGAGTTCCTCTAGCTGTGTCGACTAGTTTCCTTATGGGGAGTCCCTTCCAGAGACTGCTGATACTGTTTGACATGCTGGTATGTTTAGCTGTTTCTTGATGTTTGTTGAGACAAGTATTCGTTTATTGTTGTAGCGTTGTTGCAACGTACTCCATGCTGCGGTCATATAGTTGTCCTCTGTGATGTTAAAGGAGTTTAGTAGACCAGCTGCTGGGTCTGTTACATGATTTTTAAGTAATGCGTCTTTGTAATGTTCGGTAGTTATTTATTATTTGGCACTACCTGGGTATATATCTCTAAATGTTACCCAATTTAGATAATTCCCATTTAATGTAGAAATCTCCAATTTTAGCAGTTTAATTTGCGGAATTAATTTCACTGAATCTCTTCCGACTTGATGTAAGTCTTCCAGTTTGTCTTCTAACTGGGCTACCATGCAATCATACTGCATTTCCCAATCAGTATATTGTTCGATGCATGTACCTATTGTTATCTTGATTCTTATATATATAGCTTCTGGATGTAATACTGCTATATTCAACCATTTGCTTCTGATGTGCTGAAGCTTCTGCCGTAAGTATGATTTTGAATTTAGGTCAGTGTCCCAATTTTTTTTAATTGCTTGGATTGTTCTCATTAAATGCAGCCTTTTAATGTTTTGCATTCTTATTAAATTCGTGTCTTGTTGATCTTTGGAGCCTCCATGCGTTTTGCTATGAGCTGCTTGTACCCAATTTTTAATAGTCTTATTTATTCCAATACTCACGGTTCTTATTAGATGCAAATTGTTGACTCAGGAGTTGGTCTGTTTGTTTGAATTCGTTATAAAGTGTTCAATTTCTCTTTACGTTTGACGAAATATTCTAGTTTCGCCTTACGATCTGGACCATCTTTTTTAACATTTTCTTCTGCCTTTTGGATTTGAGCACCAATCACGCTTTGTTTTTGTGCTAAATCTACGAATTTACTTTTATGTTGAACTTAGAATTTTAATTATTACACACTTATTTCCGGTAATAACTAATTTTCGAAGATGAGAAATGTAGTTCATGATTCGTTTTACTTCGCTCGAAGGACGAATGTTTGTTCGGCTTAGATGTGCTTAGTTGATTTACTCTCAATGTTTTAATTAGGAATAGTGTGCCTACCTCGGGTGGGGGCTTAGGCCAATATATTTCCAATTAAATGACGAGACTTGGATGTTTTGTAAAATAACTCACTTATTTATTCTAATTATTATATTTATACATACAAACTATTATGTTTTGGTTTTAATGTTTTAATTTTATTGTCAAATGGGTCTAGATGGCCCATTAACAACCAACCTTTGTACATCGTAAAGAAACACCGCGATTGCTCTGGCATGATAACGAGGAATATGACCTGCATAAAATTATATGTCGAAACTAAAAGGTCGCGAGCGATGAATCGAAATGAATAGAGTACCTCAGTTCAGACGACATACCCTTCATGGAAAACAAGAGCTCACTGATATTTAAAACTGTTTGAATACGATAAGGTAAAGACAAATAATAAAATTACAGTCAATCACAAAAATTTCCGTACACCTTGTTACATTTCATTTTTTTACCGTTATCTTTACTAAAACTGAGTGAAATTCCTATAGGCATCAATTAGTTGTATTTAGTTGATCTACGCGAGACAACAGTTTTGTCGATTTTTCAAATTTTGAATGTCTTTTAACAAAATGCTTTTCATAAAACGAAAAACGTCAGTAAAATTACGAAATGTGATATTGAAATTATTTTAACAAGGAAAATCATACCGGTTAATTAGAGCAATCGTTTGAAGAACGCATTATACATTCCGAAGAGTTGTTAATAATTTCAAAGAACGTGAAAATACAGCACGGAAACTACAAACTTACCGACCTCGGAAGGTAAATTATTGTACCGAATGGACAATCGTAAGGATGGTAAAAACAAATCCAGCCAAAAGTGCCTCTAAATGTGCAACTGTTTCTGAGGAGAAATGAATATAATGAGCGTACTATGTACAAAAACCATTTATGTCTGTAGTAAATAAGGAAAAAAGGAAACAATATGCAAAGTTTTACCGAGACAAAGATATAGGATTTTGGCAAAATGTTTTATTTTCCGACGAAAGCATGTTAAAAATTTATGAACCTGATGAACATCAGAAAGTGTATAGAGCAAGCCTAATACGGCGTTTGAGGAAAAAAGGTAAAACCTGCAAATGCTGTCGGAAATTTAGAGTTTATCGACGGAAACATGACTGCTGAATATTTAGATATTTAAAAAAAATTGAGTCTTCCTTCTGCGTCTCCAACCAACAAAATCACCCACCTCATCACTAGATTTGAGCCCTATAGAACATTGGTGGAAAGAACTAGGTAGAAGACTCTACAAGCATAGGATCACTACAAAAAAAAAACAATTACAACTGGCTTTAAAAGAGGAATGGAATGCCACTTTCTTGAATTTAGTGAATTCTATGCCTTCGAGAATGAGAGTTGTGTTCGAAGCCAAAGGAGGTTCAACAAAGTACTGATTTTTGATCTCCCATCAAATTTTTGTTTTTAATTATTAAATGCACGCAAATTTATGTGACCTTATATTATCGAAAAACGTGAATTATTTATTGAAGTAAATATTTTTTTTAAACAAACACAGTCTTTTTTATTATTTATGCCTAAGTAAACACAAGATACAGAGTCCGGTAATTATTTATTCATCTTAATATGATATCCGTGCGATTTTTATGGTGTATGCAAGTTTTTATGAGTGACTGTAATTATTTACTGTAACAAATTTCAAGCAATATAGTCGTTCTTGTTAATTTAGCAAAACTCCTAAATACCACGATTTAAAATCTCTTTGTGTTTTGCAGTTGTTATTTTGTTTATAAAATAAATATTTTATTTTGCTTAAATAAGAAATTTCGAATAAAACATTTGAATGTAAGTATTTGCATGAATCAGAATTTTTTCTAAATATTTTCACTATAATTATGTTGACCAGAAAGTGTGGCTTTCTTTATGTGTATGGGCAAAACTATTTTCTATATATACGAGACAAAAAATTGTTCATTAAACATTTATTTAAAAAACTTTTTTCTGTTTACCACATAGAAGGAATTGGCTCCAAGCAAACCCAAAACAAAAATTTCTTAAAATAAACATGTTGAGCAGAAAATTAAAGAAAATCCTATATAAATAAAAATTACCTGACCTTTCTTTATAATCCAATTAACCCTAACTTAAATCACGTACGCGATATTTAATGCTCAAAATATAGGAACGAATAACCATCACCACGAAAATATAATAAGAATTTATTCGTTAAACATTTAACTTTTCGAGAAACGAACGAGAAGAAATAAAAAATAAAATCTGTCAGTATATATTCTATTGCCAGGGGTGTGAACCAATTTTGTACAAGTTGAAAAACTTTTTTATCGTATTTCAATTCGGTTTCATGCCCCCGTGTATACGATAATATGACGTACTGCTTATAACGGGAGAATATAATACCCACCCGTTTTTGGTCTATTAAATAAGATTATTCGTTAAAAGATGAACCGAGCAAAGTATATAGGCGCAGAAAAATAACAAAATACTTTAAAAATCACATAACATCGCATAAAATATCCTTATTTATTAGCAGAACAAGAATTATGGGTTTTCATTGTTTTCTTGTGTATCGGAACCGACATCTGTTTCTTCTTCTTCGTTTTCTTCTTGTTTTCGGTATTTTCATTTTTTTCGAAATATTTTATTCCCTTTTTAATTCTGTTATCCATGTTTTGTAATATTTAAAAGAATATCGTGTCCCCCCAGTACACAAAAATAAAATGTTTGTGTTCCTTCGTACAAAGAAGCTCCTATCCCAAAATTCGAGTTGAATTGGATCAACGTGGAAAAACAAATACTTAGGTATAACATCATTTTGGGTGTAAGCCACCGTCATCGTAATGATCGTGTTAAACAAATTGAAATAATAAATTTGTTAATTTGATTTGGTTTTAATACTTCACACACTCCCACCCAAAAAACATTCAGCCGTTTCTTTAATAATTTTCTTTCGAATTTTGCGACGTCTTTGTTTTGTAAAGGAAAATCTGTTTGAGCTTTCCGATAAGTGATTAATTTGTTTTCGATTTTTTACAATATTTATGTAGGTTTAAATTGATTTTATATACAGATATATGGAAGAGAAATTGATTAGAGGAATCTATGGCGTGTGTGCGAACATGTTCATAGGATATGATTTGATTTTTTTTTTTACAAAATTTAATTTGGGGTTCTGCTTTTTATTACATATTACACGGGACATAAAGCTCCATCTGCGAACGTATTATTTTTGGAAAATATTTAACGTTAAAATTGTTTCAAACGGCTCCTGTTTAATGTATTTTTCCCTCTGTTCACCAGAAATATCCCGATTAGCCGAATTGGCTTTTATGACTGGAAATTTATTATTTTCTGGATATAAAATAGTAATAAATGTGTAATTCTGTACTCGTATACTACAAAATTGTAGATGCCACGTAATTGTATTTTGAACATAATAATTATGAATTATCATCATCTTTATGAAAAGTTACAATTAGAATTTATAGGGTGGTTCATGAGTAGTGCCTAGTTTGGAATCGTCATTAATATATATATATATATATATATATATATATATATATATATATATATATATATATATATATATATATATATATATATATATATATATATATATATATATATATATATATATATATATATATATATATATATATATACTGTATAACCTGCAAAGATAACCATACCAAAGTGACCACTTGCCTAATATAACCCATTCCCGAACAAAAAATACATTAAAACATGCATTTTTTGCTCTATAAAGTGATCATTTACATATTGTGACCATTGACCACTGTTAAGCAGGGATATTTTTCACTTTTATCATTAATTTTCTTATGATTCTAGATGACACCAACGAGTAAAAAATATAAAGAACTTTATATTCAAGAAAAAAATCGAGTTATTGAAGTTTTTAGAAACGTATAGTGAGCGTACCGCTGCGAATAAATTGGGAGTGAGTAAACTGTCAACAATATTAAAAAAAAAAGAATGAAATTCTTAATCTTGTGAAAAATGAATTCGGTCTATCTTGCAAAAGGTGTGCCACAGAATTTGACGAAGTTAACGTCTTGACATTGAACTTGTTTAAAAAGCGCGGGGTTTAAATGCTCGAATCTCTGGACGAATGTTGCAGGAAATTTCATTAAAATTTGCCACTGAATTGAAATTAACTCATTTCAAAGCATCTGTGTTTTCTTAAAGCGGGTTTTACTTGCAGCAATGGACAAAATTTAGGCAATGATCTGGAAGATATTGAGGAAGAAATTCTATTGCCCATTGAATGTGACAGAGATGCAGTTGTCTGAGAACATTAAAACCCCTCTGAAATATTTAATGCAGTTCTGAGTGAGCATGATAAAGAAAATGAAATTGATAACAGTAATAATAGTGACTACGTGCATTGAGGAAAATGAGTGCAAACTGTTGATTTTACTATATCAAGCAAAAACTCATGTAGCTGACATTATTTGCCAAAAACGTCTCCATTTCGTGCCAACAAAGCTGGACAGTTTCTTCACGAAATGAAAAAAATTTAATTCAAGTAAAATGATTCTTTTAAGCTTCAACACACCAATATACCTATATGCATAGATACAAAATTATTTAAATTTTGAATTGGGTTGGAATTTTGAATTGGATTGGTTGTGAATTTTGTAAACATAATATTTTATATGAATAAAGCGCTTAAAACGAATGAATTCGGTTCCATTTACGTATTTTGTATGATTTTCCTCATTCCTAAAACCCTTAACGTATTTTTTTTGTGTAGTGACCACTTGCTTAAAGTGACCGATTTTAGTCGGTCCAGTCGGTGGTCACTTTCAGCAAGTTCTACTATACATACATATACATATATATATATATATATATATATATATATATATATATATATATATATATATATATATATATATATATATATATATATATATATATATATATATATATATATATATGTAAAAATAAAAAAAATTATTCCAGTAATAGTTACGAACGAGAATTTCAAATAATACTGTTACAATTATATAATATAACGAAGAACTTTAAAAATATAATATAAATACCAACGCCACAAGTGCAGAACGTTTAAGTTTCCCAATGAAGGCATTTCTGACTTGGGATCACTCGAGAACGATTTGAATGAGGATCCCTTTCCAAAAAATTTACAAATTGTTGCAACCATTTGACAATTTATATTCACAATAAATTATAAATAATTAGTTCGATATAAGAGACTGATTGAATCCAATGAGAAAATTAAATTAGATCAGCTAACGATTCAGGTAGTCTTGTTGCAATGAACAATTTCGTAAATCACCAATAACCAAAGTTTCTGATAGCAATCATATTAAAATGGGGATAAGAAGGCCCTATTATAACTACTCCCTTGTAGATCAACAAGTCAAAATAATAAGACAGACAAACCTTTAAATTTCGAAATTCTATGCGAAATACATTCAAATCTGACATCATGCCTAGTAAGTAGCCTTGCGTTTGCTTTACATGGAAATATTCGTTTTTCGGCGTTAAATAATAGTCCCGCCGTCGGTAATAAGCCAGCTCTAACAATTCAAAGTGCTCGCTTAATGTGGCGGCGATGGTCAGCAATTCACCCAGATATGGATAGGCTGCAAGGGCTGCATTACACTGTTTAAATCGCGTCACTTTGAATTGACATAGAGTAGCCGCCCCAAAACCGTCAAGGCTTCTTGTATAGGTTTATTCCAGCTATGTACTTTGTCTCGGAAAGTCTACCAAGCAGTCCATCAATCATTGTAAGGGGTAAGTGTCCTTCTCCGTTATCGTTGAGTTTACGACAGTCTAAACGAAGTCTGGTATTTCCGTTCTGTTTTCGAACAATCGCTAACATCCAATCGATGTCTTCGGAACACAATTTCATGCTAAAAACGCAAAAAAAATTATCTATAATTTTCTGTGGTGCCTTTATGTTCGTATCACTCAGTTCATGGGATTTAACCGATTGTGTTGCCGCCTCGCTTAGTTCGTCCACATTATGTATTGGGACAATGTGAATTTGATCTTGTGATTTCTTGAACCGAAAGTAACTGGGAGTGTTACGTTTTCCTCTATTGCATCGTGTGTTCCGTCAACTGTAAAACAGTTGTAAATGAAAAACTTGAGTTTTCTGTATTTTATATTAAGTTCAACCAATAACTTTACCGAACTTTTACCTAAAACGCATGCCGTTTTTAACGAAGGACCTTTTATTTTTAAAATATTTGGCGAATTTAGAAATTTCCGAGCAAATCAGGATTAGTTAAGTGATTTGTCAACTAATTCTTGTTTTGTGGATTCGGTGTCAACTTTGTGATTTTATGTGCATCTCCCGCTAAGGCATTGGTCGTCTTTTTGCGTTGTTTTCTGTGTTCGCCTAAAGCAGCTTTGGCTATGAGATTTTCGAACATTCACTGTCCCATACGGGCTCTTTAGGTTGCAGATCATTTTTTACACTTACCGCAGTCGTTTCAATATGCTCGTTTCTCATCGTTCTAATATTTCCACTGGTTGGGCCGAAACTGTTTGACAAAACTAACGAATTAGATAACATACGATGTTTTAAATATTTCGAGTTGAAGGTTGCGGCATGAACAGAATGGTACAAAATGTTTTATTGGATTAACTATTTCGTTACCGTAGATCGTGAATTTACAACCTACGATCAAATCTACCGGATTTACACGCGTAGACGGACAACACTGCCCACGCGCCAAACACCCTGTATATTATCTACCATGATTGAAAAGTGTTAAAAGTGATCACAATTGGCAATATTAGCTCTCAACTATACCGGAGAACTATACCGGTCACATTGTTTATTAGGGTGGAAACAACTTTGTTGCCGACAACAACAATAGATACGGGTACGTTTATTTTACATCTTTTAAAGTATCATTCAAAATTTTTATGTATAGACGAATTACACTAAAATGTCCATTAAAAACTTAGTATTTGTGTGTACCAATTCCGGCACATGCAGAAAAAAATTAATTCCACTATAAATAAATTATTTTCACTCAATTAGTTGTTTATAGAATTCAATTACCACTAAACGAGTTCAATATACAATTTCTCAACATTTCTATTCATTACTTTGTTCCTTCAACTGGAAATTCTTTTAATTCCAGCGCTGTTATGTTGCTAGGTACTGCCATTGATTGGTACTTAATTTTAATTCTCTACAACTATGACATCAAAGTTTTAGTAAGAAATGGTCCGGAATACCCGCCCCAAACAAAATAAATCTCTTCTCTATTCGATTTGATTTTATTGAATTCTGCACTATTTGTACATAAAATGAAATCTATTCAATTGCTTAATACTATGACGATGCTCGTTAACAACTACGATATGTTGATACACAATTAGAAGAAATATTCAGCTAGCGAAAACTTTAAGTAATTCCATAGAGAGTTATCACGAATAATATAGACATATTCTCATAATTATATCGAGAGTGCTATTTGTCTATTATCCGATTAAAGCACGATTACAAACTTTTCTATTATTTAAGATTCATTCAACGTTTCAGTATATGAGCAGATGATTTGAATAATTTACATCGCAGGCAAAAGTAAAACGGTTCAAGATTCAAACAGTTTGGGCTTAACTACCAATAGTTTTGATGATAATTTCTACACGTCGATTCTCTCGCGATTTACGTTCTATTGTTATCGAGTTCAATTTAAACTGTAGGGCTCTTTTGTAAACATTATTCCAAGTACTAGGTAATATTAGTATTATTCCATCTATACGAAAATCCCAACTTTTGTATATCCCCACTGTGTCCAAAGTGTGAGCATGAGGCTTTTTATGGATATAATAAAGGCTGCCTTAAAGATTAAGATTAAGAGGTAGCTCTAGGACTGAACTTGAAAGATCGATCCTTGGAACTGAAATTATTTCACCGTTATGAGATCGAGTGAACAATTCTGGTTCAGGCACGTTATATTTCACGCTTTTCACAACTAAAGTAACTAAAGTAGCATGACTTTAGTTCAAACTTTAAAATTTCGAGTATGTTGAGATGATCCAGCTGTATTGATGTAATTCGTATATTATAGTGAGAAGTTAAAACGTCCCCATTCATAACTTCATTGACTTAATCTGTGTTTAAATATACCCGCCTTTGTACAAGTCAATAATTTGACTGTTGATTCTGTCTATACATCAAAAGAATTGTTTTTCCAAAAATGTTTGTCGTCGAATCATCGTCACAAATTAGGTTTTCTAAAATTTCAATTGTGTTTTGTAATAAGTTGTTCCCACACTTAAGTGTTCAAGCTCCAAGTTTTAACAACCAAATATTAAAGTCTTGTTCAACACATTTCATGTTCTTTACTAACTTCTAATTCTCAAAATTGTGTCGGTTTTGCGAATACTTTAAGATTGCCTTACATCACTTCTGAATAATACGGCTTTTCCATCAAAATAATTGATTGTTTGCATAACTTTCTGCAGCAACTTGTCTTTTGTATTGAGAAGAAGATTAGATGCCATAGGTCACTTATCAATAATAATCAATTTGCATGACGAATATACTCTGCACCTTCACTTTCTATGCTTTTTGTATTCTAATGAGAGAAATACTTTATATATGGCGCTTAGATCCATTGCACTAATCTGCCATATTAGATTAGCTAGTTATATAGGGGTAATTCTGAATAGCTATGTTCGGCTGGGGGCAAATTTTTGTATCATTCAATGGAAGAATTTAAATGAATTGGGTAAATTGCTAACTGCTTAACAATTATACTTTCTCAAATAACAAATAGGAATATTAAAATGCTTATTAAGGAGATTGTTAATCGAATAGTAGAAATAATATTTCAGGACGTGTAAGCATGGGGATAGTCAGAGTATTGTCGAGGTATTCCTGTCAGGCCTAGAAAATGTTGCGAGAAAAATTTTAATTTAGCTCCTTAAAATATAATGGCGAATTGCATTTATAATCATTGAGAATTTATTGTTAGTTATGGGGTTAGTTACCCTTGTTATTAAGGGGTATCAATGTACGGACGATAATACGTAATGGAAGTGGGCCACAACATAATAAGTATCATGAAGAATGATAAATTACTCCTGTGAGCTCCCCAATAGTAAATAAGAATACAAACCCTAATGATCACAGTAGTGATGGGGAGTATGTTAATTGGGATCCATGAAGAGTTGCAAGTCAGCTAACAATTTTAACTCCTGTTGGGACATCAATAATAGTAGTGGCCGAAGTAGAATATGCTCGGGAATCGACGTCTATACCAACTGTAAATGTGTGGTGGACTCAAACAATAAATCCTTGTACGCCAATTGCTAATATTTCATAAATTATTCCTAATGCTCCAAAAGTTTCCTTTTTCCTCTTTCTTGGCTAATTACATGTGAGATTATTTCAAATCCTGGAAGAATTAAAATATAAACTTCTGGGTGACCGCAAAGAATCAGAATAAATGTTGGTATAGAATTGGGTCCTCTCCTGCGGGGTCAAAAAATGAAGTATTCAAATTTCGATCAGTTAGAAGTATAGTAATAGCTCCGGCTAAAACAGGGAGTGAGAGTAAAAATAAAATTGCAGTAATAACTACGGATCAAACAAATAACGGTATTCGATTTAACGTAATTCCTCTTGATTGTATATTAATGGTAGCAGTAATGAAATTTACAGCCCCTAAAATAGAAAAAATCCAGGCTAATATTGTCCGGGCTACAGAGGTCTCTGAGTGAACAATTCCGCCTGATAGGGGGGTAGACTGTTCAACCAATACCGGCCCCATTTCCTACTATGCTACTGGCTAATAAAAGTGTAAGGGATGTGGGAAGTATGGTAAGTAAGTTACTCTGGTTGTTTCCTTAGTCAAAATAAAGCACTTTTTTGCGCAAAAATGACGAATTAGTGTTTCATACAAATAAGTTTTTCTATTACTTCAAAAAAATTACTTTTTGGCTTTTTAGTTTCATGTTTAGTTGCACCAACAGTTTTGTGAAATAAACTTGAGATGCTTGTTGTTAAAAGAGGTGATCATATTGTAGGGGGTTTTCAATATTAGGTAATCCGTTTGCATCATTGGGTACGTTAAAACAATCCAGAGTAAATCCTGGTGTCCTTAAACCGGATTGACGGTCCTTTATTAAAAAATGAAGAAAATAATATTATTTGGTGTTTTTTGGTGTTCTAAATTGGCATAAGAATTTGTCGGGAAGTGCATTAACGTGGATTGGTTCTGTGATGATTGTAAAAAAAATTTCAAAATGCAGTGTGAATTTACTTGATTTATCTGAACTATGCAATAACATTAATAACACAGTGAACAAATTGTCACAGTTAGTTTGGGCTGACGATAGTTGTGCATCTTCTAATAAAGGTAGCTCTGCAATTTACAAGCAAACATCTACAGGGTGGCTGAGACCAAGTGTTACCAAATGAAAACGCTGTAATTTTTTTAATTTTGATTATTTCGTGGAATATGTTGAAAACATATTACATTTTATGAAAAACATGTTACTGCTCGATATGACCTCCTTTGGCTCTGATTATTTGATTCAGTCTTCCATAGAAAGCATTGCATGCTGACCGAACGTGAGCTTGCGGAATTTTATTCCATTCTCGAACAAGAGCAGACTTCAATGCATCAACACTATCGTATTTTTTAGTATGGACACCTTACTCTCCAAAATGGACCATATGGAGAAATCCATGGGATTCAAGTCTGGTGAATATGGTGGCCATTCTTTCGACGAAATCAGCCGCGGAACGCAATTTTGTCAAAATTGCTGTGTCGCTCGAGCTTTGTGTGATGGTGCCGAGTCCTGTTGGAATGTCCAACGGTTCGTACCAAAGTGTTTACGTGCCCAAGGTAGCAAAGCATCATTTAGGATCTTTTGGCGGTACACCTCTTGGTTTACCTTGACTCCATGTTCGATGAAAACCAGAGGAGTGCGTCCATCTGCAGTCACTGCAGCCCAAACCATAACATAAGCTGGTGATTGCTTGCGCATGGCAACTCCTGTGTCCAAATTACCGTTGGACTTGTGCTCTAACTAAACATGATTATTTTGTTTATTCACATACTGTTGAATGGTGAAATTTTTCTCATCAGAAAAGACAATCTTTGGAATCTCATCACGTTCGGCCTAGGCCTTCAATGCTCGCGTTCTTTCAAGCCTAACTTTTTTTTGTGCCTTCGTAAGATCTCAAACTTTTTGTATCTTGTAGGGCTTCAAGTGTAATTCATTTTTCAATATGGTTTGAATGCTGTATCGTGAAACATGTAGTCGTGCGGCTAATTGATTGGCACTTTGACGAGGATTTCGTTGGATTCGTTTC
Source organism: Nephrotoma guestfalica (assembly GCA_963691935.1). Lineage (NCBI taxonomy): Eukaryota > Metazoa > Arthropoda > Insecta > Diptera > Tipulidae > Nephrotoma > Nephrotoma guestfalica. The sequence continues at coordinate 248,973,794 of OY829914.1, forward strand.
TTCACATTTCGTTTCATTTCTTTTGATGTTTCTGTCTTTTTAGGACCGCCTCTGTTGCGTTTAGCGATGTTACCAGTTTCGTTGTATCGAGTTATGGTTCGATACACAAACATTTTATTCACATTCAAATGCTGGAGCTGACGAACTATTGCGGTTTGTGAATTTCCACCCAAATACAGTTCAATTACACTATTACGTTTGAATTCCATTAAGATTTTTTTATGAAGATATTAATTTAGAACAATTATTTGTTGACCACATGTAAACAATTAACCAAACTTCAATCTGTCAAAAAATTGACGCGCGAAAATGACAACTACACAAATGACAGCAGAGTGAAGTCAGTAACATTTGATCTCAGCCGCCCGTACTACTGAAAATTTAACTTTTGCACGAAAACCTAAAAAACCAGTGTGGATATTAACCGAAACCAGTGTGGATATTAACCATCGCCGTCATATTCAGTCGGCTGTTGGATTGTGTGCTGATACGATGATAACTCTGCATTCGTGTGTGCAGGTGTAAGCGTTCCCGATTCTTCGGACATTCAAATTGCCTCCAGTAGTTCATCTGTAGGAGTATCTACTGATCGAATATCCCCTGCTGTGCCTAGTGTGGATAATAACCATAGAACATTCAATTGCATCTTTCTCTCTATTTGCTTCGAGCGGGAATTATGCTACGGTGGATTCTACTTCTAGCCGCAATACTATTGCAATTTTCCAAAACAACCGTCTGGATAGTCAACAAATTCGCGATAGCGGACACATCTGTGGTACTATAGATCTACAATTTCAATTTGCAATAAAACGTTTTGTTCCAATGTTATAGGGCTTCATATATCTACTTTCGATCCATCAGTTTATTGAAAATATTTCTAGGCTTGTTAAAACATGTTTAGGCGTTACCAATTGTAAAGTTATTAAATTAATGGCAAAAAATCGGAATCTTGATCTGTTGGACTACGTGTGTTTTAAAGTTGGCATTAATTTGGAACTTAGTAGTAAAGCGCACTTAATCATAACACCTTTCCTACTGGTGTGCTTATTAGGCAGTTCAAAAGGAGAAATTTTCGGTTAAAGGTACTTCTGCATGAGAAGTTTCCAATGTCTTCTGCAACGGATTCAATGATAATTTAATAAACTATAATTTAGATAATATTTAGCGCTATTCCATGTGATAATCAGGTAAATATTCATTCTTGTATTAATTTCGGTCATTTAAATGTTCGTAGCTTAGTAAAGAATTTTGATAAAGTTTATATTATGTTAGACGTGCACAAATTTGACTGAAACTTTAGCTTTAACTGAAACTTTCCTTAACAGTAAAATTACATGCCGGTCACTTCGCATTAATAACTACAAAATAATACGATCTGATCGAGTGAATGATATACGTTGGGATGTGGTTTGCCATTATTTCCGTCATACTTTGAAAATCAGGAAATTATTTGCTGGTGTATTTGGTAAAGTGGAAGTTTAAGCATCGGAATTTGAAGGATGTGATGTGAATTTACAAACATTTTTTCTCAATACTTATCTAAGTATGTAAAAATTACTTGCTCTGCTTACTTTAACGCAACAGTTTTTTGATTGTTTAAATTTATACAACTTGTGGATTGAAACGGTGGATATCGAAACGGTGGAAACAATTGCGGAAACTCACGCCGATTTAAAACAAAAGTTATTTAGATTGGCAAGCAGTATGAAGAAAATAATGCTAACATGAGGAACCACACAATTGATGAATTAAAGTTAAATCAAAGTAATTTTTAACAAGAGTTTTCTTCTATCAACAAGCGTGAAAATGAAGTTCGTTTACGACTCGTGGTAAGAAAAAACATTCAAGAGTTTAGTGGCAATTACGGAGATTTTACGTTTTTTCGTGGCTTTTATGAGACTTCTGTTCATAACAACGACCGAATGTCCAAGGTACATAAGCTGCAGCACTTGAAAGGCTTATTCAAGGGAGATGTGTATGCTTTAATCTCACAGTGATCGATGCTAATTATGAAGAAGCTTGGGATAAAGTAAAGGCCAGGTATGATAAACGCAAGCACATGGTTCAAACTTTATTAAAGCGTTTTTTGGAACAGCCTAGCTTACAACAGGATTGTGCAAAATCCATTTGTCTTCTTGCGGATGTGTCAGATGAGGTCATACATTTATCTTTTAGTAAATAAATTAGACAGTGAATCAAAAGAGGCATGAGCTCACGAAACCACAGGGACGGATTTTCCCACTTTAGATCAATTGTTAACGTTTCTAAATAAAAGGAGCGGCGCGCAGGAAAGTCTAAGCTCAATGCAAAAATCGAAAGCTCATTCATCGAAACGAGTAAGCTCCTTGGTGTCACATGTCGCTAAATTTACTTGCATGTTATGTGCAGGGGATGATTATCTGTGGAAATGTGACCAATATTTACAAATGCCATTTCTTGAACGAAAACATTTACCAGCAGAAAAGAAACTGTGTTTCAACTGATTATCTCCTTCGCGGTAAATGCCAGAGGAAACACCATTTTACCTTGCACCCCGAAGAGCCGCAAAGCTCAAATGGGGCAGAAACTATAACTGTCAATATTCTTAAGATTTGGGAGACGAGTGCAGCGAATGACATTAAAGTGAATACGACAGCGATACCCAGTTTCCAGGCATTACTTCCAACAGCGCGATAGTGGAAATAGCTGACGTGTATGGAAACCTGCAAAAATGCAGGGCCTTATTAGATTCAGGGTCGCAAGCCTCATTCATAACGGATGCATGCATGCAACGTTTGAAATTGTCTAGATCCAAGGCAAGCATTTCAATAACTGGTTTGGCATAAGCAAAGATGACTACCAAAGGGAGGGTCTCTATCACAGCGAATAGCTGTGATAAGACCCTCCCTTTGGTAGTCATCTTTACATATTGCTAGTCATATTGCTTCAGTATACTTTTCAATGGATAAGATTCAAATTGACGTACTTGGGATCAGCCAACTGCCAAATTTGCTTCCAAGTTTTCATTTTGAAAGTAAAGATGCTAGTTTCCCCAATATAATCAAGTTGGGCCAGTGATTCTTTTGATCGGCGCTGATAGAGTTTTTCACGGACTTATAGATGATCGACTAACCAATACGAACAACACTCTAGTCGCGCAGCAGACAATATTTGGTTGGGTTATATCTGGCATAACCAACGAAAACAGCGTGGAGTCAAGTGAGACAGTTTAAGTAAACCATTGTATTCTTAATTTTCACTTAGACGTCGACATTGACAATTCATTAAAGTGATTTTTTACCAAGAAGATATGCCTGGGGTCCATGTTTTATATCCTGAGGAAGCGGAGTGCGAAGGACACTTTAAGAGTACGTACAAACCAAAAGATGATGCTCGATAAATAGTAGCAATTCCATTTAAGAAAAAGGCAGCCCAATTAGGGAATTCTGTGAATGCAGCCAAGCGGAGATTTATGACACTGGAAAGAAAGGGTCAATCTAAACCATTGCTGTTAAAGTGATATTCTAAAATATCTCAACCTGAATTATTTAGGACATATCAAGGCCGCCGACCATACCATAAATGAGCCGAAATGTTTATATTTGCCTCAACACTGTGTGCTGAAGAAATCTAGTAAAACAACAAAACTACGAGTGGAATACAACCAACTTTATGGGCAATTTTGATGAGATTCCGAAACTATAAAATAGCGTTGGCCGGGGACATTGAAAAAATGTACAATCAAGTTTTGGTTCGTGAGGAGGATACACAATTTCAGCGAATTCTTTGGCGAAGTGAAGTGACTGATGAGCTCATGCACTACAAGCTCAATACGGTTACCTTTAGATTAGCCAGTTCATCATTTTTGGCAATTTGAACTTTTCACCAGATTGCTTATGATAATCAGCAAGATTATCCGGATACGACTGAACGCATTTTGAATGATACGGTAGAGGAAGTGCGAAGCATAAAAGAAAAAATAAATTAATTATTACTATCTGGCGGGTTTCATTTGAGAAAGTGGAAGTCAAACGTACCAGGTATTACGGCGACCACAAATGTAGACGAGATTTCGATGTTCCGAAATTCATTAACTGAGACGAAAATGATAGGCATTAAATGGAACGCTTTAGAGGATGTCTTTACATTCCAACTAACTTTAGAGGGCAGCGGAGAGCCAATAAAGCCACAGATTATTTCCGAGTACTGCAGAGTTTTTGATCCGCTCGGATGGTTGTCATCATACATCATTCCAATGAAGATGATTTTCCAAGCTCTATGGTTCATGAAACTGAGCTGGGATGATCAATTGCCGGACCACGTAGCAAGCACCGACAAACAAATTCAAAGTGAGTTAAAATTTTTGGAATATTTAAAAATAAAACGCTACATTCCACAGGACGGCAGAATAGAGGTATACGGATTTTCCCATGCAAGTGAAAAGGCACTCAGTGCCGTAGTATATTGCAGAACTTTTCATGAATATGGTTCTGTTACTGTGAGTTTAAATGGTACTATGCTGACCCTACCAAGGGACTAGAAGAGTGAAGAAGGTCACTGTGGCACTCTATTCTTGCAAAAATGACATTGGAAGGAAATGGGGTCTGAAACCGGAACTGGTGCACTGGCTTTACACGGCAGTAGTATAAAGCCCGTACTACTGTATGGTGTGAGTGTAAGGTGGCCAGCTCTGGAGAAATTTTCATACAAGAACATGATGGCGAAGGTGTAGAGGGCAGCCTGCTTGCTCATTAGTGGAGCGTTAAAAATGACACCCACTAGTGCCTTAGAGGTTATGCTGTACTTTCAGCATAATCGCGATCAATACGACCGCACGACTATCAGCGATTTCGGGGTGGAAGTGCCTACAAAAAGGGCACTCAACTATCGCCAATTCTGTGAGGGATGACCTGGTGAATTTGGATAATGTAACACTCCTTTTGTGTTTTTGCAAGCGTTTCAAGGTGATTCTACCCTCTAGGGTGGATTGGAAGAATGGTCTCATTATGGAGACCAGTTGAGTTAAATTCTTCATTGATGGCTCCAAGCTTGATGATAGAGTGGGAGCTGGTGTCGTCTACTTGATTACTGCAGCGTGTACCAGGCTGAAGTTATAGCGATTGAAGAGGTCATAAACTGGTTGAAGCACAGTGTAATATCGTTGACTGAAATCATTAGCAGTATGGGCAGTCGGCGGCCATTATGTCACTGGATTCAGTTTTCCTGGCGTCGAGGGTGGTGTTGGATTGTCACACATCTCTTAACGAGACTAGTGAACACTTCAATATTCAGTTGGTCTGAACCGGGTGGGTTTCGGGATACTCTGACGTTGAGAGAAATTGCAGGGCAGACGAATTAGCAAGGTACGGTAAGACTCTCCAACTGGAACCAGGGAGAGAATGTGTTGGAAGCCTATGTCTAGGCTGATAGCAGCAAGTCATCGGAAAGCAGTTGCCTTGGCAAATGCTAGGTAGCTCGCCAGTCAGACTGACAGGGTAGCGAAGGAAGTATGGCCTGAGCTGAGCTTGCAGCGATCCAAGATCTTGATCACACTAAGGAAGCGTGATTTAGGCAAAATTGTAAGGGTACTTACCGGACACTGCCTTTTCGGAGATCATGCGAGATGGCCGGGGGGGTCTGGATGCAAATGACTTACGCAGAAGCTGCAAGAGAGAGGAGGAGGAGGAGACTCTAGTTCACATCATATGCTGATGTCCTGCGCTTGCTGATAGAAGACATGATCACTTGGGCAAATACACTAAGGACGCTGTAATATGCGAGATCTCTTACGCTATGTGAACAGCCCTAGATGGGTTTAAAAGGAGTTTAATGATGTCGGACCCTGTGGTATCCCAATGGGCCAAAATTGGCCTAATTGAGCGATAGCAACCACTGAAACCTAGCCTAACCTTGTACATTGAGAAACGCGTGGGTAAATATCTGTCTGAAATCTATATTTCAAAATTATAAAAGTGTCCAATAGTTTAAATGGGTATACAGAAATTTCTCTATGAAGTACGGTGGGCTCGGCGACATCCAGAAGATCCTGTGCAAAAATTTAAAAATTAAAAATACGCACATCGAGAATTTTTTTTATTTAAACACTCAACTATAAATTATAAGTCATTTGGCATAATGCCGTCATGCCGAAATATCATTATATTTCGTGGAACCAAACAAATAGACCACTTTTGCAACAAATAGCCACAATTTCGATGAGAGTATTTAAAACAGTTTTATTGGTTTTATTCTAAATTAAACTTCTGCAGTCAAACCGATAGTGACGATTCGCATAATTCGATCACAATCACGCATGTATAAAACTTATATTCCGATAAACCTGAAAATAATCGACAAAATGTTTATTATTGTACGAAATTTTGGTACGAAAAACTATTGGTCCATCAATCATTCTCATTGTGTTGCTGTATACAGACAGATAGACATAGATTTAGATGGCTGGTAACATCTGTTATCTTCTCATAATCAAAAAAAGCATATAAACATCCCAAAAAATATTGTGCAAAGCATACATAAAACACTCAATGCACACGTTTCCTAATAAATCACCATAAAATCGAATCATAAACAATCATAAAACTAAGCTTTTTCTACATATGATTTGTATGTGTATAGGTGGTGTGTCTATATACGGTTGTTGTATAAATTGTATATCCTCGTACATCTGATATCTCGAATATGAATGAATATATCTAGTTCAAGTATTTTGGTGGATAAGTTCGGAAGCGCTTTTGTTCCGGCGTTTTCCCCAAAAATTGTTTTTGTATTGTGCTCCACCCTAAAGCTTCCACCAAAAAGCAACAGAAGTATATATGTGCCTTATGTATATAAATATATCGAGATATATTTTTGTAACAGCCAAGCAACAATAACAAATGGACTGAATGTCGTATTTATTTATGAATCTGGCAATACATGCTATCCAAAGGGAATATGCGAAGTCTTATGGCAGGATCTAAAAAATCAATAAAAATCGTTTTTTTGTTGTTGAGATTTTAGTTTTTATTTATTTATCTCTTTAATCGAAAGAATTAGAAAATAAATTTTCGGATTTTCTTTCCACTATAATACAGCGCTAGATAATCGGAAGCGACCGAACCTATAACTTAGTAACAGCGTATTTATGATCAGTAACAAAAAGGCATCATGCAGCATGTGTTGCGTCAAGCAAGTTGGTGCACCAGTAAACCTCACTAATTATTCGAACTTCTTCTAATGCCTATAGTTATGTACTGGGGCTGTCAAACGCTTATAACTTGAAAAGCTCTGCCCCAATACAAAAAATCTGAACAGTTTAGAGATGATGATCCGAATCACCATCTGTGTGTGATTATATGTGAAAATTTACAAAGAAATTTGTAACAAATATAGAATATAAGGACGAGAGTGCGAGATGACTATGATAAGAACTCGATACACATAAATATCGAAAAGCGTTAAGGTGGTAAATTAATAAAGTTTTGATGATAATATTTTTTTTTTCTGGAAAATTTTCTTGTTTCTTATCATAATATTATTCGATACGTATAACGCACGAAATTGAGTTCTACACACTCATTCCGTACACCCCCAAAATACGGACGCGCGCACACAAATAATAATAGAAATGATTTAATTTTTTGTTTGTTGTGTATGTGCTCAGATTTAATTTATCGAAATTAATTATGTTAGAAAGTAATTTAAGTTCGATTTAATTGAATATCTATCTATAGATAAATTTTGCGTTAGCTCAGTATGTGGGTTACACGTAACTTGCACGATATAAATATATATATGTATGTATGTACAGGCGGGCCGGAAGTTTATTGAAAGTTCTGTACGGTTCGTTATAAGGGTTGACATGTTCAATAGAATTCTAATCAATTGTAAATTTGTTTTCAATTAGTCGGTGACAAGACGTAAAATTAGATGTTTTAAATAAAATTTGGATATGGTTGGTTGTGAAGTGAGATTTATAGTCATGTGGTGAACGAACCAAAGTGTTAGGCATGGCAGCATTTAATATAAGAACATTTCTAGTGAAAATAAACAGTTTGAATGCCGAAAACGTTTATATTCTGTTTTTACATTATCTGTAAAAAATTTGTTAAGAATGTGAAAATGCAAAGAGGAAAAGCGTAGAAAACTTAAAATGAAAATAATTATAAATTCTAATTGTATATTGAATAATTCCAATAAAATAAGTTCCACAGTTTTACATAATTAACCCGACGAGTTAATCCCTTTTCTTTGATTTAGCTAGTCATCTTTTCCAGGAAAGGTCAAATCCTTTAAACAATCTTCTTGTGTGTATATTACTTGCCCGCACATTAAGCCAAGCTTACAAACGCCACACGAGAACCGGCCTTAATAGTTTATGTTGGTTGCAATGCGGGAGACTCACAAAAACCTAAAACACAAAATCCTCGTACACAACATTCCTCAATTTCAAATCTACACAAATCGTACATATCGCTCGGAAACTTCTATTGTTTTTTAATAGAAAGGGACAAAGTTTATTTTTTCTTAAGATGAATGAATCTTTTAATCTTAAACCCATAAAAAAATTATCTTGATTTCAAAAAACATTATAAATTTACATTGGGAAATATATGTCGATGTGGATACTATATTGTTATTATCTCTATTGGTTTGATGAGCAAGATGATTATGCCAGAGGTGTTAGCGGGACGGGAAAAGTCGAACTGAGATTTCAACCCATGGTGGATGCCGTTAATTATGACTTAAAGAAAAATGAGACACTCGTTGCGGGTGCGGCAATGCTCTCGAATCATACTGAAGAGCAATAACTTGAACGAATCCCTTCCAGCTCGATATGAGATTATGGAAGCGATCAAAGGACCGGAAGCGATGATTGGCAATTTACAAGAAGATTATCGAGCGGGGGCAGTGTGTGTATTGCAATGGCCCGCGGAAAGAGCAGAGATTTGTAAAGAAGGTACAAACATCGGAAAGAGATCCCGCACAATCAGGAATTTGGAGGTCAGCGCGACAGCGATACTAAGTGAAACGAGCTGGATCATATGTTGCTAAAATACCAGAGACAGACGGAGGCAAAAAAAATTAACTACGAAATACTGGGAAAGAGGGCTTTGGCAATGGGGGCGTTGGCAGGTTCAAGGATGACAGCCTAGTTGAAAAATGTGCGAGCAGATGTTACCGAGTATAGAAGAGATCCATAACGTGGCTGAATTGCGAGTAATGATGAAGTGGGTAACATTGAGAAACGTTGGTTGGCGTAGGGAGACGAGGACGAACTTGAAATTGGAAGAATTAGTGTTGTGACCGTCAAATCCAATAACCTTATTCACAATCCAGTGAAACGAACCGGATTTGAGAGGGCAAATTCTTAACAATATGATAGTGTGGTAAAAGTGAATGCACAATTAATATGGACATTACAGTACTAAAATCAAATAAAAAACGCGAAATGTTAATTGGTGGTTTCGATTATCATTTACAATAAAAAAAATGTATTTAGCTGGCGTTGTTCTCAAAGAAAATCGCTTTTTTGTAGGGCTACAATAAGCACAGTATATAATAGTAGATTGATCGTACTATCAGCCCACAGTCATGATCTTTGCTTTTAAAAAACATATTGCACAAGCTAACAATGTTTTAAAAGAAATGTCGAAAAGAAAAAGAAAATTGCGGGGAATGCGTCGGACACATGGAACTTTTAGAGAATCAAATGGTTGATGTATAGAGTATAAACAACTCATCTTCCAAAAATTAAAAATTTTCAGGAGTTTTTATGGCATCTAAACTATTTGGTTCTCTAAAAATGCCATGTGTCCGACGATTTTTCCCAATTTTCTCTTTCTGTGCTCTTTTACTTGGTTCGCATATTATCAGACAAGGTTGCAATGTCTAGAAACACGACATTTCTTTTAAAACATTGTTAGCTTGTGTAACATGTCTTTTAAAAGCACTAAGATCATGACTGTAGGCTGATAGTCCGTCCATTTATGATAGCTATCGAAGAAAAGGTTTAATGATGAAATACCAATTATATTAGGAACAACTACTTTCTTAACTGCTCTATTAAAATCCGACTTTGATGATTACTAAGAAGTTTTTCATAATCGTCCGTGATATTCATTTATTTAAGATTTTTTTCGGCTTTTACGGACAAAATATTATTTTTAACGACATTCATACAATGTTTAGGACTTTTTTAGTTATAAAAAATAAAGAGGCCATTTACTCACAACATTTCTACCACAAAAAGTAGAAACATTCACACCCCCAACAAAAATGAGAACCTCCTTAGGTCTCTAATTGGCAGCACCGATGTGAAGTTTCAAACGTTAATTAAAAGTGTAGCTACACATATTAACAAAAAACTGATTGTAATCAAAATTCGATCGACCCCTTCTGCATCCCAGATCCTCTACGTGTCATATACATTGTCCGTGGTGACTGTTTCTCGAATATAAGATTCCCATTTCATAAATCCGGTTCTAGTTAATCAGTTTTTCTAACTTTAATCGCACATTTACGAATTTCGTACTTTAGCGGTGACTTATATAATTCTAATTCATAATAAATCTTCGCCAATTTTATGGTGTGGGTAACTGCAGCAGGGAAACTTTCGAATTTTACAATGAAACTTTGCATACAGATTGTGCCAAATTTTACCTAATTAGTACTCACGGGAAAAATTAGTGCTAGTCCAGGAGTCGAAAAAACGGGAAAAGATAATTTCAAATTTCGCCTGAAAGGCGAAACAAAAAAAACCCGATTTCTAGAAAAACACAGAAATAATTTAAGCCTAAATTTAAAACTTCTTAAAGGCGGCTAAACTGATGAAATTTTTGCTTATCACAGAAATATAATTTTCATAAATTTTAATTCATAAATCGAGGAAAAACGAACTAGTCCCTAAAAAATACTAAACACAAAACACAGAGGTATAGCGTTCAATAATATTTTTGTTGAACAACAAAATAAACAATACAAATAAAATGTTACAAGATTCAAGTCACAAGCAATCCAGATAGCATATTCCTGTCAGGTATGTTTATTGCCATCCGAAAAATATAGTGGCTGCATTTGTGCTAATCATGAATTGGCTAAATTCCATTCAAAAACATCGACCGTTGTATTACGAAATTGCTGACAAAAAGTGTTCTAGGAACCAATGAAATAGGCACTTTTGATTGCATATTCCTATCAGGTATGTTCATTGCCATCCGAAAAATATAGTGGTCCAATTTGTGCTAATCCAGATTTGGCCTAATTCCAATGAACAACAACGACCGTTGAATGAACAGTTTCCTGACAAAAACTGTTCTAGAAACCAATGAAATAGGCACTTTTGATTGCATATTCCTTTCAGGTATGTTCATTGCTACCCTAAAAATATAGTGATTGAATTTATGTTAATCTAGAATTGGCCAAATTTCATTGGACAGCAACGACCGTTGAAGGAACAATTTTCTGACAAAAATGTTCTAGAAACACTACGTTTCTCGGATGGCAATGATCATTCCTAAACGGAATATGCAATCGGTAGTGCCTATTTCATTGGTTTCTAGAACACTTTTGGCCAGAAAATTGTTCATTCAAGGGTCTTGTTGTTCAATGGAATTGGGCCAACTCTGGATTAGGACAAATTCCGTCACTATATTTTTCGGAAGACAATAAACATGCCTGATAGAAATATGCCATCAGAAGTGCCAACTTCATTAGTTCCTAGAACACTTTTTGTCAGAAAATTGTTCATTCGACGTTCTTGTCAATGGAATTGGGCCAATTCTGGATTAGCACAAATTCAGCAACAGGATGACGATGCTTTTCGGATGACAATGAACATATTTGATAGAAATATGCAATCTGAATTGTTTATGACTTGAATTTTAGAACATTTTGTTTCTATTTTTTAATTTGTTGTTCAACACAAAGATTATTGAACGCTATACCTCTGGGTTTTGTGTTTAGTATTTTTTAGCGACTAGTTCGTTTTTCCGCGACTTATGAATGAAAATTTATGAAAATCATACTTCTACTTCTATGATAAGCACAAATTTCATCAGCCAGAAATAATTTAAGCCTAATTATAAAAACTTTCTAAAGGCGGCTTTAGGAAGTTTTAAAATTAGGCTTAAATTATTTCTGTTTTTTTCTAGAAATCGGGTTCTATTGTTTCGTCTTTCAGGCAAAATTTGAAATTTTCTTTTTCCGTTTTTTTGGCTCCTGGACTAGTACTAATTTTTCCCCGTGAGCACTAATTGGCACAAATTAGGCTTAATCAGTATGCAAAGTTTAATTTTGAAATTTGAAAGTTCCCTGCTTCAGTTACCCACATCCACTTTTGAAATGATATTACATTTACATTTTTAGTACTTTTAAACATAATTGTTAGTCGATCGAGAGCAGAAGCTTTACTTAAAGAGGGAACCAAAACGAAATAGGACGATGTATTGAACCGTTTGAAGATTGTATTCCGGTTAATGTTCTGTAGATCTAAATATAATTACAATCGTTATCGTTTCGGGTTTAAACTCAATAAAAATATCGGTTAATATCGGTTTAGTTCTGGGTTGACCATCAGCATGCGAGTGAGTTCGAACTCTAACATTGCATTAAGTAAACAAATGAAAATGGCAAATCCAAAATTATGAAAGCAAATTGTTGCAACAGACACCAAAACCGGAGCAAGATTCAATACGTTTTGGAATATGGGGGATATTGAGACGAGGCGATTATCCTTTCATCAAAATATCTTAGAGGGAAGTGAGGGATCTAACTTATCATTGAACAAATTTTGCTTAGCGATACGAATTAAACTTCCACTCTATTTCGAGATTGCTTATAAGCTAGATAAGACCAAGAATTAGGGCTCATTTTCAAAGGACGGTATTTGAAAAAAAGAACAGAAATAGCTTTCGAAATCTCTTGTGTCATCCAAGGGGGGGATCTAGGTCTAAAATAAACAGTAGTGAGCGGAACGCAATTAATAAAAACATAATTAATAGAGGAGTTAAAATAGTCAATTTGATCGGTAGAAGTATTAAGAGAAAAAATATTGTCCCAACAAACAGAGCCACAAATTGATGAAAGGGGAGATTCATCTATTTTCGAAAAATCCCTAAAGCTGAAACTTTTAGGTTTAGGACGAGAGTAATAATTAACAGAAAAAACAAGAAGATCGTGATGAGAACCAATACCAAGAGAAAATTGATTGAAAAAACAAATGGAATTATCAGCAGAAGCGACAACATGATCAATGATAGAATAAGAACCACTATTTGCGGTTGCATAAGAGTAAGTGGGTGCTTCAGTGTTATAAACTGAAAGGTATATTTAAATAGCTACGAGAAAATAAAGTCTCTTGAGAAATATCAAAATTGAAATCACCCGAAATGAAAACCTCATCATACCGACCGGAAACATAACTAAAAAGACACTCAATGTCTAACAGCGGTTTTTTAAATTGAGCATACGACCTCTTCTTCGTTTTAGGAGGATTATAAACCACACCAAAAAGGAATTTCCGCTTATTGACGAAGACATTTAGAAAAAGAAACTCAAAGTCAGAAACGAGCCTTTGATAAATTGAGAGGGGTACCGATACAACATTACATTTAATATGCTCGTTAACATAGAGGCATACTCTACCATAATTGACCGGTGGATAGATACCGGTGATAGAGCTTTCACGCCTGAACAAATTATAACCACTAATGGTCAACGTGGAATCGGGAATATCGGACGATAGAAACGTCTCCGATAAGCAAATGACATCAATTGGGAACCAATTAAAAGTATAACGAAGTTCGTCAATTAACCACATTAAGCAAATTGGACCTAGTCCGAAGCATGGATTTTTAGTAAAATGGAGGGCAACGAAATACTCTCGGTGGACATCGCGAATCGTGGCGCACTTCAACAACAATAATTACATGCAAAATCTTTTAAATAAATAATTAGTTTCTTCTTCAAAAGCCAGGTTAACGTCAAATATCAAATCTGAAACAAAACAAATAAATCCAAAGAATACCAGCCATATAAACGGTAATAGAGGAACGATACTTATCTAATAATAAACTCTTCAAACTATACTCGAGCCCCAAAACCCCCCAAAACTAATAATAAGCAATTTTTATTTATAAACCAAGTTTTTATTCCCATTCGAGTTTTAGAGGTTAAAAAACAATTTTTTTACGAAGCAGTTATTCACTTTTAGCACTTATTCTTATTGTAAATATTTTAACAAATTTTAAATATAAATCAAATTCAAATATATTAACCCCTTTTGAAAATCGTATTTTAAGTTATGTTAAACAGTCAAAATCTTTTTTAAAAGCTAATCCAAATATTGTGGTAACTCGAGCGGACAAAGGTAACGTAACTGTCATAACCTCGCGAAGTGATTATGTTCCAAAAATGGAAAGTTTACTTAACGATAACACAACATATGTAGAATTACCAAAAGATAATTCAGTTCCGATTCAGAAATCAATTAACAATATGGTTAAAGAGTGGAAAAATTCCGGTAATGTGGATGAAAAAACTAGAAAAATGTTAACTAAATATAATTCGGTGATTCCAAAATTATATGGTTTACCTAAAATTCACAAACCTGGTATTCCATATAGACCAATTATTAGTTCAATTAATGGTCCAACACATAGTTTATCGTCGTTTTTGGGTAATATTTTAAAATTTAGTGTTGGTAATACTAGTTGTAATATTCTAAATTCGGAAGATTTCAATTCACAAAATTACCTCTCAGTTTCTTTGGATGTAACGTCTTTATTCACTAATGTTGATAATAAACGTGCTGCCAACATTGTGAAAGAAAACTGGAGGAGTATAAAACAAAATTCAAAAACTAAATTGACTAAAGTTCAATTTATGTCGGCATTACAAATTGTTTTGACTAATACTGATTCTTCTTTTGGCAATAAAATTTATAAACAAACTTTTGGTTCTCCTATGGGTTCTCCAATTAGTCCCATAATCGCAAATTTAATGATGGAATTTTTGGAAAAAATGGGTTTAGATTCTTTGAATTTTCAACCTTTGTTTTATTTTCGTTATGTAGACGATATTATTCAGCAATCCCTGAAAACAAAATTGAAATTTTTCTGGAGGTGTATAACTCTTTAGATAATAGAATCAAATTTACTATTGAAAAAGACATTGATCACAAAATTCCATTTTTAGATTTACTTTTAATTCATGAACCGGGTGGAAAAATTTCTTTTGACTGGTACCATAAAAATACTTAGTCTGGTCGTTATCTAAATTTTTGGCTTCCTATCTCTTACAAAATTAATACAATAAAAATTTTGACTCAAAAAATTCTAAAATTGTCCTTGAAAAAATTCTAAAATTAAACTTTTGGAAAACACTTTGATAAATAATCATTATCCTAAAAAATTAATAACTAAAATGATTTGGAAACAGAGAAATTATTGCCAAATTATAGAATAAATCCTGAAATTGAAAGTACAAATTATTTATCATTACCTTACATAAAAAATCTTTTCGAAAAATTAAAACATTTAATTAAAAATTATAATTTCAAAATTATTGGTCGTTCAGCTACCAATTTAAATGATATTTTGTTTTCAAAATTAAAAGATCCGATCACATTAAAAAACGAGTCCAATTTGGTCTATCAAATAAAATGTAATGATTTTAACGTAATTTACACGGGACAAACAAAACAGTTTTTACGAGAACGATTTTTTCAACATATACGTGGTGCCACGGGAAGTTCGAATCAAATAAGTGTACTTTCGGAACATATTAGAAACACCAACCGTAACATTATTTTTGAAGATGTAAACATTTTAGAAAAACAACCAAATTCCAGGAAAAGATCTATTTTGGAAATGCTACATATAAAATCCTGTTCAAATTCTATTAACAAAATTAACGATTACGCTTATATTGGCAATTCATACGATCTATTTTTATAATCTGATTTTTTGCTTTTACACATTTCCAATATTAGTTTATATGGAACCAATTATTTTCAATTTAAGTTTTTTATAGTAAAATTTTATTTTGTAAAGTGTTTTTTCTGTAGATACGAGATTTGTTGCCTAGCTAAAATAAAAAATATATTTTTTCTAGTAGCTAACGATATCTACAGACAAATAGCTACGTTTTAGATAGCCATGATTTCGTTTTTATTTTCTATAGAAAATATTTTTTTTTTGTAAAATTGTTTTATTATTTTTTTGAGAATGGAACCGAACAGGTTCCGAAAGCTAAAGAAATAATAAAGTTAATTTTTAAAAATTGAGCTAAATACTGTTAACTTTAATTTAACTGAAATATGCCAATTTTCACAAAAATATACACAAACTGCTTGTGTGCACAGATATCGTAGAATATAATTATTTTGATTTATAATTTGTTACTTACAGGTAGAGTGAAGTTTCCGACAACTTGACAACAAACCTTATAAACTTAGACAGTTCTTAATGTTTTCTAGAAGCCAACATATTTATGCGATGGGACAATCATAGATTTTTTTCATTTTTAAAATTTTGCTATAGTAAAAAGTGTAGTGGCGGTTCGAAGGTCAATGACAAGTCATCGTAGAGATGTCCACGCTTAACGGTACATATTGAGTAAAAGTTCTTGATCAACGATGCTTGTATTAGGTGGGTCACTAATAGTTAATAAATAATCGCTTTTTTAAGTCATTAAGGCCGTAGGGGTATTAAAAATCAACGTATTGTTTTGAAAATGTTGATGGTTTTACTAATTTGCAAACATAAAAATAGAGTGAGACCGATGGTAAATTTGCTAAATTTGCTGCCCCATCTCATAAATATGTTGGCTTCTAGAAAACATTAAGAACTGTCTAATTAACATGATCCTATATACTGTTAAGCGTAGACATTTCTACGATGCCTTGTCATTGACCTACGAACTGCCACTACACTTTTTACTATAGCAAAATTTTAAAAATAACATAATCTAGAGCTGCCCACCGCATAAATATATTGGTTTTTTGAAAATATATTGAAAGGTTATTGCTTATTGTTGTGGCTAAATTAGCTTGCCATTGTAAATTTATTTTAATTGGCATTTTATTTCGATTTACAAAACAAGTATTTTTGAAAAAGTGTAAGTTTACACTTTATGAGCTGTTGTATAGTTTTTCGTCATTTTTAGTTTGTCGGAAACTTCACTTTAGTTACTTACAACACATATTTTTATTGTTTCATTTTTGTTGCACAATTATTATATATTATAAATATATTCGAGGTCTAAGTAATATATTATAATGTGAATATTTTATACTGCACATAAAAAAAAATTTAAGTTTTTATCCATGGCGTCACGAGTCCACCATTTAGGATACAATTTTTCAAATTTTTGTTATTTATTGTTCACAAATTTTTTTATCGTATTATTTATAAGTTTTATTATTATATTATTGCTTAAAGTTATCGTTAATATTAACAATTAATTTTTAATTTAACATTTATTATTTAACAAAAATCACGATTTCTCAATCTAATCCTAGATTATTACTCGTCTAAATTCAACGATCAACCCCCGTCTCAAAACAAAAATTTTATCGATCACCGAAAACAATTGGTTTTTCCGAAAAAATCAGGTTTTTGGATTTAGTGTTGTCCAATAAATTTGTCTAACGCCACATAATTTGCGGTGGAGAATTTGTTTATTTTTAAAAGTAATCGGAGTTAAAGCGCGCGTACTATAATAACGTTACGGTTCGAAAAATATTTAAATTTAAATCAAAGTTATATGATGGTACGAGCCTTGCGTATCGTAACAACATCTCCAGTTGCTGAGAACGAATTGATTGATTTGGGTTTTCCTCAATGCTATACGCTGTACAGCGTCTATCGCTTATTCGGTAAGCACTTACTGGATGCGTATTATCATCTGGAGTATACGTGGTGCGAAAACGATCCGTAGTTAACCGAATTACCCGCACTAATGGACGATTATGACGACCGTAAAATGTATGTAACGCACAGTGAGTTTAGCGCACAGAACCATTATTTTGTTGAAATTTTCAACAAAACGTGTGTTGTGACGTCGTACAACGCCGACGTACTATAGCATTAGCCATGGTAAGCAAGAAACGCAAACAAGAAAAGAACAATAATAATATCGAACAGCACTGAGTAGAAAAGGAAAAATAGCCTAACGCTTTCCTTTTCCCTCTCTTATCTACATCCATTTTTAATTGTATCAATTACGGGTTTGACAAATGATTAGGTCATTTGAAGTCGTGCAAATACCATCAAGAACAAAGTTTATATTAGTGAAACAAAAATAAAAATTGTTTTGGTTAAGTTCCTCATAATTAAAATACGGGTAACCTAAATAATTAAGTGCCCGATAATATTATAAGTGCCAAGCAGTTTACCGCCCAATTGGCACAACTAATAAATTCGAAAGTGAATCTGGAAAAAAAAATAAAAAAATAAAATAATATAATATAAAACATTATATCAATAAAACATTATATTGATTGTGCGCGTTTTGAATACGGATGCGCGGTTGAGTACCGCTATTCGTGTGACTGGCCTGTCTGTATATCGACCACCGACTTTTCCGTGTGAATATTAAGCTGCCCAACGCCATTACGAACGCCGTATTATACGCGAGGATTATCTTCATTAAATCTGGTTGGCAATCCAGGCGTGCCGGTGTAATAACGATTGAGTGCTCGATCGCGCTTATGTAAACCTATTAGTGATGAACGTATTAGTAGTGTTTTTTTTTGTGTCCCGATATTTCTTTGAACAAAAATTATAAAAAGACATCACAAGTGATTCTATCTGTTGTACGATCAAAATTTGGTAGTCCTTATGACTTAGCCCTGGTACAACATAATATGTGTAGTGTTTAATATGATTACGAAATTGTGTTTTAGTCTGAGATATTTGCGCTTGTGAGAAAAAAAATATCTCTTTAGCTTTGTCAGTAGTTTTTTATTAGAAGCTTTTTTTTTAACCAAGTACTAAATCCAATACTGTTTTATTTTAATTTTTTTGGTAAAAGTTGGATACATTTAAAATTGAGCGCGCGCGGTTGTCCATATTGGGAGTTTTTTTTATTATTTCAGCTACATTCAACAACCCCTGCAAGGCCTTACGGAGGATAATGACTGTAAGTTTTTTTTTTGGTTATTTTATATTTAATCGAAACTACATTATATATTACATACATAAAAATTAAGTTTATTCAACGAACTTACTCTTTCATTATATTAGTTTAAACAATTAAAGTGTTAAAATCATTATTATTTTTCTTGCATCTCAGACGTCAAACCTTTCTGTTATGCTAAATGATAGATATCCTAAATAAATTTATTATGAAAATTAATTGAGACGTTATAAATTAAGAGGAGTGAAGTGTGAATCATGTAACGATGGTTCATGTGGTTCAGTGAATTCGAAACATTATTCCGTACGTGAGTTTATTTGTTGGTTGAACACCTATATGATGCTGAACAAGGCGAACCCCCCATCTGGCGAGCCGACCCGGCACCAATCGTACGGTATGATCAGCATGTGGTCACCACACATTATGAAATGGCAACTCATGCTAATGACAAAGCAAATATCAGCTGCCAAATCGGTTGTCAAACAAAACAGTGTTGCCAACTTAAACATGAAAACCTCTAAAATAGACACCCTTTAAAAACTTTAATCAATCCATAAAGGATAAAACGACGTTGTAGTCATGATGAACTGCAAACGGCTACTAAGAGTATTTTGAAGTAAACAGATATTAATTGTTTTTCGTTTTTTCGGGCTTCGGATTTTACTTCGTAAATTATACAGTTGACTTTATCTTAACCATTGAATTACGATGATTGCACTTTTCATTGTTTAAAACCATTTCTTTTTGATTTCATTATTTATATTATCGCTTCTTTTTTCAAAAAACATTGTTGCCTTTCTTATTTTCTTATAAAATTTAATTTACTAATTCTCTCTAATAATTGATTAAAAATGATGATATTATATGACGTCATCAATTTCGCGTTTTTTAATTGGTATTATTAATTTGCATTATTTGTAGAAAATGAGAAACCTACTGATTGCGTGGTTCAAATGAGATGAAATCTGTTATGTAAACGATTTTTGTAAAATGATCAATTTTACAATATTTTAATTCTTGTTTTATTTATCAAACATCATGCATCATCAAACACCTTAGTTTTTTGTTTAATTTGTATATCCCGTATTTGAAAGTCTGATTTAATAGGCAGGCTTAATTTATTTATATTAACTTTGATATAACGAACTGCGAACCATTCGGTTTCCTGTGATCGGCCTCCAATCTATTCTTTATACTATCTCTAGACTGTTTTCAGGGCAATGAAATGCATTGGGTTTTGATTTGTCAGAGGTTGGCGGATATAAACGTATATGGCCCTTAAATGTACTGATTATCAGTATTAAGTACACAAATAGATTCATTACCTTAATGAACCATTATTACCTTCATTACCTTACCCATGCCCCTTCATGGGATCAAAAGTCATTAGGTGAACACAATATATTTATCTCCTCCCCTCATTTTTTTAAAGGAAGTGGCATGTTCCAATCTTCTTAAACTCATCGGATGGTTTATATGTTAATAATATGAATAAGTGCACCAAGTGTGTTCTTCTCACTCACCTTGAATTTGGCTAGAGTGTAATAATTTTGCCGTCGATTGTTTTTGTGCTTTATGCGCTTATAATCCCATAAATTAAATTATTCATTACATATTTTGCCAAAACAATATTTACATTGTATACTAATATAATGGTTACCAACAATTTTTACGACATACAATCAAGTAAGTATTTAACTATAATGAAACAAATTACAACTCCCTGTCGCATCAATCTACTTAATTGAAACAACCCCATTAAAAAATTTATGACTTCCTACATAAACTAATCAGAAAAAAATGTACTAATAAAATTATATTTGTTTCCCTGCTTGTCTCCCGTTATGCTCCCCATTTTCTATATATAAAACCTTATATTATATTAACAGAAGAATGTTTACATACTTCCTTCTTACCTTCTTGCACCAACAATTCCTCATACATTATGTTTCGTTTTTAATCAAATTCCCATCGCTATTTGAACTATAACATAAGTGTCACATGTAATAAATTTTCATATTTTTATTAATATTTTCCGAACCACAACCCATCCCATAATTACTGCCTCCCTCAACTAATCGAGCTGGTTGTTGTATTTTGAATATACCGGTACAGTTAGTTATCGTAAAAATATTTACATTTGCTATTACAATAGTATTGGGGGCAACAACTGGAATAAACATTTACGCTGAACAAGGCAACCTACATACAGTCTTGGCCAAAAATATTGAGCCCCTATAAATTTTTGGCGTACACGATAAGTATAGCAGAAAGCAACCCCCATTATTTATAGATTATTTTTTCGACATGTAGGTGTGGCAGTAAACCATCTAGTGCAATAAAATTTGTTATTTTTCGATTTTGTATTTATTCATCAGCTCATTGTTTACACATCCAGTGTAACCACAATTTCTACTTTTACTGGGTTGTAAACTTTAGTTTCTTAATTTTTCAAAATCTGTTTCAATCAAGCTATGAATGACATAAAAAATAAAATGATTTAGTAAAATGACATAACTAAAATTTAGAAAATATTTCATAAAGCTCAATTTAACAAAATAATATCCATTTTCTATTTATGAGCCCTAATTTATCCACTACTGAGCCACATTTGATCCACTGACGAGCAGCATCGAGGTCTGAAGAAGTTTTTTTCATTCGATCCTCACGGTATGTGGTGATGCGTTTGCGCCCGGTTCTGTACCTGTTACTGTCTGATCCAATAGCGGAGAATCGCTCAATAGTATATTGCACAGATTGGCGTGAATATTTCGCCAGTTTTAGAAATCTCTCCTTGCGATTTCCCTTGCTCATGCAAATGCTGTATCTGCACACATTTAAACTTAACTCTTTTTGTTTCGGTATATTGAAATAATGACAATGACATAGAAAAGGAGGATATGATCTTTTGGCAAGGCTAGAGCATATGGATCAATTACTTGCCATGCTAAGCGAAAAAATTGAGTATCTAAAGCAAGAAAATGAAAACCTAAAAATGAATCGGGATTCAAAAGAAGATTGCGATATAGGAAGCATTGAACCAGACAAACTCATCTATTCCAATGATGAAGATGAATTACAAAGAGAGACGGACTGGATCTTAACGAAGAAAAACAGTCCAGGAAGAGTAGGAAAAGAAAAGCTGAATCGTCACCTAAGGCTGAGCAATTAAACGGAAGAGGACTATCTAGTCCAGATTCAAACGATGCTCTACCCAAAGCCAATCAACCAAAAGGTAGTAAATCTACCAAGAACATTACACCAAATTTGGTGCAACCGAAAGAAAAATCACTCCCACCAATAAATATGATGGGTGTAACCAGTTACCCAGAAATTCAGTCACTGATGAAATCGGTTACTGGCAAAGACTATAAGGTAACAGCGTCAAATAATGGCGTCTGGAAAATTAATACTCTGGACTCAGATACTTATAGAACCTTATCTATGAAATTAAATGCTGAAAAGTATCAGTGGTTCACTTACGAAAACAAACTCGTCCGACCTATAAAAGTCATGGCAAGAGGTTTGCATCACACTTGCTCAAGCAAAGAAATAGTGGAAGACTTACAAAATAAAGGATTTAAAATACTAGATGCTGTGAATATTGTTAAAAAAGAGAGAACAGAAATTCAGGAAGGAAACCAAATTATCAGTAAAAGGAGATTCCCTCTTTTATGCTAGTACTTGACAACAAAAAAAATGTTCAAAACATTTATGGAATAAAATGAATTATTCACATGAAGGTGAAAATTGAATCAATGAGGAGAACCACAACACGCATACCCCAATGCAAGAAATGCCAGGCATTTAGTCACACCCAAAGATATTGCGGCCGGGATCCAAGTTGTGTAAAATGCTCAGGTAATCATTTTACCCAGGCATGTACAATAGGGTGAGATGTGCCAGCCAAGTGTACAAATTGTACGGGCCAACATCCGGCTAATTATCGAGGCTGTGAGGTTGCTAAACAACAACAAAAAGTAAGAGGTAAAACAAGAAATCAACCGCAAAATCACGAAAATCGAAGTGTTCAAATATCAAATCAGATGAATCAAAACCCACAACCAAGCAACACGGGGCAAAGAAGTTCATTTGCGCAGGTAGTGAGAGGTTTGGGTTCAACCAAACATATGGGCTCTGAAACTAACCAAATTATGGAAAGCGTTATGAACAGCATTGCAGCTAATACAAAGCGGCTAGATGACCAAAGTAATCTGAACAACATGATACTTGATCAACTGAAGAAAATGCAACTACCTCAACGCAATCCAACAAAAACTGTTAAGTAAGAACACAATTTTCAAAATAGCAATCTGGAATACGAATGGCATTATGCAACATATTCCAGAAATAGAAATATTCTTAAATTCAGAAAAAATCGACATTTCCTTAATATCTGAAAGCCATCTAGTTAAATCTTCGTTTGTTAAAATACGGGGTTATAACTTATATCACTCCATTCATCCAGCGGAAAGATCAAGAGGTGGTTCGGTATTACAAATAAAATAAAATATAAAACACCATTTAGAATCAAATATCGAAGAAGAAACAATGCAAGTCACTATTGTAAGGATCCAAGTTAAACACAGACAGCTTACTGTCTCTGCAATATATTGTCCTCCCCGGCATAACTTGAAAAGGGAGGACTACCTTAAACTATTTAAATCGCTTGGACGTGATTTTATTATTGCAAGTAACTTTAATGCGAAAACCATCTATTGGGGATCTAGACTTACCACGTCAAAATGTAAAGAATTGCTCCAAGCAGGGCAGACATAAAAATGTAAATTTTACTCTGGTGGTTCCCCAACATACTGGCCCAGTGACGAAACGAAGATACCTGACCTAATAAACTTTTATGTAGCAAGAGGTATATCCCAGAACTACATTCACATTGAAGACAGTAATTCTCTAGTGTCGGATCATTCCTCGGTTATCATGACAATCAGTGAAATGGTAATTCAAAGGGAGAGTGCATCCAGATTAACAAATTCTAAATCAAACTGAGATCTCTTTCGTAAAGTATTGGAGGAAAAATCAATCTTCAGGTGCCGATTAGTTGTCCCTACCAGTTGGAAGATGAATTAGAACAACTCAATCAAGCAATTCACTATGCTGCTTTGGCAAGTACCCCCATTGTACAAAATAAGAAGAAGCTTAACATATCCTACCCAATGGAAGTTAGAGAGTTGGTAAGACAAAAACGACAGGCACGTAAAACCTGGCAAATAACTAGAACACCGGAGAACAAAACAATTCTTAACAATTTAGGTAACAGTTTCAAATCTTTTCATAAAGAAGTTAAAAATGCATCAATCAACAGATATCTAGTTAGCCTAACCGATGAAAGAAATTCTGATTATTCACTGTGGAAGGCGACAAAATGATTCCTAAAGAGAAGGCTGATCTGTTTGCGGAGTATGTCGAGGATACTTTCCAACCACTAGCAAGGCAAACGACCAATGAAAATATTATTTCAAACCAAAAGCTAGATGATTTTGATATACGCCCAGTAACACTCAAAGAATTAAAAGAAGAATTAAAAAGCAACATGAATGTTAAAAAAGCCCCAGGATATGACTTGATTACTTGCCAAATAATCAAGGCTCTACCAGGTAAAGGATTTCGTAAGCTATTACACATAATCAATGCAAGCTTTCGGTTAAAATATGTTCCGTGGCAATGGAAAGTAGCAGAAGTAATCATGATAGCAAAACCTGATAAACCACCTAACGATAAAAAATCATACAGGCCAATTTCATTGCTGCCAATTATGTCAAAACTCTTTGAAAAATTATTACTAAAAAGACTTAAACCAATAATTGAGGACCGACAACTAATTCCTCCACATTAATTTGGATCTAGGGAAATGCACTCAACAATTGAACAGGTGCATAGAATCACCAACGTTATTGAAAGAACGTGATCACACAAAAGTTATGCTCCAGTATAATTCTGGACGTCGCCCAAGCATTCGATAAAGTTTGGCACAGTGGACTGGAATTCTAGCTGCACAGAGATCTGACGAGGTAATTCTATGCCATACTAAGATCTTATTTATCCAATAGACATTTTCGTGTGAAATATCAGGATGAATACTCCGAACTAAAGAAAATCTCTGCCGGTGTCCAACCGGGGAGTGTCTTAGGACCAATCCTGTATTTATTATATATAAGGGATATTCCAACAACATATGAAGGAATCAATGCCACCTTTGCAGATGACACAGCAATCATGGCCATTGGAAGTAATGTCACTGTTGCAACGAGCAAACTCCCGATGATTACCAGTGCGGTTTGTAACTGGACTAAGCGCTGGAGAATCAAGCTTAAAGAGACGAAATCCACGCATATTAACTTTACATACCAAAAGGCTTCAAAAGAAAAAAGAAGAACTTAATATTAAGTTCAGAAAAATGATCTGGCTCATAGGTAGAGGCTCTGGGCTTACAATATGCACCAAGCTGCTGCTTTATCGGAAAATACTAACTACTACCGATATGGACCTACGGTATTCAACTTTGGGGATGTACTAAGCAAACAAACGCCAAAATGATACGGACGTTTCAAAATAAGGTTCTCCGTAGCATCGGAAACGCTCCGTGGTACACAAGAAACGAAGGCCTTCACAGGGTCTTACAGATGAAATACATCAAAGATTAAATAAAAAAGCACGCCTCCAAACACGAAATAAGGCTCCAGGAGCATGGAAACCCTTAAATTCGCCATATGATAGATAATCCTGTCGTTGAAAGAAGACCTCAAAGAACGAGGCCACTTGACCTAGTAAACATACCAAATTAAAATTAGTATTTTAAATAGGTTTAATTGATTTTGGGACTAACCATTGGGTTTCATCCCAACAAATCAGAATTATTTAAGAAATGTAAAATTTTTAAATTTGAAAGATAAATTGCTAAGTGAGCACAGTCTCAGTTGTAATTAATAAAGGAAAACAAAAAATAAAAAAAACATACACACACAGATTTAAAAAAATATATTTTGGGACTTTTGCGATAAAGCGAATGGTAAATCTGCAAAGTTCTCATAATTTTTCATAATTACCATAACTTATTTGTCTAATAATCATTAATAACCAGAATCCTTTCTTCTAGTATTAGAATACGAGTATAGTATATTTTCGTACCGTGCCATCGCCCGTTAACTAAAACCGAGTACTGCCGTCCTTAAAAAAATATTTACCTTTCCTATATTTCCCTCTTGTTGTATAACAAAAATTGTTATTGGAATAAATCCGGCGTTAGTGGAACTCCCGGAAGATATCGCGAGAATAATTTACACGTTTTTATGTATTTTTCAGTTTATTCGACATTACCAAATTTTGCCCTCTTGATAAAATATTTTGAATTGATGGTGATGGTTTTATGCTAAATTGCCATGCAAGACGTGTCTAATATCTCTAGACTTTTTTATATTTTTCACTTTATGCATGTGTTTTTGTCACTTCAACAATTTCAGCAAACTTTTATTATTTTTTCATAAGTCTTAATTTCCTTAAAGGACATTTTATTATTATTTATTTGTTTTTCAGAACTTTTTGCTTTAAAATCATTAATGTCACCACAAGGAAGTTATTTAACTTTGTAAAAACGTAAAAGTTTTTTATTTTGTAACGTTCTCCACGGAGATATGGTATTGTTCTACTAAATGGAATGTGGCATTAAAAAACTAAGAGCAAAGATCCAAATTGAGCTTAATTGCATATTCCTAAGCAGATTTATAACTATAAACTATTTTTAGAAACTTGCTACTATAAGCTAAAATGAAATCAATGGTAACAAGCCCACACTGCAAAAATATAAAGTTATCGAGCATAAACTGTATCAACATGAAAACATACATCTGATACTATAATTATTAAAATTTGATTTTAAACAAGAGTTTTTCATAAAAGATGAAAGTCTTCCAAGTTTTTCAAATTTTATAATTCCTGTGTATTATGATTAAAAAATACCTGAGAGAATAACTTAAAACAAGAAAAACTTTGTTGAATAATTCTATTTCTGTGTTCGTATAAGCATTAAGAATATGATCCTACATCCTACTTTATATTTTGATATAAGTAATTAATTTTTAAACATAAACATAACACAAGGTGAGTTATTTATATGCATACATGGCAGGATTTGTGTATGTAAAATTATTGCTTACGCCAGCAAACACTTCCGTAATAATTTAATGAGTAGATTGGATGATGACCAGTAGCCGCCTTTAAAACCGTAAAAATGCATTCCATATTTTATTTTAATCATCGTAAAACAATTAGGTAGCTCGTGCGGCACAACAACAATCATCGATTAAAATTACTAATTACGAGAGAGATTTATTGCGATTTACGAGTTTTTTTTGTTGATGATATTTTATCCCGAAATGCAGGTCACTGTATCAATAGGACGCTGGAAAAAATATATAATCCAGTCCCCCACATATAACACAATACTTTAAAATGCTGTATAGATTTTCCCGCTTTCCATTATATTATTGTTGTTGTTACTGTTGTGTGTTTCCGTTACTCGTTTTCTTTTTCCTGTTTTTTTAATTTTTTAATTAAATTTATTACCCTTTTTCGGGTCAGCGCGAAACGAAAAAATATAACAACAGTACCAAATTTGGAATTGTTAAATGTAATGCCGGTCTTTTGAAAAAGGAAAATCATATTTTTTTTGTGTGTATATTTATGCTTAGATGTGGGATAAATCTGTGTAATGTCGGAATCTTTTAAATGAATAAAGTCTACACATTGGACGCCGCGTTTACTAACATAAATTACTTAGATAAAAATATTAAAAATTTCCAGGTAAAATGGGAGTAAATCTCAAGGCCCCACAAATACTCGATTTAAAAAAAACTCCAAGGTTAATTAAAGTTATTAAAGAATATTTTGCATTTGAAGAAAAACTGTCCCAATCCTCCTCAATGACGCTGGAAAATGTTAAAAAATCACCTGAATGTAGTTGAGTTGAGTGATTGAACGAATTCAGGATAGATAGATTTTATTAAAACTTCTTGAACCGGCCTGGCTGAACAAATATTTACAATATCTAATTCCACTTTTCTGGAAGATTAGAAAAACGATGAACTGTCTTTAGTATTATGATTAACTCGAGTGATTGAATAAAATAAGGAGTAGATGCAATCCATGCCAAATATTAGAATTGTAAAGTATTATTCATTTAATTAGTTTTGAATAAAACTCTAAATTGTTATATAATGGTATTTTTGCAAACCCTATTAAAGTTAGCCGAAAGTTTCCAGCCGAAAGACGGTAATGCAGAGAGGCTCTTTGATCCCAGCCGAAAAAATATTTTATAGCCGAAAGAAATATTAATTGATACACTTAGTTCTACTATCACCTCCAAATAAACAGAACACAGCAAAAATCTGTCTGAAACTACATAATTTTACAAAATCTCATGACATGTAAATTGCAATAAATTTAGAAATTCCCGATACTAAATAAAGGAAACGTTCTTTACTTTTTAAATTACCCATTTTCCCAGAGCCATTAGATATACTGAATTCAATGGACTAAACCTAACTAAATCTCGAATACAAAACGAACAAAAATTCTCACACAATTATTTCAAATACGTTGAACCTTGTTCTATCGCCTGATGACTGATATAGAGCAGTTTGATTTGATTTGCCATGAAATTTAAGTTTTTGAGAATGTGAATTGAGAATGAGAAATGAGTTTCATTGAGGACTGCTACTAATCGGTTAATTGCCTTTGCCGAAACGGTTTCTATCAGGCTATTTAAACAATCATGGAGTTTGACGTAGTTAAGGTAGTATCAACCACTACTTTGAAAATTTCGAAGATAGTGCTGCGCATGTTCCGAATTAAAATAAAAAGTAAAATTTTAATTAATAAGCGGATGCACAAAGGTTTTATTGATTTATGGAACATTCGTAGAGAATCAGACATTTATTTTGCAATGTATGTTCCTAGAACGAGCTTGATCCGTATCTCGAATGATCCCGAATCGACTGGCGTGACCATTTGTTGGAATGCTCTTGCAGTTAGACTAAACTTGTCCAACCCAATGTATTGTGTTATATTAATTATCTTTAATTGGTTTAGTGCCACAGGTAGGCACAAGAAGACTGTTCTATAGCGTAAATATTTAATAACTTTTTTATTTATTATTTGATAATTTTTTTTAATTACGGTAAGCATGAAAAATGATATCTCGTGCCTGATGCCTATTTTCTGCTTCACACATTCGTGCACTACCGAACATATTTTCCATAACTTTTTTCAAACTTTCAGGTGCTATGGCCAAGACTTCATTCCGAATGTTGTATTTAGTTATAATATTCGGGTCGCAGGTTTATTGACGTACCATTTTCTTTCAAATAAGCCCAAAAAACTGTCGGGAGCGGTTAAAGTAAACGCGGCGGCCAATTGAAATTGCTTCTTTCCGAAATACAAAAATAAAGCCGTTCTTTATATTCTGTCGGTTTTAATTCTTGCACAAGCTGTATTTTATAAGGGAATATTCTTTATGTGGTCCAAATTCTCTGCACAGACCATTGCGATAGTCCCAATTGAGTTGAACGTCTCCTTGTTGATGTATCCGCACTGTTCGACACACTCTACACTACAAGTTGAATATTATCATCTGAATGCGTGCCGTGCGTCGTCTACTGGAACCTGGAAGTTTCCTTACGGCGCCCTTTTGCTGAAAATTTGCAACCAAACCCGTCGGGTTGTTAATCAAGTTGGTACATAACGAACATTAAAATACCGCGCACTTTTCACAACAAAATTCAATTATATTTATTCGCTCTTCTGCTGTGCATTGTTTCATTCTAAATTTCTCAAGCCTTCTTTACAAAACTCTGAAAATAAAAATAAAACAAGCATAATTAAAAATAAAGTTACTAAACTTTCACACGAGAACGGCCTTTCTGCACCAGCCAGTACATGTTAGAAGTGATTAAGAATTTGATAAACTCGGTTGGTCGCAAATGTTACGATCAGGGGATTTATGCAACAATCCATTGACCACTTTCGAGTCGGTTAATGCGTATTCAACATGCGGCAGGTTGATAAATTAATCGGTCGAAGACATACGAGTGTTGAGAACGATGGCACAAAACTCTACTTGTGCCAAAATAGTAATCGTATTAAATAACAGGTTTGTCAATAATGACTTAACAATTTTGTATTTAAATAAAACACAGAATAATGGATATATTGGGCTGAAATTTATTCCAAATGCAGTACACATGTTTGCAAATGCGAGCACGTTTGCAACGATCGATTCTTTGAAGCCAATTTTCCATCACGTTTCAAAAAAACTAACGCGATAAATCGCATGAGCGAGGTGGCCGTTCGTCCGGACCATTTCTTGAAATTATACACGGTTCTCTATAACTTCCCCCTTCAATAGATCAATTGTTTGGTTGGAACCGCATATCACTGATGTGAAATCCATCCAGTTCTGGCCAGAAATGTTCTTCTAAAATGGCACGATAGAGAACTCCATCTACCGTAACCTGCCGATCAAAACAACCGACATGAAATCCGCACCACACGGTCACTTTTTGTGGTTGTAAGGGAGTTTTTTGAGGCATATGGGTTTGTTGCTGTCCAAATATTGTTTATTGACAAAGCCATTAAGACAAAAAATTTTACCTAATCTTTATCTCTGAAGATCATTTTTTGATGGAATTCAGGATTTTCTATTAACTTTAGCAGAGCCTAATCGGCGAAGTTTCGACGTTTGCAATGATTAGGAGACTTCATATCATGAGTTAATTTGATCGTGTAAGGGTGTAAACCAATCTTAACGCTACTTCGGCCGGTGCGTTGTTTAACTGGGACAGGGACATCCAATAGTTAATATTTTGAATCGAATTTATCCACTATAGCACCAACTCAGACTTGTGGTAGTAATTTTTAATAATCTCCAAACCTTGCTCATTCGTGAACTTCGCCATCATAAAAATACTAACCTTGACTGACGTTTTGGCGTCAATGGATCATAAAAACATTCAATGATGGCCCCTATTTGAAAACCCGATACATGTATGGTTATTTTGACAAACCTATTTGTCGCTGAAGCCGTGAATTTGCGAATAATACAACGATCAAATTGCTTCGAGTTAGAAGGTGCTTATGAGTAATCCATCAAGGAGCATGAGATATGCAACAGCTTCTTTTCATGATATGCTAAGTACTCACAACTCATGAGCAGAATTTGGCACTGCGTGTGATAAGGGAGTATAGTCGACATCAACTATTTTCGACGATTTGCAACAATATTGTTGTATTGGTTGATGTATGCGAATATTCGATTACGGTTGGGAGTTTTCGCTGACTCGTTCCAATTTAATTTGATATTGCCAGAGAGAAGCCGTTTGTTGAGAAGCCGTTGAGTCTTAGAAAGCCATTCGCGTAATTGAATTCCACAGCAACACACAAAACCCTATTAATTTTTTGTAATTCGTTTAAGTCCGAGATTTTCTATGAACGAGTTATCAAATATTCGATGAAGAAGTATTGAATTATTTATAACTGTATTAAAGCACGAGAATTTCAATTTTATTTTCCAAATTATCCGAATTACATAACTGCTATTTTACTCCTCCTAGCGGTCGATTTATAAAAATATGCGCGTCGCGTCCTCGTTCTTAAGTGCACTGTCTTAGTACTTGTGAAAAAATTAAGCTAATTTCACTTATTGGACACTGCAATACTTTATTTAAGTAAAGTATTTGTATCACACAGTTCACATCTTTAAATTTCCAACACTGTTTTGTTTGACAACCGATTTGACAGGTGACGCCATGTATACTGCAAATGATAATACGCATCCAGTAAGACGTCAAACAGTGCATACCGAACAAGTGATAAACGCTATGTACAGCATAGCATTGGGGAAGACCCAAATCAATCAATTCGACGTCATTCTCAGCAACTGTAGTTGTGCTCATCCACTTTATGGAAGATTTTATCTAAAGATCTTAGAATAATTGCAATTTGTGCAAGAATTAAAGATATCCGATCATCGCACACGCCGCCAATTCGGCCAATGGGCTGAATCACAAAAAGATATTGATGTTGATTTTGCAAACAAAATTTTGTTCAGCGATGAAGCTCACTTTTGGTTACGGATACGTTAATGAACAGAATTGTCGGACTTGGAGTGAAGATACTCCACAAGCCTTTGCCGAACATCATTACATCCAGAGAAAATCACCGTTTGGTGCACTTTATGGGCCGGTGGAATCATTGGTTCATACTCGTATGTCTTCAAAAACGATTATGGATGGAATGTTACAGTTATCGATGAACGGTAAAGACACATGATTTCAACTTATTGGTACCAAAATTGGGTGGGATAAGTCTTGCTCATGTCTGGTTTCAACAGGACGGCACCACATGCCACACAGCATGGGATACAATAAATTTACTCAAAGAAATCGTTACGGTTTCTTTAAGTAAATTAATGATAGCCATAGCCATATCCATAGTTAAAGCTATATTAATAGACATAGCCATTGCCATAACCATGACCGTAGCCATAGCCATAGCCATAACCATAGCCATAGCTATAGCCATAGCCATAGCTATAGCCATAGCCATAGCTATAGCCATAGCCATAGCCATAGCCATAGCCATAGCCATAGCCATAGCCATAGCCATAGCCATAGCCATAGCCATAGCCATAGCCATACCCATAGCCATAGCCATAGCCATAGCCATAGCCATAGCCATAGCCATAGCCATAGCCATAGCCATAGCCATAGCCATAGCCATAGCCATAGCCATAGCCATAGCCATAGCCATAGCCATAGCCATAGCCATAGCCATAGCTATAGCCATAGCCATAGCTATAGTCATAGCCATAGCCATAGCCATAGCCATAGCCATAGCCATAGCCATAGCCATAGCCATAGCCATAGCCATAGCCATAGCCATAGCCATAGCCATAGCCATAGCCATAGCCATAGCCATAGCCATAGCCATAGCCATAGCCATAGCCATAGCCATAGCCATAGCCATAGCCATAGCCATAGCCATAGCCATAGCCATAGCCATAGCCATAGCCTTAGCCATAGCCATAGCCATAGCCATAGCCATAGCCATAGCCATAACCATAGCCATAGCCATAGCCATAGCCATAGCCATAACCATTGCTATAGCCATAGCCATAGCCCTAGCCATAGCCATAGCCATTGTCATAGCCATAGCCATAGCCATAACCATAGCCATAGCCATAGCCACAGCTCTAGCCATATTCATAGCCATAGACATAGCCATAGACATAGCCATAGCTATAGCTATAGCTATAGCCATAACCACTATCACAAAAAGGAAATTTCTCTAGGAGGAAGGATGGATGCCAGAGGCATTACTATCACAAAAAGGAAATCTTTTCTGCTGATATTTTTTGAAACCAGCAGAAATTTTTTGAAATTTTTAAGCAAATCAATAATTAATTCTCAGCAGAAAGTTTTATGAAAAATCACAGCATTTATGAAACAGAAGAGAAAATATATGTTTAAACGTTTTGAGACGAAAAAGTGAAATTTTCTTTAGAAAATAGAAAGGCTCTCAAAATATACTAAAATTATCATAATCCATTATGATGGAAATACATATTGGCAGCACTTTGGGTATATGTTTTTATGGTAGCTGAAATCATAATCTACATACATGAGC
Source organism: Nephrotoma guestfalica (assembly GCA_963691935.1). NCBI lineage: Eukaryota > Metazoa > Arthropoda > Insecta > Diptera > Tipulidae > Nephrotoma > Nephrotoma guestfalica. The sequence goes on from OY829914.1 coordinate 249,007,610, forward strand.
AACATAAGAATCACAACTGGTGTCAGTAGCATTCCATAAATTTTTGAAGTCGTTCTGTGAAATGTTTTCAGTTTTTTACCAAAAGTGTTAAAACAAAACCTGTAACAACCCTCGGTATATGTTTTTATGGTATCTGAAATCATAATCTCACCCTTGAGGTCACCCTTGAATTACTCCGTTTTATATTGTTTGTGCGGCGAAAGCAAATCACACGTTTCCGAATAACAGGAAGCGCACAGCCCGCTTACCATCAAAAATTCCATATTTATTCCTTAAATGAGTAAATATCAAATGTATTCCGCCATGTAGCATATCATTGTGTGTCTGTTCAATTAGTTTACGCGTAATAAGATTATATATTTCTAAATTTATTGGAATTTTAGTTGTTGCTAGCATTTTCATCTAGAAATGGGTCTAGCGATAGAAGTTTACTAGCTTTGTCTGGCTTCTTCGATTTTTTATGTCCACTTGAACATCTTTAATTGTTGAAATGTTTCTCGCGGCATTATTGATGATTATCGTACAATTTGTAACTATTCGTTTCAATTTTTCACTGTTCTAAATCGTTTGGAATAACCGTTTCCCAGTTGTGTCTTTATTAATCATATTCGCCAACACTACCTTCTCTTTCGTTTCTGCATGTAAATACTGCTGTTGTTCTGCTTTGTCTTCCAGTGAACATTCACCTTCGAGATGACAGTAAATGACAGTTAATGAGTTATCTTATGGTTATGCCACGTGATGAAATATCTGCTGGGCTCTCATCATATGATCGTGCTTCATTAATTTTGCTTAGCGGCGTTCAGCTCCAACCGGGGAATTGGTAATTTATTCTTAATTAGCACAACAATTGTTGTTCTACAAAAAATATACTGTAGCCTTTCTCATTCAACTTTACTCATCAAAGTATTTACTCACCTAGCTATTTTGAAGTCGCAGGCATCATTCATTTCGTTTTTATATTTAACCGATTTAGCATTTATAGAAAATTTTGTCATTTAGAAGTTAACTTTAACAACGTGATCGTATTGCAACACGCAGAATACGTTTATCTACATTTTCGGATTCTGAGGACTTTCAAATTTGTTTGCCTTCCTTATACTAATTTGGTTATTTTTGCAAATTACCGAGCACTTTCACAAATTTTTTGCCTTATTGTGCACTCAGTGGTATGTCCAGCTTCTATCGACCAGAGTTGTGTATTCCAATAAACTGAGAGCTAGTTTCCAAACAGAGACCGCAGAATCTTAGTCAGAATTTCCTGCAATTGTATTAGTGATTTCTATACCGGTTTTCACCTGCTTTTCTGCTCTTCTGTTCTCAATTCCTATAAGGAGTAAGGAAATTATTAGATACCGAGGTGACAAGCATTTTTCAATCCTTGATTCCTAGCTGTGATGTGATTTATATCACAATATTTCTTAATTTATAAATTTTTACTGAGTTTGGTCAATGTTAGGTAGTCGTTAGTGTAAGATATTTCTAATAAGGTAACTACATTTATTATAGCACGGCGGTTTCCTAGCTACACGTTGCATCTTATTTTAAAAGTCACTTCCTAGTAGTGAAGTACCATGTCCACTTATGTCAAATAAACCACAAAATTTTCCGTTAATTTTTCTCAATACTAAATTGTTCAACTTAATGTCGTTCAAATATTTAAATTTTGTTAAACTGAACAGCAGTATAGAGTTTAATTCATCCTAATACAAATCTATCATATTAAAATATATTCGATATTCTTTCTTTGTAAAGGTCAACCTGCAAATGTAAAATGTTTAAAATCTGCCACATCTTCATCAACCAGATTCCTATAAGCAATGTATAGAACCTCTGCACTCTAACCCATCTCAATTATCCAAAATGAAGATTTTATTATTTTGTTCGTAATAAAAATGAAGAAAACAGAAAATTTTTAGTTGAAAGGAAAATCAAAATCAAATAAGACAAAAATTAGATTAGATTTATTTATTTATGTATATACACACACACCCATACATAAATCTACGTATATACATATATATCTCCCTAAAATGATAATACATAAAAAACAAAAAACTCTAAACATGAACATTTTCTTTAATTTTTCTTCTGTTTTTCCCAAATTTTATTTGTTTTGGTTTTTCATGTAATTTTTTTTTTTTAAGAAGCAGATTTGCTTCTCATCATATATTTTTGTTGTTGTTTCAATTTTAAATGTATGTGACTGGAATTTTTAAAAGCGCACACGCATTCGAACTGTAAGTATAAAGAGCTTTAATTTTACTGGTTATTTTCTTAAAAAAGCTCCGTCTGATGCGCCCGCGGCTTAAATAATACTCTAAAATGATATTAAAGCACTAAACACGTGGTTTTCTACTGAATTGGGTAAGCTAACTCATCCCGCGGATCGATTTGAGAAGCTTGTCGACTCAAAATCAAATTAAATGATGAATAGAGCGATCGTGTTACAGTTGAATGAACAAATCATGTAAATGTTTTGATTTAAATTTTCTGAAGAAACAAAAAAGAAAAATTTGAAATGAGATTACGGATTTTTATTTCATTTTTATGGAAATCTTTGTCGTTGTTGCTGCTGCTACTGTTGTTGTTGTTCGTTTTTGTTGTTGGATGAGGTTGTATTTTCTTTACTTATGCCGCATGGTATATACCCATATATTCCATTGGGATTGAAACCAAATTTCTAAGAACTCAATTTAATTATGTCTGCCAAAAGACGTTTTCCCCCTCCGACATAATTTTTTATCTTTTATTTAAAATTGAGATGAGTTTGGTTTTGGAATTGACAGTACATAAGTAAACATAATTTTGGTTATTGATTTATTCGTACAGGCGGGTACATCTTTGGATGAATAATTAATAAATATATCAATTCGAATTTTATGTAAAACTGACCTAAAGATTGGGTTGACAGGTATTTAGATTTCTTGGTTTTGAAAATTGTTGTGTGTGAGAAGTGATTAAATTCATTTTGTAACATATCTAATTAAAAACATGCTGCGCGATGTTAAAAATATAATGATGACGATTAGTTATCCAGTGTTATGAGATTTTCATAAATAAACCTTATCAATTTCGACAGTTCCATTTCATTTGTAATTAGGATGAATAAATTGAATTTGCAGATTTGCATAATTTTATCTTTTCTATGAAAACCCTACATAACAAATATTAATAAATAAACCAAAATATTGTTAAGAATATTGGGGTAACTTTGATCTTGCAAAGGCGGTGCACTTAGTTAGATAATTAAATCAAAAGTTTGGTTAGGCTGGATAATTGGCTTTATTGTTTTGGTAGATAAATTAATTTCAATCGTGTGGGTAACTGAAGTCGGGAAACTTTTGATATCAAAAATTATGCAACCCATTCCAATCAAGCTAATGATGTGGTACCTAATTAGCAGTCACGGAAAGAAATTATTGCTAGTCCATTAACCGACACGACAGGAAAATCTAGAATTTGAATTTTCAAATTATAGAGAAAAAATCAAAACTATTTGGCAAGGTCTCCGAGAGTTTCATAAAAATTTTAGTTCGGAAATTCGATAATTAAACCGTTTTATAGTTAAATATAAGTTGGCCAATTATATCACAAATTGGCAGCCACTATGTGTTTCCGATGTTAATTGATATATGTATAAGAAATATGCCGCAGCCAAGTTCTCAATAGTTGTGTCATAAACGAATGAAAGATATCGGCGCTTAAACTGCAGCACTGTAATTATGTAATTAAACTTAATCTAATATTCTTCTCCCCACACATTATACCGAATTAAGCTCCAACAAGTGGAAGAACAGGTATCTAAAGGATTAATTTAGTTGAATTTGACTAGTTGGACAGGAAATTAAAATCAAATAAAATTTCAGTTTTGTATACTGATTCTAAAGAATCAATCAATATATAAGACCATGGCGAAAGGAATTGTCTTACTTCAACATCATATTACTCTCGTACATATAAAGCGAACATTAATGAATTAAATTTCGAACTAAAGTATATTTGTATAATATATTAGCCCAAAAATAGCTACACTATGGTTCAGAAATTTATTTTATTTTCTTTCATTACGTCAGATAAAATGGATGACTGATCCTTTATCTTCTCGCGGCAAATTTAAATATTTTTTGTTTATAGTCAGTCAATGTTGTATCAACATAAATTCTACTGAAATCTATATCAGTCTGAAACAAATGACTTGAGTTTAAATAATTGATCCTTTAGTAAAATTTAATTTATTTGTTTACTTATTAAAATCAATAAATTGACACTGAATAAACACATTTTTAAGAACATGTTTTAGTTTGGCAGAAATTAAATTCTTGAATATTTTAATAAAAGATTTTTTTCAGAAAGATTAAAAAATCACTAGATCGGTTTCGACTTGTTAGGCCATCAGAAGTATCTACTGATTTGTAAAAATTAATATTTTATTAAAAAAAGTAAGATAAAGTAAAAAAATTTGAAAAGATAAATAAAAGGAGAGACAAAAAATAAGCACTAAAAAACTTTGTATTAATTGACAACAACAACAATTTTGTCAAAAACAACAATTCTTCTTACAAAGATTTATATCTCACGCTAGAAAACTTTTTTATTAATTATTTAATAAATTTTGTTCGAATATTCACATCAGAACTGATTTTAACCGATTAATAGTGAGTGTTTTCCTCCGTGGCCATTTTGATAACAACAACAATTTTGACAAAAACAACAATTCTACTTCCAAAGATTAATATCTCACGATAGAAAACTGTTTTATTAATTATTTGATCAATTTTGTTCGAATATTCACATCAGAACTGATTTTAACCTTATACTAGTGAGTATTTTCGGCCATTTTGACAACAACAACAATTTTGACAAAAACAACTATTCTTCCTACAAAGATTAATATCTCACGTTAGAAAACTTTTTTATTAATTATTTAATAAATTTTGTTCGACTATTCACATCAGAACTGATTTTAACCGATTAATAGTGAGTATTTTCGTCCGTGGCCATATTGACACAACAATTTTGACAAAAACAACAATTCTTCTTACAAAGATTAATATCTCACGTTAGAAAACTTTTTTATTAATTATTTAATAAATTTTGTTCGACTATTCACATCAGAACTGATTTTAACCGATTAATAGTGAGTATTTTCGTCCGTGGCCATATTGACACAACAATTTTGACAAAAACAACAATTCTTCTTACAAAGATTTATATCTCACGATAGAAAACTCTTTTATTAACTATTTAATAAATTTTGTTCGAATATTCACATCAGAACTGATTTTAACCTTATACTAGTGAGTATTTTCGTCCGTGCCCATATTGACACAACAATTTTGACAAAAACAACAATTCTTCTTACAAAGATTAATATCTCACGTTAGAAAACGTTTTTATTAATTATTTAATAAATTTTGTTCGACTATTCACATCAGAACTGATTTTAACCGATTAATAGTGAGTATTTTCGTCCGTGGCCATATTGACAACAACAAAAATTTTGACAAAAACAACAATTCTTCTTACAAAGATTAATATCTCACGTTAGAAAACTTTTTTATTAATTATTTAATAAATTTTGTTCGAATATTCACATCAGAACTGATTTTAACCTTATACTAGTGAGTATTTTCGTCCGTGGCCATTTTGACAACAACAACAATTTTGACAAAAACAACAATTCTTCTTACAAAGATTTATATCGCATGTTAGAAAACTTTTTTATTAACTATTTAATAAATTTTGTTCGAATATTCACATCAGAACTGATTTTAACCTTATACTAGTGAGTATTTTCGTCCGTGGCCATATTGACAACAACAATAATTTTGACAAAAACAACAATTCTTCTTACAAAGATTTATATCTCACGTTAGAAAACTTTTTTATTAACTATTTCATAAATTTTGTTCGAATATTCACATCAGAACTGATTTTAACCTTATACTAGTGATTATTTTCGTCCGTGGCCATATTGACAACAACAACAATTTTGACAAAAACAACAATTCTTCTTACAAAGATTTATATCTCACGATCGAAAACTTTTTTATTAACTATTTCATAAATTTTGTTCGAATATTCACATCAGAACTGATTTTAACCTTATACTAGTGAGTATTTTCGTCCGTGGCCATATTGACAACAACAACAATTTTGACAAAAACAACAATTCTTCTTACAAAGATTTATATCTCACGTTAGAAAACTTTTTTATTAACTATTTCATAAATTTTGTTCGAATATTCACATCAGAACTGATTTTAACCTTATACTAGTGAGTATTGTCGTCAATGGCCATATTGACAACAACAACAATTTTGACAAAAACAACAATTCTTCTTACAAAGATTAATATCTCACGTTAGAAAATTTTTTATTAATTACTTATTAAATTTTGTTCGAATATTTACATCAGAACTGATTTTAACCTTATAATAGTGAGTATTTTCGTCCGTGGCCATATTGACAACAACAACAATTTTGACAAAAACAACAATTCTTCTTACAAAGATTTATATCTCACGTTAGAAAACTTTTTTATTAATTACTTATTAAATTTTGTTCGAATATTCACATCAGAACTGATTTTAACCTTATAATAGTGAGTATTTTCGTCCGTGGCCATATTGACAACAACAACAATTTTGACAAAAACAACAATTCTTCTTACAAAGATTAATATCTCACGTTAGAAAACATTTTTATTAATTATTTAATAAATTTTGTTCGAATATTCACATCAGAACTGATTTTAACCTTTTAGTAGTAAGTATTTTCGTCCGTGGCCATATTGACAACAATAACAATTTTGACAAAAACAACAATTCTTCTTACAAAGATTAATATCTCACGTTAGAAAACATTTTTATTAATTATTTAATAAATTTTGTTCGAATATTCACATCAGAACTGATTTTAACCTTTTAGTAGTAAGTATTTTCGTCCGTGGCCATATTGACAACAACAACAATTTTGACAAAAACAACAATTCTTCTTACAAAGATTTATATCTCACGTTAGAAAAGTTTTTTATTAATTATTTAATACATTTTGTTCGAATATTCACATCAGAACTGATTTTAACCTTATACTAGGGAGTATTTTCGTCCGTGGCCATATTGACAACAACAAAAATTTTGACAAAAACAACAATTCTTCTTACAAAGATTAATATCTCACGTTAGAAAACTTTTTTATTAATTATTTAATAAATTTTGTTCGAATATTCACATCAGAACTGATTTTAACCGATTAATAGTGAATATTTTCGTCCGTGGCCATATTGACAACAACAACAATTTTGACAAAAACAACAATTCTTCTTACAAAGATTTATATCTCACGATCGAAAACTTTTTTATTAACTATTTAATAAATTTTGTTCGAATATTCACATCAGAACTGATTTTAACCGATTAATAGTGAGTATTTTTGATCTTCGCCATATTGACAACAACAAAAATTTTGACAAAAACAACAATTCTTCTTACAAAGATTTATATCTCACGATCGAAAACTTTTTTATTAACTATTTAATAAATTTTGTTCGAATATTCACATCAGAACTGATTTTAACCGATTAATAGTGAGTATTTTCGTCCGTGGCCATATTGACAACAACAAAAATTTTGACAAAAACAACAATTCTTCTTACAAAGATTTATATCTCACGATCGAAAACTTTTTTATTAACTATTTAATAAATTTTGTTCGAATATTCACATCAGAACTGATTTTAACCGATTAATAGTGAATATTTCCGTTCGTGGCCATATTGACAACAACAACAATTTTGACAAAAACAACAATTCTTCTTACAAAGATTTATATCTCACGTTAGAAAACTCTTTTATTAACTATTTAATAAATTTTGTTCGACTATTCACATCAGAACTGATTTTAACCTTATAATAGTGAGTATTTTCATCCGTGGCCATATTGACAACAACAACAATTTTGACAAAAACAACAATTCTTCTTACAAAGATTTATATCTCACGATAGAAAACTTTTTTATTAACTATTTGATAAATTTTGTTCGAATATTCACATCAGAACTGATTTTAACCGATTAATAGTGAGTATTTTCGTCGGTGGCCATATTGACAACAACAATAATTTTGACAAAAACAACAATTCTTCTTACAAAGATTTATATCTCACGATAGAAAACTTTTTTATTAACTATTTAATAAATTTTGTTCAAATATTCACATCAGAACTGATTTTAACCGATTAATAGTGAGTATTTTTGATCTTCGCCATATTGACAACAACAAAAATTTTGACAAAAACAACAATTCTTCTTACAAAGATTTATATCTCACGATCGAAAACTTTTTTATTAACTATTTAATAAATTTTGTTCGAATATTCACATCAGAACTGATTTTAACCGATTAATAGTGAGTATTTTCGTCCGTGGCCATATTGACAACAACAACAATTTTGACAAAAACAACAATTCTTCTTACAAAGATTTATATCTCACGATCGAAAACTTTTTTATTAACTATTTAATAAATTTTGTTCGAATATTCACATCAGAACTGATTTTAACCGATTAATAGTGAATATTTCCGTTCGTGGCCATATTGACAACAACAACAATTTTGACAAAAACAACAATTCTTCTTACAAAGATTTATATCTCACGTTAGAAAACTCTTTTATTAACTATTTAATAAATTTTGTTCGAATATTCACATCAGAACTGATTTTAACCTTATACTAGTGAGTATTTTCGTCCGTGGTCATATTGACAAAAACAACAATTCTTCCTACAAAGATTTATATCTCTCGATAGAAAACTCTTTTATTAACTATTTAATAAATTTTGTTCGAATATTCACATCAGAACTGATTTTAACCGATTAATAGTGAGTATTTTCGTCCGTGGCCATATTGACAACAACAACAATTTTGACAAAAACAACAATTCTTCTTACAAAGATTAATATCTCACGTTAGAAAACTTTTTTATTAATTATTTAATAAATTTTGTTCGAATATTCACATCAGAACTGATTTTATCCTTATAATAGTGAATATTTTCGTCCGTGGCGATATTGACAACAACAACAATTTTGAGAAAAACAACAATCCTTCCTACAAAGATTTATATCTCACGTTAGAAAACTTTTTTATTAACTATTTAATAAATTTTGTTCGAATATTCACATCAGAACTGATTTTAACCTTATACTAGTGAGTACTTTCGTCCGTGGCCATATTGACAACAACAACAATTTTGACAAAAACAACAATTCTTCTTACAAAGATTTATATCTCACGATCGAAAACTTTTTTATTAACTATTTAATAAATTTTGTTCGAATATTCACATCAGAACTGATTTTAACCTTATAATAGTGAGTATTTTTGATCTTCGCCATATTGACAACAACAACAATTTTGACAAAATCAACAATTCTTCTTACAAAGATTTATATCTCACGATCGAAAACTTTTTTATTAACTATTTAATAAATTTTGTTCGAATATTCACATCAGAACTGATTTTAACCTTATACTAGTGAGTATTTTCGTCCGTGGTCATATTGACAAAAACAACAATTCTTCCTACAAAGATTTATATCTCTCGATAGAAAACTCTTTTATTAACTATTTAATAAATTTTGTTCGAATATTCACATCAGAACTGATTTTAACCGATTAATAGTGAGTATTTTCGTCCGTGGCCATATTGACAACAACAACAATTTTGACAAAAACAACAATTCTTCTTACAAAGATTAATATCTCACGTTAGAAAACTTTTTTATTAATTATTTAATAAATTTTGTTCGAATATTCACATCAGAACTGATTTTAACCGTATAATAGTGCATATTTTCGTCCGTGGCCATTTTGACAACAACAACAATTTTGACAAAAACAACAATTCTTCTTACAAAGATTTATATCTCACGTTAGAAATTTTTTTTATTAATTATTGAATTTCATTTTGTTCGAATATTCACATCAGAACTGATTTTAACCGATTAATAGTGAGTATTTTCGTCCGTGGCCATATTGACAACAACAACAATTTTGACAAAAACAACAATTCTTCTTACAAAGATTTATATCTCACGATAGAAAACTTTTTTATTAACTATTTAATAAATTTTGTTCGAATATTCACATCAGAACTGATTTTAACCGTATAATAGTGAATATTATCGTCCGTGGCCATTTTGACAACAACAACAATTTTGACAAAAACAACAATTCTTCTTACAAAGATTTATATCTTACGATAGAAAACTTTTTTATTAATTATTAAATTTTGTTCGAATATTCACATCAGAACTGATTTTAACCTTATAATAGTGAGTATTTTCGTCCGTGGCCATATTGACAACAACAACAATTTTGACAAAAACAACAATCCTTCCTACAAAGATTTATATCTCACGATAGAAAACTTTTTTATTAACTATTTAATAAATTTTGTTCGAATATTCACATCAGAACTGATTTTAACCTTATACTAGTGAGTATTTTCGTCCGTGGCCATATTGACAACAACAACAATTTTGACAAAAACAAAAATCCTTCCTACAAAGATTTATATCTCACGATAGAAAACTTTTTTATTAACTATTTAATAAATTTTGTTCGAATATTCACATCAGAACTGATTTTAACCGTATAATAGTGAATATTATCGTCCGTGGCCATATTGACAACAACAATTATACATTTTTCTAGCTAATTGTTTTGTTGATGGCCATAGTACATGCATGACGTTCAAAGTCAAGTCTCAAATGTCTTTAAGAATAATAAATATCGCGTTAATGCTGTTACAATTTTGCAGTCGTGCGACTATATCCTGAATTCAAACCACTTTAATATTGTTGGACCTAAAATGTAATTCAATGGTGCAAAGTACACTCAAGAGATGCTCTATTCAGGGAACACTTCGCCTATTTTTCCCTGAAAGTATTTGATGTATTACGCCACAACTTATACATAATGGATTTAAAGCTTGTGGCTTGTAGACCTGGAACTACTCACCAATAAATTTCTCAAATTATTTGGGAAAATCGAATTAAATTGTCGGGCAGACAAAAATAGCAACGTTATTACCTAGCTATGAAATTACTACGAAAACCCCACTTCATTTAGACAGATACGACTAATTCTTCGATTTTAACGGTTTCAGAATCAAATAATTGAATAGCCAATTAACCGAACTACAAAAATGTACAATTTTATATACGTTGATGGTGGCCACTTTACTTTTTAATTGTGGGCAACTAACTTATAAATGCAGTTAAATACCGTATAATTTATGTGATTAAGTATCGTAATGTAAATTTATTTCTGCCGTTGAATAGCTAGACGATTATCTAACAGTTAGGAAACAACTTTATCGGACCGATCAACCAAAAATAAAGAGAAAATAATTAGAAAATTGAGCTTTTAATATCAATGCAGAGGATGTCGACGTTGTCTACTTTGTCGACGACAAGCACACAAAAAACGTAATGTACTAGATTACGTATTGAGATTGTGGATTATCTATTTCTGATACAACTCACTTATTAAATCGTCACAAATGTGAAATTGATTTACTGAAATGTTTTTTTTAGATGTTTCTTTGTTTTCGTGTTTTTGTTTTGAATTGTCAACTTCGTTACTGGTATTTTAACTTGTTTGAGGTTATTTGCTTATTAAATTGGCTAGGCTATTGGGTTTCTTCATATACTCTACATTTAAATTAAATTATCAATGTTTTGTACCGAAATATGAACTCAAATTGTAATACATGAAATGTATAGAAATGCAAATACATATCTATATTACGGTTCTGCAGCTTTTTGGGTTCAAAGGACTTCCTCAGAATGCAGAAAAATGCGTATTAGCTAAAATATACGCGTGAGAGAAAAATGTTTATGATTATAAACTGCCCCTCAATATATGCAATTGAGTAGCAAGTAGCACTAAATCAAGTTAGTAAGATTTAGTCCTCTCTATAGGCCAATGAACAATTTACTATAATATTCATTTAGTACGGTTTAGTAGAAACTTCAAAGGCATCTAGATCCGTATCTTAAAGGATCAAGGGTTGGGGGGTACATGAACCGAGTATCTCATATATAAAAAAGTCATCCATACGCTCAATTAAAATGAGTGCTATTTGCATATAATCAACATTATGAAATAATTTTGCAAATGGATACATTAACGTCCACAAAAATATGAAAATCGACTAATAAATCGTCATCATTATCACCGCATAAAAGTTTAATGTACACAATAAAATAATAAAAACCGAAAAAACCGAAAAATGTTTGGAAAACATAAAAATGCCTTCAAGCAAATTAATTGTCATAATTTTTAAATGAAAATGGTGATTTTGTGATTAATAAATTTGTATATGTATGCGTATTATGCACAACGTATAAATCGTGTTGGGTTGTCCCGTTTTATTTATTTATTTGTTTAAAAATTATATTTTATTATTATTATAATATAATATTTTCCTAAAGTGGTAACAATAAATTATCCCGGAGGGAAATTATGTTATGTTGACAGAAATGAAAATACAAACGATTTTTCTTTTAGACATTTTTAAATATGTTCATGTGCCACGGCTCTCGCCATTTAAAAAATGTTTTTTTATTTGATTATTTCGACCGTATATTGTCGACGTGGTCGTGCTTGGGCTTTGGTATATTTTAAGACCTCTGCACACTGTGTATTTCTAAATTGAATTTAAGCAATTATACTGTTTGAATTCGTCTTGATGGGTTTTCATTTAATTAATTAATCCATTAATTAATTTATGATTAAAATTTTTATTACTCCAACAAACAAAACAAAATTATATTATTGGAATTAAGAAGGGTGCGGATCTACGAGTATGTAAATCACATTTCAATTTTTAATAGCGACAAAAGGTGTTATAAATAAACATTTTTTATATTAATTAGGTACCTGTTGTTGAAGTAATAATTTGCTATTTATGTATATAAATAAAATTTGGGAAGCCAAAATAAAATGAGAACCGCACATATTATTAAAGAGCGTTTTAAGAAGTAAACGATTAACCAATATTCGTTATCTCCGACTACTCCATCCAAAGGTTTTCATTAAAATAATGATTGGAACCGTTTGGTCTTAAACGGTAAAAATATTATGAGAATTTGGAAAATATTATTCGTCTATAGCAGTTCATCAAAAAATCGTGCCGGTTTTATTAAGTTTGGTAATCGTTACCTGAGGATTGGTTATGACATTTTATCTTTTGGTCACCAAAGTTAAGAGGTGAATATGTCGTGGCCAACGCCAGACTTTATTTTACTACGAATGTAAACATAGATCTCGATTATACTCAGTACTTGATTTCTAAAATGAAAAATTTAACTTTTGGGAAAACTGTCTTGTAATTATAATCAAAAAACATTATTCTGCTTAAATTTCAAAAAAGGAAGGAGACAAGGCTTGTTGAAATTTAAACTTTCAACTATCAATCCTTGTCGTTTTTTGAACATCCTAAACTTCTCAACATCATTGCAAAAATTAAAAAAACTCCGATTGAAGCTTTTCCACTTCCGGTATAGAGATTTCCACCAAATTTCGCAAGGATCTTCCAAATATTGGAAGAAAGTTTAGGAATGAAGTTACTTTCAAAAAAGTCAATCCACCTGGAGGGTAGAAATGTCAAATTTTATGAAAATTCGTAATTTTGTATAAAATTTATAAAATGATCAAGTTCATTGAATCCTAGCCAAGTCCCAGTTGAGGGGTACACTGCTGCTAGTACTATTGGATCTCGTTTTTTCCCTTCCATTTCCAAATTTTTTTACGCGGGTCCCACGCGATTACCCAAAGGTATATACAGCAACGGTGACTTGACGTCGATGCTGACGTTGCTCCTTCCCCCACCCAAAAACTAAGTTAGAAATTATAATTTCATTCGTATTGATTTTAATTTTATTATTAAATTTTCATAAATATTTAGAAAAATCGGAAAAGCTTCTAACAAGCTTCTAATAAAAAAAAAGCTTAAGTATGAAGCTTTAACCAAAACAGTTTTTGGTCAAAAATCGTCATTTCTGCTTAGATGTTGGATGATGAGGATTGATATTGTTATTAATTTAATTTAGAATCTTTTATTTTACAGTCATTTTTCTCATAAAAGTTAACTTTTTTAAAATATAGGCCAAAAAAATAAAAAGCTCCTATTAGTACTGTCACTTCCGGTTTACCTATTTCGACTAAACAGCCCCAGAACCTCCGCATTTATGTTATAAGCTAAACTATTTTTTCCCCTTTATTAATTACAACTGAGAGTGTGCTCATTTACGAATTTATCTTTTTTTTATTATCCCTGCAATCTGCTCTGCGGCCAAGGATCTCCCAACTCTTTCGCGATTGCGTTTTTCGTCTTTACTTTTACGCCAATGTCAGCAAATTCGAGGACGTACGGCTATAGGTCTGATATTATCACCATCTGCACATCGCATAGCTCCATGCCAGCTTATACTGGCATGGAAGGTGGGTCGGCTCTTGAGTTTTGCACTCCGACTGGGGGTCATAGATGTGTTCCATTTCATCACAGATCGTGATCTGGTGATGAAAATTCCCTTTGCATTCTGCCCCTATCGGGATTCGAACCTGGTATCTTCCGATGCAAACGCCAAACCTGTAACCACAGTGCGATTTGGTCGGTCAATTTATCTCTCAAATTTTTACAAATTTTACATTTCTTAAACAATTTTGATTTGTTGTGGTGAAACCCAATGACACGCCCCAAAATTAATTAAACCTATTTAAAATACTAATTTTAATTTGGTATCTTTACTAGGTCAAGTGATCTCGGTCTTTGAAGTCTCTTTTCAACAACAGGGATATGGCGAGTTATGGTGAATTAATATCATATGGCGAATATATAGGTTTCCATGTTCATGGAGCCTTATTTCGTGTTTGGCGACACGCTTTTTTTATTTCATCTTTGATGTATTCCATCTGTAAGTCCCTGTGGAAGGTCTTCATTTCTAGTGTACGAGGAGCATTTACGATGCTATGAAGTGCTATGTTTTTGTTTGCTTAGTATATAAGCAGAGTTGAATACCGTAGGTTTATATCGGCTTCAGTATAGCAGCAGCTTGTTGCGTATTGAAAGCTCAGAGCCTCTACCTATGAGCCAATACATTTTTCTGAACTCAATATTAACTTCTTCGTTTTTCTTTTTGACATGCTCTCTCCATTTGAGCTTGGCATAGAGTGTCATGCCAAGATATTTAGCCTTGTTTGCATATGGCATAAAGTTAATATGTGAGGATTTCTCATTAAGCTTGATTTTCCAGTGCTTAGTCCAATTACAAACCGCATTGGTAATCTCCTGAAGTTTGCTCGTTGCATCAGCGCCATTGCTGAGTTCTATTCAGAAAGTAATGACGATTAATTTCTCATTTGTTTTGTGTACAGAATTAAAGAAAAAACTGATATTTGTTTCGATTTTGTATACTCGTATTGTATTTGGTTTGCCTGCTATTAGCGGGTTCAGCAAACGTTTTTCCGACATCGAATTTTCGATAAACTATGTACTAAGTGACATTTGATATTGAGTTTGACATTTCAATCTCTTCGTTTCGTCATTGTACGATTTGCTGTTGTCCAAAGCAGAATCAAAAGTGAGTGTAATTTCTCGTTATCCTGCGCTGTTCAATTCTCGTGTCATGGCCGGACGATATTTGATGCTCGTCGTTGGCACATTGACTGGATTGTCTTCTGAACGGATATAATGCCATGACTGGATGCTGGTATTTTTCTGAATCTCCGCCACTCAATGTGCAACAAATGATTTCCAAGATGATGATGGTTTTTGAATCCATGCCAGCGTAATCATGGAATCGGACCATAAGGTTATTGCACTTATGTTAACCTCCAGGCTCTTTTTTGCTTGTTGAACTAACCGAATCAACAGTACCGCGCCGCATAACTCGAGCCGAGGTATCATCAATTTCATTTTACCGGTGCTACTCTGGTTTTCGCAGTCAAAAGACCTATTGTACTTTGCCCATTGTTAGTGCTTTTGCTGTACAGTACAGCCGCGTAAGAATGCTCGGACGCATCACAGAATCCTTGAAGTTTAGCTGTTTTTGCTGGTAGCTCTTCGTCCCAGCCTAGGTCGAGACTCCATAGCTCTTGGTACACTATTTTACAACCGATGAATAATGGTGCCAGCCATCCCAAAGGGTCGAAGATTTTCGACATTTCCGACAAGAATTGGCGTTTCGTTATTTTCTTGCCATTGGGTGGTAACCGTACTTACAATATGAAGCAGACGGCCGACGGACTATAGCCTATCCCTAAGGTTTTGATTGATTGTTCATCGGCGATGGTAAGATTGCCGCTGAAGATCTCATCCTTGTGTAATCCCTTTAATATGTTAGGATGATTGCTTGACCACTTACTCAATTCCATTCCACCCTTGATGAAGTAGCGCGATAAGCTGTGCTTTCACTTGTACTGATTCTTCCAATGTATCTGCACCGGTCAAAACGTCATCAACATAGAAGTCGTGCTTTAGGATATGGCTTGCCTTGGCGTACTTCCTGTGTTCATCTTCGGCGAGTTGATATAATGTACGATTCGCCAGATATGGTGCGGCAGATGTCCCATATGTTACTGCGGTTAATTGATATTCAGCTATTGGACAACGATTGCTTTCTCTCCATAAAATTCGTTGATATTTCTGATGCTCTCCTTGAACCAGTATTTGCCGGTCCATTTTTGTGATGTCTGTAAAGAACACTATCTGATGTTTTCTCCATCTAAGAAGGACCGCCAATAGATCATTCTGTAGTGGAGGGCCGACACATAAGACCTCATTCAGGCTGATGCCTGTAGATGTTTTCAGCGAAGCATCAAACACTACGCGAATTTTGGTAGCGTCTGCTGTTTTCTTAACCACTGCATGATGAGGTAGATAAAATTTCCCTCTGTCTTGGTCACCCTGTTTCATGTGACCCATCTGGATGTACTCTCGCATGAAGTTTATGTATAGTGATCTCAATTCTGGATCTTTACTGAATTTTGTTTCCATGTGTAGAAATCGTTGTAGTGCTCGCTGTCGAGAACTTCCGTGTAGATCCAATTGGCTCTCTTTGAAGGGTAATTGTATCCTATATCGGCCATCTTTACCTCGCTTGGTGGTGTGTTTGAACAGTGTTTCGCATGAAGATTCCTCTACCGACAAGCTTTTACTGTCTTTCGGAACCTCTTCTAATTCCCAGAATTTCTCCATGTTTCCTTCTGTCTTATTAATCGTATGAGCTGCTACGATCTGCTGTTGGATTGTGCTTTGTGAATGGCCAAATATTATCCATCCCAAGCTTGTGCTTATAGCGCTTGGTCTGCCTCTAATTATTTGGTTCCCGATGAAGTCGTTGTAAATGTCCGCCTCTAACAGTAGGCTAATTGGTGACGGGCGATCAACATTTGGATCCGCTAAACGTAATCTACTCCATTTATCGTCAGACCTTCTGGCGATCGGTTGTTCCGGGATATTTGTGGAGGTCTTTGGTAACACGTATGCTTCGACCTTCAATATGTATGAGGAATCAAAATGAGGTTAAAGGCAAATCTGGACACTGGCATTTGCCTTATTAGTTGTATTAGCTCCAACTCCTGATATCCTAACCGTTGTTTACTGTATTGGTAGGCCTAGCTGTTGAACTGTTTCCTCCGTAATTAGAGAAGCCTGCGGGATCCCTGATCTATAAACGTTCGTACATTGAACGGCTTCCCGCATATAGAGTTGATTTTTACAACAGCCGTTGCTAACAGTGTTGCTTGATTGCCATCCAACGTGCTGACAGATACCGTTTTTGTAGGCCTTGGCGCAGGCCCATGCAATAAGTGGTGAAGTCGGTTACTGCAGCTGGTGCATCCGGGTTTCTCGCTGCATGGTATTTTTGGACTATGTGCGAGACAGTATGTGGATCCACTCCTTGGGAGAATGATGCCGTCCTCCACAATACCTGCAATCAGTCGCATTGTATTTCTCCGCCGATTTGCTGAGGCTCTTAGAGTTTACGAAACTTTTCCTTGTCACGCTGATCTTCGGTTTGGCCAACCGTGCGATGTTCAGTTTTTGTCCTCCGACTGCCTCCAGCGATTGGAATCTTCTCGTCAAAAATTCCAAGCAATAATCAGTTTAGAAATCTCGCGTGGGCGGACCAGGCTGTTTTCATATTTCTCCAATGTATATGTGTTCAACTTTTTCATCACGAGGTGTATGATTAGGGCTTCAAACGGATTATCTAGCTTCAAGTTTTTGATCTTGTGCAACATCTCCACCACCGTATCGTGTAGCGTTTTGATGCTGGATGCTGTTGCATTTTGTATATTATGCAATGATAATATAGCATTGAAGTAGGATGAGGCTAACAGCCGTTCGTTGTTATATCTGGCCTGTATGATTTCCCATGCTGTCTCATAGTTATCGCCAATGGTTGATAGGTTTCTAATTAGCTGCGCGGCTTCCTTCTGCAGATGGGATTTTAGATATGTCATCTTCAGTGTATTTGATAGTTGCTTATTTTGATGAACGAGCCTTGTAAATATATCTTCGAATGCATGCCAGTTTTCGTATTCACCGTTCTACGTTGGTATTTCCACCTTTGGTAGCTTTAATGATTGTAATGATGATGTGGTTGCTTGTTCTACCTTCTCCTGATTAATCCGCTGGTGTAATTTTATTACTAATGCCTCTACCTCATCTGTTAGGGTTCCATAGTAATCTTCAGTGAAGTGTTTATGGTTATTTTCATCCTCGACTTCCATGAGGAGGTTTTTGTGTATTTGATCAACTTCTTTGATATCATGGTTGATCTAATCGATTTGTATCTTTAGATACTCTTCCGAGTATTCCTTTGATGCCAGTTTCGCCTTTATACCATTTATTTTCCGGTATAATAACCGCATGCTGACATCTTGTTGTTTGAACAGCTTTTGCGATAAATTTAGGCCAGTTCCCGATGAATTAGTTTGGCGGTCTCCTGAACTTGATGTTTGTTTTGACTCGTGTGTATCGGTCCATTTTATGCTTTCGATTTTGGGAATCGAGTCATTCATCGTGAATGATGGCGTATCGGCATCACTTGAATCGTGTTCTTCTTTTTCCAGAGACTCACCGGATCCGATGCTCAATTGATCCTCTTTTGGCTGTTCTAACCTATCTCGTTGTTCGTTGTGTGCCGATGCAATTTTCGTTGAGCTGATTGACGGTGTACCTTTTGGCAGATTGACGGGTAGCTGTGTTACGCAATTATTAATGTCCTCAATTGCTTTTTAACGCGCGTTGCATCTCCTTCCTTTCTTCGAGATACTGTTCTGGCGGCTTGCTGTTTTCATCTGCAATTAATCTTTCGTCATCTTCACAATATTTGTGGTATACAGCTATGATGTCATTTCGACTTTGATCGTAGTAAGACCTCGTCTTAGGTCTACCGCCATCCCGTTGCACGTTAGCAACTAGTCGAAACAATTCCTGACCCCTGGCACTTTGCGCCTTAAGCAATGCGTCCAGGTTTTCACTGATGCTGCTGGTGATGGTACGATGTTTTTTATTGTAGCCTTATTGTAAACGCTGGTGTTACGCTGTTTATTTATTTATTTGAACTCTGTCTATATTTTGGCCTAGACAGACGCCTTATAGATGTATTATGCCAATTCGTATTCGAACGGCTCGAAGGACCATGCAAATCTGGTAGATTTGATCGAAGGTTGTAAATTCACGATCTACCTAGATTATTTTTGGGTTTTAGTGGAAACTTAATATACTTACGACGAGTGCGGGAATATTAGGTTTCATATGAATGAGATCGACTTTATGTTCTTATCAATTCTGATTTTATTTAAGAAATATTTATGTTTTATATACTACTGATGTGCCGACCATACAACAAAAAAATATGCAAATTGCACACAATCATAATGTGCGCACATGTTTAGGTTATCACACCCACGTGTCGTGTTCTGTTGAACAGTATTCATTTCAAGTGTGTTGTTAATATCGTATATAGAGTCTAACACAATCAGCATACAAGTATGGCTGGTTTTACAAAATCAGACAACTTTTCTTTATGCACATTACATCAGTTAGCTTATTTTAACCTGGCTCGACAGCGTACGTTTTATTGTATTGGATTTCACTTTACGTTTACTCAAATCAATTTCTTCGTCGTTTAACGAAATCATCGCAAATATATAAAGAAAATTCTTTCGTCTTATTTTTTTTTGGGACTTAGTTCTTCACAAAATTCAATAGATTTTCTTCTCGCTTTTATTGTTAGTTGTGTAGTACGCTTTCATTGGGTATGTTTGTGTTTTATTTTCCTCGTGATTGAGATAAAAGGGAAATCATGAAAATACTAAACGAATAAATTCAAGAATAATAATCTATTTTCCAATAGATTAGAATCATATTATCCGTAAAATAATGATTATTGATTTATATATTCCTTTTATTTTTACTTTATTTCACATGAAATTCGAATTGTAATATAAAAAAATTAATACGAAAAAGAAGAAACTGGGAAATTGTAATTTTCAATAGGAAGAAAATCAAGATTTTTATTCTCATTATAATGCAATATATTGTAATTTCAAACTTGTTATCACGGATGACAAATACAAATTTATTGTAACAAAAGAATAGTTATAGATCGATCTGCTAAAAGCATTTCGTTACTTGAGTGATTTGATTACCTTCGTAAATCACAGTTACGAATTGATTAAATATAGAGCCTATCCTGTTTTTATCGACGAAGTGGGCATTACACTCTTGCCACAACTACAAAATACTCCGTGAGCATTTCAATAAATGAGCTGCATACGAATTCCGGAATCGTGTAGTGCTTTTGCCCTTTCCGAGCTATTCCTCCTTGTTTCATTATCTTTATTCTTGGCTTTGTGTTTCCTAAAGATATTCATGATTTGAAGGACAATTGTTACTGTGTATCCCGATGCATAGCAAAATATTTCCCAAAATTGGTACATTTGTACAATTTGATACATTTATTTTGTTAAAGAAAAATTGACAAATTGCTTCAGTTACGTTAAGTTAATTGTCGCTGGCTTTTTGCAGTTTTGTTTCGGAATACGGTTTGGCATTCTGTGTGTGTAATGTGCTAGGAAATAATAAATAACCAGAGAAAAAAAATATCTTTAATTGCTGCTAATTAGGAGCACTAAAATTGTGGGCTTCAGAGAAAGATAACGTTAGCGAGTATCGACAAAAGTTTTGGGAGCAGACACTTGGAAATATACAAAAAAAATTATAGGATCACTTACCAACAAATAGCCATAGCCGGCTGGTCGCATAAATTTTACTTCGCTATCAAGAATTTACTTAAAAAATCCTGTTGCGTGGACTTACCACCTCTTGTTCTTCATTGCAAGTTCCAACTCAAGGACACTTTAGTGTGTTGCTAGTTAGAATATATTAACAAGTTACAATTCCACTTTCTCAACATTTTGACTATAAAGTATCGCCTCACGTTTATAGGTTGATTTTCACTGGTTTCATTTAATGCTGTTGAAGTTCCCGAGTCCAAATTGAATGTTAATCTTCATCACTAAAAGCAGGCATATTTTCAGTTTTCTGATCACCTGTGTGCAAGTGATACTTAGTAACAAACGTTTCAAAATGAATCCCTTTCGCCAAGTTCCATTTGCTGGAAAATTTTTAGCTTACACTTTGTCATCTATTTCGGATTTGGTTGTTCGAAAATTCTCACATACTATCTTGTTTAAGTTCCACTAACGCTAACAATAAGAATCATCAGAATTTCAGCAGAGAATCGACCATAACTTCTTATTGGGGTTGCTCGAAACGTGGCCAAATAGTTCGTTAGTGCAACATCGGTATAGCTGCGCCATCGAAACAGTTTTTCTTGTCAACAACAAGTTTTCTTCACCTGTGTCAAGTGCACTAGTAGACAGACAACATTATAGACATTGAGGTTATTTTTAATATTTGTAACACAAAATTTACTTACTTATACTTTGAAAAAGAGTCCAAGACAATAAGTTAAATTTTTTTGGCAAAATTGGTCTGGCAAAATCAATAATTATCTGCTACTATGGTCTAAATGGAGTAGGCGATACAGAGAATTCATTCTTTTTCGTTTTTCCATGGACTAAACTATTAACTAACTATTCTCACAACACTTCTCCATATTTTCTATGTTCAAATCGTTCTGCGTTTCATCATTGTTATGCCTCAGTGACCCTGATGAAGCAGTTCAAGCAGTTATCCTGGTGTAATGTTGGTACAGCTACACGGTTCTAATCTGTCTGTAAAAATATAATACAATTAATTGAAAAAATGGAGATTTGATGGCGAAAACTGGCTGATAAGTAAAACTTTTATTTCCATCTCTGCAATCGATTGATGGTGTGCATTGCAAGCCCTTTATTTGAACTACGCTAACATTAGCAAAGGTTTGTGATCCTCAGACATGATGATCCAGTTATAACATCAATTTTGTTAATAATAATGCAGCACAGAACTGGAAACTGGGACACTTATTGGCTTAGTAGGTGCCACCTTTGTCTTAGCCGTCACAATCCTTATAGTATAAACGCTTTCCGTTTGACTCTGTTATAGATAACGCCCGCGTTAGCCAATTCAGACGCATCGGCAAATCCGTGCCACCCTCATTTCAGAACCTCCGTGCGAAGCTATGGATATTCGGATATCTATACTAATCTAAACATGTTGCTTCTAATCCCATTATTGCTCTAACTAATTATTGGTGGTAAACGATCATCCCAGTTTACACCTGGCAGCCAAAGCTTCTGAAACAATATTCTTATTTTTAGTGGTGACAACCGTTCAATAGGATCAACAATTTTGGGTGCCTCAGATAACATACAGCGTGTTTTTAGTACGTGATCGTTTAAATTAACTTTGAATATAAATAGAATTAGTGATATCTCTGTCGGCATCCGGAATACTGCATAACAGCGTTTCGTTGTTGAAAGGGATTAAATCTTCAA
Organism: Nephrotoma guestfalica; assembly: GCA_963691935.1. Taxonomy (NCBI): domain Eukaryota; kingdom Metazoa; phylum Arthropoda; class Insecta; order Diptera; family Tipulidae; genus Nephrotoma; species Nephrotoma guestfalica. Next base: position 249,030,644 of record OY829914.1, read on the forward strand.
CCATTATTTGAGTTTCCTTAATCTTGCTCATTCTAGATTTTAGAATATCATCATTGAAGTCGTGTTTTAGTACATTTGCTGCCTCTGGGTATTTGTCGTGGTAATCTTATGTGACTTGGTTTATTTTCTGTGTTGCCTAAAATAATGCAGACGCTGTGCCATAAGTTACCGTGAAGAGATCCACACGATTTTCTGATTTTTGTTGGTCCAAATTAGCTGAAACATTTTTTCTATGTCAGCAGACAAAAAGATTCTGTTAGTGCGAAGTCTTATAAGTACTAATTGATCTTCATAATTGATCATTCAAATAATACTGATCGTTATAATTATATTATCCGAGATTTCCACGAGGCAAAGTTTAAGATATTCACCTAAAAATACATTATATTGTTTTTTAAATAATTCTTCACGCCCAAATCGTTTCTCCAAACTATACATTCGCTTTCCAGCCACTAATTTCGTATCACCAAGCTTTGGCAAACCGTTTTTAAATGGTAGTCTTAAATTCTCCTATTTAAGATTTTTTTCGGCTTTTCGGACAAAATATTATTTTTAATGGCATTCATACAATGTTTACGACTTTTTTAGTCATAGAAAACAAAGAGGTAATTTACTCACAATATATCTACCACAAAAAGTAGAAAATTCACCCCTCAGGGTACTTGTGTAAAGATACACAACCCTTAAACCCTTATAAAAATAAGAACTTCCTTAGGTCTCTTCTTGGCAGCTTGGTTTCGTACTGATTAAAAGTCAGTCTACTCATCAAGTTGTAACGACCAAACTGCAAAAATTTAACTCGTTTTTTCTTTGTACCTATGGTAGAACACAAGAACTTATCGATTTGGCGAATTATATCATCAAATCAGAAACTTCTGAAAATTCTCACTATATGCGTAATAAGCCAACACATATAATTAAGAAGTTTTTCATAATCGTCCGAAGGGTGTGAATTTTTCTACTTCTTGTGGTAGATATATGGTGAGTAAATGGCCTCTTTGTTTTATATGACTAAAAAGTCGTAAACATTGTATGAATGCCATTAAAAATAAAAATTTGTCCGAAAAGAACTTCTAAATAAATTCTCCTCTTAACTATAGGAAATGGGATCTAAAATCTCTTCGATCTCCCAAAATCTTCGTAAATCTAGGTCAACATCTAGGCGTAGATTCACTTGAACCAAAAAATCAGTTGATTTGCATTTGCAACTGATTTGGCGTGAGCACATGTTGTTTGTGCTTTTTGTTGGCTGCTTGTATAGAAACTTCTAGGTGTAGGATTTCATGATGTTTCTTCTGGCACAAGTTACACTTGCATTTTGAATGACACTGCTACACCAGATACGTATGAGTTAAGCAATTGTAGCATTTGCAATTTTTGCTTATGGATGCTGACCATTTATAGTGCGGAAATCGACACACTCAACGAATTTGTGGTGTTTAGACCTCGAGTGCCGCTAAAAGTTTATCAAAAGCTGAATATTAAATTTCAACTTTCCCTTACTTCCACAACTGTCTAATCGCAGCATTCATCTCTTGAATTACAGTATATAAATGAGCCTTAGGACCAAGAGCCTTTAAACTACGTACCACTTCATCACATGTGTATCGTGTGTAAACGTGCTATTGTTATGAATGTTTTGAATGTTATGAATGTTTCAAAGGTGTATCTGTTTTAACATATTTCTTGCCTAACTTCTTTAATCCTTCGTTGATAGAAAAGTGCCGAACAACAACCAGTGCTTTATCTCTCAAATAACTTTTAAGGTATTCGATCATTTAAGCGGGAAAAGTTTCCATTACATGTGGGAATAATAATTCGCGGTTACCAAAAATCACTCGATGGTGATTGCGTCGAATTAATCGTTTTATCTAAATGTATACATGTGAAGTATTCTTATCAGTCTTTTTCTGTGTTTCGTGCAGTTTATGAACAATCATATAACACTGGGAATCCACGGCTTCCATGTCAGTTTGAATGTCATCCAAAATTCCAATCAACTGACATTCCACATCTACACAATCGGGATACAACTGGTTTATTTTCTCTAATCGCACCTTTAAATCATCTACACTTTTTCCATTTTTAATAAGTTTCAAAAAGTTTTCGATTCGAATAATGTGACCAATAATATATGTTCCCGTTTAGCACTTCCATTTTCGACGTCAATCTTGATTACGAGTATTAAGAAAATTGATTTGTACGATTATAAAAAACGATCAACTTTTAGGCTTTTTTTAGCCATGCAATCTTTTCTGGGACCGAAGCACTCCCTGCTCTTTCGCGGTTGATTTTCTCGTCTTACTTTACGCAATTCCTGCCAAATCGAAGACGCACGGCTATAGGACCAATTTTAGTTACCCCACCTGCACATTGCATAGATCCATGCCAGCCTATATTGCTAGACATGGAAGATGGGTCGGCCCATGAGTTTTCCACACCTAAAGGGGGTCGAAGTTGTGTTCCTTTTAATCACAGATCGTAATCTGTGATGAAAATTTTCTTTCGCATCCTGCCCATATCGGGATTCGAACCCGGTACCTCCTGATCCAAACGCCAAAGCTTTAACCACTGTGCCATTTGGTCGGAGCTTTTAGGCTTAGCCATACATAACCTAAACATTATATTTCGATAAACGTGTACCAACGCCTCAATTATACAGTTAACTTCATCCTTAAGATAAAATAAGGCCAATTAGAAATTTTTTGTGGTGAGAAACTGATTTTTATTACACTTCGTTTTTGACAAGTTGAGTACCAACAGCCTTGCACGAATAAGGAGTTTTGATTAAACAAGACAGTGTCACCAAAAAATCAAGTGTGGTGTTGGAGTATACATTTAACACTCTGTAGATTTTTTGGGGAAGAAAGCACATTTAATTAAAGTTTAATTATAATTAGTGTTTTGAAAAATTCTGTATTACAAATATTTTCTTTCCCAACCAATTTGTAACGTAGAAAGCAGTGAAGACGATTTAGTTTAATTTAGATACCCCGACCATTTGCAAGTTCTTTCCACCCACCCCAATTTTAGAGCGTTCATTAATTGAAATATTTAGTAACATGATACCCAACAACAGCTTAAAATTTTATATTAAACAATTTATTTGAATATGTTAGTTCTTGGAAATTGTAATTGAATATTATAGTTGAATGCGAATCCTTTTAATTTACTAAATTTCATCCAATTCTCAAAAGATTTCTGAGAAATAAAAAGATATTCATGAAATATTCATGAATTAAATTGAAACATACAGAAATACGATATCTATAGGTATCAACAGTTAAATCAAACATTTTTATTAAAAACCCACATAAAATATGTTACATATAAAATTTGTGTATTTGCCTAACTGTTAGTAGCGGTTTTAAAACAAAGAAATAACTTTAAATTAAAATTTACTAGTAATAGTAATAAATAGATTTTTAGAGATAAAAAAAATGTTATTCTCGTGCTATGGCGTACTTAATACTCGTATTATTACTCATTAAAATTTAAAATAATAAAATGGAATGTAAATGCTTTTCTCTAATGGATTGAAGATTTTCTTTTGTTTCGGTAAATTAGGTCTAGTCTAAGATTTTCGCCGAAAATGTTTGGCTGTTAAAATTTTAACACATGTGTCAAACAAAATGTATGTGATTAATGTTGATTTACCAAAGTCAGTAAAGACAAGGTCGAATCTCCAGTAGAGTTCTAAAATTTCATCTTATCCAAAATTGATATTGGATTATATTCTACATTACAAATAGGAAGCAAAAAAATTGAAGGACCGATTTTCCGAGAACTCGAGTGACTTTTAAGAAATAATCAAGCTCTCAAAATTCCAAAGGAGCTAAGCAATACCACAAAAATAGATAGCTATAAGCAATGACCTAAAAAACACGTAATTTGTTAAATCATTTATGAAATAGTCGCGGGTTTAATTCAGCACGGCTAGAATCGAAGAGATCTAATCATGGCAACAAATGCCAGAACCCTAATATTCCAAATACAAAAATTCAAAAGCGGAACTCCAAAACCAAATTTTGGTAATTTATTTATGAGAGGGGAGGGCATCGCAGTTAGATGATGAAATATCCCTTTTAATTTCTGCCCCTATCTGAACTCGAACCCGGTACCTCACGATTAAAAACTGTCTCCTATATTTAAATATCATTATTCCTGTTGAAAACCGACGAGGTCAACCCTTGTTGAAAATTTAATATTTTAGGCTTTTGTCACTAGACATTCACTAAATTTCGCAAGGATCTTCCAATTAATAAAAAAAACTGTAAGTGTAAAGTTCCATTCCGAATAGTCAATCCACCTGGAATTTACAGATGCCGAATTTTGGTGAAATACATTTTTTCGTCGAAGCTCATCATTTTTGGTATAATTTAAAAAATGAGCTGAACTTGATTTGTTTCTAATTTAATTTACAATCTTTTTGTCATATCAAAATATTTGTAAAAAACAAAAAGCTTTCTTTGGAAGCCATCACTATTAAAAGGCTTAAATATGAAGTTGCATGACTATCAGTGCCTCTAACATATGAAGTTATTCCAGCATTCCACCCCAGAAAATATTTGTTTTAATCAGGCAACACTAACATACTCGTATCAATAACCAATTTGCTCTTGTATGTGAAGTTTTCTTAGCCCAGATTTCGATTCAATTCGATCAAATAAATTAGATTTGTGAAGTTAGCCCAGCCCGCAGTAATTTTCTCAAAATAAATGAAAAAACCAAAAATTATCAAATTTATTAAATTCGATTTGGCTTCAATCAAATAATTAAGACAATCATATTATCTGATGACAATCTAAAAAAACTGAATCATAACTGAAGTATCAAAAAATTATTAGATTCTAACGGGTGATTTTTTAAGAGCTTGAGAACTTTTTTTTAAAAAAAAACGCATAAAATTTGCAAAATCTCATCGGTTCTTTATTTGAAACGTTAGATTGGTCCATGACATTTACTTTTTGAAGATAATTTCATTTAAATGTTGACCGCGGCTGCGTCTTAGGTGGTCCATTCGGAAAGTCCAATTTTGGGCAACTTTTTCGAGCATTTCGGCCGGAATAGCCCGAATTTCTTCGGAAATGTTGTCTTCCAAAACTGGAATAGTTGCTGGCTTATTTCTGTAGACTTTAGACTTGACGTAGCCCCACAAAAAATAGTCTAAAGGCGTCAAATCGCATGATCTTGGTGCCCAACTTACCGGGCCATTTCTTGAGATGAATTGTTCTCCGAAGTTTTCCCTCAAAATGGCCATAGAATCGCGAGCTGTGTGGCATGTAGCGCCATCTTGTTGAAACCACATGTCAACTAAGTTCAGTTCTTCCATTTTTGGCAACAAAAAGTTTGTTAGCATCGAACGATAGCGATCGCCATTCACCGTAACGTTGCGTCCAACAGCATCTTTGAAAAAATACGGTCCAATGATTCCACCAGCGTACAAACCACACCAAACAGTGCATTTTTCGGGATGCATGGGCAGTTCTTGAACGGCTTCTGGTTGCTCTTCACTCCAAATGCATATAGTAATAGAAAATTATAAGATGCATATAGTAATAGAAAATTATAGGCCATGATAGAAAAAATTCCTTCCGCGGAAAGTTCCGAAAAATGAACTCTGGGCTTGGAATTTAAACTAAAAACTAAAAATGTTTCGGATCTGGGCTACATGATTTTGAAATGTATGCATACAGTTCATTTTCCGGAACTTGCTACGAAACGATTTTATCTTAATTTTGCTCTAAATTAGCTACTTGCAGTAGCTAATTATGGGATTTTACATTCTGGCAAAATCATTTTAGTTTTATCGAACGAGACGAAAATTTAAATTAAAACCAATGAAATTCCTTCCACAGAGTTCATTTTCGGAAGTTGCCATGCAAAGATTTTATTATAATTTGGCAAAAATTAACAACAAAATTAGCAATTACAAAATTAGCTACTAAATCATTTTAGTTTTATTGAGCAGGACGAAAACTTAATTACAAATCAATGAAATTCCAAGACCAGGATGTTAACCAAGCACACATTTTATCGATAAAAAATATCAACATAAAAAAATGTTTTTAGGGGAAATTAGAGAAAGCAAAGACTGCTAGATTTATTTTGGTCTCAAACTGAAACACATCTATCGAGAAAATGATATATTTTGTTTTGTTTTTTGATCACCCAGTAAAACCAAAAGCCTGCTACAATTTTATTTTGGATTTTATCGATATCTTATTGAATTTTTTAATCGATAAAATTAGCGCTTGGTTTTTAGGAACCGTTCATTTTTAGGAACTTGCCACGGAACAAATTTTTTCTATCATAGCCCATAATTTTCCATTACTATATATGCATTTCTTATACACCTACATCTTACATACATGAATCTTACAGTTGTTTGGTACTTCAGTGATTCGATCAGTTTTTTCGAACCGAATTAAATAAATTTGATAATTTCTCGTTTTCCCTTTAATTTTGAATAAGTTTGTGGGCTAGACTAACTACACAAATATAGTATATCTCAATGAAATGAATGGAAATCTGGGCTTGGGTAACTTCAGACAAGAGAAAATTTGTTTTTGCTATGTTAGTGTTGCCAGATTTAAAAAAAAATATTTTTTGAGATAGAATATTGGGATAACTTCATGTACGTGAGTTCCACAAACGAAATTAGAAAGATTTTCGAGATCCAACGTTTCATAATTGCGACAAATTTTAGAATATGCATCCATGATACGAGGAGGATCACTGCAATTTATTAAAAATACTATGTTAGGACCATCGTCGGAATATTGACAGATTGCAACATATGCATTTGACTTCCTTTTTACAATTTTTAATTCAATTTAGATTTAATTCAATTTTATAATTGAAAAATTATTTTTAACGTTGCTCTTTTTCTTCAATTTCTAGCACTACTGAATGTATTAATCACAAACAATGTGATTAATACATTCAGTAGTGCTAGATCACAAACAAAGCGCTTTACAGCGAAAAAGTGTAAACAAAAATATTTTACTTTTTAAAAAATCTAATAAGATCGTGAGTCGTACACAACAAATGTCAATTCCGATTCATTTGTGCTTACGTTTCTAATTAACGACACAAGCAAGGTTAAGTTCGAGGAATTAAGCGATGAGTTCATTGGCTTCTCTATTTGATTTGCCCCATCTGATTTGTCACTCGGTCATAGAATTTCTGTCATTGTTACTTCATTGGTGTTCTTGTTTTCGACAGAAATTTCTTACTTTAGAGGTCTAATTTGACTTCTTAGTAACGGTAATTGCATGCTCGGCGACGAATTCCAGGGACATTTTTTTACCATTAAGTTGTAATAAAAAATGTCCCTTTTACGTTTGTAGTTTACTTTTAAATTTTTCCTTAGAAATTACGACCTAAACCTATTATGCACAATTTGTCCGCATTACTGATATTATTTACCGCAACAAACGCGCACCCATGTATATTTTGACAACAACAACTATTTATGACAAATACAACAAATTTCCTGTGATTTACATAAAAATCAATATCAATCCCAACAATTTGAATTGCTTTAATTTAATTTTTGAAATTATTTAGGTTATTATAGTCCTAGTTAAGTAAATTCCGCGTTTTGATCGGCCATGTTTATTTTGACAACAACAACTATTTATGGCAAATACAACAAATTTCCTGTGATTTACATAAAAATGAATATAAATCCCAACTATTTGAATTGCTTTAATTTAATTTTTGAAGTTATTTAGGTTATTATAGTCCTAGTTAAGTAAATTCCGCGTTTTGATCGGCCATGTTTATTTTGACAACAACAACTATTTATGACAAATACAACAAATTTCCTGTGATTTACATAAAAATCAATATCAATCCCAACAATTTGAATTGCTTTAATTGAATTTTTGAAGTTATTTAGGTTATTATAGTCCTAGTTAAGTAAATTCCGAGTTTTTATCGGCCATGTTTATTTTGACAACAACAATTACTATTTATGACAAATACAACAAATTTCCTGTGATTTACATAAAAATGAATATAAATCCCAACAATTTGAATTGCTTTAATTGAATTTTTGAAGTTATTTAGGTTATTATAGTCCTAGTTAAGTAAATTCCGCGTTTTGATCGGCCATGTTTATTTTGACAACAACAACTATTTATGACAAATACAACAAATTTCCTGTGATTTACATAAAAATCAATATCAATCCCAACAATTTGAATTGCTTTAATTGAATTTTTGAAGTTATTTAGGTTATTATAGTCCTAGTTAAGTAAATTCCGAGTTTTGATCGGCCATGTTTATTTTGACAACAACAACTATTTATGACAAATTCAACAAATTTCCGGTGATTTACATAAAAATCAATATCAATCCCAACAATTTGAATTGCTTTAATTTAATTTTTGAAGTTATTTAGGATACTGTAGTCCTAGTTAAGTAAATTCCGCGTTTTGATCGGCCATGTTTATTTTGACAACAACAACTATTTATGACAAATACAACAAATTTCTTGTGATTTACGAAAAAAAATCAATATCAATCCCAACAATTTGGATTGATTTATTTCTCTGTGGTTTTATTATCCGAAAATTAATTTCTTCTAAAATTATTTTGATATGATATATTGCATTTTGATTTGAATGCTTTTCACTTAAACTACAGAATTAATTTACTTGCTACTAGTTGTAATGGACGGTGTGATAATTTGTTTAGAATATTTGTTAAAACGGTAAAAAGATATTTCTAAGCTAATTAACCAATAAAAGTACAAAGAATTGTACAATTTTCTTAAATTAAAACTAGTGAGAACTGCTCGCGTTCCTATTTCTTCGCTATAAAATTACCAATGTGGCCGACAAAAACTACTCTGCGAGGTTGGAAATACTAACTAATGTAGCGCTGGTATAAACATATGCAATTGTTTAAATCCTCAAAATCTAGAAATAGTTGAAATCGTGCATATAAATCATACGAGTTGAACCAATTTTACTATCCTGTATAGGACGGCTGAAGAAATCCAAACTAACACAGAGGATGAATTGTAGATTTTACAAAACTGCCTCATCTCTGTCTCTTCATTTTAATTGGATTGAGTATGATCAACGTTATTTCAATATTTTAGAAAATCTGCAAACGTACGCCACATCTAGTTGTTGCTGATGCATTTTGTCTAAATGTAAGTGAGTACAACAGAACACGTTATAGTAGATCTCCAGTAAACTTCCATTATGAACAGGTAAAATAAATGATTTTAAATGCTAAAACAAAAATTTGCTTACTAACGAATCTACAATAATTATATTTTTGGAAAAGCTGTGAGTATAATAATCCAATGGTACATAATAATCTCTAATTTTGTTCCTCTTCCAAGCAATTTAAATTCGGACCTTACCGAAGTTATTATAGAAGTAAAGTAAAAACACATTTCAGAAACACCTTATATATCGATATGAAGTATTTACCAAAATAACTGCCGATGACGGACGATCGAAACTAGTTTGTACTATGGAATCATCTTCAATTAGCAAAATACAATTATTGGTTTAAGTATTCAAGATTCTTATTGAGCCACAAAATATAATGAAAATGTTTGTTTGAAATTCAAGTTCCTTTGGTACAAATGGTATAGTTAGTTGCTTGCTCGCTATCCGAACGAGTATCTAATAGTATATCGACTTTATTACATTCTCGAGAAACCAAGAAAAATTTTTGGTCCCTCTTGAATTGTCGAAATTTTTCGATAAAAATTAAATACTAAATTTATTATTCCGGAATAACCTGATTCAGTGAGCTAAACAATAGTAGTTCGAGATGGCATCTTAGTTTGTTATGACTATGTTGTCAATTTAAGCGTCTATTTTGAAATATTTCAGTACTTTTGACGTATGTCTCAATTGACTAAACTAATGAAGATATTAAGTTGCACCTAAAGGTGAAATTGTAAATTGACTTTTAATCGGACGCATAATGAGGAATAACAGAAGCTTCAATTTTAATTTTAGTTTATTTAATTTAGTCATTTACGGCAACCATAAACAGTATTGTTGGTAATAAAATTTGTAAGTGGAAATTTGGAGATGTTTCCCATATGGTCTATAAAGCCATTAAAAACGGTGCGGAGAAATTTTATAGTTAAATTACCGCAGCAACAAAATTATGTAAAATATCGGCTCCACTGAATATGATAGATTAATTAATTTGAAATAGTTAAAGGGCACTGAGGGACATTGACAAAAAATAAATGCTTAGTGGAATAAATGAAAGATACTCTTGGCTTGAGTTTAATGTTTTCGAAGTTTTTGAGCTAAATAATCCAAAATTATTGGGTTCTCAAAATTCTCGAGAAAAAGATAACATATTTCGCGGCAATTGAGTAAATTTAATTGAGCTTGAATTTTTGAGAAAACCAATATCCGAGTCTAATCATCAGTATCTTTTCCAACAACAAGTTTATTTGAATAGGATAACTGTACGAAAATTAAAGATATTCGTCTGCTCTTATATACCAACGGTTACATTGCAGAATTCATTTAGATCCATTTACTCCACATAATGGTCACTTTTACCTAAAGTTAAGCTTTAAAGTTCCTGAAAAAGTGATTCAGTATATTTCCTGAAAATTGATCGCAAACAGAAAACAATGTATTGTCATGGTATTGCGTATAAGAACCGTACCGTAGTCTGCAATACCGAGACACACTACACAAAAATAATAATAACACGCAGACGAGCAAAAGGAAACAATTTCCACGAATTTTCCTGGTTTATTTATTCACTTTTGGAAAAGCATTATAAATTTAACACGTAATTCCCTTAATATGTTATTATTATTTGATTTATTTATTTATTTTTGTTTTTTTAATAAAATGTCTTTCAAGCATATATCAACTGTGTCGAATGACATAGGGTCTCTAAATAATGTACAATATTTTTTATTTTATTTTTTTTTTGCTGTTTTCTGTGAAAAATGAGATAGGAAATTTTATTTAATTTGTTTCCAGCACATTTTCCTCCACATCATTGTCGTTTTTTTTTTATATACACAGAGCTACATACATTGTATACGCAGTGTGCTCTAGTTTATTTATCGTATCAGAAAAAAATAGTCGCTCATCACCATCATCGTCGTCAGCATCATCGTCATCAACATAGCCATCATTTCTATCAGCAGCGGCATGTACAAAAACGTTGTGCGTATATCAAATTTATAGCAAATTCATAATAAATTAATTGTGTACTAAATTCTTCATATAGCGAACGTTTGTTCGTTTCATGTCCTACATTTATTTTTACTTAGTATTGTTTATACAATATTATTAAATTACAAAGCGCTCTGCTGTTTATGACAGGTATGCTTATTGTTTACAGCGGGCTTTAACGATCCAATTATAGACACTTACTGGCAGAGAAAAAACATTGAGTTATGAATATGTTGCGGCCAACGATCGACTTTCTTTTATCACGAATGTATACATAGATCTCCAATATACCATCCTTGATTTCTAAAGTTAAAAGTTACCGGACTCTTGGTAAAACTTACTGAAAAAATCATTATCCCCCTGCTTAAATTTTTCTGAAATTCATAGTCAGGCTGAAAATTAAATTTTTTAATTAAAGTGAAAATTTTATTTCTTTGCCCTAAATGCTAGCCTTTTCAACATCTATTCAAAAGTAGAAAAGCTCCCATTGAAATCGGCCACTTCTGGTACACAGATTTGCACCTAATTCCGCAAGATGTAAATAATAATCTGAAATAATTTTGTTTTAAATTTAATTTGCAATATCTAGAGTTTTGCGCAGGTGGACAAGTGTTCGTACATGATCAAGGTTTTGTGTACCAATGCGGCACTCAATATTGATCGTTATTGCTTTGTGCTTTGTGGTTAGACCAAATCCAACTCTAAATAATTCTTACATATTCAAATCTACATTTCAATCTTCGAATAATAAGACTTGACTTACGAGTAGTAGTTTAAACCTATCCGAAGACCTTTGTCCTCTATTCAAATAAATCTTTAAGGCAAAATAATCACTAGCCTGCTTGATTTAGAGCTTTAACCTTTATGGAAGACATTGGCGTAAAGTACCGCACACTGTGTTCACTAGTTCAAACTGCACCATACAGAAGTGTACTTTTCTATATTCTTCCGATGCTGACAGGAATAATTCATTGAGGAATAATTTTTTGAGGAATAATTTTTTGGCATGCCTTCAGCATAGCGCCGCCCATATTGTGTGAAATACCCTTGTTCAATCTGGATGATCACAAAATGTACACTCTTTCTGAGAGTCAACAGATGATTGTGAAAACCACAATAAATCAATTCCCTTCACTCAACAAATTAGAAGTAGACGAAATATATACGCAGGAGGAGCACTTGGAATCGCTTATTATAGTTGCTTCTCATCCCGCTAATGCCAGTCAAACCATTGATTTATAAAGCAACAATTTCTGTATGAGGTAGATTAAGTACCTCGGCTTCGTAGTCGGTGAAGACGGCATCAGCATCGACCTAGATGAAATGGAAGCGATTATGAACTGTTCAATGCCTAAAAACGTCAAACAAGTACGTTGCTTTCTAGTAATGGCGGGTTGGTACCATCGATTCATTCGATTCATTGGTCACCGGAGGTACAAGAGGCGTCTGAGATGTTGTAAAATAGAGTACGGCGTCAGTACTAACTATCTTCGAGAACGATAAATGATTCTGTATACAAATCGGGACGATTACTGAAATAGTGAGCGGGGTGTTATACCAGTTTTATAAAGATAATTCCGAACAACTGATATCGTATTTCATTTATAAATTAAATACGGAACGAAAAAATTATACCACAACGGAATTTTGACATTATGTAGAAGGCCATTGGTTCACTTTACTCATTGGCCATGCCAGTCTCAAATGGCTGATAAGTGTGAACGACTTGAGTAGTAGGTACAGTAGGTAAGCCAGATGGAGCGTGTTCCTGCAAATATTCGAAAATATTGGTAGACATAACTTTAACGCATCAGTCCAGGCCGGCCTAGCAAAAGCTTAAATACAAGACTGTTGAGCATCGCAGTCAACATACAATTTTAAAAGTTCTCAATGCTCGAGTTCACATTCCAATCGAGCCAAAAGCTAAAGTTCCTTTAACCGACGTTCCAGTATGGAAATTCTGGCTGCCGATTCAACTAGTTAAAGGCGTTATGGAAGACGAAAATGTCACCTCAACGGCTGCGCTTGAGTATATAACTAAAATATTGGACAGAATTGGAAAGTTTTATTACTGGCGCCATATGGCCAAAGAGTATGTGACTATATAATGAAATGTGAAACCTGTAGGTGTACCAAATTTTCAAATTACTCGGCCGGAAATGGGGTCGACAAAATGTTTATCACGTCCTTTTCAGAAAATATACAAAGATTTATTAGGGCCATACCGAGATCGGAAACTGGGAACTCAAATAATTTTAGTTATATTAGATCAATTAACAAACTTCCCAATTCTAAAATCCCTAGTCAAAGGCAATAGTACGTCATGTATTGTGTAGAGAGATCGTCATGTAAGAACACCTAGAAAATAAAACCGTATAAAAAACCAAGGCCAAGAATCGTAAGGACTAAATAGTTTATTTAGGTGACTCAATGACCAACATCATAATGACCATCCAAGTTTGCGTAAAATGACTTGAGAATATCTAGAAAGTCAAAATTCGTAGCAAAAATTCCGAAGTCGTGCATTTTAGAGATCGTGATTCATATATGGTTAGTAAATAAAGTTATTCATTGAGCCAATAACCAAAACCACCCAGTGCTAATAACGGACGACTTCGCGTATTTTGCTACGAATTTTGATCTTCTATCGGTACTGATGTCATTTTTACTCAAATTTGGATGGCCACTGTAGAGATCGTATGATTCAGGTCCACCTGGTACATGATGTTGGTCATTGAGTCACCTAAATAAACCACCTAGTGCTACTAATGCACGACTTCGGGGCTTTTGGTACGAATTTTGCTGATGTCATTTTTACTCAAATTTAAGGCCAATATTTAATCATTTCATCATCATCAGAGTCACCAATCAGTAGTCAGGAGAATTATTTTTTTTACTAAATTTTGATGGCCCTTGGCAACCGTATCTGGAGATTGTGATTCAATACTTGCTATTTCATGAAGTAGTTGATTAAGCACCTACCTAAACCCATCTAGTTTTAATAACGCGCTGCTTCAGGTTTATTGCTGCGAATTTTTATCTTCAAGTTTCACTGATGTTAAATGATTCCTTATTTGCTTCTAAACGTAAAAAATTCCTAAGTCGATTCGTTATATTTTTTTAATCTCTGGAAAAATCTTTGGAATTTTGGTTAATGCATATGAAACTCAATAAATTCCTGTTAGAAATTGGTGGGAAATTCATAAATGGTTTGTGTATAAATAAAAAACTCCGGATCGATTTCTTTTAATTTTAAAGTGAATAACTTTTATTTTAATTTAATTGATGGATGCATTTCGGATATTCCAGCGATGAGCCTTTTGGCTGGTGGCAACTTTGGGTCTCGTAGAAGTACAAGATCTCCTTTTTCAAACTGGTGGTTCTCCTTGTACCATTTGTAGAATTTATTCAGCGAGGTAACGTATTCTTGCGACCACTGCCTCCAGAATCCCTGCATCATCTGCTGGATCAATTGCCAACGGTTCAGGCAGGACATTTTAACTGAATGTAGACTGGGTTCGGGTAACATCGTTAATGGCTGGGTGATTAAAAAGTGAGCTGGGGTTAATGGGTTCCATTCTTCCGCATGCAGGTATCCCAATGGACGAGAGTTTAATAGGGCTTCAATTTGTTTGATGATTGTCAGGAATTCCTCGTAAGTCAACACAACATCCTTAATAACGCGGCGTAAGTGATACTTACATGATTTCATGGCAGCCTCCCACAAGCCACCGAAGTTAGGAGTGGCAGGTGGGATGAAGTGCCACTGGATATGGTTATGCAGATGATACATAGATGTATAATTCGGCGTATAACGTTTTTTGCTCTAAGTATGGCAAACCGTTGTTTTAAAATGGTATGCACTAATTTGTGGCTGGCATGTAAGTTCCTATTCCTGTCCCGGATTATACCTTCGGTGATAACATGGTTGCTTGGTAATATTATGGAGTGCTTAGCATCGTGACTAATAGCAGCGTTCTGCAAACGTCCTCGCGTCCGCAGCAGTCCATGGTTGTCAATATATGGATAGAGAATAAAAAATTTAGATTTATTCGGTAATAATTTATGGTTTAGTAATGAGTTAATATCGCTTTCATAACCTTGATGTTGGACAAATCGGAATAAACAATATTCGACATGTATAACCTCCTCTACGGTTAAGTGTTTGCAAAACTTTCGGCTTATTCTTCGAGTTTGGAGGATTTTCTTGAATCTCAGAATGTATGCTAAGACACGGGTTAAGGTTCTTATGTTTGAATATCTAAGGCATAATTTAAATAACTGGAATGGTATCATCATGTACTCTTATTGGCGAAGCCGGATAGACGAGAGGATTTTCTTTTAAAAAGTTGGGACCTCGTATCCAAAGGTTATCGGTTACAAAAATATTTGGTGTAACACCTCTTGTTGCTTTGTCGGCTGGGTACTCGTGGCTCGGTACAAAATGCCATTGCGTTGGGTTGGTAGAGGACATAATTTCAACAACTCGGTTTGCTTGAAATGTCTCTAAGGTTTTCGGAGGTTTCGAGAGCCACTGTAAAACAATCGTTCGCGATGTACCGTAAGTTACCGTTCTTAAACGGTATTGTGATAACTTCATACTTGGGTTTTCTCTCCACAGGATACGATGGTAATCTCTATCTTTATCGGAGATGGAAATCTTCCGGAACATTTTGTCGATATCCGCCGGGAAAATGTGTCGGTGCTTTCGAAAGCGTATTAGGATGTTGACTAAATTATTCTGCACGGTCGGACCGAGCACTAAGTTGTCATTTAAAGAGTATCCGTAATAACATATTTGATTATCAGGCTTCGAAATTGCATCTTCCGGTATCAATTCCATATGGTTTAACTTAAGGTATTCTTGCATAAATTTAACGTATGGCTTTCTCATATCTTCATCACGAACCAGTCTTCTCTCTGTTGATATCTACGTTGGGCTTGCGTAAAGGACTCTCCAATTCCAGGACGGTCATTTTTAAAGGGTAACTGCACGACTATCTTATTTCGAATTTCGGATTCTTCAATTTTGGTAGTTGCGTTAAAGAACTTAACATAATTTCGTTATTCGGTCGTCAAAGCTTTGGGTAAGAGCACCTCTTCTGTCCGCCAAAATCTCTCCTGAATTCTAACCTGAAGGCAGGTTTTACTGGTATTGGAAATAGGTTGTTCAATATCGGAGATAGTTCCCCGAACTAACCATCCGAGTTTAGAATTTTGTATATAGGGATAATCTGGTTTAGGTTTTGGGATTTGCCGACTAACAAAATTTCAAAAAAAGTTTCGCATCCCAATAACAACTCAACATCTGCTGCATGATAATACTCTCGATCAGCTGACGGCCTCAAATTTTAACAATCCTTTATCGAAGGATTCGTGTGTTAACCTTGCCGATATTTATGGCAGGATGTAGGTTTCAACATTGAACGCTTGTAATGTCCGACTTTGAACGCGGAATTTTCAATCGACTTATAAGACCTTCCGTAACAAAATTGTGCGTCGACCCCGAACCCAATAGAGCTCGACATTTTATCCAGTTCCCATATTTATCGTCTATGTCCAATTTTGCGGTAGGTAAAATAGGGATATTACCGTTAATCGAACGGGTATCTTCTACGGGATCATTAATTGGCAGTGGTTTCTCTAGATATCGACACATCGGTACTGCTAACATCGTGCTAGCTGATTCGGTGTTACGAGTGGTAGTGGGCTGAACGGTATTTTGATTAACATTCACATACTTATTCGATGATCCTTTATTATTCGGTGAACCCTCGATTATTTGTGGAGTATGAACGTAATGCAACAAAGTGCTGTGCCGTTTGGGACATTTTTGGATGAAATCGCGGCGTGGAACGATTTCCATTGCACGAAATTTAGGACACTCGTACAATCTATGTGCTTCATTTTCACTGATCGGACAAGGCGGTAACTGTATAGCGGCATAATAGGAATAAATCGGTGTTGGTGATTTGGGCGCAGCAAATCGTCTGGTTGTAAGCTCAGCTAGTAAATTCATTCTCTTGGATAGAAATTCTAAGAATTCATCAATAGATGGATAATCAGTTAATGTGCTCTTTAGCTCTTGAATTGTTGCTGGCTTATTGACATACACCTTTTCTTTCAAATAACCCCAAAGAAAGAAGTCCAACGGTGTCAAATCACATGATCTTGGCGGGCAATTGACATCGCCACCACGTGAGGTAACACGGCCATTGAATTTGTCGCGCAAAAGAGCCATTGTTTCGTTAGCTGTGTGGCAAGTGGCACCGTTCTGTTGAAACCACATATCGTCCACATCGATATCTTCCAATTCGGGCCATAAGAAGTTCGTTATCATCTCACGATAGCGAACACCATTCACAGTAACTGCCTGACCGTCCTCATTTTGGAAAAAATACGGCCCGATGATGCCGCCAGCCCATAAATCGCACCAAACAGTCACTCTTTGTGGGTGCATTGGTTTTTCGACAATCACTTTTGGATTATGATTCGCCCAAATGCGGCAATTCTGCTTATTGACGAATCCACTGAGGTGAAAATGTGCCTCATCACTGAAGATGATTTTCTTCGAAAATTGATCATCCACTGTTGCCATTTCTTGCCACCATTCTGACCATTGACGATTCCATGGTTCAAATTGAATTATTCTGAAATTGAGAAATGTCAAATTAAATGCAGAAAAAAACTTGACGTTTAGGTGTGGTTCACATTCAACGTCGGCCCTTAAAATTTAACCACCCTTTATAACCTTCCACTATAGTACGTTTTCTATCGTATTTTTTCGCCAGTCGATTTAACGCTTCATAATAATGACAAACCGTTGTATATGCGGCTCCACGTAACTGGCCCAAGAGATATTTGAACTTCTGGGCGGATGATAGGTTTGTGTTGTCGTGGACCGTGGATATGTAAATATCATAAAATGATTGCCATTGCTTTAGATTGCCATCGATAGTTGGGAGACTCAGTCTAGGTAATTTGAAATCAGATCGAAAATTTATCTGGGTGGCATTCAAAGAAACATCGGCATCATCGCGAGGAGTTGGTATTGCGGACTTAGTCGAGAGTTGTCTTATAAGTACTAGCAATTTTGCGAGGATTTTGTAATACGTCTCGTCGAAAATATCCATATCCGAATTCGCTTCTGCATCCAAATTAAATATTTGATCCTCGAGTGAAACAAATTGATTATACATATCATTCACTTTAGATAAACGAATTGACAATTCGTCATAAGTGGCGTTTTCACCTTTCGTATTCACAAAATAAGCAATCTTCGTTAACTGACCCTTGATCACACTTTCACGCTTAGCTAATGCTTCTATTTTAACACAAGGTTGAAATATAATTAGATTGGTCGATAGCTTATTGAAAGTATTAATTATATAAACACAGCGCGAGTACACGGAAAATGGCAAAGAACCACTCGAAATATAATTATAAAATTCGGCTGTATATTTTTAATATAAATTGAGGTTAGGGGTCAATTTACTTAAATAATATGGAAACGGCTCACCTGATTTTAATCCTGTACTCGTGCTCAACTGGAGAATTAAAATCAACATGCGGCAAATGGCGGCTGGAACAATCAATACCATACGGATGAATGGCGGCCTTGGATGAATGGTAGCTTTCTAATCCATGCGGTAAATGATGGCTGGCGTATTAGCTCGCGTTGTATCGAATTACAATCGCCTTCGTCTTACAATTACACTTTTTAATGATTTGCTTGATATCGGATCCGGCTCGAAGGACCCAAAAAGCTATAAATAAAAAACTCCGGATCGATTTCTTTTAATTTTCGATTTCGATAAACATATATTGATGTGCTTGTTTTTTAATTATCGTCAATTCAATGAATATATATCTGTCTCGTGTTTTTATCTCACTTTTAATTAATTTCCATATGAATTAATTCAAATTTGAATTAAAACTATGTGCAAATTTTGTAATTTATTTAAAAATTTGTTCTATGGTTTCTACACTAATTAAATTATGTTAAAAATACATATTATTTTAACTTTTAATTTATTTTAATTTTTTTTTATTTTAAAATTTCAATTGGATTTGGATACGTATATGATTTTAATCTATGGAATAATTCATGGGACCGTCAAGCACGATATAACTCCTTAGTACTCTTCACAGGCAAATGCTTCCGAGCGAGTAAACCGGTTATTGTTGAGTGCGATCCGCGTCTATATATGTAGAATCCGACCATCGAATGTGATCAGGACCAATGCCTCAGATCGATAAAATTGTCTCCTTCTATGGCTTTATTTGGGTATCAAATGATATTGCACCTGGACATTTATAGATAAGAAAATGGCAAGAAGAGACATAGCGAGAACTGCAAGAGCTCTATCACAAGTAATAATAACAGAAGTGTAGAATTCCGGTAGAATACCGCGAAAATAGAAAGAAGGCTTGATTACAGTGATTCCCAAGAATGCAAAAATTGGCAAGATACTATATTCCTCCTCAACATAACCATACAGATATTAACAATGGTCACCCTATATAAAATTTTAGTCAGACAGTCAACCCGAAATTAAGAAACCTGAAATAAGACTTCCGACCAGGGCCAAATAGCACCGATCATATTATCACTACGTATCATCATTGGACAACGTAATAAATGAAAATCATCACTGTGTCTACTCTTGCACTTCCATCGTCATCCGACACAATACTCAGGAACGCAATATGGAAGACATTTTGTGAAACCCCAACGAAATTAATCGTACTGTTAATCGAGCAAACGAATACTACTGTAACAACTAAGGAAGTAAGATAATGATGCGTACTCTGGCCACTTCTGCTCCTAGAAGTACTAGATAGTGACACGAGAAAATCATTTTCCTGAAATTGTGTATGCCTCATACCATTTCCATTAACATTGCATTTAAAACTTAACTTATTTACCTACAATAAAGTTTTACTTTTTAATGAGGGATTCCGTATTTTTTTTTGTAATTGTACTGAAGCGGCTAAAGCATATACTTACAAAGGCATAATTTTTCGGGCTCACTCCATTTTACCGAGTCAACTGTACTGAATAAAGGTATGCGGCAAGTTGCCTAGCCTCTTTTACACCAAGTGAAAGGATCTGCGGGAAAGGGAGGAGGTAGGTAAAGGAATCAGCAAACATGACCGATGTGAAGTTTGTACTAAGTTTGTCCTAAACCAACAAAAACAAGATAAAATGTTTGTTTGTATTTGTGAAATGTAAACATTTAGGCGATCACTCGATATATTTAAATTTTTAATAGAAACTTAAAAGGATGTATAATGTTTAAAAGGAACAATGAGGAACATTTAATTACAGTTGGTAACTTTACCAATAAACAAAACTATAATTAACAATTTGCTCTATTTGCTCAAAATAATAATGAGATACAGTAATTAAAATAATTATATCAAAAACAATTAAATTAGTTGTTTACAAGTTTCATAAATTCGCCATAAAGCCATCAGATGTTTATGTGAATTTATGTCTACTGGCTCAATCAAAAAGTTTCAAAAATTTATCATGGAGCTCACTTAGTAAGACAGACGTGTATGTGAATTTAAGTCTTAAATCGCTTAGGGGTGCCGTTTAAGGGTAATACTAAATAGGGTTACAGGTTATTCTCATCGGTTTCACTTGTAAGGGGGCAAGGTAATAATAGTACTACCGACTCAATCTATAAGTTTCATAAATTTATCATGGAGCTCACTTAGTGAGACAGACGTTTATGTGAATTTATGTGGAAAGCTGACTTAAATTGACATTTAAGACATTGTAAGAGTTTAATATGATTTATTTTTATTCAATTAAAGCGTATTTTTTATTTATGTCAGCTCAAGTTTTTAGTATTACATGATTAAATTTAAAAGTTAATTATTTAGCGATTATTTTGTGTATTCGCCTAAATGTCTACATTTCACAAATACATATAAACAAGTTACATTGTTTTGCTGGTTTAGGACAAGCTTCTTATCGGTATGTCGGTATTATTCCCTATTAACAACTAATTTTTAATCGTATTAACGATTTTAAAAATTTTTAATCTCGTACTTTTAACGATTTCACACTTTAACCGAAACATATGCATAAATCGCTACGCGTCCCAAAGACTGTTACATCTCAAAAAATTTAATTTTGATTAAATCGAAGTCGAAAGTTTAGCTAACAATAAATCTATTATCTTATTTATATTTTTAAAGGAATGTTTGGTTTTATTGTTCTTGTTACACTATAGAATAAGATTTCATTCGGTTTAGTTCAATAAATTATCGTATTTAGGAAAAATTAAAGAAAATTGGAAAATGTAACACTTTATGAGAAATTTTTTGTCAAATGTTTCCACATATGACTGTCTTTGTGAAATATTTTGAATGAACAATGAAAATATTTGGGGATAAAACAAATTTTTTGAAAAGGTTAATATAATTTATTTCAAATTTTAAAAATATTAAAATAAGGTATAAACAAAACAAAAATCACAATTCATTTAAATTTCAAATTCATTTCAGTATTACGGTGATAAAATGTATCTTAAATTAATCACATTCAAGATTATAATAAAAATCTTTGTATTTAGTCAGAATTAAATTTTTATCACATAGTTCCTTTAGACCCTTTAATTTCTTTGAGCAAATTTTTATTGGGCCCAAATTTAATTTTTTTTTATCATAATTTAAAATATCAGGGACATTTTTTTTATTTGCATTATCAGTGTGTACGACTCGAAACTCATCTGACATCGACTCCTTAATATAAAATTGAAATGGGGTTTCCTTTCGTACTTCCACAACACTGATCTTATGCCAATTGATTTTGTTGTTGAGTGTATCAACTTTAAAATTGTTACCGAACAATTTTTGTAAATCTTTAATATTGATAAAGTCTTCGTTTCCGATTTCATTAACTTTATAAAGCGGTTTGGATTTTTTACTTGATTTGATAACGGTTACCATTTGAGCTGGATTGTAGATGGGCCCAGATTTCAAAATCCGCTTTTTTTCACGTTCGATCGTTGAATGCATGCTATCTGCTTCATTTTGTGAGTGCCCAGTCACTAAAAAATAGTGAGTAATTTTTCTTATGTCTAGCTTTTGAGCACAATAAAGTAGCAACGAAACTATAAACTGGTTTTTATTTTGTCCTGCACAGTTGTCTGAAAACAGAACAATAGGTTTATCCAAGCCAGTATAGTTTTCTAAAAATTTGTATAAGCAAGTACCAATTTCATTAACTCCTCTTCTGCTTTCGGATTCATTCCATACGTAGCAGTTTCCTTGACTGGTACCCAAATTAAATATCGTGAAATTGTATACTGCTAATTTAGACAAGTAGTAAAAGGTTGAAATATCACCGCAAGGAGTAGATAATACCGCTTGTAGATCGAAAACAGCTGCTATGCAAAGGCCATCTTTCGCTTTTTGCTTTTCCGTTTCTTTTATTTTTCTGACCAAATCTTTCGCTTCTAAGTGCGGTTTTAGTTGATGATTATATTTTTCAACGTCTTTGTCAGCGTTAAAAATATTTGTTGCTTCCGCACATACCGAACATTGATCCTTTTTAGGCGAAAAAAATGCGATATTAAAATTCGAATTGAAAATTCTCCGGTACATCAAGTAGTTTCCATATAATTTGTCTTGGCTTTTACAGTCGTTAACATAATCTCTATGCAGATCAGCTAAAGATTTGCCTCCTTCGATATATTCTCGACTACTTCTAGCTCTTACATAATGGCTCTCAATTCTGGGAATGGAATTAATATGTGCTATTATGCCTTTTTTTATTGACTCGTCAAGCTTTGAATGATTCGAATGTCGAATGTTTGCCCCGTTTATCAGATTCTACGATTCCATTTTCAGTTTTTTGGAAGAGCGTTCTTATCATGCGATTGGAAATGTTGAGTGTGTTTAAAAAAAATAGTTTACATACTCTAAATTTCGTTGAATTAATTTTAAAATAGTATGCTCTGTTTTCCGTTCTTTGTATTTTCTCTGAACATTTCCGTTCTATTATTTCGATATTGTTTTGTAAGAATAACCGCCTTGCTGTTATGTCTCCGAGATTCCAAAATAAATTAAATATTAGTTTACGATCGTCGTTATTTATATGTGAAGTACAATTAAAAATACAATTCTCACAGCCAGGTTGTATGCTTTTGGTTTTAACTGATCGACCTGTCGCAGTTTCATAAGATTGCCCAAAATTTCTCTTACGTTTTAATACGTTTTGCTTCCATAGCTCAGGATTTGCCGTCCTTTTCCGTTTATTTAAAATGATTTTCGGCTCTAATATATTCAAATCATCGCCAGTTAGATCATCTGCATTTAAGTTTCTATATAGTATCACAAGAAAACAATATAATAAAATTAATTACCTGATTCAAGCCTCGAATTATTTAATGGTGTAATACTATTTCCCAATAGACCACAATCAACAGTTGCTTGACTACTATTAACATTCATAATTATGGGTTCACGAACATCAGTCACATCATTATGCATCAGGGCAGCTCGCATAGGAATAATTGGTTGGTCCAATATATTCAGAAGTGGTATAATAGTTCCATCTGAATCATTTAGAATAGCCATATTTTCAATCTGTTAGTAAATCAAATTAATAGTATAGGTAGCAGCTAAACATTGAAACGTGCTTTATTACAGTTACCTGCCCTATGTCGATATCCATTATATCTATATTAGTTGAACAAGGATGTTTGTTAGAATCAGAGTCGAATATTTTTTTATCTGAGTCGGCAGTACTCTTTTCAATATCCATTATTAGTTCGCTGGGATTTACGCTATGATTCATTTCACTAAGTTCTTGCTGAACATCATCAGTTACATTAATTGTAACCGGATTTAATAAATTTGAATCTTCTAAGTTTAAAGTAAAACACTTTATAGTTTATAATATATTCATTAATTATTTTATGTACTTACCTTGGCAAATAGGCTTAGAAATTAAATCATGATTCTCTGCTGCATGCGTTTTAAATTTCTATAGTAATTTTACAATATTTTAAGGAATTATTTCATATTTTATGTTATATTAATATAATTACCTTTAAATGGAAAACCATTATAAAAAATTTACCCGGATTGAACACCGTTTACCAAATAATTTTAATTAAATGAGAGCGCTAAACAAAACCGTCCTTTCACGCAGAAAAATTTATAGTTATGAACTTATACCACTTTTCCATTCGTTTTATTTAAAAAAAAATTCCATTTAGAATATTGTTTCTAAAATAGAGTCACATCACTTAGTGCGTTTTGGTTTTTTGATTTTGTAACAGTTTAGCATAAAAAATATTTTTTTATTTTGCTACGAAAATTTAACGAAAGAATGTCACAATTTAGTTTGTAACACTTATATAGAAATAAATTTATAAAATCAATTAACATTCTTCTCGAATATAGAATTTCATTTATTATGTGACTGTCTTACGGAAAATATTGGGCCGAAATAATAGTAAAAAATTTTGTCATAAACGAGATGTAACAGTTAAATATAAAATATTACAACTAAATTTTGCATTAATTTGTGTAAAATGTAATTACATTATATTTATAACAGTCTTGTAGATAAAAATTTTGGTAATCTAAAATGGTCATAACATATTTTTATTAATTAATTATAAAAATGATAAGGAATTTACTAATTTTATTTAATTAAACAATACCTCTATGCCAAAATAACCATATTCAAAAATAAAATAAAAAACGATTATTTTGGACTTGTAACAGTCTTTGGGACGCGTAGCGAAATATGCTTAGTTACCGTATAAAAACTTGGGATCCAATTTTTAAATACGAAGAAAGAATGAATTCCATCTTGAAATCGGTCTATTTACAGAAATCGTAGAATTTTGAAGATTGCTAACATTGTCTACATTCTCTACATTGTCGACGCCAGTTTTTTAAAGTTTTCTTTTACGTTCCACGATCGTAAAGGTAATTTTGATAGCCGTATCAAACCTTTATAGTGAATCTAAATAAATTTCCACAAATTCTAGTTTATCTAAAAAAGCAGACATCATTATTATTTACCTAAAAACTCCCAAAAAATTGCTCTTAAATTCTGGGGAATATCAAATACGACAGATTAAAATATACGAAATTCATAAATCATTTATATTTTCATTACAAAACATGAGAAATGAAAGTATCCCATTTTATCTCATCATCGAGGAGGCCCACAATTATTTTTGCGGTCTTCCTAATTTTCTATTTTCTTATACACATTTTTACTCAGGCTTGTCACATTTCTGTTTTCTGTTCCTAAAACCATTTATTCATCCAAATAAAATAAACCAATTAATTCTTTAAATAAGTAATAACCTCGTCGCAGTATATATACTCGTGTACCAAAAGATTGAGAATTTTGTTTTTAATGGTGCACTGACACAAACCAAAAGATTGAATATCTTAACATGAAAGTAGGTATTTTCATCCTTTTTGTAAAAGAAAAACCATTTTTTGTGCTTTTATCAATTTACTTAACATTAATATTGAATTGAGGGCGAGTTAGTCTTATACGTTATGTTCTATTAAAATAAAGAAAGGAATCAAAAGTCAGAGCATCACAGCAACGAATTATTACAAAAAAGATTTTAAAATGACAAGGATTGTGAACGATACGATCCTTTTATAAAGGCACGAGTAGCTATTATTATTTTCAACGATTTTTGTGTTTGGTCCTTTTTTGCTGGTAATATATGAAAATTAAGCAAAATTATTTTATGATGTAAATTGAACCAAAGTAGTTTTTTTAGGTTCAAAATTTATGATGGTAGAATAGGATAAGAATAAGATTGTAGGATGAACATACGGCTGTTGCTAGCCACTTGGTCAGCAATCACTTAATTAGGTACCATCTCAAAACATCAATCGATATTTCCGGTTCAGGAAGGGTTTGGAAGTTATAGACGATTTTCATATAAATTTATATGGGGCCATATCGAAGCTGGAAGATTGTGTCAATCCTACCATATGGCTGGCCATGAGGTCTTCATTATAAGTTACCCTTAATATTTTAAACTAATATTATGTCGTTTTGTTATCTCGAACTTAAAATATACAAAATTATTATTGCCAAGACCCAATTCATTATTACCAAGGATGGATTTGTTTTACATGAACAACAAATAAACGAAAAAAACTGGGATGGAATAATTTGTTGCTGTATTTATAATTTTAATCGTCTTATAGAGGTATAAAACGAAAAAACTGGGATTGAATAGAATAGTTTCGTGTAAATAATAATAGAAAAAATTCCTGGGATGAAAAACTGAGATAACTTCACACGCTTCACTTTTAGGGGCAGATTCTGACAGTTGAACTGTTCCAATATATTATATTTTATTTTATAAAACGTCTAGTGTCACTCCCAGTATGATACAATGATTTAAAACGGTTGTTATTATTTGGGGTAGTTTTGTATGGGGTTTAATGATGCGATTTTATGGAAATTATAATTTGTAAAAAAAATTCCAGTACCACCCCCAGAACTATACAACAAAAATTCACAGAAATTCAAAAGGCGTGGTGTGACGAAAAATATGATTTTTAAAAATTGCACCCCTTAGAGGAAGTTTTTTATGGGGTGAGCTTTGCCAACCACCCCCAGTACGATACAACAAATATTAGCTGAAATGCCAAAATCATGTTTTAAAGAAAAATGTGGTTTTTGAAGAATTGCACCCCTTAAAAGTAGTTTTTTTGCGGTTTGAGCTATGCCGAAATGTTTTAATTAATTTGTAAACAATTCCAGAGATACAGCGTGGTGCAGCTTTTTCTAATGCCAGGTCACACACGAATTGCAGGATAACGGGACCTGTACAAGTGCTGGCTCATAACTTTTTTCCGGGTTAGCTCCCGTGAAATCTTCGTATTCAGAAAAAACAGGGTAACCTTGAGTAAGATATGGTGTTACGTATCTTATATTTGGTTTTGGGTAAAAACAAGCTTGAGAATAGCTGGAGTCAGATTTTCTAATAACGATTAAATGGGATTTCATTCATTTTCCTTAAAAACAATTTTTTTAACTATTTTTGTATTAGCATTTATTTTGTATATACATAATGACTAAATCTTGCTGCATACATTATGCAAAAGCACAAAAGAAAAATAATAACAACAAACCTTCAATCATACAACCATAAAAAGCAATTCGTTTATTATTTTGCGATTACCATCAATTTTCATATAAAAGAAAACCAATTTAAGAACAAAAAATGTTTTCCAAAGTTACCGATATGTACTTCTCATATACATGTATAACTACCACACGAGCGGAGTATATACGATTTCTTCATCATGTTTTTTGTTACTTCAACACAATTTTCCAATCTTTGGTTTTTCTGGTTTTTTCTAAAAAAAAATAATTCGTTATACATTTAAGGATATAATTTCAATTTAAATCGAATATAAGGAAAGCAAAAACCAAAAAGTTATAGAATATTTTTTTAAATTAAAATCAACTGTTATAACTTTTTAATAAAAAGCTTCAAAACAACACCTAGGTAGTAGCTCTTGGTGAACAATGATAACACCAAACGAACAGTAATAAAGTAAACGAAAGCAACAAAGGAATGTTGTAAAAAGAATAAAACAAAAATATAAATAAGATACGTACACACATACATACACAATATGAAAGGTGAATAAGGTGGAAATTTAGCAAAAGCAACAATAAAATTTTAGAAATGAAGAAAAAATGTTCTGTGTCTGCAAAATATTTTCATTTTCCAGAGCTTTCCCCAAAAACATAATCCATAACAACAAACGTGGAAAAAAATTTCATGAATATTTATAAACATCGGAAAAAAAGTTTTCTCTTCATTTTTCCTTTATTTTAAACAAACAAATGCTAATTAGAAATAAAGAAAAATAAATTTTCATTTTTTTTGTGCTTTATTCCGACACATACTCGTAAAAAGCAAATAAAAAAAAAAATTTCGATTTTTGTTTGTTTCGACAGCACACAACAAATGGGAACACCATATTCTAGATATCCCATACTCTAATAAAAAAGTGAAAGTGTGTGGGGTACAAAGTTGACTTTAATGTTTGTATATATGCTGTACGTATACACTACACAAGTCAAGTGGAAATTGAAAAAAGAAAAGCAAAAACGCACACTAGAAAAACAATTCGTACATAAAAAATGTTGATCTTGGATTTGTGTTTATCTTTGTGGTGTAATGTGGTTGAGTTTTTTCTTCATTTTCTACAAAAGCTATTCGTGTATGGCATAGCAAGAAAATCGATTTGAATTTAAAGAAGTTGGACGAAGAAGTTCGTTTTTTTTGTTGTTGTGGTTTCCTGTTTGTTTATACTCGAATACATATGTACGTCCGACAGTAGTGGGAGAGTGGTATTTTCTTGCCAAACCGATTATACATATAATCTAATTATAATCATGTTATTGTGTTATCTCGTTTGAAAACTTTAGTAAATGTAATTGTTTGAAAGACTTATTTATGTAGCTAATTGATTTATTGGCCTAATATTTTCCAATTACCTGCAAGGATCAGTAATATTTAGCCACATTTAATGTAATGGGTTATGACAGATTGTTATGCAAAATTAGAATCACAATTTGAATTATTAACAGAGTTATAAAATAATAACTTGCAAAGGGACAAGCTCTTGTTGCAACAGTTGTGGGGCATCTTTTGAATTATGTTATACTAGCTGATCCGGCAAACTTCGTTTTGCTCAAGGAAGATTTTTTGATTGAATTAATTTCGAGCATTCACGATTCCACCCGAAAATTGTATTTTTGATCAAAAACTATCGATCGTTTACAGATGACGCAATAATATAATTTCAATTCTAGATTGAATGAAACACTTTTCGAATTAAATTCAATATCCTATATTTGTACGGAAAGCTGACCCGATGGCCACATATGACTGGCCATGGAAAAGCGTGACATTTCCAGATTTATGCCGCACACTTCCAGTGACTTCCCTTGTGACTTGTTTATGGTCATGTAAGCGTCTTGTAAGCGGTTATACAACTGCAAGTTTCACTGAGAACTGAATGCGTTTGAACTATAACGGCAAATCGGTTGAAGTCAAGGGTCGCGGAATTAGACTTTCTTGTCCCTTGAATAGCCCTTTCAAAATCTTTGCCACTATCACATTATTCATTAGCTTCGACACAATCAGTCGGGTTACATTGCACAGTTTCCGGCCATGAAGATTTTGTAGAGATGAGGCGAAATGCCAGGCAAATCCAAAGAATTTAAGAATTCCACTGGATAATTGACGCCTTCAACTGCGTTTTCAACGTGGTCAATCGATTTGTATGAACGCAATTCTCCCGGAATTTGATTTTGAATCGTGCAATTCAAGTCACTGACATCAATATTTTTCGCTCAACCAATCGTAGTTATCACAATTTTGAACAATGTTCGGATATACATTAGTGATGGGTTCATCTTTCGTTGAAATGAATTGGCTAATTTCAGATGGAATCGATATTAAACCACTGGAAGTATCTAGCGGAGTTAGTCCTTTTCCGATTCTCAGCAGTTCTCTGGAGAAAACTTCTGCGATTCTATCCAGTTGCATCGCCACAAATACGATGACTTGAGACATGCGTTTAATTCATCCACCGCTGATGATTTCGGAATCACGGGAAGTTTTTGTCGGAAATCGCCCGTCCAGTATCATCACGCCACCAAAGTGACGATTATTGTTGCGCAAATCTTCCAATGTTCGATCGAGTGCTTCTAATGATCGTTTATGCGCTATCGTGCACTCATCCCATATGATCCATTTAAAATTTTTCAACACTTTTGCCATGGCTGATTGCTTTGAAATCTTGCAAACAGAATTTTCGTTGATTTGCATTTTTAAAGGAAGCTTCAGTACTGAATGTGCCTTTCTTCCACCTTCCAACAGTGTTGCAGCAATTCTGGTAGATGCGAGAGCTATCAGAATACCACTTTGAACACGTATATGCATGTCAATGATATCAGGAACGTTTTCCTAGTACAGCCGGGTCATCAAGGAAAATAGTCCACCGTTTTCATCATCGCCAGCTTTCATCAGTTGAGCATACGCATTGTTTCGTTCATTTGCAATTCAAAAATCCCCGTCGTCATCTTTGTACAAATCCCATAATTGCCGTGGGTTTGAAGGCTGACATGTTGAAATGATCATAGCCAAAAGTGTACGAACTTGTCGTGTGATTGTCGTGTTCAAGCAATTGTACATGCTTCTCGAAATGTTGCACACACCGTACCATTCACAGTCTGCAACGACTCAAATGAAGTTGAATCGTGCACATTAAGCAAAAGAAACCGAACCCAAATGGAGCAACCGAATGGACATCCATCTACTGGTTGGCCTTGCTTTCTGCGTAACCATTTGTGTAATATCGGGACATAACCGAGTAAAGCAATGTTCTCGCAAACGGATCACTGGCGCAAGTTGAAGAGAAGCTCCAAAGGAACTGTCAGATGCACAACAGTCAGATGACGTTCATGAAACGCAAATGAAAATTTTCGCCAGAGTGCTTCGTTCACATATCGGCCCATTTGAAACTTGCTGTTTTTATCTCGTTCAACGCCAATAGCCCCCATATCGCTTCCTTTGGTGACGTATTTGCAAACATGATTAATCCGAACTGCAATACGCAATATTGATATGGGTTATAAATGCCTCAGATAATATTGGTGAATATGGCACGATCCATATGCTGTCAATCACGATATCCGCTCCTTTCAATTGAGTGATGAATGTTCTGCCATTGTGATCTGGTGAGCGACGCCGAAAGAGTGAATGTCCATCGTTTCTAGTTTGAATTTCCGAAATAAAAGTGCTTTTTCTGCCACTCAACTGAATACATCCAGCATCGAACAGTACCGTATACACGTTGTTTCACAATAAAGTACATTAAACATCTGAATGTTGGTTTAAACACTCGTGCTGTAAATTCATGACGATCACTTGGTGATTCACCGGGATGCAATAACTGCGTAATCTCTGGCCATTTTGGATTGCAAGTAAACGTCACAAACAAATTCGGCCATAATTGCGTTCGTCCATAATTGCGCACGTAAGTCACCGCGTCCTGGGAGTGCATGTGCCTCAAACTGCCAATGTGTGTCGATGGTAAAATCGTTGTACATCTTGATGTGTTGCAAGAAATGGTTCGAATTAGGAAATTCACCGTAAAGCAGCGTGCGCAATGGCACTGGTGGTGGAAGCAACTCTCTCAATTTCATCTTACCGCACGCGCAACACAATCCAGGCGGTTCTTTCTCAAATTTTACTGCAATGCAATGCTGGCAAACGATATACATCTGAACGAATTGAACTGATGCGTGTGCACTGAATTGAATGTTTGGCTCATATCGAAAGCCTACACGATCAATCATCACATTGCCGAGCACGAACATCTCTTCTTTTGAATTGTTGTTGCTCATTGTAAGCTTCTTTGATCTCTTCTGACTGTCGCACACGATTTTCAATCATTCTGATTCGAGCTGATTCCCTTTCAATAGCATGTTCCTCTTCCGTTCTACGTGCTGAGATATTTCGGTGTCGCGTTGCATTCTAAGAACGCTGACCAATGTTACCACGACCTCTTCTTGGCAACGTAACAAATATCGAACTCCAGAGATGTGGAATGATATGATTTTCTCCGATGAATCAAAATTCAAGCTGCATGTTGGAGATGGAAGAATTCTCGTAAGAAGAAAACCGGGCGAGAGGCTTAGCAACGAATGTCTTTTAAGACTTCCACCGAAAAATGAAGGAATTATGGTCTGGGGATGCTTTTCTGGAAATGAAACCGGTCGATTGTGCTTCCTTAGTTTCAGCATTACAGCAGCTGTTTATCTGCAGGTCCTACACAACGAATTTGAGCCTTCTGTGTTAATGCTTTTGGCGAGACTTGCAAATTTATTTTTCAACAGGAAAACGCTCCGTGCCATACCGCCAAAGTTGTGAGTTAATAATTTTGAATTGAAGATAGAAAAATTGCCTTTCGAATAAACATAAATAATTTGTTAAAAATTTGTCTTTTTCTTATCTCTTCATTTAAAAGTAAAAAAGTACTTCGAAGAAAGAAGTATCGATGTGTTGAACTGGCCCCCGTATAATGCAGAGTTAAAACCATTTCAAAATATTTGGTCTATAATGAAGGTAGAAGTTGCAAGAAAGCGCCCAGAATCGATTCAAGCTGAAAAAGTTTGTTGATGACGATTTGGGAATCCATACCTCCTACGACTTTGAAAAATTTATCAAATTCAATGAATCGGAGGTTATCGCTGTAATAAACGCGAATGGCGGTCCAACAAAATATTAATATTAAAGCTGGATCTTCTATAAATCAATAAAAAACAAAAAAAAAAAAATTAAAAAATAGGTGCTTAATTTATTCCATTACTTTAACTCCAATCAAAGCATTTTGAATATTTTAACATTTTTTTGGGTTTTGTCCCTAAATTGAAGGTAAATTTTTTTTTCTAAAAATTACGTCATACATGCATTTAAAATGAAACAATAAGCCAATTGCTTTCTTAATTTTAGCAAAAAAAGACTCCAATTTGCAATCAAATATGTTTGCCCAATTTTTTCCCAGCACTGTATGTGTGCGGCAGAATTTAGTTCTTTGTATTTTGTTTCTGTGCGGAAAAAACCCATGTATAAGCAGCCCTTATGATGAGGATTGTCAATCTTATTTGACTTTTTAATGTTGACAGCATCACCCTGCCAACAAGTATACGGTAATTACCATTACAGCGCCACTATTGCGACAATTCAAATCTAATTAGTTGCGTCCAGAAGAAGAATAATAATTCCGTTTCTTTGTATATTTCAAAAATTTTGATCTTGCTGTGCTGCTCAATATACTGGATATTTATATGAACTTGGCAAATTAAAAAATCCTTAATAACACTTGATCTACAAATAAAATAACTAAGAACCATGCTAACGTATAAAATAAACCTTTCTGGCACTTGTTGTTGAATTCATGGAAATCCTTTAATTCATAAGAAACGATGTTTCAAAACATATGCTATAAGAATCGCTTTCCAAAGTTCTTTAATACTCGTTGCTGCAATGGACGTGCACGATCAAACTCCACCTAAAACACCCTAACAAAGTAAAATTAGTTAAGAATAAAGTTCGAAACAGAAAATGAATGAAAATATCTCATTTTCGTTGTTAATGATGTGGAATAAACAAAATGCTAAAAAGACCGTACAACATAAAAAGTAAAATAGAAAGGGATTAGTTGTTTTTGCTATTTTAGAAAAATAGGAAAATTTACAACAAAGCACACAAATAATAGATAGAAAGTTCTGTTCGCTACTTACGATAAAAATAGTGGCAAATTTATTTTTCGAATGGGTTAAATTGCATGAAACTTTTCCATATTACTAATAATATTATTTTTTATTTAAAATATTCCAAAACGAAAGAAGACACGACAGATACTCGTAAGTAAGTACTGTGAGCAAAAGAAAATTATTTTTTTTAAATTGATGATTTTTTTTGGAGGGGGGGGGGGTATATTATACTCAGTCAGAAATTATGGCAAATTGTTGTTGAGAAATTTTATGTGTTCTTCCAAAAAACTAAAAAAAAAAAATAAAGAGTTGGAATAAATTAATGAGATTGTCATTATAGTGTTGAATTTTTCACTGTAAAAAAATCGTCTGCGCTTCTTAAATTTCTTGTATATTATCGTCATGGTACGTACATTTATAAATTCTTAAGTTATTTTGATAACTGCTTATTCATGACATTAAATTTTTATAAAGATTTATTTTTATTTCTTAAGCTATTCGAATATTTTATTGTATTAAAACTTGACTTTGGAAACGAGATATATACGAGTACGTACATATTTGTAATGTATGCTAAATGTATAAATTCAATATTTAATGATGCTATGCTACGCATACATAACCATTTATATGGTACTATATATTGATATGTATGAGTGCAGTGTGAAGCATTTCACGATACAAATTGCCTCATCGTTAAAGTAAATTTACAAATATCTATGTTAGAATACAAACACTCTGTGTCCAACTGTTCATCTCGATAATATTGTCGTCCATAAGCTTAGCATCTTCGGGAAGTAAAATATTGTACCCAAGTGAAATATGTCCCAAAAAATCCCAAATTTGTTGCATGCAATAAACAATCAATAGGTTTTCGCAAATAATAAATAGGTTAATATATAGGTTCAACAAATTTCAAGAAATGTTGTAGGTTTTCTGGAATGCTTAAGACATGGTCTATTAATAGGTCCAACAAATTTCAAAGATTAACATCTTAGTAAGTTTTCTGGAATACTTATGAGTTAACGGGACAAAGGAATAGAACGATTTCTGGGGTCGGCGATATAAATAACGGGTCTTTTACAATGGGATGTTGCAACAAGTTTCAATTAACAAATTTGTTTAACAAATTTCAAAAGATTGACATGTAAGTATGTTTTCTAGAACGCTCGTGTTATGTTCTCTTAACAGTTCTCTCAACAAATTTCAATTAACAAATTTGTTCAACAAATTTCAAAAGATTGACATGTGAGTAGGTTTTCTAGAATGCTCGTGATACGTTCTCTATAGGGACAAATGACTCGAACGATTCCTGGGGTCGCCGATATAAATAACGGGTCTTTTACAAAGGGGTTGTTGCAACAAATTTCAATTAACAAATTTGTTCAACAAATTTCAAAAGATTGACATGTGAGTAGGTTTTCTAGAATGCTCGTGATACGTTCTCTATAGGGACAAATGACTCGAACGATTCCTGGGGCCGCCGATATTAATAACGGGTCTTTTACAATGGGTTGTTGCAACAAATTTCAATTAACAAATTTGTTCAACAAATTTTAAAAGATTGACATGTGAGTAGATTTTCTAGAATGCGCATGTTACGTTCTCTGAACGGGACAAATGGATCGAACGATCCCTGATGTTGGCGATATAGATAACGGCTAAACTTTTATAAAAACAGTGTTACCAATGAATACTGAAACATAATAAAGCAAACTTAATAAAATCAAATAAAAAAATTTAAAAAAAACTAATAAAAAAAAAGTATAATAATCCAAATGATAATAATGAATTAATTTTTTATTTTGCCTACCGATTTTCATGAAATTTACTATTAATTTTATATAATAGCTATGGCATTACCGAAAAATCCAATCCATCAAAGTCGAAGGATAGAATCAGATTAAGTTGTTCATAAAGCTTTAGTTTGTTTTATAATTTTAACTTAACGTATAAATGCCATAGTATTGGTGGCGAAGGTGTAACGAATGTTTTTTTTCGTCCCAAGTATAATCCCGGTGGGCACCCCCGAGTTCGATAATTTATTTATATATTACTGAATCATACTATACCATTCTTAAGTATGTAATGGAACTTGAAAGTACCGAAATTCATTTTGACAAAATAGGAAAACTGGATTCGTATTCCATCCTGGAAATAAAAAAAAAAACGAAATCGCATGATGATTGCGGTTACGGTTTTTCTTCTTGGACTATAAAAACCAAAACTTGACTAACACGCGGACAGTTTGTATCTGGTGTTTCATGGAAATTAAGTTAAAAAAAAATCTTTACTAAATTTATCTCGGTTCTTTTATATAAACTAAATTTGAATGCATATTATTTGTGCGGTGTTGATAAGAAAAGTTTAATGATAAAGATAAAGATTTAATGTTAGTTATATTAAAATATCGATTAATAATAAGGATAATTTGTGAACATATATACATAGCTAGTGATGAGTGATTATAAGACAATTTAAAATAAATAAAAAATAAATCAAATGTGGAAATGGACGAAAGTGTTGTGGACAATTTATTCAAAATTTAATACGTGGAAATAAAACTTAATCTAAATAAAATAATAATAACGACCAGAAATAACTTAATCAACAAACAACAACAAAAATAACTATTTCCAAACTAAAACAAAACAAAAAAAAAAATAACAAAAAAATAAAAATAAAACTGAATAAAAGTCAAATCGAAATTTAATTAGTGAATTGGAAAATTATAGTGATTGGATTACGCGTTTGTATTTACAACGCGCTAATCTTCATTAATAAACAATTTGTGTGTGGGTGTGAGGCCGTATCATGAATGCACTGAATCAATAACAAACGTGCACGAAGTGGCTTTTAAACTGATATTCGGCGAGATCACGAAATTACGTGCAAAGGGAAACTTGGGACTGTGAAGTAGTATTCCTTGCACGTTAGTTCCTAAAATTTAAAATTATAACTATAAATTCAAATCAAGTAAATTAATTATAACTTAACACACAACCTAAACTCTATAAAAACATAATTACATAAATTAATCGTCGACACAATAGATGAATGGATTTTTTTTTATCATATGGATTAACCACGTCATCATTACGGATTACGCGTACAACAATGCCGGCCAACGCATCGTTAAAAGGTACCATTTAAAATTTTTTTTTTTGGGGTTAATTAAATAATTCAATTTGCTGTTTGAGTAACTCGTTTTCTATAATTATTAAATTTATTTTTGTTTATTGTATGCCTTTTTGTTATATTTTTCTTATCATTAATAAATACGGGTATGGTAAATTTATTATAAGTAATGATCTTTTTCTTAAATTTCCACCATTCACACTTAGTCGTTTTCCGCTAATCGTTTTGATTTCAGGATGGAATAACTAAACTAATTATAGGGTGTGATCATGGTAAGTAGCAATAAATCGTAGGTATATAATTGTCCGTGCTAAATTTTGTTTCCGTAAGATGTAATCGGCGGTAACTCCAGGTTTTTTTCTGCAAGGTTCCATTTTCTACCCACCCATCCACTGAGCCATAGCCGGGCTAACAACAATCCGCCGCGGAAGCCTTTACAATTAAAACACTAATTTCTGTTAACGATCTGGGCAGAAACAAGTGCAGAATTGGAAATTTTCCATCTTTCACCCCCTCGCCCGTCTTGAAGATCGTTACAAAGGCCGAGATTCATACCTCCACGAGGTGCTACCTGGGTAATTCTAAATGAGTCAGGCAATGTAGCATGATCGACGACCTTTTACTGCAAAACACCGGATCGTCCGTCTATACAAACTCAATTTTAAAACATGTTTCTCAATAACAGTGTAAATCAAAAAGAGTTAAACAAAAACTATCAAGCGAATAATTTGTACAATATATCTTCACATAATGATGCAATAAAACAACCCACATATGTCAATCTTTAGAAATTTTTTTAACTTTCTATTTTTGAACAAAGTATTAGTAAACATCGAAATTATGTATTAAAAACTTCTATTTACAACCTGGTCAAAGGGGAGGTGTGCGACCTGTACCATCATTAGTTTAACAGTATTAGCAAGAAAACTTATCTAAATGAAAATTTTGAAATTCGTTGAACAGAAATTGCACTATGTATAGAGCCCGTTATTTATATCGCCGACCCCAGGAATCGTTCGATCCATTTGTCCCGTTAAGAGAACGTATCACGAGCGTTCTAGAAAATCTACCCATATGTTAATTTTTTTAAATTTGTTGAACAAATTTGTTAATTGAAATTTGTTGCAACATCTCATTGTAAAAGACCCGTTATTAGTATCGCCGACCCCAGGAATCGTTCGATTTGTTTGTCCCGTTAAGAGAACGTAGCATGAGCATGCTAGAAAGCCTACCCACATGTCTATCTTCTGAAATTTGGTGAACAAATTTGTTAATTGAAATTTGTTGCAACATCCCATTGCAAAAGACCCGTTATTAGTATCGTGGACCCCAGGATTCGTTCGACTCGCGCTGAAAACCTATCATTTAATTTTATTTCAAATCAATCCATATATTTTTTGAGATTTCTGTGTAACATTTGTTGTATGCAACAAATTTGGAATTTTTTTTTTTTGGGACGTATTTCACACGCATAATATTGTTACAACTACCAGAGGTTTTGGCAATGGGTGCTTAGTGCTCTAACTTCAGCGCTTGCTTTACAGCCGAATTACTTTCCAGTATTTGTTTACGTAATAATAGCAGAACCGTAATACGTAATAATAGCAAAATACGAACAAAATTGCGTTTTACTGAAATTATCTTACTGCTTTGAAACTATTTACGATTTTCACAATACGAGCAGAATTCCGTTTTACAGAAATTATCCTAATTCATCAACATGGTTGACGATTCACTAAAACTCAACACAATTCCAATTTAATCCAATTAGACACCTAAAATATCTAGCATAATTCCATTTTATTGAAATTATTTTCATTCTTCAAAATGGTTAACGTCCCACAAATCAACAAAATAACGTTTTACTAAAAATATTGTTCCTCTCTAACATGGTTGACGTTCCACAAAATACTGACACACCTCCGTTTCACACAAAAAACCTTAATTTTGAAATAATTGTAACTCTTTAACTCGTAAATTGTTGACGTGCCTCAAAATACGAGCACAATTCCATTTCTCCCAAATTATCATAACTTTTTAAAATGGTTTACTACCCACCAAATGTGTGGATGATTTCATTTTATTCAAAAGAAAACCAATTCTCCTAACTGGTTAAGACTACACAACAAACCAGAATAATTCCGTTTTCCTCGGAGTAAGACGCTATAATGTAGTCTTTACTATTTCAATTATGTTAGGTTTCCTGCTTAGCTTACTGTCCAGATACTTCGGTTTGCCAGTAAAGGTTAATCCAATACCATTTTAGCTAGGATGATTGATTTGAGAAAATTTGTATTCCTTAGAGAAAAGGACCAACTCAGTTTAAGGTGGATACATGTTCAAATCGCAACCGTTAGCTCAATTGAAGAGAATGGCAAGTGGTCTTTGCATGCAACATCAAAACATCATACGAATAAGCAACCACAATAAGCTCGCACCTTTCAAAATTTAATAATAGGTAATTTATTTACCAAATTCCAAAGAAGAGGGAATAGTTCCCCAGTTCCACTCAAAAATCTGCTATTGGATGGTTCATCGAGGCCGGCCGTTACGATCTTGTTTTTTTGCATTTGATCGCTCAGTTTTATTTGCAGAGAAGGGTCATTCAGAGAAGAGCTATTTTTCGGTAGGAGCAATAAGACAGAGGAGAGCAGTATCCACAGATTTGTTCGTTGCAATATGCATGTTGGAACTTCATTACCCTCTTTTGCTAAATTGAACAGCTGTTGTGTTCTCCTATCTATATTTTCAAAAATTTTAGTAGGGAATAGGCCAAACTTATAGGTCTAAGGTCTTTTAACTATAATGAGAACTTTTTTCCGCCTGTGATATAAATGTTATATTTACTTTAGTCCAATTACTATAATGTGAAAAGGTTCTAGGCTGCTTTTCAAGATAGCCTTCAGCCAAGGTAAGGTTAAGACAGTCATTTGTTGGATGTCCACCGGTATAATTCCATCGGTCCCTGCCGATTTATAAGGCTTAAAGCTATTTGCACTCCACAGAAATTTTCTCCTCTTATCACCTATAATTTATTAGGCCACGACTCTATTGTTCGTAGGCCTTTGAAGTGCCTAGGGTTCCTGCCTAGTTACGACCAAGAACCATCCAGCCAGTAGATAAAAGTTTTGATTG
This sequence comes from Nephrotoma guestfalica, assembly GCA_963691935.1. Lineage (NCBI taxonomy): Eukaryota > Metazoa > Arthropoda > Insecta > Diptera > Tipulidae > Nephrotoma > Nephrotoma guestfalica. Next base: position 249,070,433 of record OY829914.1, read on the forward strand.
TACTCTACGCAGCCCAGACGTCTCAAAGGAGTCCTGTATTTTACCACAGTATAGACTCCAGACATTTGGTTTAACATTTCTTAATCGCATTTTGCTGCCATCGATTATTAGATACTCGAACATTTTTCAATTAGTATTACCCTTACCTTAAAAAAGGGTTGGATCCCTTGACAAAATTTTAAATGTTGGCAAAAATATTAGTATAACACTTACATATAAACCGGACAAGTGGTGCAGTGGTTAAAGCTTCGGCACTTGGACCGGGAGGTGCTGGGTTCGAATCCCATCAGAGGCTAGATGCAAGTCGAATTTTCATCATCGATTACGATCGGTGATGCTAATAAATACAACTAAGACCTTCTGATGGGGTGCAGTCCGTGTCACGCGCCGACCCACCTTCCATGTCAATGTACAGGTTGACATGGAGCTTGCAATGTGCAGGTGGTATATTGTAGTTGTGTGAGTAGGTCAAGTAGCTGGGTAATGATGTGGAGTAAATGAGTGGTATCACAATGGGCCTAAAAATTGGCCTAAGTGTGCAGTAAGCAACCACTGAAAACTAACCTACATATAAAAATTGGAGAGCCCCCTGACAAAATTCGATATCTTGATAAAAATATTAAATAATAGCCCCAATCAAATTAAAGTTTCCGCAATATAGCCATTACTACCATCGAACAATAGACATTTAGCCTATTTAAATAAATATAGGCTATATATATATATATATATATATATATATATATATATATATATATATATATATATATACATATATATATATATATATATATATATATATATATATATATATATATATATATATATATATATATATATATATATATATAAAGGTTAAACTCCTCTGACAAAATTCGAAATGTTGGCAAAAATATTACATTAGAGCCGATTATACATACAGAATTAATGATCCATCTTAGAGTATCCGCAATATAACCACTACTACCATCGAGTAAAGGATCGTCGAGCTTTTTTAAATTATTGTAGTAAAACTCAATTAAATAAAAAGACTTGACCTCCCCTGTTAAAATTCGAAATGTCATCAAAAACATTACATCAATATCAAAGCATTCTAGAGTTTCCACAATATAGCAATCAAAACCAACGAATTAATATTCGAACGGATCTCATGTAATATTTTTGTCAATATTTTGAAATTTTTTATGGGCAGCCCAACCCATTATATATTTATGGACTATATGAATTTGAATAGGCTCGGTGTGATTGTAAATAGTGGACTGATTGTAGTACTGGTTAATTTTCGCAAACTCTAGGATGGACTGTTAATTGGACGAGGATAAACTGTTTGTTTAGTATGTACGATCGGCTACTATTGAAATGTTTTTGTAGAAAGTTCGAATTTTGATAGGGGAGCCCAATTTTTTCTAGAAGTACTGCATTTACTAATTTGTTTAGGCTCTATTGTCTACTATTTCATGGCTTTACTGCGGTAATTCTAAGATCAACAATTTAGTAATTGGGTAAGAACACCTCTTACCCGCAACTATCATCTCACCCAGTATAATATTTTTGCCAAAATTTCGAATTTTTTCAAAAGAGATTAACCCACTTTATATGTATTGGCTGTTCTAATTTAAATAGGCTCGAGTATCTTGATCGGCTCTCATTTAATATTTTTCTCAACATTCGAATTTTGTCGAATTCGAACTCACCTGTTTAACTTTTTATATGTGCGGGCTGTTCGATGATAGTAGTGGCCGTATTCTAAAACTCTATGATGGACTGGTAATTTAGTGTGTATGATCGGCTTTAATGTACTACTTTTGTAGTAAGTTCGAAAATTGTCAGGAGAGTTAAACCTTTTTTATATATGCAAGCTATATAAGTTTAAATATGCTAAACTGTCAACTTTTTAATGGTGGTAATGACTATATTTCTAAAACTCAAGAATGGACTGTTAATTGGGTGTGTATGATCGGCTCCAATGTGTTATTTTTGAATTTTATCAGGGAGCCAACCCTCTTCTTTATGGGTACAGGTTATACTAATTTGAATTGGCTTAAGTATCTACTACTCGCAAAAATCGACGTTGCTATTTCTTTGCCTTATATACATGATGTTCAGTTTTATAATGAACTAGCAGAATCCAGCCCGCATTGCTAGCCCTATCTTTGGTTCCGATTATATGTTAATTCTTAATAATTCAGGTGTAAGTGTGTGAGTGAGCTATGTGTAATGTATATTGTGATTAATCTTACATTTATTGTTATTGTAGTTGTATACTTTGGCTGATTGTCATTGTCTTGTTCTCTCCAAAGAGATTCGGATTTGTACTATATTCTAATAAATTGATAAACAATATTTTATGTTTTACCTTCTTCTGCGAAAATGAATAATTATGTTGGTTTTTCAACACGCAAACATCCGACGTAGAGTTGTCCATGTGCAAAACATGGCGTTTCCTGATTTAAACCACATATACTTTCAGCGATTGACCTTGAGATTTATTAATTGACATAGCAAATGCCAAGCGTACAGGAAATTGAATGCGCTTAAACTCAAATGACATATCTGATGGTATAATGGGTATACGTGGAATTAATACTTTTTCACCTTTGTATTTGTTAATTAATATGGTGGCCTCATGACCCCCGGTCGGAGTGCAAAACTCATGGGCCGACCCATCTTCCATGCCAGTATAGGCTGGCATGGAGCTATGCAATGTGGAGATGGTGAGAAAGTCGGACCTATATCCGTACGTCCTCGATTTGGCAGGCAACTGCGTAAGGTAAGGACGTAAATAAGCGAACTGCGAAAGAGTCGGGAGGGATTCGCCCCAAGAAAAGATTGCAAAGATTAAAAAAAAATATGGTGGCCTCAACCAATCTTGTTCCATTACAAAGGCGTGGTTGGTTTAAAGTGCGAAATAGAATTATTGGCGCACCAATTTTTAATTGTAAAATGTAATGTGGACTTCCAGGTAAATCGAATGAATCCAAAAATTGAAATGAGTAATTATATCAATTTCTTCTGGATCCATAACGCTATCAACCAATTTGCGTATTTTTATTTGGCCTGTAATTGTGTTTTGAATCTCAATGTTAAGTTCAGTGCCATCTTTATTTTTAGGGGGATATACTAATGTTATTAATCCTGTTGTATTGTCTGCATCAATTTTTCCATTTCCAATATTCAATAATTGATTAGAAAACAAAAGGCCTGAAGAATTGTTTTGTAATCAAACGCGCATTTAGTTCATCTGCTGGTGTTGATCGTGTGATGATTGGTAATGTTTGTGTGAAATCACCTGCCAATAATATAAGACCACCCTTAAATGACTGTTGGTTGCTGCGTAAATCTATCAATGTTCGATGAGAAGCTTCCAAAATTCCGCTCTGTTTCTATTTTGGCGTACATGTCCATTACGTACTGACGATATAATTCGCGACATTTTAAAATGTGCCTGTATAATTGATAGAATCAAATATAAATTCTTTGTATATTTTTTTTTAATTTTAAATGCAATTGTATATGTGGAAGGAAGATGACTATTTACCAGTTGTAGAGTTAATCAGTTTCAGTTGAAAGTGATATCCACCCTCTCCTTGCCAGAACAGAGTTTCAGATACACGTTAAATGATGTCTCTAGATTCGAATTGATCGCCAAAAATGACAATGGCGACTTCATTTATTGTTGGAGCATTGTATCGTCTAAAATGCTCACCAACCATCAGCAGATGAAAGTTACGATATTAGTTAATTTTAATTAAATCGTATTGCAGAATCGAATGCATAGGTTCTCAGTAGGAGAAATCGAAAAAAAATTAATATCCTTACTACAGCGCCATCTATCATGAATTAAAAAAAAAATCAAATAAATCCTACGTACTTTAAGCCGTAGAGTCCGAATTTGCGATAAAAAATAGGGGTTCCTATTTTAATTTTAAAGTTCCCCCCGCCCCACTTGCAAGAAGGGGAGGAGGGGTACTAATTTTAGCACTAATTTATGCCCTCCCGGAATGATTCAATTTTGATAATGGACATTTTTTTGAAGAGTTCTTATTTTCCGAGATACGAGGGCTTAGTGAGAAGTCTGATAAAAATGCAACAAAGGGCACCACAATTGCAAATCCCAGATGACATGTGTCAATACCATCTGTCACTAGACCAAATTAAAATTTTCAGGCAGTTCAGTTTTGATAGCCATTGAAAACACACAACCCATTGTTCTTTGCAAACATGAAAAAAGTCAATTTCGTGTGTTAATTAAACATTATTGTTTGCGTGGAAAAACCATTAAGCGAACCAAAAAAAAAGCTTGAAAAATAGTATGGGGACGCTTCCAGTGTCGCGTTTGGTTACAATCGAAGAAATACACACACGTGTGACAGCTTCAGAGGCAGGTTTGGCGATGTGCAACCGAAATAAAAAGGAGTTTTGGCATCGTTTCATGACTGTGGATGAAACATGGATCCATCACTATACACCGGAGACCAAAGAACAGTCTAAACAGTGGATTTATACTGGCGAATCTGCACCGAAGAAGGCTAAGACGGTTTTACAGGCCAACAAGGTCATGGCCACAGTTTTTTTGGATGCACGCGGCATAATCCACATAGATTAGTTTCAAAAGAGGAGAACAGTCGACGGCGAACATTACTGCAACTTATTGGACCGTTTCAACGACGTTTTGAAAGAAAAACGACCGCATTTTGCGAAGAAAAAAATTATTTTCCATCAAAACACTGCACGGGTGCACGCCTGTGCAGTTTCCATGCCCAAAATCCGTGAATTACGCTTCGGATTGCTTCCACATCCGCCATATTCCCCAGACTTATCCCCCTGCAACTATTTCTTGTTTTCGAACTTGAACTAATGAGGAGATCATCGATACAACAAACGCCTATTTTGAAGGGTTGTAGAAATCGAATTATTCGGAAGGGATCGAAAAATTGAAAAAACGTTGGACTAAGTGTATCGAGCTAAAAGGTGACTACGATGAAAAATAAATTGTTTTTTGGCCGAACATATTATTCCTTGTTTCATTTTTACCAGACTTCTCACTCTGCGCTCGTATTAGAAAATTTCAGCTTAAAAAATCACCCGCTATATCGAATGTTTTGAGCACCATCTATGTGGTAATAGACAATATTCGATGGAATACTGTGCACAAAATTGTTTGTTCATGTGTTCAAAAATTTCTGTCATGCTAATTTACTAACATTTTCTAAAATGCAGGCAATGACCGTATTATTAGTGGTTTATCATTGTGGAAAAAATACGAGGGTTTTATAATTTTGCTGCTATTTTTTATATTATTTTAAATTAACACTGAAAACTTTAATCTTTTTGTTTACCCGATGGCGACCAAACCTTACAGAAACACTCCCCACGACCTAGAGAACATACGTATAAACTTTTATCAAAATCGGTGCCGTACTTCCTTAGTTTTTCGATCGAAAATCTCCTATGGAAGCTGTCGCTTCAGGTGGGCCGATTTGGACCAAAATTTGCAATAACACTTCTCACGACCCATGAATCATAAGCGTAAATTGTTATCAAAATCAGATCAATGGTTCTTAAGGCAAAAATCTGCCACTTCGGGTCGACCGATTTTGACCAAACTTTATAAATCCATTCTCGCGACCCATAGAACATATATATTAATAGTTATCAATATTAGTTCTTCTTTTTATCGCTTACGAACCAGCACCCTTCTTTTATATATAGAGAGATGTTTATCTAGTGCCATCTCTCCATATTGAGTTACGTATAATAAACTTATTTATATTTTTAAGACATTTAATATAAAGTCACTGCATTATGGAATCGTAAAATGTAAACCCCATCTAAGTGTACACACACAAAAATTCTAAGATACGAAGATAAACCATAAAGCACATCCATATGTAATCTATATACAAGATGCTTTTCGAATTATATGCCATTTTTATATTAACTTGTTTATATACAGATAAAGAGTCTCGTATACCAAAGTCGTAAGACAGATCTTGTTTTATGCATAATATCCATATATGGCAGATATATCGTATTAATAAAAGCAACTAAACATAATATATAGTAAATAAAATAAAAAGCAAACGTGTGCTTTTCTGTACAACAAATACGCAAACAGGCGATTGAAGCATATATAGGTACTCCATACTCGTATATGTATTTTTATGTTGTCGTAACATCGCAAACCCGAACCAAATTTTCATCCAATATGTATGAAATAATATTAAATCTAAATTTGCAAATATTATATACCCGAAAACAACAAAAACACCTTGAACTTGCCGCTAAATATTTAATTTATCGAAATATACTGAGAAATTGGTTAAATTTATTATGACAAATATCGCCCGCCCCCCTGAAAATTTTCAGCGTAAACGACAAAGCTCTTTTCATCATCCATCTAGTTCGATTAACATCATCAATGTTTTATCAGCACCCATCCATCTTTACGACAATCATCACTATCGTTGCTACATAAACCTAAAAACAGCATAAATAAAATTTCTAAACTACAGGTGGAAAATTGCTAAGCCAAATGTATTAAAAAAACAACTGAAAAATTTACCGAAAAGCTTAAAAAACATTAATACATAAAAATAAATAAATTTCAAAACATAACCGTATTTTGTGCTTTTTTTAGAGATTGAATATAAGAGATAAATTTCGTTATAAAATTACGTGGAATAAACATATCCAGCGCCATTTTAAGCAAAAAAATTTTTTTGTTCATTCTGCGTTCGTTGATTTTACTTTTTTTATGAACAATAAGCTGAGTACCAGATAACAAAGTATAAAATATTAATCTAATATCTAAACTTTCTATAACAACAAACAAACAAAACAAAAAAAATCCAAATATAAAACATAACACAGCAAGTAGAATCCAAAGTTTTGTGAAATGTGTTCAAAACCAAAAAAAAAAAAATGTTGTGTGTGTGGATATGGATGATACAGGGATGTTTAATACCCATATTGTATCGCTTCAAGAAGGGGTGACGCTTTCATATTATAAAAATCCTAATTTTGTTTCAGAATATTATTTTACTCGTATATGTTTAAGGGTGAACAGTAAATTGCTCTTTGAGTTCTCTTTGCAAGCAAATTTTTAACTTATTGGAATATTATCTCCAATTTGTTGGATCTACGAGTGTGGAATTTAAATTCTGAGCGGTGGAAAGGAAGCGTACTAATTTAAAATTAAACATGTTTTGCTTTTGCGTCGTATATCGCAGGTTTCCTTATTTGTACAACGATATTTCAAAATTGTTGTCATAATTTAATCAGATCCATCTGTGTGACTACACTGAATAAAAAAATCAAATCTATCAGTTTGATGGTTTGTGTCTTTATAGTGCATTACATAGAAAAGTGTCAACTACTGTATCTAAATTGTAATACCTGTGAAGTTAGCCGATATTTCATACTTTAAAAATAGAGATCCAATCTACATCTTATTGCTGTTTTTCATTGAAGACTAGTAACCCAATAATCGCAGTTTATTAAACAAGTTTTGTCTCAAAACCATTAACTGTGAGCCTTCATGTTTTTCCACAAATTTGTCCTCTTTGTTGGACTGAATAATATCAAATACGGATAAAGTAACGTGTTTGAATCGAGTATCTGCCGGATTTACCGACCATGATTTTTTATTTTTCTCGTATAGAATTGAACATAGTAAAGCAATTCCCAGTTTTACTTTTCGCGACTTCAAGAATATTGACGTACCACTCTTGTACATCAAATGCAACAAATTTGATTGGGATTTGCTTTATTCTATCTCTGATCCCAATGGAAAAGTTAAGTACTTAACGAAATTTATTACAACCTTGTTTGAGGACTCCGTTTCACTGAGAACTATAAACTTACGACCCCATCGTCTACCATAATTTAATAATGTTATTATTAACATGATAAAGCTGAGAGACTTTGTGTTACGTCGATGGAAGCACACAAAAAATTAGTGCTTTGGGGCCACAGCAAAATATTTTCCAGTGGTTTTAAATCCATCATTACCCTCGAAAGTTGGTTTTGGAAAATATCAGATCTGTTGGTACATTTTCTGCTATAAAAAACAAAGAAAGTGACGAGTTCCCTTCGGACGATTTTAACAATTATTTTTCGTTTAATAGCGTCGACCCAGCACTGTCTGATACCAATATTCTGAATGATATTATTAATTCTCCTGATGCTGAGGGAATCTCCAGCTTTAGAAATATTGAGTTTGCTGAGTTTATGGATGCTTTTAACTCGATTGAATCCAATGCAACTGGTAACGATGAAATACCTACAAAATTCCGGAAGTTGCTCTTGCACTGCATTTCCTGTCGTATATTGCATGTATTTAATAGTCTAATAACGTTTTCCATTTTTCCATCTGAATGGAAATATTCAATTATTGTACGTATTACTAAACAGAAGATGCCGACCAGCTTATCTTAGTTTGTTACCGGCGTTGTCTAAGGTATTTGAAAATATACTACAATCACAAATTTTGTTGTTTATTGAATCCAGCAAACTATTTTCGAAATTTCAATCAGCCTGCAGATTTAACCGCCGTGCTATTGACAAAGGTATGATAAGCGTTCTTGTATTTCTAGATTGCAGCAAAGCATTTTACAAAATTAATCATTCACTTTTTATTAATAAACTACATTCTTGTTTCAAATTCACGGTGACGGCTTGTCGATTAATTTTATCTTATCTGCTGGATCACTCTCAATCAGTTAAGACAAATTCTGGTGTTTTAGATACTTGTGGTACAAACCGGGGTGTGCCCCAAGGCTCAGTCTTAAGACCATTTCTATTTATGATGATGTGTACATTAACTAAACTTATTTGCTGATGACTTTCAAATCTACAAATATTGTCGCCCTACAGAGATCTCGAATTCCATCACTGCGGTCAATTTAGATAGTGAATTGATAATACAGTGGTCAATAAATAATAAATTGGATTTGAACAGTGGTAAAACGCAAAGCATCATTATATCTTCCACAAAATCGTAATACGAATCATTTCACTTAAAATTCATGTAAATGGATTAGATTGCAATTTGGGCTTAAGTTTTGATAAAACCATGTGTTAGAACTATCATATTGAAGCTGTCATATTGAAGCCGCAGAGTTGTGTTATTATTGTGAATGTTGTGGTCTACTACTAGATACCTCGACTCCATAACAAGATTCCAAATCTTATATATGGTAGGTTGTTTTGTTTGAATTTAAAAAAGTATTTCATTGAACTTCAGTCAATATTTAATTCATGTTTAAGACATATTTTTGGGTTAAGGGAAATACCCACATTTCCCATCTCACTAATTCATTACTGGGCTTTTCTTTGGAGCAGTTTCACGAATTCAGAGTATTTTTGTACATATTTTAATTTCTGAAATGTCAACAACCTTGTTATATCCTTGACAAATTAACAACATCTTCCAATCACCGCAATGATCTCTTGGTGCCTGCTATTAACCGGTGTAGGCTATGAATTCCTCGTTTTTTGTTAGGGGAGTATGAATATGGAACTCCTTGAATTGTGTAATTAAAATTCTAAAACACCAGTTATGTTTCATAAAAAGTATTTCTCATCATTTAATAAAAAACATAATTTTTTTTAGATTGTCGCTTACACTTTTATAGGTAATATCGTTAGTATAATAATAATTAAATTAAGAATTATTATCATGGTTGCTGGTATTAAATGAATTGAAATAAGTATTCACAAAACATAAAATTTATTAATGTTAAAACCTGATGGAATAAGTTCGTAAGAACTTAAAACATATATTAAATAAAATACATACAATCAAAAAATAAATAAAATAAATTAAATAAAATAAACAAATAAAATAAATTAAATAAAACAAATATATTTAATAAATTAAATAAATTAAATAAATTAAATAAATTAAATAAATTAAATAAATTAAATAAATTAAATAAATTAAATAAATTAAATAAATTAAATAAATTAAGTAAATTAAATAAATTAAATAAATTAAATTAAATAAATAAATAAAATAAATAAAACAAATTAAATAAATTAAATAAAATAAACAAATAAAATAAATTAAATAAAACAAATATATTTAATAAATTAAATAAATTAAAAAAATTAAATAAATTAAATTAAATCAATAAATAAAATAAATAAAACAAATTAAATTAATTAAATAAATTAAATAAATCAAATATAATAAATAAATTAAATCAATTAAATAAATTAAATATATTAAATAAATCAAATACATTAAATAAATTAAATAAATAAAATAAATGAAATAAATAAAATAAATTAAATAAATAAAATATATAAAAGAAATAAATTAAATTAAATAAAATAAATAACTTAAATAAACAAAATGAATAAAATAAATTAAATAAATTAAATTAATTAAATAAATTAAGTAAATTAAATAAATTAAATAAACAAAATGAATAAAATAAATTAAATAAATTAAATTAATTAAATAAATTAAGTAAATTAAATAAATTAAATAAATTAAATAAACAAAATAAACAAAATAATAAATAAATAAAATAAATAAAATAAATAAAATAAATAAAATAAATAAAATAAATAAAATAAATAAAATAAATAAAATAAATAAAATAAATAAAATAAATAAAATAAATAAAATAAATAAAATAAATAAAATAAATAAAATAAATAAAATAAATAAAATAAACAAAATAAATAAAATAAATAAAATAAATAAAATAAATAAAATAAATAAAATAAATAAATAAAATAAAATAATTAAAATAAATAAAATAAATTAAATAAATAAAATAAATAAATTAAATTAAATAAATAAAATAAATTAAATAAATTAAATAAATTAAACAAATTAAATAAATTAAATAAATAAAATAAATTAAATAAATTAAATAAATTAAATAAATTAAATAAATTAAATAAATTAAATAAATTAAATAAATTAAATAAATTAACTAAATTAGATAAATTAAATAAATAAAATAAATTAAATAAATATTAAATAAATAAAATAAATAAAATAAATAAAATAAATAAAATAAATAAAATAAATTAAATAAATTAAATAAATAAAATAAATAAAATAAATAAAATAAATAAAATAAATAAAATAAATAAAATAAATAAAATAAATAAAATAAATAAAATAAATAAAATAAATAAAATAAATAAAATAAATAAAATAAATAAAATAAATAAAATAAATAAAATAAATAAAATAAATAAAATAAATAAAATAAATAAAATAAATAAAAGAAATAAAATAAATAAATAAATAAAATAAATAAAATAAATAAAATAAATAAAATAAATAAAATAAATAAAATAAATTAAATAAAATAAATAAATAAAATAAATAAATTAAATTAAATAAATTAAATAAATTAAATAAATTAAATAAATTAAATAAATTAAATAAATTAAATAAATTAAATAAATAAAATAAATTAAATTAATTAAATAAATTAAATAAATAAAATAAATAAATAAATTAAATAAAATAAATTAAATAAACAAAATAAATTAAAAAAATTAAATAAATTAAATAATTAAAATAAATAAAATAAATTAAATAAATTAAATAAATTAAATAAATTAAATAAATTAACTAAATTAGATAAATTAAATAAATAAAATAAATTAAATAAATTAAATAAATTAAATAAATATTAAATAAATAAAATAAATAAAATAAATAAAATAAATAAAATAAATAAAATAAATAAAATAAATTAAATAAATAAAATAAATAAAATAAATAAAATAAATAAAATAAATAAAATAAATAAAATAAATAAAATAAATAAAATAAATAAAATAAATAAAATAAATAAAATAAATAAAATAAATAAAATAAATAAAATAAATAAAATAAATAAAAGAAATAAAATAAATAAATAAATAAAATAAATAAAATAAATAAAATAAATTAAATAAAATAAATAAATAAAATAAATAAATTAAATTAAATAAATTAAATAAATTAAATAAATTAAATAAATTAAATAAATTAAATAAATTAAATAAATTAAATAAATAAAATAAATTAAATTAATTAAATAAATTAAATAAATAAAATAAATAAATAAATTAAATAAAATAAATTAAATAAACAAAATAAATTAAAAAAATTAAATAAATTAAATAATTAAAATAAATAAAATAAATTAAATAAATTAAATAAATTAAATAAATTAAATAAATTAAATAAATTAAATAAATTAAATAAATTAAATAAATTAAATAAATTAAATAAATTAAATAAAATAAATAAATAAATAAATTAAATTAAATAAATTAAATAAATTAAATAAATTAAAAAAATTAAATAAATTAAATAAATTAAATAAATTAAATAAATTAAATAAATTAAAAAAATTAAATAAATTAAATAAATTAAATAAATTAAATAAATTAAATTAAATAAACAAAATAAATTAAAAAAATTAAATAAATTAAATAATTAAAATAAATAAAATAAATTAAATAAATAAAATAAAATAAATAAATTAAATTAAATAAATTAAATAAATAAAATGAATAAAATAAATTAAAAAATTAAGTAAATTAAATAAATAAATATCTTTATAAACTGCTTTTGGCTTTTTTTGCATCTTTACCTAATATTTCCCAAGCTGTGTTGCGATGTTGTTCTAACATTGTATGGTATTGTATCTGTTACTGTTTCATCAGTATGCATTGCCAATTAATAATATTTCAAGCACATCCTGAGCCCCACATTTATACTCCATAGTCCAAATGGGGTTGATTGCCATTTTATAGAACAAAACTTTACTTTCTAGAGTTTTTTCATGATTTAATCTTAGCAATGTGTTCTGGGACCGATGCACTCCCAGCTCTTTCGCGGTTCGCTTTTCAAGTCGTATCCCCCTATCTTACGCAAAGTTCCTAGCCAAATCGTTACAAGTCCAATTTACGCAGAACCATCTGCTCATTGCATAGCTCCATGCCAGTATACATAGTACTGGTATGGAAGATGGGTTGGCCTATGTCATCTACACTCCGACAGGGGATCATAGTTGTGTTCTTTACCATCACCGATCGTAATCAGATGACGAAAAATCCTTTTTGCATCCTGCGCCTATAATTCGAACCCGATACCTCTCGATCCAAACACCAAAGCTTTAATCAATGTGCCGTTTGGTCGGTACATTCTAGAGTTAATTTAGAATTTCTACGATTAGCCAATTTATTTCAACACTTTGCAGAAATTTTGTTTCAATCATAGATCTTCACTCGAAGGACAATATTATTAACGGAAAGTGAATGTAATTTGTGCCGATTTCTGCTCGGTATCCTTTAATAAATGTAACACCTCGTGCCTTATATATTTATTTATTAATTTGCTTGAATCTGAGTACTGGGTTTTTGGTTGATTTTCGTGAATGTTTTTGGGTGTACAAATTAATTCGGTCCGTTTTTTAATTTTCAAAATGCAAATGTTTTAAAATAAAATGAATGAATCTCTTCTCGGAAAAACGTTTCGTCTTTTGAGGCGATCCAAGGTTGAAGACAATTGTTTCGAAAGAAGTGAACCGCTGACCTGCCAAATCGTGTTGCATCCTTCGGAACAACCAGTAACCAGAAGTAGCAATGTCCGGAGAATACAGCGGGTGTGGTAAAATATCCCAACTTTGTAATGTCTTTCCTCATATTCCGGTCATTTTTCTCGTAAAGCACAGTTCAAGCGAATTAATTGTAGTGTGTACCGCCCCCGCCCATAATGGAATCGCCAGGTTGGAACAGCTGTAGTACACAACGCCTCTTTGGTCCCACCAGATACACAGAATAACCTTCGAACGTCTTTGGTGTTGATGTTGAGGTCGATGGCAACGATTGGCCGAGCAAAGCGTATTGTTAAACCGTTACCGATTTCAATCGTACGGTAACTGTTTGTTACGGTCACTCTCAATGTACCGGCAAGCTCGCCTATAATTCATCGTCTACGATTTTTTTTGGCTGTCCCAAGCGAGGCTTATCTTCTACACTGAAATTATCATTTTTGAAGCGCCGAAACCATTATCTACATGATTTATCGGTTGAAGCATTATCACTGTAAACCTCCACAAGCATTCGATGTACTTTAGCTGCACTTTTTTTCCAATTAAAACAAAAAAATAACACTTCCCGCAAATGATGTTTAGTTATCACAAAATCCGACATAATCAAACGGACCGGATTAATTTGTATTCTCAATAAATACAGTGTGTTAGGTAGTATCAGTGATTGATAGACTTTGAAGGAAAGTGATGGAATTTTTGGTATATAGCGCATGTTGACGAAATTTAGTCTATCGATATGGGGTATTTGGTTCTGATCCCCCAGAATAAATTGTTTGCCCATTTTCAGCCCAAACAGTCCCGCTGTAAACAGAGTCATATTTTTAGGCTGTTTAAAAGGTAGATTAGCACAGTATTCTTACGTTGAGTATATGCATTTTAGATCGCTGAAGCCATGTTGTTTAAAGAATTGACGACAAGATAATTTCCAATACTCTGTGAATTTAGAAACTACACAATTTGGATTGATGTAATGTCCGGTTTTTGTTTTTTCCATTGGTAAGGAAAGCGAATTAATTCTATCAAACATGTTATGGTACAGCATTACTTCTGTGGGATTGGAGCAGAAAATGTACTCCTAGGTTGTATAGAAATCATTGTTATCTAAATCAAACTCACAATAGGTTTCATCGTTAAAGAATCGCAACTGGTATTTAATTTTAAGCGGTTATTACCCAGTGTCGGCCAATTCGAGGACGTACGGTCATATCCGATTTTATCACCATCTTCACGTTGTATAAGCTCCATGCCAGCATATACTGGCATGGAAAATGGGTCGGCCCAAGAGTTTTGCACTCCGACAGGGGGTCATAGATGTGTGCATTTCATCACAGATCGTAATCTGTTGATGAGCATTCCCTTTGCATGCTGCCCCTATCGGGATTCGAACCCACTATCTTCCGATCCAAACCCCAAAGCTTTAACCACTGTGCCATTTGGTCGGTTAATCCACGTTTATCGAAATAAAATATTTAGTTTGTCTTTGGTAAGGCTTCAAAGTTGATCGTTTTTCTTTATTGAAATCAAGTTTTTGATCCGAACTCGTCACTCCCAATAAAATTTAATAAAGTGATGAGAACTAACTTCGAATTTAAATTTAGAATGTTTGTGTTTTTAATTGTTTTTCGTAAATGATTTAAACATTGTACAATATTTACAAAAAAAACGTAGAAGCTCCTCGATAAAAATCCTGGGATCTCCCAATTTATGGAAAAAGCTTAAGTATGAAGTTTCATCGCGATCACATTATCCGTCTGGATTATACGGGGCCGAATTTTTGTTGGAAGTCAGTTTTTGACAAAAAATCGTAAATTCACCGTATATTTTGGAAATCTGATCTGGACCGAATGTTGAAACCTGATCGAATCAAAATTCAGAACGCATTTTTTAAGTTTATTTAATAACAGAGTTTATAAAATAGCAAAGTGAATTAGAGAATTTCTGGAATAAAAAACAAAAATTAAGCGTTCTGGTACACGTATAGGCGATGTAATACGCTTCTAGCCTAATTTATTTGTAATGAGCTTGTTTATTCTTTGACTGACTTTAGGAAAATGTTAATTGAATTAATTGATGGGATTTGACCACAATAAGCAACATCGTTAAATTTCACTATTTAAATTCGTGCTTTAAAGAATCGAATGGTCCTTTTCAAGCGTGTAAACGTTTAACGGACATACTGAATACTATTCTTCATCTCTTTATAACTTTATTGATGAGGTCGCTAAGACCACAAAGACCACAATTCTCGAAATCTTTCCGAGTGCTGCTGGAGTCTTACAATTTATTTTTGAACCATCATCTATCTAATCGTCGAATCGGACGATAAATCAAAAATTGTGTAAGAAATAAATCTCCATATACAGAAATTTTATCATTTGACAAATTTATAGACATCTAACGTGATCGACGTAAAATTGTGGTTAATAGAAAATATCGATAATCCAAATCCTAAATCCCTCGAAGAAAATTGTTACGACAACCATTATATCAAAAATGTGTTGCGACCTGAACCTGGGCGTTATAATGTTGCTCTTCCAATAAAAGGGAATATTTTCGAGTAAGGAAATTCATTCATAAAAACATGAAATCAATGCTTGGCTATAAAATCTTGAAATTACATAATTACGTCCATATTATAAATAGAACTATCAGTTTAGTTCATGGCCAAATACCAGACGAGGCATTCAGTGGAGAAAAGGTAGATTTGACTGGCCAAAAATTCATCGGGTCCGAGGTAATGGTGTATGTAGCGAAAGAGAAAAGGCAGAAGTGGGATTCAAAATTGGCCAAAATGATTTTCGTGGGATATGACAACGACACAAAGGGTTTCCGATGCATCGACGGGGCAACTAGAAAACTGCACCTAAGTCGAGATGTTAAATTTTTTGAGAGTATTTTGGTTAATTCTAGAGGGTCGATTGACGTAAGCACACCAATTGAAGAAGAGGAATCAACGTATTTTTCTCGTGGAGCGGAGATAAATGCAATCGAAGTTGAATCACACAATGACAATAGTAGAAAACGTGATGCTGAGATGACCGAGGATGAAGTTGATGCCGTGGGTGGTCCAAGGGAAATATTGACGTGCCCAAGGGAAATATTGACAATATCGCAAAACCAGGCGTAACTACTCGTAGTAAAGGTCAGTTTCATTCATTGCAATTAAATAATTTTTCGTTCGCTCTTGCTTTTCTCGATTCTATTTCTGTGAAAAGAACCATTAACTGTCCTGAGTGGAGAGAAGCAATGACGGAGGAAATAGAATCACACAAGGTTAACAACACTTGGACTCTCGTCGATTTACCACAAAAAAAGAAACCGATTAGGGTCAAATGGGTCTTCAAGGACAAAAGAGACGATAAAGGTACTATATTACGTTATAAGGTACGTCTAGGGGCTATGGGTTGAGCTCAAAAAATGGTTATCGATAATACAGAGACGTACTCGCCAGTCGTTAGGTATACTTCCATTACATTACTCATGGCTCTGGCTGTGAGAGAAAATCTGAAAATTCACCAAATGGACGAGACCTTAATGAAGAGATGCATATGATTCAACCGGAATCATCCGAAGACGAGACCAATCGTGTATGCAAGTTGAACCGCTCCGTGAATGATTTGAAACAGGTCGGACGACAATGGAATAATAAATTAGATACCGCTCTAAAGAAATTTGGCCTCAAGAGAATTCGAGCCAACCCATGTATTTACTACGATGAAAGTCTGAACTTGCTCATAGCAATCTATGTGGATAATTTTATGATTTTGTATAAAGATAAAAAGGCATTGGTTACATTGAGCTCGATCAGATCACTTATATCAAGTAGATACTGAAGAGGTTCAAAATGCATGAGTGTAAACCGATTGGGACGCCAACCAATATTTCGATAAAATTATCTGTCGAAGATTTTACTGCAGATAATTCGTTGGTTGGTAAAGTGCCGTACTAAGAGGCTTATTATTTCTAGCACAAGCAACCAGGCCAGACATCGCATTTGCTGTTAACGATGTAAGCAGATTTAATATCAAACATTGCTCATCTCATTGGCAGCCAGTCAAAAGAATATTTAGATATATGATGGTGCTACGAAATGAAATTAAGATACGATAAAAATGGCTCTACTGAAATGGAGGAATACTTGACTTCTGACGTATACTCGAGACGTTCATGTACCGGATATATAATCAAGATGTCTAATTGGGCTATCAGTTAGTGCAGAAAACGCCAACCGATTATTGCGTTGTCAAGCACTAAAGCGGAATATATCGCACTGTCAACAACAACAAGCGCGATGCTCTGGCTTAAACAACTGCACAACGAGATAACAAATAAACCAGCAAAGACAGTAAAAAATGTATGTGACAACGAAAGTGCATCAAGATTGGAAAAATTGAAGGGTATCGAACTCGCACCAAGCACATCGACATCAGTCGTGTTTTTTGCGCCAACATATGGAAAATCGAAACATCAGTTGAACCTGAAAGTACATACCAAGGCCAACATAAAAACCAAGTTTATATATGGAAATTCTGACTGCTGTAGAACAAAACGTTTCATTGAAGTTTCGTGCAACAATTATTGCAGTTAATGCTTGTTATTCATATGGCCGAACACAGGGACCAACCATTTGGCATTTTTGTATTAAATTGAATACCAAGGTCGTCATAAAAAACCATGTCTATATATATATGGGACTATTTACTTATTAATTTATTTTAACCATGCAACAATTGTTGCCAGTACCCCGCCTAAATGTATACAATTTGTCATTCGCACACAGGTATAGTTTTTGTTATTTGGTAGAAATTTGATTCAGTGTTGAACTTTATTTTGCAGTACGCAGTTTAGGTTGTGAAATTCATATTTGTCGTATTGGAATATAGATTTCACTGTTTGACTCTACACGTTTTTTACTACATTTTTATCTGCAGGTACGATAAAAGTATGCTAATATTTTGACATTTCATCAATTATTTTTATTTGTTGTTAAACAAACTCGTACTAAAACCATATTTTAACACAAAGACTTGTTTTGTGTAGACTGTCTTATTTTAAAGGTTACAATAAGTCTTCTGTTAAATAGACTTATTGGAACTTCTTTGATATTAATGGGAAGATCCCGTTCAAAGTGGTAACTCATCCAAATAAGTATACAATAACTCTATTCTACAGGATGTTTATTGTAGACTTTTGAATAAGTCAGTCTTTATAAAATAAGTTACGAAATGGACCGCAGTCAAAGTTAAAAAATAAAAATTCAACATGTACGAGTAGCTCGTTCACTGACGTTTACTGAGTATCTATGCATATATTGAGTTGAGAATCGGAATACTTAACTAATTGAAATAAAATGATCAAATATTTAAGAAATTTGAATTATTGTAGAAATTATAAGAAATGTAAAAAGAATGTGGTTAATTTGATTGACGATAACTCCATCGTTTGATTACCATGTGCCTTTTGAATTTGTTAGCGTGGGGAGTGGTATACGTTTTCACTATAACCAGATTATACCGGAACGCCACCTCGGTGGTTATTGGAATATTGTTGGTTTCCGGCCGCCACAAGGAGGGAGTGTGATCACTTGTTGAATTTGCTTCACAGACGGCACAGGATGTGATTACTGCGCGAACTTCAACCTACTGAATTTCACTCAACCTTCTATTTCTCCTACAATTATAAATAATTTTTAAATGAAATAGCGGAAATGAAAATGCTTTGACGAAAGCGTAAGCTACGCCATGATACACTGCTCTTATGATTTCCATAAATTCCATTTTATTATACCAAATCTCGTATATTTTAATTAATATTATACAACATTATGTTTATACGTACACGTAAAATAAATTTTTTATGCACATTACACAATAATATGTATCCGACTCAACACAAAAGGGTTATTAAGTTGAGGTAAATAACTCAAGTTGTTTCCATTTCAGTTAAGGATACATTTACGAGTACGTACATACATAAACAATTTTTCAATTAACTAAGCTCGGTTTACAGCTATATTTTTCAAATAAACAAACTAACAAACTATTTTTTATGTACGAGTAAGTACGAGTAACGTCATTATACGTACGTAATAATATAAAGTTGGGAAAACTTTTACGAAACAACAATAATTCACTTTAAATTGATTTTAATAATACGAATACGAATACGTAAGTAAGAAATAAATTTGTTTTTAAAACAAACAAATGAAAGTTTTTTAAAATTATATCATTGAAAGTCTTAAAGAAAAAAATATTTGCAAGTTTCAAAAACTATTTTTTATTTGTAAATTACATTAAAATTCGTAATGTTACATATTTTTTGCTTTGATATTTTTTCATATTTTGTTTATGCAATAAGTTTTGTGCACTGAACTAGCGAAGCTTTTATGTTGGAAGTTTTAAAGTGGAATTTTTTCGGTAAACAAACAAACGTACAAAACTAGCGGAGTATTTACTTCTTGGTTCATCTCAGTGAACTGAGCACACTCTTTTAAAGTTAGACCTAAACTAACACTAAACCGTAAAAAACAAACGAAACTGTGCATTGGTAAAACTAAATAAAAATGTCATTTAGGCGAAATTATAAAGGGTCAATTTAAACGGGTCGATGTTGAAATGGAATAAAACAAGCGAAAGAATTACTGTGGCACGGACCCGAGTGGTTCAATTTTCAATGACTCTACTATTAAGGGCATCGGTTGATTGCAGCTTATTGGCACAGACCTGTAGGGTCTCTACCTCTTAGAGATTTACCCCCGCGTCATATACGAAAATTCAATTACCTACGCCACTGCGTAATGATTATATACTAATCGAGTTTATGTAATGTAATACTGCAAGATGCAAATCCGAGTATATAGTGATAATGAACAAATAAATAAATAAAGGTTGGCGATGAGATGTATTTATTTATGTAAGTGTGTTTATATACTACATAATTATATTTATAATATATTGGTTATGTATTGAATTTTTGTTTTATATAATTGTTATATACTAATTATACATTTTGTAAATAAAGAAAATAAAAATTAAAATATTCATTCCTGCTTGTAGTCACAAACGTTAAAGTTTAACTTAAAATTTAAAATAATTAATTTATTCTAATTAAAATAAAGTTAATATAAAAATATAATAAATCTTGAGTTTAATTGAACACGCTAAACGAAAATAAGACGGAATCAACATTGGTGACTTGCCGACGTTTAAGTTGTAAAATTAAAACCTCGTTCAACGTTTTGTGACTACGGTACCTTCGTATAGTTATAATAAGCAACCATCGACAACTGCATTTGTGACCGTGGCCGTGTAACATCATACGCATATTGGGTGTGGCATCCTTATAAAACCAAAATATAAAAGAGTTTTGTGTTCGCGTTGCTTGAAAAGTCTGCAGCAATTACAATATAGACACCAATTATAATTAGATATTCGACGGCACAAATCAAAATAATTTATTCGATATTGTGTGGATGATGCTATTACCACCAGGAACATTTATTCGAAAATTTTAAGATGAATTACGTTCCATTTGGCACGACTTGCTGAAGCGGATAGCAGAATTAGATAACGGAGCTGTTTTCAAAGAGTATACCGTGTTATTGAATCCAGCAGCAAATTTGGATTGCAGTATTGTAGCGGTATCAAGTTTTGACCATCTGCAAAAGAGATAATAAGACTGCGCATTTCGACGCTTGTTAACTAAACAAATAAAGGCGAGCATCCTTCGGTTAATTCTGACTTAAGTTACGTAAACCATGCAATATAAGTCGATATAGTATTTAAGTTTTGTTTCGTTTAATTTTATTTTAGGCTTACAAAATTTATAACGTAGAGTTTTGGAACAAAATTTGTTGGAAACACATGGTCAATTAATCGTTATTGTAAACGTCCTTCGCAAAACTGTAAGTTATTTTATTTGTTTTTTATTTCCACTATATAATTCGTGAAAGCATCTTCTATAATTCTAACGTTTCAAATCGTATTATATTATTAATTTGTAAACTATATGGTTGATAATTATTTTCGATTTACTTTTGTTTATCCTTATAAAACAAATTAAAGAAAATTTGTGACCTTGTCTACCAGTTAATATCATAAATCAAGTGACTATATTATTATTTTTTTTTCTTCTCGTGGAAGTGATTAATTATTAAAAGTTTTTTTATTCGGTCAATTTTTCACACTAATTAAAACACAACATTTATTTTGATAATTTACGGTTGTGTGTGGTTTTCAATCAATTACAATGGCAGATCAGGAAAAACTAAAAGACGAAACCGAAAATGCTGATGAATCGAATACGAATAACAATACAAACGCATCAGAGCTATCTCATATTCGATCGCAACTTAAACTACCTCTCTTTTGGAGTAAAACTCCTAGTTTATGGTTTAGACACGCGGAACTGACGATGGAAGCCGCGCGAATTACTAAAGATGAATCGAAATTCATTTACATAGTGCAAAGTCTAGACCAAGCTATATCTCAACGAGTAGCTGATATAATTATGAATCCTCCAAGTACAAATAAATATAATACTTTGAAACAATTACTCATAAAGAGATCAGAGGAAAGTGAAATGAAACGCTTAGAAACTATTTTCCAAACCGTTGAGATGGGAAACCAATCTCCTTCAAGTTTTTATTCGCAACTGGTTCAAATTGCGGGTGGTGTTTCTTGTGTATCAGAAGATTTAATTCGTAAATTATGGATTAGTCGCTTACCTACAACAATCGCAGCGGTACTTATGGCTGGTGGAATTGACGATCTTAGTAAAATGCTTGATTCAGCCGATAATATTTGGGGACTTCGAAATCCTTCTACTAACCCATTTTGTGGTTCGATGAATCATGATCAACCATCCACAACTAGTCCGAATTTTAGTGTAGAGAAACTAATGGCTTCTATTAATGAGATTAAATCTCGGTTAAATAAATTCGAGTCTTATCGTAATGAAAGAAGTCGATCAAATTCGAGAGCCCGTTATTACCACAATCGACCTCGTTCTAGGTCTAACAGAATACACACTCCAGGAAGACCTCACGCTTGTTGGTATCACTGGAAATTTCAGAATAAAGCTCGCAAATGTAATGGAGGTTCTTGTACCTATAAAACTCAGTTTTCGTCATCTCAAAATAAAGAAACGGAAAACTAGATCCGTCCGACGTTGTTGCGGCAAACGTCGGAATCAGCAGTTCTCGCCGTCTTTTCATTAAATGTTCAAATACAAAAATTACCTTTCTTATCGACACAGGAGCTGATTTATCAGTTATTCCTGCGAACAATTTTAAAAATCTTATCCAAGACGAGCATTACAAACTCACAGCAGCAAACAATACCATAATTACAACTTTTGGTTCAAAACTTCTCAATCTAGACTTAGGTTTTCGGCGTCAATTGTGCCATGCATTCGTGGTAGCATCGGTTGATAAACCTATAATAGGGGCCGATTTTTTAACAAAGTTCGGTATTATAGTTGATCTCAAGAGAAAGAGACTGATCGATGGCATCACAGACATATATGTAAATGCATCGATTAGTTATGATGTTAGTCTTTCACCAATACAATATTCTGTGCCTGGTGTATACGGAGATATCATTCAAGAATTTCCAACTCTTATAAGTGAACCTCGATATGATATACCGGTTAAACACAAAGTAGTACATAAAATAGTTACACAAGGTCAACTCCCATTTGCAAGACCGCGAAGGCTGGATAAAATTAAATATAATATTGCTAAAAATGAGTTCCAGTATATGACACAATTGGGTATTTGTCGCCCGTCTTCCTCATCCGTTTCGTCGCCATTACATTTGGTCCCGAAGAAAGAACAAAATGACTGGCGACCGTGTGGGGACTATCGTCGATTAAATCAGGTAACAGTGCCAGACCGATATCCCATACCACATATACATGACTTCTCTTCCAATTTGGAAGGATGTACAATATTTTCGAAGGTAGACTTAGTAAGGGCTTACCATCAAATTCCGGTAGCCATAGAAGATGTACATAAAACCGCCATAACCGTTCCTTTTGGGCTATTTGAATTTGTACGTATGCCTTACGGATTACGTAACGCAGCCCAAACTTTCCAGAGGTTTATGGACGAAGTAACGAACGGATTAGATTTTGCGTTTGTTTACTTAGACGATATCTTAGTGGGAAGTAAATCAAACGAACAGCATAAAATTCATTTACGCATGCTTTTTAACAGATTAGCGGATTACGGAATTAATATCAAAGCATCTAAATGCGTCTTTGGGGTACCTTCGTTAATTTTTCTTAGCCATAACATTTCGAAAGATGGAATTCGTCCGTCAGAGGACAGAATTGAAGCTATACGAGATTTTCCAAAACCAACATCTTATCGACAAGTGCAACGGTTTGTAGGCATGATAAATTATTATCACCGTTTTGTACCACATCTAGCTGAACATATTTCTCCTCTTCACGAGCACCTAAATGAGTTGGGTAGAAGAAAGAAAAAGATTAAGTTTAGCTGGACTCCAGAATGTGAACAGGCTATGAATAACGTTAAGGCAGCGCTGATTAATTCAACTCTCCTGGCATTTCCTAAAGAAAATGTCAATTATAGCATTAAAGCCGATGCATCTGGGACAGCTGTAGGAGCAGTTTTAGAACAAAGTAGCAATGGAAATTGGGAAACGCTTGGGTTCTTTTCGAAAAAGCTAACGCCAGCTGAACGCAAATACTCTGCGTTTGATCGAGAGCTTTTGGCGATTTATCTAGCCGTGAAACACTTTCGTTATTTTGTTGAGGGTCGACAATTTGTAATTTATACTGACCATAAACCATTGACAACAGTTATGGCATCTAAAACCGAAAAAAGCCCTCGTCAAGCGAAACATTTAGATTATATAGCCCAATTTTCCACTGATATAAGGCATATAAAAGGGTCGGATAATTTAGTAGCAGATACTTTATCACGATCTACCGAGAATTATGTTATTCAATTAGTTGGACTAGACATAGAAAACCTCATCAAACTGCAAAATCTAGATAATGAACTTATTGAGTATACTACGAAACCATTTCGTTCAATAAGCTGTAAGAGAGTGTTGGAGCAGGTGACTTTTGATAATGTTGATAAACCTATTTGGTGTGAGACATCAACGGGTGTCAATCGTCCTTATATTCCTGAGAGACTACGTCGCCAGATTTTTAATTCATATCATGATTTGGCTCATCCTGGAATTAAGACCACAAGAAAAATTATTACTGCGAAATGTTTCTGGCCTTCTATGAATATAGACATAGGATTTTGGGCAAAAACTTGCGTAGCGTGTCAAAAGTCAAAAGTAACACGTCATACTCATTCGGAATTCGGATGTTTTAAGATTCCTTCGGGCAGATTTGCTCACGTTCATTTAGATTTGGTTGGTCCTTTACCACCATCAAATAATTATACATATATCTTAACTATCGAAGATCGGTATACTAGTTGGCCAGAGGCCATTCCGCTGACCGATTGCACTGCGGCTACAGTAATTAGAGCATTCATCGAACAATATGTTGCTCGATTCGGAATTCCGTTGGAAATTACAACTGATCAGGGTAGCCAATTTGAATCTAAAATGTTTCAAGAACTATCAAACGTACTAGGCTCACATAAAATTAGAACTACGGCTTATCACCCTCAATCGAATGGTTTAGTTGAGCGATTCCATAGGCAACTGAAGGCTTCACTTAAAGCTCAGGGTAATACGATAGATTGGAGCAATGAGTTACCACTAGTTTTATTAGGTATTCGAACTGCAATTAAAACCGACCTTGGATGTTCACCGGCAGAACTAGTCTACGGACAATGTTTGACGATACCAGGTGACATTATCATAGAATCAAAGCCAAATCCAGGAGATCCTACAAATTTTGTTGAAAAGTTAAGACATAATATGCAAAGTTTAATTCCGAAAGATACACGAAAGCAACCACAAGGCAACATTTATATACCAGCTGATTTATCGGAATGTGAATATGTATTCTTACGAGTGGATAAGATAAAAACTGGATTAAGCCCACCTTACGAAGGGCCATATAAAGTAATTAGGAGATTTCGCAAACACTTTGTTATAAATATAAACGGAAAACCGGTATCCGTTGCTATCGATCGATGTAAACCAGCTTATTTGGCCGAACAACTGAACCTTGGTGAAACAACAAGCTACGAAAAACCAAAGAAAGTTCATTTTAACGTTTGAAAATTTTCAAAAAAAAAAAATTTAAAAAAAAAATAAATTTATATACTTGATTATTGATCAAAGTGGATGGCAAAGCCACACATTTTACAATTTATTTTTTTTGTGCGTTGAGGGGGAGTATTGTAGGGTCTCTACCTCTTAGAGATTTACCCCCGCGTCATATACGAAAATTCAATTACCTACGCCACTGCGTAATGATTATATACTAATCGAGTTTATGTAATGTAATACTGCAAGATGCAAATCCGAGTATATAGTGATAATGAACAAATAAATAAATAAAGGTTGGCGATGAGATGTATTTATTTATGTAAGTGTGTTTATATACTACATAATTATATTTATAATATATTGGTTATGTATTGAATTTTTGTTTTATATAATTGTTATATACTAATTATACATTTTGTAAATAAAGAAAATAAAAATTAAAATATTCATTCCTGCTTGTAGTCACAAACGTTAAAGTTTAACTTAAAATTTAAAATAATTAATTTATTCTAATTAAAATAAAGTTAATATAAAAATATAATAAATCTTGAGTTTAATTGAACAAGCTAAACGAAAATAAGACGGAATCAACAGACCTACCATACTTGATTATAATTTGAACCAAATAAATACCATTGCTAATAATCGTGCTTTACTGGATCTTGTGTTCAGCAACGGCATTGTCACTTTCAAAATTTCAGAATCTGTGTTACCTTTTGACATAAATGATATCAATCACAAATCTTTAGACATCGTATTTGGCTCAACTAATTTAATGGCGAGTTCGGAACACCTACTACCAATCAAATACAACTTCAAAAAAACAAACCATGCGGAGCTACATAGTTACCAAGAATCCATCAACTGGCAAATGATTCTCAATTCCAATGATATAAACAAAAATGTGGATAAATTTAATGACATTATGCAACAAGGCTTTTAACTTTATGTACCTATGTATTTATACAAAATGCTCACCCTCAGTGGTTCGATGATAGACTAGTTCACTTAAAAAATCGAAAGTCGAAAGCATATGCCAAAATGTTGAAAAGCGGGTTAGAAGCGGACAAAACAGGGTTTCTACAACATAGTAACGAATTTGAAATTTATTTCAAATCAAAATACAGGTCGCATCTTAATAAAATTGAAGGAAAAATCAAAGTAAATCCAAAACAATTTTGGGAATACTTTAGGAATAAACGCGAAATCGACGGATACCCCGCAAATATGACATATAACAATACCAGCTCCCCAAAGTCCACTGATATAGCTGACATGTTCGCGAAGTTTTCCAATCAGTCTATAAACCAAGCGTTACTAGTGGATTGTACGAACAATAACAGCAATAACAACGAATCAATAACTCCTCCTGTTATATTTGAGAATAAAATTGTATCGGCTTTCAAGGGATTTGGAGACGGTTGACGAGATGACGTTACATGCTACAGAGGAATATCAACTACATCAACAATTTCTAAATTGTTTGAATTAGTATTATGCAACAAATCCACAATTGCAGGTCGTATATCAATAAACCAGCGCGGGTTTATGCCTGGCCGATCCCCATCAACTATTCTTGTTGAATTCACCAGTAAAATCATTAATGAGATAGAAAACCCTCATCAAGTTGTGTAGCACATGGATTTCAGTAAAGCATTTGATTCCATCTGCCTTGAAAAAGCACTCCCGAGTTTATTCGCATTTAGGTTTTCACTCGATTACATAAAGCTGACATCTTGGAAAGCATATCAATCCATGTGCCTTGCAGAATATTTCGAAACCATAGAGCACTAGAACACCATTCCACAAACTATGGAGAAAATAACCCTATTAATAGGTTGTCCAAATCCTTCAACATCGTCGACGACCTATTTGACTTTAATTTATCAAAGGACAAGTCAAAAGTACTCTGAAGAATTATTGTTTAAACGTTTAATTGTTAAATCAAAATTTGATTTATATTTTTGTGTTTTAATTTTCTTTATTTTATTTTTTTTAATATTTTTGTTTTAAATTAAATTCTGAAATCATACATGTAAATCACAGAATAGATCTCTTGAAGTAAATAAATATCGTAATAAATAAAATAATAATAACCTGTGACTTGAGGAAACCCCACAAGAAAGAGTCTAGCTGGGTTAAATCGCACGATCTTGGTAGCCAATTCACCCCACCTATGTGAGAGAGAGCTCTATACCCCCAAATCGTTCATGCAGAATGTTCATCGTTGTGTCTGTTGTGTGGCACGTAGCCTCATTCTGCTGGAAACGAAAATCGTCCACCTCCATATGCTTTGCCACCTAGTGAACCTCGTGTGGATTGGCGTCGTCCTATATACGGCAATTTTGATTGTTAACAAAACCATTCATCCAAAAATGTGCCTCGTCACTAAAGATGATTTTTCGCCCAAAATTCGGGTCCTCTTCCAAACGCTGCTAAGCCCAGTGAGCGAACAAACGGCGTTGTCTATGGTCACTAACGTTGAGCTCCTGTACACGGCATGGACCCAAGTCCCGACGCAAAATTCGATAAGTTGAAGTCTGTGAAAGGCCGAGTTGTTGTGCACGGCAAGGAATTAACTGTTAAGAGTTCTCCTGTATACTTTCACAAACCGGGGCAATGTTGTCGGCCGATCTGGCGTTTCTTTGCCGCACAACTGTTGGCTGATTGTTTAACCAACCGGTTTTATCGAATTTGGCCACTAAACGTTCGAGAGCCAACTTTGAAGGACTACCGCTAAAGTTTTATCATTTAGACGTGCTGCTCAATCGTGTAACTTGCCATGGTGATTTGGCATCAGTGACTGCCAAAAAATACCAGATTACTAACATATTCTAAACAAAGAATTTAAGATTTTCTTAAGAAATTAAATAACATGATATTAATCACTTAAATTAGTATGATTTTTCGAGAGGTTTAGGTCATGCTTTCGACCGACAAAACTGATATATAGTTTTTTTACAAAGGGAATTTTTTTTTGTATTAAGTTACATTCTCATGTATTGGAATTTTGACGTTTTATAAAAATGCATATTAATTGTTAAAAAATAATGGATCGATACCAACTAACTATACAAGAAGTGCTGCTCAGGCTGCTATAGCTATAGTAATTTGTGGTAAGGCAGCGGAATTATTAGAAAAAAAGAAGAGGAAGAGTCCCAGGTGATGGGTTAGTCCCAACTTCATTCAGGGTCCAGAAACCATCACAGTGATCTTAATTTAATAAAAGAAATGAGGTTGAATGACCACGAATCTTTTTTTAATTATACCCGGATGTCACCCGTGACACTTGATAAACTTTTAAAAATAGTTGGTCCCTCTATTTCAATGAAGGATACCAACTATAGGTAATCCTTCCACCAAATTGACATTTACTTTAAGGTTCGCCACATCATACAATTGTGTTACATATTAACTAAATAATATAATATAATATATTCGCGTTTAGGTATTTATCTAGCCGCAACAGTCATATGTACAATAATGAAAGGCACTCTATTTGCGATCCACAAATGCCCCCGGCATTTCCTAGTGAAAACGAATGGTTGTCAATCGTATCTTCAAAAATTCTCAGCTTGGGAAAATTATGTCGTGTAATGGCATAAATGTTCATAAGCATGTTGAAATATTTGAAAATGGACGTGTTTTAACCTATTATTTGTTGGTGGATGAAGCATTTGGACTAAAACCTCGTCTAATAACACCTCATAACCGTAAATCTGCATTATTAATTACCGTCAATCGAGGGCTAGACGAGTAATTAAAAATGCATTTGGAATTTAGACAGCCCATTGGAAGATATTAAAAACGTGCTTGGAAACCTCTACAGTGTTGGTGGATAGAATTATCCTAGCAGCTGTGTGCCTTCATAATTTTTGTCTGAGTGAAGAAGAAAAATCAGAAATTATTCAATAAAATCAATTTCGACCCCTTCCCCCATCCCCCTCCCCCAACATGGGGAGTTGTCTTCAATTTCTAGACAAGGTATAGCTACAATACGTCTGTAAGTGTGGTTTACACACGATAATGGTATAATGAAGGGCGGTGGATGACAGCGGTGAAATAACAACCCAACTACTAAGTTGCCCCAGTCAAAACAGAGATATCAGTTCCTCACCTCGAATTGAATGTGGCCTTATTATTGGCAAAATTAATGAAACACCTTCAAGATACCATGAAGCTTGAAAACGTTAATACATACGCATGGTCAGATTAAACAATAACACTCTGGTGGATTAAAGGAGAGCAAAGCCGCTTCAAAACGTTTGTGGCAAATAGTATCTCGACGATTAAGAAGACATTACCAACAGCAACTTGGCATCACGTCAAGTCTCCGGAAAATCCCGCGGACGCCACCTCACGTGGCATAACACCCAAGCAGCACATTGACAACAACTTATGGCGGCATGGACCAAGCTTCATAACAACTATACCACCGCAGTGGAATACTGAAGAACCCGTTCCGGATACACCATCAGATTTACAAGCAGAGCCGGAAGAAAAGAGAGTGCTGGCGACGGTAATAAAAAGACCGCACATACTTACAGAGTTATTTAGCAGACTGTCTACATACAGTAAAATCAAGCGCACGGTCGCATATGGTCTACGATTCATAAATAACTGCAAACAAGAAAATTGTAATTGTAACAAGGGTTGGCTAACTGATAATGAACTTAAGGCAGCAGAAACAACAATTATAAAAATAATACAAGAGCAAGATGTCGGGCCAGAAATCGTCCACATGAACAAGGACGGAAGGCTAGAAAAGGACAGTACGCTAGGTTCATTAAACCCCTTCCTAGACGGCGAAGGCTTACTCCGTGTAATGGGACGTATCCAAAACTCCAATCTGACAACCGCCAGCAAACAGCGGTAATTCTAAGCAAAAACAACATAATTACTCAACGGATAATTGAGGAAACCGAACAAAACATATTACATGGTGGCACACAGCTTACCCTTGCAATGCTGAGACAGAACTATTGGATCATCGATGGGAGATGAGCTGTAAAACAACTGATACAAAAATGCATAACCTGCTTTCGATACAAACAAAAACACATGCAACAACTGATGGGTAGTATACCCTCAACAAGAGTGAGCCCGGGAAGGCCGTTTTTTAAAACGGGAATCGACTAGGCAGAACCCATCCAGCTAAAAACCACCGAGGGCCGAGGTAACAAATCCTATAAATGATACATTGCCCTATTTGTATGCATGACAACCAAGGCCGTACACATTGAGATAGTGAGCAGCCTAACAACAGAGGCATTTATAGCGGTCTACAAAAGATTCGTTTCTAGACGAGGGCTTTGTACTGATATAGTCTCTGACAACGGAACCTATTTTGTGGGTGCAAATTCCATAATGAAGAAGACGTACAGTTCAGCTATGACCACATTACCCGACGACGTAGCAGCTATGTTAGCCAGTGATGAAAAGAATTGGCACTTCATACCACCTCGTACCCCACAATGTGGCGAAATGGGGAACAGGAATAAAATCCGTGAAGTTTCATCTTAAGAGAGTAATAGGAGATTCAACTCTAACATTCGAAGAATTAACCACTCTCACCACTCAAATCGAAGCGGTCCTCAATTCTCGGCCGCTGGTTGCACTAATCAACGACACAACGGATACAACAGCGCTAACACCAGGACACTTTCTCATTGGAGATGCTCTTAAGGCGATGCCGGAAGCGACAACCAGCAACATAGGATTAAGAACGAGATGGCACATGGTCGAAAAAATGGCGCAAGACTTTTGGAAGCGATGGTCTTCTGAATACATTCACCAACTTCAACAACGGAGCAAGTGGAAAACCTCCTAGCCAAATTTGACAATAAACGATCTAGTATTAGTGAAGGATGGTCAACTACCCCCAATCCGATGGCAAAGACGACTTAGTACGAATAGTAACAGTAAAGTGTAAGGACGCAACCTACAAGCGACCAATAACAAAGCTGCGCAAACTCCCTATTAGCGACGATCCAAGTCAGATATTACCTCTAAAGGCCATTGCATCGCTCAAGGAAACAACTACCGGGAAGGCCAGTGCAATTACGACTCAAAACAACAAGGCGGTATCCAGGCAACAACCTCACCGTCGAACCTAAACGAACCTAAAAGAGCCCGCACAAAGTGACAATCTTACAATTTGTAAGACGCTGTCCGGTTTAAAATGCGACATCATTCTTCAGCAACTCTTATTTCAATATAATTATTTGATAGCAGACAACGAGCTATTATTTGAAAGTAATAAGGATCGTAAACGAATGAAGCGAGGCTTCGGTGACTCAGTGGGCGAAAATTATCTATTGACTCTCATCAAAAATCAAACAACTATTGTGGATAACACCATCAATTCGGTAAAACATAATATAAACCTCACCACGGCATCTATAAGCAACTTAATTAAAAACCAACATCGTTTGCGGCAGGAAATGTTGCAGTTAAAAGCATATAGAACGTATGAAGACAGAGTGCGATCAACGCTAATGACCATTTTTGAAATGATGCTAGTTCTAAAGAGCCTCCAGGACACGCAACAAGGATTACTCAACGTGATTTATTACTCAACGTTCCCACCACACGTTCTACCGGATGTTCATCTCATTAAAAATTGTCGATACTAAATGTTTATTTGGTAACCATACATCAAAATTGTAAAAAAACTATTTGTATAAGCTCCCTAATAACTGCGAATATTTATTACCTCCTAAGGCGAATCCTTTGAATCTTAATGGCACTGCTACAAAAATTTAATGTGTAAATACTTACATAAATATTTATTATCCTCAATATTTTTAACAAATATCAATGCACTTTTCTATAACGTTGCAGCTCTGTTATTTTAAAGCGTAAATCACTTGAAATTTGGATAAGGAAACACATACTAATAGCAGATCCATCTATGATTCAATGGATGAAATATATTGTTAATAGCTCAGGTAACTACCTTAGGCGACAATAAAAAGTCGCAGGGACTCAGGTAGGTTATACAAATTTGATTGAATTTCTGGAAGCGCCAATTAATTATTATGTGGACGGTGTAATAGTTATTTTACATAATTTCGATGTACTGTTACTTAAAGAAAAATTGTCAGATAGATTGTGTGATATGGTTGCTAATGTCGGAATAACGCTGGATGATTTGTTTATGACAGTTTTTCGATTTTAAAAACATAGAGATCACGAAATTAGAATTTTATCTTGTATGAAAAAAATTCGAAAAACCCGAATTTACGATGACCCTAATGCTGCACCAGCACTTGTAGCACAATCCAATGAAAATGGTACTGTAATTTTTTACAAATTAATTACAAATTTGTTACACAGTTAGAAAATTTTTTACAAGTCCCGTTATTCTGCAATTCGTGTGTGGGCTGGTATTAGACAAAGCTACACCACAATTTTCGTATTTTTGTTAATATTTATTGTATCGGGCTGCTGGGGGTGGTACTGTAATTTTTTACAAATTAACTACAACACATTGAAATAGCTCAACCCCAAAAACTACCCCCAAGCGGTGTAATTTTTACACCATTAATTTATTACAACAGCCCACACCCACAAAAATCGAACGTGGTGTATCGAACTTCCTTCCTTAGCAAGAATTAGGTACCCCAGAATTTATTACAACAGCCCACACCCACATAAATCGATCAAAATGTATTGAACTTCCATCCTATGCAACAAATAGGCACCCCTGAATTTATTTCAACAGCCCACACCCACAATAATGAATCAAAATGCATCGAACTTCCTTCCTATGCAAGAAATAGGCACCCCTGAATTAATTACAACAGCCCACACCCATAAAAGTCGATAAATATGTATCGAGCTTCTTTCCAATGTAAGAATTTGGCATCCCTGAATTTACTACAACAGCCCACACCCATAAAAGTCGATTTTTTTAGGTGTGGGCTGTTGTAATAAATTCAGGGATACCTATTTTTTGCATAGGAAGGAAGTTCGATGCATTTTAATTGATTTTTGTGGGTGTGAGCTGTTGTAATAAATTCAGGGATACCTAATTCTTGCATAGGAAGAAAGTACGATACATTTTGATCGATTATTGAGGGTGTGGGCTGTTGTAATTAATTCAGGGGAGCCTATTTCTTGCAGAGGAAGGAAGTTCAATACATTTTGATCGATTTATGTGGGTATGGGCTGTAGTAATAAATTCAGGGATACATAATTCTTGCTAAGGAGGGAAGTTTGATACACCACGATCGATTTTTGTGGCCTGTTGTAATAAATTAATGGTGTAAAAATTACACCGCTTGGGGGTAGTTTTTGGGGTTGAGCTATTTCAATGTGTTGTAGTTAATTTGTAAAAAATTACAGTACCACCCCCAGTACGATACAACGATACAACAAATATTAACAGAAAATTAACAGAAATGCGATAAGCATTTTGTAACGACAAATATGGTTTTTTAAGAATTGCACCTCTTAGGGGTAGTTTTTTGGGGGTTGAACTATGCCGATATGTTGTAATTTATTTGTAAAAAATTCCAGTACCACCCCCAGCAGCCCGATACAATAAATATTAACAAAAATACGAAAAGTGTGGTGTAGCTTTGTCTAATGCCAGCCCACACACGAATTGCAGAATAACGGGACTTGTAAAAAATTTTCTAACTGTGTAACAAATTTGTAATTAATTTGTAAACAATTACAGTACCATTTTCATTGGATTGTGCTACAAGTGCTGGTGCAGCATTAGGATCATGAATTTACGAGTATTAGGAAATTAGAAACATAAAAATTATTTTAGCCAACAATAACAGAAAGAAAATGTACACTACATGAGTTCTTTTATTGTGTATTTTGCTCTATGAAACATCGTATTTTAAATTATTTTATTAATTTAAGTATTTTCAAGCAGATGTCGCTAATTAATTACATTTATACATTTGTTATCCCATGTTGATTTTGCCAAGGTACACCAGTGCCATTTGGTCCCCGGTTGCATTTTGCCACCGCCAAAGCAGTACCAACCCCATACGCGAAGCCGAAGCGGTCTGAGGACCCTAGGCGGCTGAGAGGATATTAGTTAATGCTGATAGGTAAAACATGTTCAGCACCCATTTTGCAAATGGTACAACCCTGTTAGAAATATTTATTTCACTATTCAAAAAAATTGTGTCACATCACATGTCAAATACCAAGGTTTAAATTTTAATATTCGAATTCATTAAATCTGAATAGATACCTTACTCGGTACAACAAATATCAACCGAACCAAAATATTTATATTGCAAAACTTTAATAATCAAAGAACATTTTTAATAATTAAAAATTAATTAATAATGATTTAAAAATTGTGATTACAAAAACCTGTAAAAAGGAATAAATAAAATTCTTGATAAATAATAAAGATACATAGTTAGATCGTAGGCAGATACATCTTACATACACATACCTAAATAAATAGGGAGACAATTAATAACAGTAAAAATCTCTTATCATTTGTATCAGTTGTCTCGTATATACGAGTACTTATTTATCTATGTACCTTTATTATATTTATGTACATAATGACTATTAATAAATTTCTGCCTTGGTGATATATTTGACTTTATATATACGAGTATATGTATAGGACGACTATATTGGGGTGTTTTGTATGTATCGAGGTAGTGGTAGTTACGTAGTTAGGTATAGAGTACATTATATACAGAGACTATAAATAAAATAAAAAATTTGGTTCCTGAACAAAAATATTCAATAAATAATTAAATATTATAAATAACATAAAATTTTCCTTCTTTTCGAAATTAACTTGTCTAATTATGAATATTTATTTATTTAGATTTTGTACATATCGAAATTAATATTCATTTGAATAACCTTTATTTGTACTCTCGATATTTTATTGTCTGATAAAATAAAATAAAAATTGAATGAAATAAATTAATGTTTTTTCAACTAAAAAATCGTCTTCCTCTTATTTTGCGGTTTGGTTGGTAATGGTGAACATCAAATTGGAAATGGGGTTTCAATATAAAAGGCGAGATTTTTATTTTATTTATTTTACATTTAATTGCATTGCTTATATAGGGTTTGAGAGATGACCCAAAATATCCTAAATTAGTAAAAATGAGATTTATTGATTTTGTTTTGGTATCTTGATTCAATTTACTTAAAAGGGTGGGTCTTTATTTCATTTAGAAGAGCCTATTTTATATTTCAGGGCAATGTACCAAAATTAGTATGATATCGGCTTCATTATTGTTAAGCAAATGGTCAGTCAACAATTTTTAATGAAACATTTGTTAATTTTTCAAATTCTCCCTCCCTTTTTATCGAACTTTTGTGCAGTGGTCAGGATGAAGGTTGTAGTTGTTGAATTTTCCTATAGAAACATGACAAGTGACAAGAGAAAGGCAAGGTAGATTACGGAATGTAATCTACGTGGTTGCGACACGTTTGTGAGCTTCCCTGATATCCACTTTGTGAACACCGTTGACAACCAAGAAAATGGCATTATAAACTCAATGTTCTCTTTATTTTACGTTAGCCGGTCAGATAAAGTTGCTTTTCAGATGATTGTCTATTGAAATATATTTAAAATCACTAATGAAGAAGAGACCTTTATATAAAAAATGAAAGAGCGCCATCTCTTATCACAGAGTATTTATCGCGAAGGAAGATTCTTATCGACAGTATACAATTTTGGTGGTTAGTTTTTAGATTTCTTGCATCTATCAACTGTCACATACAATTTCCAATTAAAGTGTTTACGAAATCCGGCCAATGGAAGTTGAACTAAGATTATAATATGAAATGCGTGAGTGTTATAAAACATATTCATAATATTAGGTGTGCAAGTAGGAACTCGGCCTTTTTTGGTCAAATTCAACTTTATTGTTATAAAGTATAATTGTTATAAAGATTATTTATCGAAATATTCAGCATTTTTATCTATGGCCTTTCGCCATTTATCAGCTAGATAATGAATTCAAAGCAAAATAGTTATCGAGACATTTTTGAACATCTTCAAATTTCGTGATGATGACATTGATCTGAATAAGTGGTAATCAGAGGAAACCAAGTTTTGATAGTACACCGCATGCTGTTAAACTTCCCAGCCTAAGGAGAAGATAAGTTCTTGGTGTTTAAATTCACTACACTCGTTGCGAATAAACAAAATATGCCGAAATATTTAACTTTCCATTATTAATTATGTCTCATATTAAGTGCTCTTAACCTGCACCGACCAAATTAGCCCGCTCCAATGAAACCTGTACCATAATTTGTTACACATTTATTACAATTTATTACGACAAATCCCGATATTATTACAGTTACCGTTTTCGAGGAACGAGTGGTCGGTTTAGCTTACAATTAACCCTGCACCGCCAAAATTTTAACTTTTGATGTAGCTATGATATTGGGATGACTTTTGGACCAGAATTTATTACAAAATAATTACATTGAATAAGTTAGTTCAAGACCACCCCTATAACTATCCTAAGGGTAAATTTCACCCCAAAACGATTATATATTTCAAAAACGTCAATTTAACCAAATTTAAAACATTTTTTTACACCAGACCGCCACCATATATGGGGTCTAATGTTACTCTGTGGTCGTTGTTCAGGGTAGGTCAACCTTATACAGGTGTGTAATAAATTATTCTGACTCAGGTTACAAGGAATTTCCTCCGAACGGTAAAGGTTCGACATTTTTAATTTAAAGGTCGATTTTACCACCGGGTATTGAGCCAAATGTTACTCCTTGGTCATCGTGGTGGGCAAGTCAACATTATCCAGTTGTGTAATAAATTATTTTTATGTCAGGATATGCGGAATTGGCTCCCAATGGTAGAGGCTTCAAATAGGTAATTTAAGGGTTGATTTTGCCACCTTTAATAATTTATTACACCAGACCGCCACCAGATATTGAGTCAAATGATACTCCATGGACATTGTGGTGGGCAAGTCAACAGTTTAGAGCTAATTCCACGTACTCTGACACAAAAATAATTCATTACACACCTGTATAAGGTTGACCTACGCTTTACAACGACCACAGAGTAATATTAGAACCCATATCTGGTGGCGGTCTGGTGTAATAAATTATTAAAGGTGGTAAAATCGACCCTTAAATTACCTATTTGAAGCCTCTACCATTGGGAGACAATTCCGCGTATCCTGACTCAAAAATAATTTATTACAGAACTGGATAAGGTTGACCTGCTCACCACAATGTCCAAGGAGTAACATTAGACCCTGGTAAAATCGACCCTTAAATTACCTATTCGAGGCCTCTACCGTTGCGGGCCAATTCCGCGTATCTTGACACAAAAATAATTTATTACACAATTGGATAAGGTTGACCTGCTCACCACAATGTCCAAGGAGTAACATTAGACCCTGGTAAAATCGACCCTTAAATTACCTATTTGAGGCCTCTACCGTTGGGAGCGAATTCCGCGTATCATGACACAAAAATAATTTATTACACATCTGGATAGAGATTAACTACTCTCGACAAGACTTCTTGCAACATTTTTCCTAAAATCTGGTGGCAGTCTGGCGTAGAAAAATGTTTAAATTTGGTTAAATTGACGTTTTTGAAATATATAATCGTTTTGGGGTGAAATTTACCCTTAGGATAATTATAGGGGTGGTCTTGAACTAACTTATTCAATGTAATTAATTTGCAATAAATTCTGGTCCAAGAGTCATCCCGATATCATAGCTACATCAAAAGTTACAATTTTGGCGGTGCAGGTTTAATTGTAAGCTAAACCGACCACTCGTTCCTCGAAAACGGTAACTGTAATAAAATCGGGATTTGTTGTAATAAATTGTAATAAATGTGTAACAAATTATGGTACAGGTTTTATTGGGGCGGGCTAATTTGGTCGGTGCAGGCTAAGAGCACTCTCATATTACTTCATGGGTTACAAAAACCAAACTCCCCGAAATATAACAAAGAACGAGATCGAGTCAAGAAGCAAAAAACTAGTATGACCGAAACACAGTAACACTGGATCAACCCTTGGTTTTCTGCTTTTAGGATTGTCGTAGTACCGCGAAAGCAAACTCATGCAGATTTTAAATCTTCGGTTTTTGTTTTCTTCGATCAGTTTATGAGGAACCCACTTTTCATCCTTCTGTATTTTTCCCGGCAACCCGAAAATTATGCGTAACACAAGTTAACACAATCACGAAAGTGCAACAAACAATTGTTAGAAATGAATTCAGAGAAAAATAATTGAAATACACACAATTGTACACGGAAACAATTCTACACTGAACAATTCATCGAAAAATGAAATATTCAAAGAAAGAAACAATTCATCGAAAGGAATTGTGATGCATATTAAAAAATATTAATCAATTTTCTATTAATTGTTCAATTTTGTGATACGGACAGCAAAATAGGACATCATTGGTTAAAAAATAAAATTGTATGGATATTAAGAATAATTTGATGTGGATTATTGTGATGAGGAGCTTAATATATTTAAATCAAACTGAATTGCTATAATAATTCGAACAATTCGGGAGATTAGACGAATTAGAGCTAAGTTTAAAAATGTGAACCTAAAACTACGGCACACCAAATGTCGCAAAAAATTGTAAACCTGTGTTAAATTTCTATAAATTTAACTTTTCTGTCACGCGTTGATTCTATCGTCCAATTTTTAAAAAATCAGTGTAAATTCCAGGTAATTTACATAAATATGTTATTTAACATAGTTATGCTATAGTTTGTCGTCTATCTAGAACAGTAAGCCGCTTGGCGATTTCTTTAGCAGAAGGTGAGATATGAATACTCTCGTCATGTGATGCTCGAAAATCGACGAATACTCTTGCACAAGATAATTCCCAAGCAAATGGCAATGTTCTAAAAATGCTCTAATTATCGTGAAAATTCCCATAAAAACAAAAATGACAACCGCCTTCCTACTTGCGGTGTAGATGTCTACTATATTAAAATTTCATTACGACTCTAGCAACGAATCTACTTGTTCTAAGAACAATTTCCACACCACAACATCATGCCAACCAATCAGTTCGTGCAAACCAACATATACACTCTGCGAATTTTTTGTTTTAATTTGTTTGGCATGCTGGATGTGACGCACTTTGTTCTTCATCATTGCTATTAGTGAGCTGGTAATCTGGGTCGCGGGCTTACGCACATCCTTTTACGGAAACAAGCATGCAATACCTAATCCAATTACTGCGACTGGAAAATTACGAAATTTTCGAATTATAAGCCACGCGGGGATGAAATCAAAAGTACAAAGTAAATGGGGTAACTATGGTCCGGAACTCTGGAGGTATATGGTAATTCGCACCATCGCCATGGGACGATAATGAACCTGCGCTAAAGCGGCGTTCATTAATTGCTTCGAGCACCAAATTAAATTTGCATTGGCTATAGAGGAATACGCTTAAAAACAAATCGCCGTTAAACGTGTCGTTATAGTTAGTACATGCTCTACCTGGGCAATATCCTGATCGTGCACGGTGAGGCCAGCACAATTAAAAACAAATCACAACTTTGAGCGGCGATGATAATGAATTCATATTTACTATCCAAGCCAGCTGGATTTAATCTAGCGCTAATTACCATCATCCAATTCACCGTCATTCCTAATGTACCTAGTTCACATTTATTTTGACCACCATATTTAAGGAAAAAATATATCAGTTACATAGAATAAACTTGACAAAATGTTTACGCTTTACACAGAGTAGCTTGTCTCAATTTCCGACTAACCAAATTGATGATTAGTTGGCTCTAGTCGTTCATAGATGGCACAATGAAAATTTTGCTTGATGTATAATTAAAAGTTTTCAGTTTAGAACTAAATGTCATGCACGGTAAGGATATGGTATATGGACATTAGCGACATCTATCAATACTTGGTGTGAACTAACCATTAGTTTAGTTAGTTGGAAATTTAGAAAAATTTGGTGTCACAGTATAAATCATAAATTAACTGTTAATACCGACATATGTGTCTAAATTTCCTACCTACTAAATTGATGGTTAATTCGGAATAGTTATTAATAGATGTCTCTAATGTTCATAAACCATAATGATCCTGATGTTTAATTGATAAATCCTAATTTATTTAGCAAATTTTAATTAAACATCAGACGCGGTGTATTTTATGCCATCTATGAACAACTGGTATGAACTAACCATCAATTTAGATAGTCGGAAATTTAAAAAAATAATTAACGTCAAGCACACGATATTAAAACTCTAATACTGTGAGCTTCATAACAATTATTTCTACTATATTGCTAAATTAAAGTTAGTTTTATTCTAATTCCCAAATTGAATTTGTTGTTTATCAATTGTTGGAATGTTTATTATCGATGGTGTTGAATGAAAAATTTAGTACGCAATTTCGGATTAAATGGTAGTCACTCATTTAGAGACATTTTCTACGAGAAGTCGATGTGGTCTACAAGTACTCAACATTGTCTAAGAGTTGTCGTCGTTTTCTACGAGTAGTCAAAACTATCGACACGGTCACGTGAAAACTAGTAGATGGTACGTAAAAGCCAAACTCTGCAGCTGATTTTAATAAAAATAATAATGATCTATTAGTGGAGTGCAGAGCTTTGCGCTTATCCACCTTCCACGTTAGTACACAGACTTACATTACTTTTTAAAATCCAGATAAGATTGTTTCGAATTATTTTTAATTTTGTGGCCAATCGAGAAGACTAACGAATACGTTTTTATATCAATTCAATAATATTTAATTAACAAATTTTGCACAGGTGACTTGAGTGAGCCATTTATTCTTGTTTCTAGAATCTTCTTGATCTTCATCCAATGCTTCGAAATTCATTCAAAATTTGCTAAAAAAAATTAAATTTCCACTATAAAAAATACTGCACACGGTCATGTAGTTTGTCCTAAATTGTCCTAAAATAACAGCATCGTTTATAATTCAACTTGACGTGTATTTTGTATACCTCAAAATCGTATTAAAAGTGCTTTGTCCTAAGACATTTATAAGAAGTTAATACAGCTGGAATTGATATTTTCACTTTGTACTAGACCGAATTCAATTTAAAAAATTGGATTTTTCGAGAAATCTAAGGAAACGGTGGATATAATATTCAAAACTTGTGTACCATAATATATCGACCAATGTGTGGTGGCGGCACATAGGTCGATAGAAAAAATATTTCGTGACGGTGGTTTGTAATCAAATAATGTTAGAATACTCGTAGCTCAAAAATAATTCGTTATACGTTTGATATGGATGGGCCTATTTTGTCTAGCCAAAATTCCAACTCTCCATCATTTGGATTTTGGAGCATTCACAAAATACTAGATATAGTGCTTGGTGAAACTGGAGCTTGTCACAGTATTTATTTCTTGTATACCACAAAGTCAATATTGGATTGATTTAGATTGGTGTCAATAGTGTTACGTTTATGGTCACTATTCAGCTCATGAACATTCTAGATCCCAAAGCATAGTGAGGAGAGAGCTGATCTAAATATATTCGCAGTTGGTGGTATATTATTATCCTCATTAGAATACATGAATTGTCTTCATCGTGTATGTTTTGTGGTAAATGCTCTGATAGACTCTGAAACGACTTTAAAGTATTATTGGCTGAGGGCATGAACATGGGAGACTGCATTATGCTATCATAATTAGATCCATTATGTAAGCGATTAATCTCTGCTAATGAGTTCCCATCACCGTGGTAGGAATTAAGGTTGAGTTTAGCTGTTAATAAGTTTGTCCATAAAATTGATCAGAGGAGTCCTTCAAGGAAGAGTGATTGTACGTGGCGTTTAGCTTTGCTAGCACATTAAAATTTTGATTGTTTTCTTTATCTTATATTATAGTAGGAATGCTATATGATACAAGTTTCCCGTGTTTTATCGCCCACAGTCTCCAGTAAAATTTCTAGAAGAATCTCTTTTATTTTTTTGGAAACTTAATTTTATTGTCTACAGCTTGCAAAAAAAGTTTATACTTTTGATCCGTGAAGTCAATTGACATCAGTTACCATCATAATCTGATATTGACTTAATATGATCTGCAGCGTTTCTTCTACTTTCTGTTGCAACTATGGTAACGTTCGGTCGTGTTCTTCAGACTTCAACGTCTTTAATTGCAATTGTCCGACAAAAATGTTTAATCTAGATCCATTCATAAGAAATCTTGAGTGGGTTTAATACTTCGATTTTTTAAAAACTTATTTTGTAACTTAACTCCCACTCAATTATAAATTCACCTTATTTCCCGCTTCTATTTGGAAACGCAAGGAGTTTTTTTAAAGGTGATTACCGTAATTACCGTTAACGGTAATCACAGAAAATTCAGGAGATGCTCGAAAATACGCAGATGAATATAAATGCCAAGAGAAACGAGCTTAAAGAAGAGCGCATGGAACGAGACCAGTCTATTGAAAGCCTGAAAGAAGAATATCAAGGAGCGTAGGAACAATTCCACGCTATAATTGATGCCCTTCGCCTCGGATACTCAATATTTGGTGATTACAAAACGCCAAATGATCCAGTAACCATCAGCACCTAAACGTTTCAGCAACAATAGGACTAAGAAAAATTAGTTTCAATAAAACTCTTCAAGAAAACATGAAGATGACAGTCCCAAATCAGATAGGCCAACTAGCAGCGAATACCTTATTCAGTTCGAGCTATTAGGCCTATCAAATCAGTCGAGTGACAAGCAGATGTCAAATCAATTAGCAACCAATAGAACCAGCTCATTTACACAAGTCATTTACACAAGATAGCCACGTTAACCTGAGATATCGAGTGCAGAAGACAAGAGAGGAGTTACCAATATTTGCAATGGCGGTAGAAACATTAGCAGCGGGAATACTCGAAATCGATGCAGGATAAAGTTGCTCTGATGCAACTTAATGATGGCGTTGGTGATGAGGTACAAGATTTAATGCGGCCGTACCAGCTACCCTTGCGCACACACTTATAAAAGCCACGAAAATGTATTCTATAAGGCAACCAGAATTTATCGGAAACTGATAAGAATTACAGAAATGTTTAATTGCATAGATGCAGGGGTTCAAGCGGTCCATCGAAAAGACGAATCAGCCTAAGATGGGTAAATTTGTTAATCTCCTGCAATTAGAGGAAGATACAAAATGTCATTCTGGAGAAAACGAAAAGTTATACGGGAAACGGTGGCGGGAAGCTACTTAACGTTGGACTTCACCGAAGAAACCGGCTCCCAGAAAAATCACTACTAAATCTCTACACTCAACTG
Source organism: Nephrotoma guestfalica (assembly GCA_963691935.1). Lineage (NCBI taxonomy): Eukaryota > Metazoa > Arthropoda > Insecta > Diptera > Tipulidae > Nephrotoma > Nephrotoma guestfalica. The sequence goes on from OY829914.1 coordinate 249,114,489, forward strand.
CGGTTCCCTTTTGTACCTGCAAAATAGGACGGATTGGTAAGACGATTTGCTTGAAGAAACCAATGTGTTCTTGAGAACGATACTGGAGAGAAAGCAATAGTTTTGGGACAGAAGTAGCTAGATATTCAGATTGGCCAAAAAAATGTTTACCTCGTAATTGTCGTGAAGATGATAGATAATTTTAACCTGGGCTCAAATTTTTTGGAGAAGCATGGCTGTATAATCAATTTAGAGACAGCCAAATTCTATACTGATGAAGAGGAAACCATAACAAGACGTAATTTTGAACAAACGTGCCGAGAAGCCCTTTCCCTTAGAAGAAATGACAACTCAAACTCATAATTGAAAAATACCTGGTAGTGTATTTTTCAATGTGTGTAGTATTCAATGTGTCGAGCAAGCCCATTCAACTGAAGCGACAATTCGAAACTGCGAAAATAGAAGTACCGCTTGAGATAGAATAGAAACCTTTTCGTAAACTTGAATGCGTTAGGTGACAGAACCCGATAGATTACAGCAATACAATGTCGAGGTTTAACATAGACCCAGGGTTATCCGCGGAAATGCAGACGCTTTATCCCGACGTTCTTGCGAAGAAAATTATACCAACTGTGTATTTCCAGAGAAGGAACATATGTGAACGACATTAAGGTAGTAAATTAAACAATTTCAAATTGAAACAAAATGAGGACAAAGAAATCTCGATGATCAGAACGATGGTTGTCTAACGCGGACCTGCCAACGTGGGAAGATTTGCCTAACAGTTCTACAGGTGAACACTATGGCATCAATGAAACTATTGAGAAAGTCGTTATTATTGGATGGAGTGCCGGAAGGATGTGGAGGAATGGTAAAAAAAGGTGTCACATTTGTTTTACCAAAAAGAGTTTGGAAAGCCCTTCGAAAGGATTAAAACCATCGATATCCTATTGCCGCTGAAATTAACCAGTCGAGGAAAAAATACCTATTGGGGGTTATTGACTATTTCACTGAGTGGTCCGAACTCGAACTATAGCTCTACGTCCTCAGTCGGCTGAACTAGTTGAAAGACATAATAGAACAATACTCTATTAACTGTCTTACTAACATAGCCTGTCTTACAAACTGGGATGAAATCCTGCCTCTATCCATTATATCATACCGATCGACCCACCACCCTCGACCTACATATCAAACGCTAGTAGCTACGATGTTCGGCAGAGGACTCAGACATCCAAGTGATTTATTGCATGAACCAAAACCTCCTCCAAAAGTAGAAATAGCAGGGTTTCAGTATGTAAATAAATTAAAAACACACCTGAACACCTATTTCGTGCGGAAATTGAGCGACGAAATGAAGACAAGATATGATACCCATGCCAACACACGCACGTTTAGTGACGGAGATTTCGTGTGGCCATGCAATCCAAAGAGACGAATTGAGCGCTGTTCAAAGCTACAAAGTGATTGGGAGGGGTTTTAACAGATCATGAAACGGCCCTAAGTCTACGAACCAAACCAAACATTGTTCACGTAGATCGTTTTGCCAAGTATAATGGAGACAACTTCGAACTTTGACCTAATAAGAGACGGCGTGTGTAACGAATTTCCTGACGAATTGACAGGCTGTGCTCGTGGTATTTTAGAACAATAAATAAACGATTATAAACTACTGGAATGGTAAACTGCCATCTCTGGACCGACAGCCGTACTATAAGCCAAAACAATCGAGTGAGGTTATGTTTGAAAATTTTCAGTGAATGATACAATACACGATTACGACAATTCCATTTATTGTCACTAGAAGTAAAATTTGGTGGATGTATGGAGGTTCAATATTGGGAAATATTCCCAATAGTCGCAAATTTCATTTTGATAAGAATTGTGGTGAACCAACATTTCTTGGACTAGTGAATCTTCGGCATAGTTGACAGTAAATTGTACTAAACCAACCATTTTGACCATTGGAGAGGGGAAAAACAAATGTTGGTATAACATTGAGCCGACGGACGATTTTAAGGCAGACTTGAGGCAATAAAAATAAATTAGTTACATAGTTAAAGAAGACGAAAATCTTTTGTTAAAATTGTCTTGGTGATAAATATTTGGCAATCATTTTACAATAGCATCAAATATTTTCGTAAAATTCGCCTTATGATCATCGTTGTGGACAAGTTTCATTGTTGAGAGCAACACTGTTCTGCAACACTTTCTTTCATTGTAGCAATATTTTCGGTTGTACATGTTACTGTCAGCATGTTTGCTACTGAACCAGTGACTCAAATTTGAGCACTAAACTTTTAATAAATGGACGATTTTGTTAACAAAAAACTCGAATTTTACAAAATGTTGTTCTGTAGATCCTGCAGATGTATTCTACTTATTGTAAAACGATTTTGAATGTCCGAGAAAATTTTACTAATTTCTTTACGAACTGTTTAGTAAAATTTTTAGTAAAAATTTCTCGAATCGGATGGATCATGAGAAGTTTTTACTAAGCCACATTTTCCTTTATATGTATTAGTTAGTTAACCCTGTATAAGACGAAACTACAAGATTTTGATTTTAAATTTTATTTAATTTCAAAAGACCCTTAAAAAATTTATTAAAAAAATTAAAAAATTAAATAAACATAATGACATATCAAAGATTCAAAAAATATAAAAGCACCTTTTAAAGATTTTAAGTGTCGTCATTATTAAATATGAACATTAAACTTTCAAACCCGTAATACAACCCATCAAAAATACGGTCAAATAATTATAATTAAAACGAAAATTTCCAAATACGTATTCGTAGTAACATGCGAATCGCAATCGATTAAAGCTGTATAGCCAAACGCTACATGTCTATGCGGATCGTCAGGGTGTCCCATTCTGGTCCGTTCATTTTATCATACTTAAGACGAAAATGTCCGAAAATGGAAATTCTGTGGAGCGAATCCTGGAGATTTTGCCACATAGCCACATACATAGTGCAATAGATTAAAGCCGTTCAATTTCGCGAAAATACGCCACATGTCTATGCGGATCATCAGGATGCCCCATTTTGGTCCGTTCATTTTATCATACTTAAGACGAAAATGTCCGAAAATGGAAATTCTGTGGAGCGAATCCTGGAGATTTTGCCACATAGCCACATACATAGTGCAATAGATTAAAGCCGTTCAATTTCGCGAAAATACGCCACATGTCTATGCGGATCATCAGGATGCCCCATTTTGGTCCGTTCATTTTATCATACTTAAGACGAAAAAGTCCGAAAATGGAAATTCTGTGGAGCGAATCCTGGAGATTTTGCCACATAGCCACATACATAGTGGAATAGATTAAAGTCGTTTAATTGCGCGAAAATACGCCACATGTCTATGCGGATCGTCAGGGTGTCCCATTTTGGTTCGTTCATTTTATCATACTTAAGACGAAAAAGTCCGAAAATGGAAATTCTGTGGAGCGAATCCTGGAGATTTTGCCACATAGCCACATGCATAGTGCAATAGATTAAAGCCGTTCAATTTCGCAAAAATACGCCACATGTCTATGCGGATCGTCAAGGTGTCCCATTTTGGTCCGTTCATTTTATCATACTTAAGAGGAAAAAGTCCGAAAATGGAAATTCTGTGGAGCGAATCCTGGAGATTTTGCCACATAGCCACATACATAGTGCAATAGATTAAAGTCGGCCAATTTCGCGAAACTACGCCACATGTCTATGCGGATCGACAGGGTGTCCTATTTTGACCCGTTCATTTTATCATACTTAAGACGAAAAAGTCCGAAAATGGAAATTCTGTGGAGCGAATCCTGGAGATTTTGCCACATAGCCACATACATAGTGCAATAGATTAAAGTCGCCCAATTTCGCGAAAATACGCCACATGTCTATGCATGATAAAATGATAAATATAGTATGATAAAATGAACGGGTCAAAATAGGACACCCTGTCGATCCGCATAGACATGTGGCGTACTTTCGCGAAATTGGGCGACTTTAATCTATTGCACCATGTATGTGGCTATGTGGCAAAATCTCCAGGATTCGCTCCACAGAATTTCCATTTTCGGACTTTTTCGTCTTAAGTATGATAAAATGACCGGACCAAAATGGGACACCCTGTCGATCCGCATAGACATGTGGCGTACTTTCGCGAAATTGGGCGACTTTAATCTATTGAACAATGTATGTGGCTATGTGGCAAAATCTCCAGGATTCGCTCCACAGAATTTCCATTTTCGGACTTTTTCGTCTTAAGTATGATAAAATGACCGGACCAAAATGGGACACCCTGTCGATCCGCATAGACATGTGGCGTACTTTCGCGAAATTGGGCGACTTTAATCTATTGAACAATGTATGTGGCTATGTGGCAAAATCTCCAGGATTCGCTCCACAGAATTTCCATTTTCGGACTTTTTCGTCTTAAGTATGATAAAATGACCGGACCAAAATGGGACACCCTGTCGATCCGCATAGACATGTGGCGTACTTTCGCGAAATTGGGCGACTTTAATCTATTGAACAATGTATGTGGCTATGTGGCAAAATCTCCAGGATTCGTTCCACAGAATTTCCATTTTCGGACTTTTTCGTCTTAAGTATGATAAAATGAACGGGTCAAAATAGGACACCCGGACGATCTGCATAGACATGTGGCGTATTTTCGCGAAATTGGGCGACTTTAGTCTATTGCTATGTAACGACCGACTAATCGATCGAATACAAAATCATCGAGTAACGTGTCTGAGCACAGCTTTTCCGGCTACTGACTCAGGACAAACGGGGGGATTCTTAAAATTCAGACACATTACACGACATCTTTAGCTGTGCAATTAAATTTTAGAAGCGCCTGTCATCATCACCCTTCAGAACTTCACTCCCAATTATATGAAAATTAGTACATGGTGTTTAACGCAAATCCAAGTTAGAGTTAAATACAAAATTTAATTAACAAAATATAAATATCTATGCTTGAAAACCCCTTTACCAAAATCAATTATCTCGAAAAATATTATTACCGCATATAAATCGTAAAATGATAATAACAGAAATAAACAAAATAATATTATCATATCAATTAATGACTAATGGACTGCTATATGAATACGTTTTCTTATAAGTCCAGCAACCACAAACAAAAACATCAGTTTAACAATTATTACAAAAAAATCAATTACCGTAGGTTCCACGTTTCTTTTTGTTGACACCTCTTGTCTGAATGTTCATCAGCAGCGTACGGTACCACGCCCAAAAACAGCATGCGGATAAATGCGGCTCCTCCTGGTACTTCCGAACCAATATATTCACCAGATCACGATTCAGTACAGCTTCAACGTTATCAATATGCTTTTGTTTTACACCAAGATTCGTTACACCACAAAATTTATTGGTCCAAATTGTAAAGCAACGACGGATAAACGAGGGTCGTTTAAAAAGTTCCACTTGACCAAGCGAGGAAATACAAGGGTGTTTTGGTAAGTAATCAACACCACAAACGATTTTATGTTACCAATAAATTTATTTACAAAATATTCGTTTGGTTAAATACATAGTTCATTTATCGGTTTTTTTTTAGATGCACTTTCAATTTGTGTTTGTAGCTTCTACAATTTATTACTAATTATTATATTAATCGCGGATACATAATTTGTTATCCCGTTCGATTATTCACAGCAAGGTATTTTGTCACATAGGTTCTTATATATAATGTTTTCGTTAACCTTTTAACTTATTAATTTCACGAAAAACTACACCATACATTAATTTTAATTAAATTTTGCCTAAACTGGGCAATATTTACTTTAATTATCCATTTTCAATTCTTTTGGTTTTTTTTCTATTTATAATTTATTGAATTTCAATATTTAAAACGAACAACCACTTTATTGCAATTCTCGACACTTAATGCCTTGGTTTTTTCAAAAAACCAAAAACTGACCTTCTACAAAAAAAAATATGAACAAATATTTTTATGCTCTTGTTTCCCGCGCAAAACACCTTTCCGCTATCCAAAATATTCTATACGAGTCAAAGAAATATGAATTACGGTTAGCTTATTAAAAAATATAATTTTTTTATGCCGGGGAGATCAACCCAAATTCTACAGCTTGTGAAATCAATTCAACTGAATTGTTACAGCTATTTCGTTAATTTTTTTTATTTATTTGGTACCATTTTACGTATAGTGTGGTTGGTCATAATAATTATTATATTAAATGATTAATTCAACCATTTGACTTTTTAAATATTCGATTTGTACGATGGGTATGTTTTTTTTGTTTAACTTTGTCCATTTTCTTCATGTTTTATTTTTTTTTTTCGTCTTATACAGGTAATAATACTAATACATATGCAATTGAAACAAGTCGCAAACGATTCGTAAAAACTTCCAATACGTCGATTTTGAAGCGAAAATGAATTCATTTTACTAAATGGTCCAACTTCTACAGTTAATTAAAAAAAACTGAATAACGGAACTTTTAAAAAAACTACTTTTGAGTAACTTTATTTTACCAAAATTCGCGATCTCTACAGTCCAGGTGGATTGACTATTCGGGATGAAACTTAAACTTTGGAAGATCTTTTCGTAATTTAACGGGAATCTGTGTACTGGAAGTTGTAGCTTCCAAGAGTTTTTATATTTTTGCATTTACAAGAAATGTCAAAGAATTAGCAGTGTGATATATTCGAGATGTATGTACTCTTATACTTTATTGGTAAAAGAAAAGCGGGTGTTGATCACAACTGATTTTTCTTTAATTTTTGAACCACTGCGGAAAATAACTTTTTTTATTTATCCGCGGCTATTTGATTTTGCAGAATAATAAGTGTTTCTCCATAACTTTCCTGATCTCAAGTATGCAACTGAATCTATCAAAAATAAATTTAGAAAGGAATTATGTTTGTATTGTATAATGCCAAAAAAATGCTAAACACTTCCCCCAGATAATGTTAAATTAGGCTTCAACGTGCCTAACCGACAGCCAAATTTTTTCAATGCCAACATTTGCGAGTATATCACTGTCTTAGTGCCGCAAAATTGTATTTTTGTCTGAAAACAGATAATGTACGTAGGTATGCTGTCTGGATTATAAATGAACGATAAACGAAAGAAAGCAATTTATGTCTCTTCATAGGTAGAAAGAAAGTAAGACATTAAACATTGATATATGATTTGATAATCAAATTTTTAACATCGCGTTTTCAATTTTGCAAAAAGGAAAATTTTTAAATCATTAGGGATCTCAAAACAGAGCGCACACACACACACACACACATAATGTAAAGCACGAAAAACTCAATTTGTTGTATTTTTTTATACGTTGGAGGATAAGAAACGCTTTTTTTGCTCTCTGTACATTTTTTATTATCAAATTATATAAAAATAAAAAGTTTTTCTTTTGAAGACAAAAAATTAAATTTAAATTCACACAGAAAATGTGTATACGAAACGTTATAAGCAAAAAAAGAAACGTTCGTGGAAAAAAGCTACACGAAAGCTTTCTTATATATTAGAGCACGGTGTTTTTCACCTTGTTGATATCTCATACCAATCTTTATGTGACAGGAATATATATTTTGTGTTCGCTTTTACTATTTTGTTGTATATACCTTAGAGATAGAGATTATGTTTTTGGTGAACATCGTGTTTAGGTACCGCGCACGGAACAGACCCGGTTCAAGAAACTACGTATGCCGTTTACATGGTGCTGGATAGAGAGTCGTAAATTTTATCTGGTTTTAATTTTAAATTGTTTTATCTATATATAGCGTCACTTGCACAAGATCATGATGCATGATGAGGTTAGATAATATTGTGTCGTAAATTTTACTGCACTGTGTACGCTAAGACGATGAACAATAAAGTGTATATGGTTGATATTAATAAAAATTATTATGGAGGTCGGCATTTTAAATGTGTATTTTGTGCATTTTATAATTATTGTAAAAGCGTCTTATCATAAAAAATTATGACCTCAAAATTTTTACACATTTACCAGTCGCTATATCGCCGAAGTCGAAAAAGTGTGCTTCTGTACAGAAAAATTGTCTGAAGCTTCCCTACAGCTCAGATGGATTTACAAATCAAGATAAAACTTCATACTTAAAGGTTTACTCATAAATTGGCAGATTCAAGTGTGTTTTTGTCTGAAATCGGTCTACCGAAAGTGGGCATCCTCAATACCAGCTTTTTCGTTTTTGGATATTGTTTTGAAAAGTATACCATTTATGAGAAAACCGTATTAATTAACAATCTTTTAAACTACCATTTAAAAGATTGTTAATTAATATGGCAACAATCCCGGTTGCAATCAGTTTCCAAAATTTAAGTGGAAATGACAATTGTTGGTAATAAAAACTGTTTTTCAACAATTGATCGGCCCCATAGTTATCGAGATGGTCTGACCGATCATGATGAGAAACCTAAAGATCGTATATAACAAATTTGGAAATGGTTACGCATCGGATCCAGGATTTCGGGAGTATGATTGAATGGCAATAACAATCAAACCTACCAAAAAGGAGACCCTGGACATTTCGTCTCATACATTTCATAAATTTAAATTTTAACGCATCTATCTGAGTAAAGTTCCGAAAAAATTTAAAATTTTTGTTCTCTTAAAATTTTGAACATAAATTTATGCGACGTATTTTTGAAAAATTTTACGCGCATGCACATTTGTTAACAGTGTAAAAATAAAAATTAGTAAAATAGTATAAAAATTGTTTATTCTAAAATGGTCAGGATTTTGGGTTTCAAATTCTTGTTCTTCAGAGATAATTTTAAGCATTAGACATTTGCGCGAAATTTATTAAGCAAATTAAACAAATTTCAAAACTGGCTTCTAGTAGTAGTAGTAGTTGCGATTATTGGAAATTACCATTAGATATATACCAATAGATTGACTATTTGGCATAAAACTTCGGACTAAAACATTTTCAAACCTGTGTACCGGAATTGGGTTTTCAATGGGAGCTTTTTAAATTTTTGCAGTGAATTTGAAAAGTTCAGAATTTATAAAAACGACAATGAATTGAAAGTTAAAATAAATTTAAAAATTAAATGAGGGGTTGACCTTGTTGGTTTGCTGAAATTTAAGCAGTTAACATATTTTTTAATTACACAAGACAGTTTTACCAAAAGTTGGGTAAATGGTATTTTTTGCTATCCAAATCAAGTGTGGTGTAGTTGAAGTTTACATAATAATTGTTTGTAATAATCATTAAGGTTATGGTCGCCATGAGCTGCACAACGGTTTATTGGCAATTTGATTTTCAATGGCTGTTTTATAGAATTAAGTAGAACCGATTAAGCAGTTCTAGTTAGAAAGGCTTTCTGGCTCATTTATCCACCTTTATTGGATTAGCAATATTGTAACAAATTTTTGAGCGTACACTGTTCAATTTTTCATTTATACTGTTCATTTTTCGCACTGTCCACTTGCTACTCCTTAACTTGCACCGTTCACTGTTAAATTACAACTGTGCATGCATTCCAAATCGGTTGCGCTTATATTTATGTTCTTGATTATTCCATTATTCCAGAAAAAAGTGCATCCAATTTCAAAGTGCTCCGTCTATCTCATTCTGAAATGTACGCTCTGATGGTTGATGACGAACTTATTCACGGTGAACACGCACTGTATTGTTTAAATATCTGTTATGATCTAAGACTTTAAGTGTCACAGATCTTGGGTATGGGCCAAGCATTCGTTGCCAAGGCCTATTTATTTAGAAGGGTTTTCTATCAGAAGTTTATGTTGTACTTTTGTAGTTTGCGACGTCTTAAAAGAATTACAATTTGCAAAATTGTCACTAACCAGTTCGTCAACCATACCGACATAACGAATTAAATCTGAAATTTTATTAAAAAAAATTTATTCTTTACCGTTTTTTTGTAAATGCTAATTTTGTCAACATCGTGCTAAACAATAATGAGGCACCCATTCAAGGTATCACTTCCGGTTCAGAGAAGTGTACCAAATATTGCAAGAATCTCCCAATTAATGGGAAAATATTAAGTTTGAAGTTTTATTCCACCTGGACTGTAGAGATGGCGAAAATAAATGCTGTATACTTTTCAGAATAGAAACAACAAAAAGAAAAAGCTCTTATAAAAGCTGCCACTTCCTGAGAACCTATTTTGCTAAAAATCTACTGAGAATAATTTATGGATAAAGCTTAAATGTTAGGTTTCATCTTGGCTCCAATCAATCAGCTTGATTGTACAGATGCCGAAATTTAGTTAAAAAACAGTTTTCGTCAAAAATCGTCATTTATGCTTATTTAGTTCATAGTCGTTTTTCTCGTAAATGATTAACTTTTCAAAATAATTAAAAAATTAAAAAGCTGCTATGGAAACTGCCACTTGCTGTGAACGGATTTACGCCAAAAATCAATGGTATATCCAAATTTATGAGTATACCTGAAGTATATTCAACTTTATCAGTCAATACGTCTGGGCTGTAAAGAAGCTACATAAATTAAGTCGGCGCGGCACTTCTTGAGTTCGGCGATATAAATCTACACAAAATCACAAAGGTCAAATTTTTCATGATTACAATTCTGACTTTTACTACGTAAAGGGAAGAAAGTAAAATTTATGTTTTAGGGACTCTGCTTGTTTCTTCACAAAAAAAATTTAAAGAGCACGAATCATTTGAGCAAAACGCAGCAATGTTTTGAGTCAATCAAACCGATGCAAAAATCAAACTTTCCTTAATTATCCAACACGACTATAAATTTCATTAATCTTGGACATAAGACGTCTTAAAAACGGCAAGGGGTTAGTCTTGTTAAATTTGAGCAAATATTAGATATTTTTTATTGGCTGAACTAGATTGGATTTGATGTGTGTGACTAAAAAAGTCAAGACATTAAGAGCAAATTATTTTCCGTACGCGTGATTGCTCGATTTCATGTTGGAATATTTTCCAAATTCAATCGCCCATTTGAACATAACGTAGCAATGTTTTAACCAAGCTACCCGATGCTGTATTCAAATATGCAAAGAATTTCTATTACGAATTGGTATGTTCGTGAAGTTTAAATTCTGTATTTCTATACAAGATGCGTACGCTTCAGAAAAACTTAGATCAGTAACATTATTGACAGGTTGTTCGAACCTCTGATAAATACGTCCAGAGCTCGAGTCCGCTTGATGTTCAAGGTGTCGCAGGTCTCTTTTGTCTGCGTATTGTAGTGATAAACACGTCCTTTTCGATATCCAAACATTATTGAATATATTATTTGGAATGAGCACTGAGTATGCGTTGCCTCTTATCTTTTGTCTGATGGCCTGATATAGCTATAGATGTCGGCTTATCGCACATGATCACGTAGTCGATTAGTATATTCTCTACTGGATTGGACTGAAATCGAAATGTTTCAGTTTTTAACGCTATCTAGCAATTTATGGATATCTTTTAAATCTTGCTCCGTTTTAGGTGATGTCAATGTTGTTAGGTTAGGTTAAGTTAGGATAGAGTTGCTGCTATCGCACACTTAGGCCAATAGTGGCCCATTGTGATACCACAAGATCCTATCTCCCCTATACTCCCGTCGAAACCATCAAGAGATAAAAATATCTTGCACTTCACAATCCGCGAGTTCCGCAAGGATGTCCAAAGGCAGTATCCTGTCAGTATCGCTACTACCAATCCTACCTCTCGTTTCCCAAAGGATATTAGTGCCTTGGAGTGCCGCAAGTCTAGTTTTGGCCAAAATATGTTTTGCTACCCTGCAAGTAAGAGTGTTGGTCCATTTCTCATTTGTCGAGGCGATTGCCTTTTTACTGAGCGCCAATTTGAGCGCTGCCATAGGTCTGCCCAGACTTGCCCTTTCCGGCTGCATCTGAAGAGTCATGCGGTACCTAGCTGGTTCGTCTGCCCTGCAGTTTCCGTGACGTCCGAGTGACCAGGGACCCAGCATATCTGGATTCTGAAATACTCGCTCATCTCAATACGAGATAATCGGCAATCCAGCGCCAGCCGTGACTTCAGTCAAACCGTCACGCCTCCCCGATCGCCACCACTTCAGCCTGGTATATGCTGAAGTAGTCAAGGAGACGAACAGATATATTAACATTAAGCTATGCCTTCTAGCATAGAACCATGCGTAAAAAATTGCACTGCCTTCTTTTCCAGTATTGATCCGTTCCTCCAGGATTCCCTCGAAGGACAGATGGTTCGGAAACCTTTATCGAAGCACAACGTTGGTTTAATATAATCAAAATTTCCCAATTCTTCCCTTTGCGATCTAACTATCGTCGAGTACCCCACTTGAAGACACTTCCGCTGAGAGACAGCTGACAGGCCACAATGTAGCCACATTGGCTGCTTACGAAAAAATTCAATTGGAATAGGGTGGAGCATTACCTCTAAAGCGCGTGTAGGTGTTGTCCATACGCCTCGCTTATAAGCATGCAGGCCGTTCTTTGCATCTTCTTCATCATCCCTATATATGTTACTTTATCTAGAGCAGTCCGCCACACGCCCACCTCGTACATCAGCACAGATCTTACCACTGCGGTATAGAGCCAGTGTACCAGCTCTTGTTTCAAACCCCATCTCTTACCTATGACGTTCCTACACGAGTAAATGGCTGTCAGCAAAAGCCAGTCTAATGTCGTTCATGGTAGGAGGACTAACTACCGAAATTTTGTATTTCTTAGTAAATAGTACCAGCTCCGTTTTGGAAAGATTGACCCCTAATCAACATTTGCTGGCTCATTTCTTAAAGAACATGAGTGCATTTTGCAAAACATCCCTAATCGTATCGAGATATTTGCCTGAGACAGCTATCGATGTCATCATCTTCATAAGTAATCACCCCTGTCCCCTCTCTCTTCAGTTCCAACAGCAATCCATTCATCACTACACTCCAATGAAAGGAGGACATTACACCTCCTTGCGGGGTTTCATTAACCACCCGTATTCTAATGGTGGACTCACAGAATTCCGAGGTACTAATCCTGCTTACCAGTATCTGCTTTATCAACCTACTTATAGAGTAGTCCACCTTCAAAAATGACAACCCTTCATGATCGCCTCAGTTTTTACATTATTAAAGGCACCCTCATTGTCCAGAAATGCTACCATACAAAACTCTTGCAAATAAATTGACTTCTCAATCATGCGTACTAGATCGTGCAAAGCTGTGTCCACCGACTATCCCTTACAGTACGCATGATGCGACATTGCCCAATTTCGTGGCTCAAGTTTTGTTCGAATAACTATATCTACCAGCTTTCCCAAGGTTTTCAACGGAAAGAATGGTAGAGTTACAGGCCTCAGGTCCTTTGGACAAGCATGTGAGCTCTTTTCTGATCTCTGGATAAAGACTACTCTGACTTCCTTTCATTTCTTAGGATTATAGACCAGTTTCAAACATCCCCGAAGATAACATCCAGCCAGGGGAGGATAACTGTCGAATTTCTTTAGATCTCTGCTGGTATAATCCGGTCCAGGCCCGCCGATTTATAAGGCTTAAAACCGGACAGCAACCACAAGATTCGTTCCCTGTCCACAATGTCCTCCATATTGTTCCTCGATGAGTTCTAGGCTCCATCGTGTCATTAAAGCTTCCCATCAAGAAAATGGGTCTCCATGAGAAGCTGCAATGATTCTGCACTTGAAGCTGTCCATGACCCGTTCAGTTTAATTAAATTACAAGGACTGGCTGGGTTAGTAGATAGAATTTTCCTAAGGAGAGAAGTCTCAGAGACCTCCTCCACTCTACAACAGAAGAGTCTCCGAGACCGTCTTTGTAACTTCCTCAACTCTTTTTTGTACTTTCTTAGATCCTCCTTGTGGAAGTCCCAATCCCGAACCTCCCTTGTGTTCTTGGCTTTAATAAAGGCTGTCCTGCACGCCCTCCGATAGGTTCCCAACTCCGTGGTCCGCCATTTCGATGTCTGCCTGCCCCTAGGCTTTATCAGGGGGCAAGCAGCATTAAATAAAAGATTACATGCCGTTGTGACAATATCAACCATGCATAATAGTTCTGCAACTGTCGCCGGAAGTCCAGAGACCTCCAGCGGAAATAATTCCTCCAACACCTCCCCCTATTTGTTCAAGTTTGTCCTTCTGGGATTCCTGAAGGCTTTCCGGATAACAGGATTAACGTTGAGGTTATATGTTACATACCGGTGATCAGAGAATGAGTGCTCTCTTGCCACTCTCCACCCCTTGTTCATATGAAAAATTATAAAAGGTTTGTATTAAATAAGTAATCAAAAAATAACTCACCTCTCTCGTTAATGTCTGTGCTTGCCCAGATTGTGTGATGCGTGTTTCCATCACATCCAAGTATAACACATACCCTTCTTTGGTCTGCTTCCCGGATCAGTTCCCACCGGTTATCCGGCGGATCCTCGTTCTCGCGATCCATATAGGCTGAGGCTAGCCATAATTTTTCACAGCCAGCCTCAACACTCACCACTGTAACATTCTCGCTACTAAAGTGAGGAAGAAGAAAAATATTCAAATCACTTTTCACTAAAATACCCGATCTGATCTTCTCAGAGTTACTTGAGTATAATAATTTATAACCCTTAGTTCTAAGACCACATCGTTAATCCAAGGTGCTTCGATTAACACCAAGTCCTCATCTAACTTAGTCAGTCTGCGAACGAGAGCTGTCGAGGCAGCTTTCGTGTGGTGCAGGTTTATTTGTACAATATTAATCATTGGAATCTGTCCTACTCACCCCTTCCTGCACTCCCTGCATTAGGATTATGCCATCTGCCTTGTTGATGCGGATGCCATCCACCACTCTTTGAGAGTTCGACAGGATGTCCCCATCAGGCTCACGAGAGAGAAGGCTCTCGGTCGTACCTCGCCCGCTTGGACATATCCCATTGGGCCCGTTCCCCGTCGCTCCCAGGCTGGTCTTCCGCGCCCGTATCGACCTCATCTTTCTTATATACTTTAAGAGTGATCGAACTGAACCCTAAGTTGATCACTGCCTTTGATTTTGCAAAGGAAACCCGGGGTTTTGTATTGAAGCATGATTGCCAATTTAAAGCCCTCCTTAGCTTCCTCCTGCTTTACAGTCCTCGATTATTCCGTTGGAAGATCGGGATTACTGCCCCGAATGATCTCGAGGATCTCCTTTGGCTTATCCGGCTCGGTTGGTAACGAGATGAGTGCCAACGGCCTGCTCGGGATTTCTCCTTTACAGACGGCCTCAAGCCTCGCGCCTTCCATGCCTCGCATATACTTCGGTCACTGCCATTTTGTAGAGGTCTACCGATTTCTAGTTCGACCACGCAGTTAACTTCACGTGCCCGATCTCTACAGGATCGCTCCCTTGGGATCTCACTGAATAGCTTCGGTTTTTGATCCTTAGGATTACCCGACATCATGTCTGTGTGCACCTTGCTTCACTTGCTGCCGCCCGCTTCAAGCTCATCCTCTGTCGTGTGAGACCTCTGTCTTTTAGGCCCAAGGATCCTTTCCGAGCTATTGCAGCCGACAGTTTTCTTAGCCTATGCCACAGATTATTTCTGTTTCACTGTAAGCTGCCCGTCATGGGTCGCAGCCAGTTTCTCTAAAATTCTATACGCCTTTATTATTTCCAAGAATTAATTATGGATATGGATAATGTTTTTTATTTATTACTTCGTATTTTGTTATAATTTTTAATTTAAATAAAATTTTAAAATTTATTATGTTTATCTGTTTTATTTTATTTTACACGATCACTTTTAAACCACCTATGTTTTCGGCGATATAGATTGGTTAGACAGCTGAGTTTCAGGTAAGCACAGAATCGCTTGAATTATCTTGTGGAATGTGCTGCGAACAGCACACTGTTCTCTAATTTTATGATTAAACCACTAACAAATTATGACTAGCTGGCTTAATAACAATTCACTAATCAAGTCACCTAATAATTTTTACGGCGGTAAACCTGTTTCGGCGCCAGTTGTAATAGAGTTATCTCGTAGAGATATTTAAAAACTAATCAACTACTGATAAGATCAACTACTGACACAGGATGAACATTTAGAAGAATCAAAAGCTAGCTCCGCCACTATAGTAACAAAGGAAAAATAACACATTTTTACACGACTAAAATTGATGGTTCTTTTGAAGCTCTTTTATCATGGAGGACAGCTAAGGATGGACTTATAAATGCCAAAGGTTACCAAAAAATTTCACAATCAGCGAACATAATTAGACAAATAGTGCTGGATTATGCAAATAAAATACGTAATTTAGTAAACACTGATTTGGCATCGCTTAAAATGCGTGGAGAGAGATTCAGCTTAACGTTCGATGAATGGACGACGGTGAAAAATCGACGTTACATAAATATTAATATACATAATGGATGAAAATTTTAGAATCTCGGCCTATCTCACGTCCGTGGTTCAATGCCTGCTGAAAAGTGCGTACAGCACCTAAAGAGCAAACTACTTCAATTTGAAATTTGATTAATGACCAAAATTGATTAATGTTGGTCATCAGCTCTGCTTAGCACACGGCATTCAACTCGCCGTAGTCAAGGTTCTTTAAAAAAACCTTACTCGCAGCGAAGATGAATTTGACAAACAATTAGAGTATACTGAAGCTGAGAATACCCAATTGATTAATTCAGGAAACTCTGATGATGAGGATGATTCTGAAGAAGATAATGGTTTTGAAATTATTTCAAATATGAGACACGAGAAAAATTCCAAATCAAATATTATACTCCAGTCTAAAATTTATCCTTTGGTAAAAAAATACGTAGAGCAATTAAAATTGTTCGGCGACCACCAACCAAAAATGATGTTCTTCAAAAATACATAAAAAAATAGGGAATGAGCTTCATTTAAAAATGGATTCGCAGACGAAATGGAACGGTTTGTTCGATATGTTGGAACGGTTTGATATTCTCAAGGACTACATCAGAAAGAGTCTCATAGAAATAAAACATGAAGTTAATTTTTCAGATGACGAATTTGAAATGTTATCAACAGTCATTTCAGCTATGGGACCGACAAAAATATAGCAGTAGAAAAACTATGCTGCCAGAACACCAATTTATTTATTGCCGATATTACATTAAAATTTTTATTAGATGAATTATAGGTAGGTACAAGTAGAACTTCATATTCGGATGTATTTCAATACCTCAATTTGGGCTCCAAATATATACAACATCCAGAACAAAATGATGGCATATTTAATAAAACAAGCCGTACAGCTATTTAAAATTAATTGTTGAAATGTTGGAACGTCTGTTTGATGAGCAAGTAACTAATGAAACAGTTGAAGTAGGACCATCATATACAACAAAATAATTACGAAACTCTATCATTAAAGGACAAATTGAACCAAGTCATTAAATAAAATGCATGCGTATTGGCATTGATATCGAAACAGAAGTAGAGCCGCCGCCAAGGACTGAATGACTTATTATGGCGAAATGACTTATTATGAAGATGTAAAATTTCGAGGGACATTCTTAGAATTAGTTATAATTTATTTAAATTCAATAGGGCCTAGCGCTGAGTCTGAAAGCGCCTTTTTAGCTGCTGGTTTATTTTGCACGAAGGTTCAGCCAAGATTAAATGGCCAGAGTTTAAATGCTCTTTGTTTCTTAAGAGCTGTTTTCATACAACAAGAAATGAAGAATCATTAAACCCAGATAAATAATTACTGTAATCATTTTATTTTTATTTAATTATTAAATATTGAAATATATCGAATTGAAGACTGTTTATTTGATTAAAAATTCAATCTTTTTATAACAATTGAAAAAATATATAAAAAATAAAAGTATATCGATAAATTATCGATAAATCAATACTACTACGTATGCAGTTATACACTACTAACTATACACTACTAACAATATTTTTCAACTTTCATATTTAAACATATTTTTTGATGGTTTTCTTTTACCTAGAGTAATGAAACAGGCACACAGCTTGCCGCGTGTCGGATTCAATTATTCTCTCATGAAAATTCTACCATAATTTTCCAATTCAAATATTTTCTTATTGTAAGTTAGAAGATTTCTTAATTTAGCTATTTAGGAAAATATATAGAAACGGTTTCATATTCTAACTGATTTCTTGCTTACACGTGACATTGGTGGCAATTGTTGATGTTTTTGCTAACTTATAAATTACATATCAAATTATAAAACCTTGGGAAAATACCTTTGTGAAGTAGGCCCAAAATTGTATCCCAAAAAAGTACGATTTTATTGGTTGGTAATACCAAAGCAATAATCGTGATATAAAAAACTCTCACGACAGAAAATTATTAAGTAAATCACCGCATAAAATTTAAATTAAATGCCGTTTGCAAAATATCGTACATTTTTTTGTATCAATATACGTATTTAGGTTAGAACAAATAAAAAGATAAATAAGGACAAATAACATTTCCAAAATAGCCATTCTTTTAATACCTTGTCGAAACTATTCGAGTACTGCCGTTAACTTTGAGATGCTTTTCTATTAAACGTGGTTCAGGATCGTTCATGCCAGTAATCGTTTTTAGGGAAATCGGAGGTCTGGAGGGTCCCCGTTGTCAATATATTTCAATATGTACCTTACACCAAAACTTGCATTCGTTTTAATTTCGTGCCGAAACTATTCGAGTACTGCCGTTAACTTTGAGAAGCTTTTCTATTAGACGATGTCCAGGATCATCATGCCAATAACCGTTTTTAGGGGAATCGGAGGTCTGGAGGGTCCCCGTTGTCAATATATTTCAATATGTACCTTACACCAAAACTTGCATTCGTTTTAATTTCGTGCCGAAACTATTCGTGTACTGCCGTTAACTTTGAGATGCTTTTCTATTAGAGGTTTTTCAGTAGAATTCATGCCAATAATCGTTTTTGGGGGAATCGGAGGTCTGGAGGATCCCCGTTCTCAATATATTTCAATATGTACCTTACACCAAAACTTGCATTCGTTTTAATTTCTTGCCGAAACTATTCGAGTACTGCCGTTAACTTTGAGATGCTTTTCTATTCAACGTGGTTCAGGATCGTTCATGCCAATAACCGTTTTTGGGGGAATCGGAGGTCTGGAGGGTCCCCGTTGTCAATATATATCAATATGTTCCTTACACCAAAACTTGCATTCGTTTTAATTTCGTGCCGAAACTATTCGTGTACTGCCGTTAACTTTGAGATGCTTTTCTATTAGAGGTTTTTCAGTAGAATTCATGCCAATAATCGTTTTTGGGAAAATCGGAGGTCTGGAGGGTCCCCGTTGTCAATATATATCAAGATGTACCTTACATCAAAACTTGTTTTCGTTTTACTTTCGTGCCGAAACTATTCGAGTACTGCCGTTAACTTTGAGATGCGTTTCTATTAGACGATATCCAGGATCATTCATGCCAATAATCGTTTTTAGGGGAATCGGAGGTCTGGAGGGTCCCCGTTGTCAATACATATCAATATGTGCCTTACACCAAAACGTGCATTCGTTTTAATCTCGTGCCGAAACTATTCGAGTACTGCCGTGAACTTTGAGATGCTTTTCTATTAGACGTGGTCCAGGCGCATTCATGCCAATAATCGTTTTTGGGGGGAATCGGAGGTCTGGTTTCTGAAAAACAGATCTTTGGATAACAGATTTAGATGGTGGGCCAAATATTTTTTTTTTAAATGTAATAAAACAAAAAGTTCTCAATATTTTTTTAAATTTATTTTTTCATTGTAAAGAACAATCTTTCCGATTATTTATGGAATACTATTTCATTCATATGACTGCCTCGGCTGGCCTTGACGTACTCCATACGGTCGGTCCAAGTTTTGAGCACATTTTCGATGGTATGCGGCATTATGTCTTCAATGGCAATGCGAATATTGTTCTTGAGAGCGTCAATCTTTGCTGGTTTATCGGCGTAACACTTATCTTTGACGGCACCCCAAAGATAATAGTCAAACGGCGTCAAATCACAGCTCCGAGGCGGCCAAATCACTTCAGTATTTCGGCCGATAATTCGATCTTCGAAGACAGTGCGCGAAAGATCAATTGAAACGTGTGCTGTGTGGCACGGAGCGCCGTCTTGTTACTAAATGTTGTATATGTTGTACAAGGCTCCTTGCTCATTTTCAAAGAAAAATGGCCCAATGATGCCACCGGACCAAAATCCGCACCAAACAGTCACTCGTTGAGCGATGCATCGGCTTCTCTACGATCACGTGCGGGTTCTCCGTGCCCCAAATGCAACAATTCTGCTTGTTTACATAGCCGCCAAGATGGAAATGCGCCTCATCAGAAAAGATGATTTTTTTACCATGATTTTCGAAGTAATGTTTCAATATTTCCCAGCGTTGTTCAAGCGAATACACAACCATTTTCGTTCAGCGGAAGGATAAAACTAACTTTCTGTCAAATCAGAAGTGACATAGCCCTTACTACTCAAAAAACCGCTAGTTCAAAAAAAACTATTTGGCCCATCGTGTACATACAAAAATACTTGTGCATTTGACTCATTTATTCAGTGTCTTTGTCACTCAAGTGTCAGTGTCAAGTAGGATCCGAAAAAATTAAAATTAAATCTAATGAATTACACTCAATTCATAAATTGGTTAGTGTTATGATCGGAGAGCATACGACCAACCAACTGGAGCTTAAGACTAATTGCGAGTGTAATATTACTCGTGTATCAGATTTCTTTTGTAAGGAGTGTCCCAGTTTAACAGCAGAGTTCAACTGTTTAATTTGTTTTAATAAAAGTGTAGAGAAAAGACCTTACGTTCAGATTGATATGCAGTTATTTGAAAAAACTGGGATGCAAAATTTAGAAAATTGCCTTATTATTTTTCCCCGGCTTTGCTGTAATCAAACTGTATTCGCTGAAAAAATTACAACAAACACTTTTGTGGTTTTAAATACCGAATATTTGAATTGTTACAGTCAGCCAAAGGTTCCCTTAAAAGAAATTTTTCCAAAATTATCATTGGACGGGAAAACATACTTTGTAAACTCCATTGTTAATTACAACGATAGTCAACTACATTATACGGCATATTGCAAACAGGACAACTATTGGGAACTTTATGATGATTTACAAAATACGATAATCAAAATTCGAAATGAAAAACATAAAGTAAAGCCTCATTTAATCTTCTACTCAGAAAATTAATAATTGATATAATGTTACAGATTCATAACTCGTCCCACTGCTCAGTTAAAATTCTAAGCGAATCCAAACAAGAAGTAAGACAAAATAAGCCGTTTTATTTAACAGCCGTTTCACACTACCAATTGCCTCAAAAATCGCTATTGGCACGTATGCTACTGAGCACACTCTAATAGAAAAGCATCTCAAAGTTAACGGCAGTACTCGAATAATTTCGACGTGGAAGTAAAAGCAATAGCATTTTCAATACAGTACTTCTTATTGGTGAATTAGCTATACTATTATCAAGCTGTGATGGAGACATTTCAAAATTAATTTGAAATTAATTTTCAATTATTGATTATTCCTTGAACGTTGTTTAATTTGGTTTCAATTCAATACATTTTTTGAGCTGACAGTAAATTTCCGGCTATCATGACATTTT
Organism: Nephrotoma guestfalica; assembly: GCA_963691935.1. NCBI lineage: Eukaryota > Metazoa > Arthropoda > Insecta > Diptera > Tipulidae > Nephrotoma > Nephrotoma guestfalica. The sequence goes on from OY829914.1 coordinate 249,135,999, forward strand.
TGTAGTATAGCGACAGTTTTATTTTTGGCTGGCAGTATAATTATGGCGGGTTTTCCTGTAGAGATAGATAATTTTTGTGGAATATTTTCCAACCACTTTAATATAACAAAATTGCAGTCTTACTTTAAAATCCTTATACTCTCTAAATTGCCAACATATCGTGATTGGCAAATTAGAGAATATTTCGAAATCGAGTCGAAAATCTAAAAGTCTGAAGTCATAGAAAAACATTTCCATTCCCTTTAAAGCTTGAAGATACTTTTCTTCATGATGTCATCGCATACAGTGAGGATGATTTATACAATCTATTCCAGTTCACATATGTTTCCACACCCGCACACATACGCACACAAAATCTAACCCAACAACCGGTCGATGGAAATATGAAAATTTTATAAAATGTAAACCATTATAATCATATTTAAATTCAAATTTTCACTCGAACACAGCATACACTGCCAACAACAACAGCCCAATACAAAATGTATATAAGCTCAATAAAAAAGCTTCTCTTTATATAAAAATCAATCAATGCTTTTCTGTGCTTTTTTTTATTAAATTTTGAAAAGTTTTGAATATTTTAGATATTTTCTTCAGTATTTTGTCTGTGTTTCATTCAAGCGTGTGTGTTTATACATAACTGCCGTATGTAGGTTACTTATCAGTTTATCATTTTTATGTCTATTTGATTTATTCTTGTATCTCTCGCAAATTCATGGAAGGGAAAGACGACGGGTAGAACGACTATAGCGACACAATATTGAAAGACAATAAAATCATAAATAAGTTTTTCTGTACTGGAAAATACACTTCAGAGATCGGTTTACATAACACAAATTCGGTGTTTTACTTCTCGACAGTTGTTTTATTGTATTATATGATCTCTGTGAAGATGATATATGTTGATAGATGAATGGTGATGATGATGATGATGATGATTTTGTTGTACGATAATATAATACAGATCCGCGTAATTTTATTAGTACAGCAATCGAATCGGCTTAAATGTATCATCTACGATGAAAATGGATGTATACGCACACCTGGAAGCAAAATAGAAGATGACACTCGGCAAAAGTTAAGTTGGTCGGCCGGATGCACAACAATACGATAAACAGTAATTTTAATAAAACACAACAACCAGAAGAATGTGTATCGTTTGTCACATAAAATACCACCCTGTCACACCCACTCGGTGTAGTATAAGAACTTTTATATAAGAACGTAGAAATTTTGTCACAATAAACACGAAAATATATAAAAATTGGTTGTGTCTCAAATTACTTGTCATTCATCATTCGTTGTTTTGTTTATCGCGCGATTTGCATAGATTAATGTGCCTCTCCTTTGCATATACACTATAGGAGGGTATATTGGGTGCGTGTATTTTATTGTTTTTTGTTGCTCGCGTGCGAATTGAACAGAATTTTAATTAGATTTTAAAACTGGCAAAAACGTTTACAGTGAAAATCTGTTATAAATCGGTGCCGAATTAACAACGTATATTATTAATAGCGCGCATGCTGCTGTATGTAGAGTATTATCTCACATAAACCAACCCATCTCGTTTTCTCAGGCCAAGGTTAGTTCATCAATTTATTTAAATTTACCAGAGTTCTTATTTTTTGTATTCTTAGGATACACAAACAACTACCTAGCATATTCAAATTTATTTGAAATGGATTTTATTATATCAAGCTCACACAGACAAAGCAAACACAACAGCGCTTGTGACGGAGAAAATGCTCTTCCCACCTTGTGTTATGTATCATAAATATTAAGATATTGCTAAGATTGAATATAAGTTCTAAGTGTTGTCTTTTATATAAGGTTTAAAGCATGCACATAAGGTTATAATGCGAGCTGATTTTATAATGAAAAGTAAAATGGATGATGTTTGGTATAGACTTAAGGAAATTCTCGTGATAATGTAATATACGTACGATGAGATGACTATCTAAAGGCCTTTCCTCTAGCTTAAAACAAAATTATTGCTGTTAACTATTGGGTGTTGTGTATTCTTAATCAATTATCAAATCATTTAATCCTCGCCAGCTTACTTCTAGAAGGATAATTCCAAACAAAACTGTACTAATAGTACCGTAAACTCGTCAACAAAGTTTACATGATTTCTCCTTGGTCTCCTTGAACTTTGACAATAATTTAATCATCAAACTTTGTCGTTAATAATTTGTTGTTATTGATAATTTCTCTATCAATTATAAGCGAATTCTACTATATAAATATAATTGATTGTTTTTATTTATAATTATATTAATATTTTAAAAACTAGTAGAATATCTTATTCTTATTGTTTCGAATAACAACTTTATATATGTTACGGCATGGCAAAGGGAAAATGGTTTTAATTTTTATTTTCGTTTGTAATGACTAAATCTTTAATGTGACATCCTTCGTACTATTTTTTTAGATTGCTTACTGCTGGCCTTACTTTCTATGAAAGAATTAATCTGGCTCAACAACATCTCCCGAAACTGGTTTGCAATTGCATGGGAACATGAGACACGAATATCAATTGATTTGAGTTCTAAACCGTATTCAACGACTTGCTCATGCACTATCATGTAAGGAGCCTTCCGCATGTTTCTTTTGATTTTTTTTTTTTGAATAACTGAGATGTGCGGAATTGTCTCAGTAATCTGTTGCTAGACAGTATACTGCGGAAGACGCATAAAACAATTTTTGAGTAGGAATTGGGCTGAATTGGAATTCTAACTAATTTTAGTTTTGGGGAAGCGGGACTTGACTGGACCACCTCTAGTGGGTTAAAGCCAGGTTTGGTTTGGCTATGGTGAATTAAGATTCGAGCATAATTAGTTAACAATTTCCTAGCACGGCCGAACTCCAGAAAAATACATTTTTAATCCCCACCCAATTCTGAATACCTGATTTGATATTTTTTGGTTTTGTTTTGTTTGGGATATGGCTATAAGTTCCATTCAGAATGGTCGGATTGTAGAACTACATCAAAAAGACACGTTATAATCCCAATACAAGCTGATCGTTTTATTGGAATCCTAGACCAGCTCTGCAAAGTAATTTGAAAGGTTATCGGTTGGGAGACGGCGGATCCATTCATTAAACCTGATTTCAAAATTTCGTCGAATTCGGCTTTGCACACTGAATTACACCATCATTTGTTGAGAGATGGCCTAGTTCCATTGCATTATGTTAGAGTGCCAATCCAATTCTGCACATATTTGACAGTAATTGTTTGAGGAACGGTAAAGCTCCATTGTGCATGCTATATTATGTCCTGTGTAGTATAATTATATTTGGTGATTAAACGAATTCTTTGGTGACCAAAATTATTAAAACATACGAAATTTTTGCGAATTCTAAATTTATTTAGGATATTTTAATGGATGGATATTTTAAGGGATATTTGAATGCAATCCGGTAGTTAATCTAGTTAATTTGGCATTGATTAACATTGATAGTTTCCCAAGAACCCTCACCCCTCACATATTTTTTGCAACTTTTTTTTTTGCTATTTCGTGTTCGCCCAATTCAATGGTTAAATACTAATGAATTTTCGAGTTATTTTGAATATAGTTCAAATAACTTTGGTTTCAGGAAATTCTACTGTAATTTGCTGAGTTGCAGAATGATTAAATTAATAAATGTTTCAATTATTTAGGAAGCCGGAAAATATGAATTTAGAATTAAATTTCAGGAAATTTACAGATGCTTGTGAATTAATGCTTCATTGTAATTGCTGATTGTGTAGTTTAGAATTGTGTTGTCATTTTATTACTAACGACTTTACATAGGTGTCTGTAACGGGTCGAGGCAACCAATTTTGGTTAGGAAGCCGAAAAGTATTAATAGAATTAAATTTCAGGAAAATTCCAGATGCATGTGAAATAATAATATTTTTTCTTAGGTTGCCGTTTTAAAGAAGCAATTGTTGAAGACCAATACCATCGTTATCCATTAACCTATTAAGCCTTTATCCTTCATCTAGTAGATTAGAATTGTGTTGTCTTTGTGTTACTAACTATCGGCTATACCTAGGTGTCTGTAACCGGGCCGATTCTGTCCCACTTAACTAACCTATCCAATCCTTCGGTTTTGTTATGTGTAAAAAAGGGTGTACGGTGGACCCGGCGTCATCCGGGAACTCAAGCCTAAGAACTTGGTCGTACATTCAAAATCAATCAATCAATCAAATTCATAATTTCTCTATCAATTATGATCAAAGTGACACAGAATAACCCACGTATGTAAATCTGGCCCGAAAACCATCCCGAAAAACGCCTTTAAAATTTAGGTATGTTTCTCCGCTAAATTCATCAAAAGGCTTTTCAGCCCGAAAAAATAAAAAAATGTGGAGAAAATCAAATCCCATTTCGAGAAAGTAAAAACAATCTCACGTACACACAGCAAATTTTAAGTATAAAATTACATTACAGTGGGGATAAGGGACCTCTCCAGCTGATTTACTATTCACTTCGGTTAGATTAGGTATCGGAATTTTGCTGATATGTCGCTGTAAAATTCTCCGTTCCCAGAGATTGGCAGATATAACGGTATATGTCTAATTAATGTACTAACCGTCAGAATTAAGCCCACAAATGCTCATTACCTTACAGTGGGGATAAGGGATCTCCCCAGCTGATTTAATATTCGCTTCTGTAAGATTAAGTATCGGAATTATGCTCAATATCCCTGAAAAATTTTCCGTCCACAGAGTTTGGCAGATGTACCGATATATGCCAAAGCGTAATTCCGATACCTAATCTAACAGAAGCGAATATTAAATCAGCTGGGGAGATCCCTTATCCCCACTGTAAGGTAATGAGCATTTGTGGGCTTAATTCTGACACTCAGTGCATAATTTGGGCATGTACCGTTATATCTGCCAAACTCTGTGAGGTGGAGAAATTTATGGTGACGTATGAGCATAATTCCGAAACCTAATCTAACAGAAGCGAATATTAAATCAGCTGGGGAGGTTTCTTACCCCCACTGTAAGGTAATTTTATACTTAAAATTTGTTGTGTGTGCGTGAGCTTGCTTTATTTTCTCGGGATGGAATTTGATTTTCTCCATATTTTTTTGTTTTTCGGGCTGAAAAGCCTTTTAATGAATTTAGAGGAGAAACACACATAAATTTTAAAGGCGTTTTCGGGATGGTTTTCGTTTCAGCGTCACATACGTGAATAACCCAACATTTCCTATCAATTATGAATTCCATTGAATGTATCTTTTGACGATCCGTCAGAACGCATCTTAAAATTGCTAGGTGATTCAAATTTCTCTAAAAAAATTCATTTATTTGTAATAAATGCAAAACCAACGACTTGCTCACACAACTCTCGAGATGCAATGATTATGTGGAAGCATCCATGAAAAACACAATTGAGTTCAACTGCGAGAGATGCCTAGTAACTAAAGATCTACGTCATTTACTAATATCAGCATAGAGGAATAATTTCGTAAAATTCTTAAAACTGTCGACAACTTCTAATTAAATCTCAACGAAATAGTGGACAACGAGTTAAACAAATTAGACACGCGATATCAAATCTAATAGTGGAGAGTTTAGTTAAACGAAATTAAACCAAATTTTTCAGAATGGAGAACATTGCGTATATCTAATCGCCATGTAATAGTGACCCAATGATACAACAACAACAGTAACACTATGTCACCATCATCGCCTGCTTCACTGATACTGTGGAAAATCATAATACTTTGTTATACACGACGTTAATTCAAACTTACACCAGCCTTTCCTCCATAATGTAACTCCAATTCCAAAACACATTTTTGTTTGCAGATTTACTCAAGTCTTCGAACTCGTGTTCTAATTCTACCTTGGTACAACGAGTTTATGGATGTAATGGGACTATAACTAACAGGAGGAAGGGACTATCTGCCTACCTGTGTCCGCGTAGTCCGATTGAAACCAACCGCAGTTTCTCGTGGATGCTATAGACGTTAATCTTGAACTTATGTTTAAGTGACATTCGTCTTCCTGACCTGCTATGGAGACATTCAGAGGATTGCATACATTGCGTATCCTCTAACTCAACTACACCCAAGAAAGTTTTATTTCCGGATAATATTTTGAACTCCGGTGTATTCCAAATAAATAATATCAAAAACAGCTTGAACAGACAACTCGATCTGGTATTTTGACCTAATGCTAATAATTGCACTGTCAAGAAACTAACCTAATCCTTACAAATATTGACTATTACCATCCATCGATGTCAATCAATTTTTGCCGTTACCAGCTACATTGAGATTCTAACAGCATGCTTTTACTCTGCCAGTTTTGAGTGTTGTACGCTCTTTAAATTCTCCTACGAAAATGTTGGCAGAAATTTTAAAACCTCAGTCCGAATGCTCCAAACTTTCTGATGTAAGAAAATCTCAACGCGAACCCAAACGGTTTTGGCAATTTTTGGTCGTTCTAGCGACCCAAACATTCATTTTCGAATATGCATGCACATTTTCTCAAACTTAATTTGTTTTTGTGATTTTGAGCCTGACGTGAATTAACTTAAATATTTGGAAGGTTGTACTCAGACACTCCTAGCATCCACTAATGTCGTTTCTAGCACAGTTATTAGGAAAGTGATCAATCTGATTATCGATTTCGACAGTTGGCTCAACTATTTACAGCACTTTACGATAAACGTCGTAAATGATAAACTGTATTTTCACAGCAGCCCTCTGTTTTCTGATATTCAGCACGGTTTTTAAAGGTCAACCACCAGAACAAAACACACATACATGGCGGGGAAGAAGGTCGATGTCTCCACTACAGATTTTAGTAAAACCATCGATATGGTTCCCCACGACATAATAAGGGCTCTGGGTCTTACTGCTAAATATGGATAAGTTGAGAATTTTAAGAGTTATGATTATATTGTCATGCTTCGTTAACACGATGACGTATGTGTTCAGCACAGTGATAATAACTACAAACCATAACAGTTTGTGTCATATTTTTTTATTTTAAATCGGCAAGCTTTTACAAATATTTCTATCGACTCAACGAAGCTTTCTTGAAAAACACGTGTAGCCGTAACGAATTTAAATTTAATATGCCATCGTTTCCTTCTGGAGGTAGAGTACTGTCGTTTAGTTCGTTTAAGCGTTTCTCTATACGATTAGCGAATAAATGAAATAATTTCCTATTTATTTATTTATAAAGTAATCTACTCGTATTCTGTGTGTTACATGTATAATTTCAGATTAAATCCGAACATTCAATATTTAACAAAAAAATTTACCGACCAAACGACACAGTGGTTAAATCTTGATAGGGACAGGATACAAAAGGGATTTGCATCATCCAATCACGGTCGGACATGGAAATGAACACAACTATGATCCCCTGTCGGAGTGCACAAATCATATAGTTCACGCAACTCATAGACACAATTTAAAATATTTAATAATCAAGCATTTGTTTCACAGCTTGATCCCGTACTGCTGCCACCATTTGTTGAGGATTACATGTGGATGAAACCAAATGACGATGCGATCATGAATATCAAATCACTACAATAAGTATTTAAAAACACGCACGCTGAATTGATAGTAGAGCCGCCTGGTTCAAAGTGCTTTAGTTGCTGGTTTTGTACTATAGGGAAGTTTCTGACAAACTAAAAATGACAAAAAACTTTACAACAGCCCAAAAAGTGTAAATCTACAAATTGTTACAATATCCAAAATACCAAGCTAATTTAGCCATAACTATGTGCATTGCCATTCTTTATGATTTCTACGAGCTCACTTAGTTATGCAGTCCTAGATTTTTCTAATTTTAAAATTTTGCAATAGTAGAAAGTGTAAAGTCGATTCGATTGTCAATGACAAAGCATCGTAAAGATATCTAAGTAAATCGAAGTATGCTATGGTGTAGTACTGACTTTATTGCCTCTTCTGAAGAAGCCAACATACTTGTGCGAACCGTCGAAGCATAAATTTTCTATGTTGGAATCATAAACGATCGAAAAATTAGAAAAATTCAACCATTCGAATTCACGTGGTTGGATGAGTTCGAGTGGTTGAATATGCGCCCAAAATTTTGTCAGCATTTGAATTTACCATCGATAATGAATTCAAACGGTTGGATGATGAATTCGAATGGTTGAGTATGTGTCCGTGAATTCGTTAGCATTTGAATTTACCACCGATAATGAATTTACGTGGTTGGATGATGAATTCGAATGGTTGAATATGCGACCGTGATTTCGATAACATCTGAACTTATCATCAATAATGAACTCACGTAGTTGGATGATGTATTCGAATGGTTGAATATGCGACTGTGGTTTCGTTAACATCTGAATTTATCATCAATAATGAATTCACGTGGTTGGATGATGAATTCGAATGATCGAATATGCGGCCGTGATTTCGTCAGCATTTGAATTTACCACCGATAAAGAATTCACGTGGTTGGATGATGAATTCGAATGGTCGAATATGCGGCCGTGAGTTCGTCAGCATTTGAATTTACCACCGATAAAGAATTCACGTGGTTGGATGATGAATTCGATTGGCTGAATATGCGACCGTGATTTCGTCAGCATTTGAATTTAACACCGATAATGAATTCACGTGGTTGGATGATGAATTCGATTGGCTGAATATGCGACCGTGATTTCGTCAGCATTTGAATTTAACACCGATAATGAATTCACGTGGTTGGATGATGAATTCGAATGGTTGAATATGCGACCGTGAATTCGTCAGCATTTGAATTTACCACCGATAATGAATTCACGTGGTTGGATGATGAATTCGAATGTTTGAATATGTGGCCGCGATTTCGTTAACATCTGAATTTACCATCGATAAAGAATTCAAACGGTTGAATGATGAATTCGAATGGTTGAATATGCGACCGTGATTTCGTTAACATCTGAATTTATCATCTATAATGAATTCAAACGGTTGGATGATGAATTCGAACGGTTAAATATGCGGCCGCAATTTCGTTAACATCTGAATTTACCATCGATAAAGAATTCAAACGGTTGAATGATGAATTCGAATGTATGAATATGCGGCCGGATTTCGTCAGCATTTGAATTTACCACCGATAATGAATTCACGTGGTTGGATGATGAATTCGAATGGTTGAATATGCGACCGTGATTTCGTTAACATCTGAATTTATCATCGATAAAGAATTCAAACGGTTGAATGATGAATTCGAATGGTTGAATATGCGACCGTGATTTCGTTAACATCTGAATTTATCATCTATAATGAATTCAAACGGTTGGATGATGAATTCGAACGGTTAAATATGCGGCCGCAATTTCGTTAACATCTGAATTTACCATCGATAAAGAATTCAAACGGTTGAATGATGAATTCGAATGTATGAATATGCGGCCGGATTTCGTCAGCATTTGAATTTACCACCGATAATGAATTCACGTGGTTGGATGATGAATTCGAATGGTTGAATATCTGGCCGCGATTTCGTTAACATCTGAATTTACCATCGATAAAGAATTCAAACGGTTGAATGATGAATTCGAATGTTTGAATATGCGGCCGTGATTTCGTCAGCATTTGAATTTACCACCGATAATGAATTCACGTGGTTGGATGATGAATTCGAATGTTTGAATATGTGGCCGCGATTTCGTTAACATCTGAATTTACCATCGATAAAGAATTCAAACGGTTGAATGATGAATTCGAATGGTTGAATATGCGACCGTGATTTCGTTAACATCTGAATTTATCATCTATAATGAATTCAAACGGTTGGATGATGAATTCGAACGGTTAAATATGCGGCCGCAATTTCGTTAACATCTGAATTTACCATCGATAAAGAATTCAAACGGTTGAATGATGAATTCGAATGTTTGAATATGCGGCCGCAATTTCGTCAGCATTTGAATTTACCACCGATAAAGAATTCACGTGGTTGAATGATGAATTCGAATGGTTGAATATGCGGCCGCGATTTCGTTAACATCTGAATTTAAGATCGATAATGAATTCACGTGGTTGAATGATGAATTCGAATGGTTGAATATGCGGCCTTGATTTCGTCAGCATTTGAATTTACCACCGATAATGAATTCACGTGGTTGAATGATGAATTCGAATGGTTGAATATGCGGCCGCGATTTCGTTAACATCTGAATTTAAGATCGATAAAGAATTCACGTGGTTGAATGATGAATTCGAATGGTTGAATATGCGGCCGCGATTTCGTTAACATCTGAATTTAAGATCGATAAAGAATTCACGTGGTTGAATGATGAATTCGAATGGTTGAATATGCGGCGATTATTATTTTGCTATATAAATTAGAGACACCGGATTTGTTTTGCTTTGCTCTGACGTATTCAATTTTATGGATAGCAAATCGTCATATATTTCCCAACATTTACATAGAAAACTTATGCTTCGACGGGTCGCATAAATATGTTGGCCTCTACAAAAGATGCAATAGGGCCAGTGCTACACGATTGCATACTTTGATTTACTTATACATCTCTACGATGCCTTGTCAATGGCCCTCGAATGGTTGAATTTTTCGAGTTTTTCGATTTTTTGTAATTCAACAATTTAGTGACGTAAAATAAATTTAAATAAATAGATTTTTTTATATATTCCTTAATTATTGCGTGTTGCTCGTAATTACAAATTATTTTTAAAAATTGTAATATTCTACTGCCGGTTTTGTGGCATCATTAGCAAACTATTGGCACTCCAAAAGAATACCAGCTGCTCATAAGGCAACATATTAAGGAATATTTTAGTTAAAATTTCGCTAAATCTGAGAAATACTGTTTTAAAATAATATTTCACAGCTTGCATGTTAGATTTGGTTTTAATTTGATGATTATATGTTTGTCAGCCTTAAAAATCCAATCTAGGAGCAATTACGATTATATAATTCGCAAACATGGTTCAGACGACAAATCACGTTCTGAACTCACTAGAGCCAACATTTTATTTTTAAACAAAAACATTCTTCATGATTAAGAAACAAATTTAAAAGTAAAAAAATTATGTTCTTATGTTATTTTTCTAGCTACGAGTACATCTTCTCAAGTCAACAACCCTCCACAAAAACGAGACGTTTAAAACAAGAGAAAAAAACATTTTCGTCGCGAATTCATTAGAATTCTGTCTCTAGATAAAACTAATTAATGTCATTAAATGTTCCGCTCGCTTTTTATTACAATTCTTCCCTGTTTCTTTAAAATTCGTACACATACATATATAGACTAAAATGGCAGAGTGTTGAGGCGATGGCTCGAAACTTTTTCGTCAACTTTAACATGTTTTCAGATAATATTGAGAACATTTATATCTTAAATACTAAATAAGCTGTGTACATTGCTTGATTCAAAAATAATAAACCTTACGCCAACAAGAGATCCGAAAATTTGTTCGAAAAATCCTATATAAAGAATTGCATTCACCTGGAATTAAATTTTCTTATACTCGTGTAAGCACGATCCAATATACACATCGACGAAATGGTGTGTGTATCGTTAAGTATTTCGTGTACACTCAAAAAAATTATTTTGAGCACCACTTGTTATAAATTTGAAATTTGTTTCCTCAATCTCTGAAAATTAATTCCAACGAACCCAATTTGTTTAGAAAAATTTAATTCAGTTTTTAATGTGTATGCTAGGGAAAAGTAAGAAAAAAGGATTTTTCACTTTATCAAAAAATAAGAAAATAAAAGGAGTAACAGAACGTAACAAACAAATATAATCTAAAATTAAAAAGGATACGTAATAATATTAAAAGCTTTATTTAAGCTTTTTTCGTTTTAATTTTATTTTCCCTTGGATAAAACATTGTCATTGGTTTGTTGTTCTTCTTCTTTTGTTCCGGTCTCTTACATACAATATATCATGAAAACAAATGAAATATACAAATACAATTTAAGAAAGCGCCAGAAAAAGGTTAAATTTTTGGTCATAAAATATCTGTTTTCACATTTTCACTGTCTGATAATAAATGGGCTGAGAACTTTTGGGGTGGAAGAAAAGAGGGAAGTTCGCATAGTTAAATTGTTTGATTTCATGAGCAAAAGAAGTCTTATATACGATTAAGTACAAAGGATTAGTAAAACAGCGAAAGGATATGTTACCAATTACAATTTTAAGTTGGATAGTTTAGTTGATAACCTTCATTTTCAGACTCAAGATTTTTGCAGATTTACCTATCATTCGCTATATCGCCGAAGTGTGGTTGGTGGTTTGCTTTAAGATCTTTATAATACAAATACTTGACTCGTTTAAGAAACTTACTACCATCTCTTTTCATAGTTGATTGCTGTTATATCAGTGCAGCCACGTTTGTTTTGGGTGATTGAAAAAAAAAATTTTGTTATCTTTGCAATCTGTTCCGGTGCCGAAGCGCTTCCAACTGTTTCACGGTTCACTTTTCCCGCCTGAAAAAATGTTCAACCTGAAGAATTTTGCTTTGCGCTCACTGCGCTTTTATTTGTGAACTGAGCTTACACCGTGTATACTCGGTTCTTCAAATTTTATTGTAGGTGTACAATAGTAATGTATTTTATGAAAACTAAACAAGAGTTCATAAAAAATTTATTTACCAATTTACACATAAAAAATAATTCAATAATGTATATTAACCCATTAAAGTCAAATATAGTAAGTATTTTTGTCAAAAAAATGTTTTTTTTATAAAAACAGACAGAGTACACTCATTTTTATAGAAACAGTCAGTCAATTTTTATAAAACAATTTGTTCAGTTTTACTCGGAGTCAGTAAACGCTGGATAATTTTACACCGCACAACATTTGCTCGCTGTACGCTGGGTATAATTCTGCTAGCTCAGGTTGAGTTAAAAAATTGGGCCTATGTAAAAAATATAAGCAAAATGTCGAAAGTTACTGTTCATGTTAACAATCAGCAATTAATGGAACCATTTTAAGGACAATTTCGAAAATGTCGGAAAAAATAAACCGTTAAAAAGTAGAACTTCCCACACACTTAAGTTTTTATTTCAAACGCAGAGACGTCAAACTGTTGTGTCTTTTCAACCTCAACACTGTCAATGTACTACAATGAGAAACAAAGTTAAAAAATGATACCGATCGTTGTCACTTTTAGATTATGGGGTGTGATTTACATTTTAACATATTTTTTAAGATATTTTGAAATTTTGCGATGCTCAATGGAACCTGGCCATTCCTCAACCAATAATTGTCAAATTTAGTATGTAGAAAGAATTTGAATGAGATTCTAACTTGGATTTTGAATGAAATTTTGGAAGAGTTTTGGAACAGGGTTGGGTTTTTTGGAATACCGAACCATCTTTCTACCAACAAATCTATACATACTTACAAACTTATTTATTGTGCAGTTATAAATAAATATGTACTGAAACGGTTTTAGCAAATTAAAATAAATCGTTGATTAGAACTTAATCAGACATTCATAATTATAAATTACTAGCGGCCCGCTCCGGCTTCGCACGGGTATAAAATATATAGCCTATGTCACTCACTGAAAAAATGATTAAAATCGAGTAGTTTTGATTCATTACTGCCCGTGGCCCGCACTCGTTAAATTTGGAGTAAAACAATTCCCCTTTCCCTATACCATGAAGATTTCCTTCTATCTTTGCAATATCTTAATTCATACACTACATTTTACTTATTTACTTTTTACATTTTTACCTATTTATTTTATTTTTACAACAATTCATATATTACAGAATGTCTTTATATACAACGTTCACAGCTTTCTTGTCATTAGACAATACAAACATGTTTTCTCTAGAGGTTACTCTTGAAAGAGCGACATACAGTTGGCCATGTGAAAAACAGTCAACGATCGACCCTGCGATTTATTAATGGTCATTGCAAAAGATGTCTTTACCGGAAACTGTAAACGTTTAAATTGGAAGGTTAAATCCGATGGTATCAGAGGGATTCGAGGAATCAATACATCTTCTCCGGTACCACATCCTGTGAGTATTGTGCACTCTATTATGAAAGTTTTCAGTGATTTTACCAGCAAACGCGTGCCCTTGCAAAGTTTAGGTGGTTTCAGGTTTCTTAATGAAATAACAGGACAACCTACTTTCAACACCATTTTGTGAGGAGGGAGTTCAGACGGGAGTTTAGAAATTCTGTAGGCAAATGAACAGCTTCTTCCAAGTCGAGAACAGTATCGACCGAGTAGTATATTTTCGTCGGCGCATCAATCTTTGAAAGAATCAAGTTATTTACCTTATCTACTTGTTCGTTATAGTTGTTATCAATATTTATCAATGTCAGGATAGACATTGTTGACTAACTCTTGGATGTTGTCTATCAAAACACAAAGGTTTTCTAGGTTAATCCTTCCCTCACTTTGTGTTAACTCTCCATTGTGAACTTTTGGCAGCATCTCTGGAAATAGGCTTTTCTCACGTGAAGATGAGAAACCCTCATATTAGTTTTAAGCTCTAATTTACTGACATGTGGCCAAAGGTTGGATCTTTTTAGGGAAGCATTTATTTCGTCAGCACGTGTTCCTCTAGTCACAACTGGTAGGATTTGACGGAAATCTCCTGAGAACAGATTTGTACATCCACCCATAGGTGAATTTTTGTTGCGCAAATCGCACATTGTCCTATCCAGTGCTTCCATAGGCATCTTGTTTGACATGGTAGCTTCGTCTCAGACTATTAATGAGCAGTCACGCATCAATTTTCCTGTATTGCTCTGGTACAGTGTGCGGTTCGGCTTCTTTCCAAAAGCGTAGCGGCAACGCCGGATGACGCAACAGCTAATGCAATTTTTCCGGTAGATCTCACTTTTTTTAAAAGCAGATTGATTAAAAATGTTTTTCCTGTACCTCCTGGGGCATCATTGAAAACCAATTTCCGTTCATTGTTATCAATTGTTGATAGTAATGCAGTGAATACTTTGTTCTGATCGATGTTTAATCGTGGCTCATCTTGAGCTATATTTTGTAAAAGTCTCGTTTGATATATGATGTTTCTCTTGTGTATTCGGCACTGTTAGTTAAATCTGAGTTAGTAGTATTAGCTGGCATCGGTAGCCCAAAATCATTGATCGATTTACCCTAAAGTAATTGCACTACTTTGTTCAATTCAAATAACGCTTCGTCAAATATGTTTTGATCATATTGTACATCATCTGAGTTTAACTCTCGCCGTCGCCGATTCAGAATATCACTGGCCATATTTTCTTGAAATTTGTTCCATAGTTTAACAGAATCAGTTACTTGACAAAACGCTACTATGACGGAAAATAAATATCTTAATGATGTAGCTGAACTACAAACAGCTGCTTCTGATAATGTGTTTTCCCAGTGAGAATCGTCTTCCAAGAGCCCCATAGCTTTGCATGCTGCTTGATAAGTATTGTAAACAACACCTTGTACAGTTCTTAGGTGTGCAAAGGATGTCGGGCCTTTTACAATATGCAGTAACAATCTCAGATAAATGCATTCGCTGTTGTTGGGATGAATCACGTATAGACTCTGCCAAGAGCATCCGTTTGTTTTACTCCGGGGAAACCATCAACCGCAGTACCTTGTTTTCGCCGTTGAAAAGTTTTAGAACTCTAGTTCTATGTATATAGTAACTTCGAACTCTGTCATATGTCAGTGTTTTCGCGAAATGATCTTGAGCACATAACTTGAAGAATGCTGTCAATGTTGTATCCCGCGGGTTATTAACAACTTCTTGTATATTGTTCTCAGTGAAATATACTCTTTGTCCATTTTCTAAATGAACTGCAAGGTGGACAATTGTGGGAGCCCGGTCGTGCACTTCGAATGATAAAATCCTCCATACAGCTTCAGAGCTGCAGATGTAACGTCCAGACTGATATTTTTCCATTTCATTTGGTGATTGTATGCTGAAAGTGGCTTGATCACTGCCTTTATGAATGTACTTAGTAACATATTGGATTGACTTTATTGAATTGCACAACTCTACGTTGATGTGGGCATCAAAAATTTTCAAAAGGAGCGGATTATAGGGAACGATCCATCGGTTATCAATATCATGGTTTCGGACGGTAGCATTTTGCCCACCCTGTTCTGGCGATCGTCGACGATATTTGGGATATCCGTCATCGCTAGTGCTTGTTTGAGTTTGGAACGACTTCGGAAATTTTTTGCTGCATTTAGAATCTCGCATACATAGAGAGTTCGGGTTTAAAGTCCGCAAGGGCCGTGTACCATATGTTTCTTTACGATTTCGGACAGGATCTTCATCTTTATCCGGTAATTCAGCTGAAATAACCCTGTCAATTTGGTTTGGTATAATTTTGTTCACTAACCACACCAGCAGGTGTACATGTGGCAAGCCACGTTTCTGCCATTCTATTGTGTACATATGACAGCGCGGCGGACCGAATATATGAGACTTGTTAATGAGGTGCAGGAGTTTCTGTACTTTTAAATGGAAGACTCTGTTAACTTTATCGTATCTGTCTTGTGGAGTTAAATTGGTGTTAATATTTTCTTTGAATTCCGGTTTTACTCCGAGTCTCTACACGCTGGATAATTTTACACCGCACAACATTTGCTCGCTGTACGCTGGGTGGTTCTGCTCGCCCAGGTTGAATTAAAAAATTGACCCTATGTAGAAAATAAGAGCAAAATGTCGAAAGTTACTGTTTATGTTAACAATCAACAATTAATGGAACCATTTTAAGGACAATTTTGAAAAAGTCGTAAAACAATAGACTGTTAAAATAGAACTTCCCACACACTTAAGTTTTTATTTCAAACGCAGAGATGCCAAACTGTCAATGTACTACAATGAGAAACAAAGTTAAAAAATGATTCCGTTCGTTGTCACTTTTGGATTATGGGATGTGATTTACATTTTAACATATTTTTAAGATATTTTGGAATTTTGCGATGCTCCATGGAACCTGGCCATTCCTCAACCAATAATTGTCAAATTTAGTATGTAGAAAGAATTGGAATAAGATTCTAACTTGGATTTTCAATGAAATTTTGGAAGAGTTTTGGAACAGGGTTGGTTTTTTTTGGAATACCGAACCGTCCCCTTACCAACATATCTATACATACTTACAAACTTATTTATGGTACAGTTATAAATAAATATGTACTGACGCGGTTTTAGCAAATTAAAATAAATCGTTGATTAAACGTTGATTAATCGTTGATCAATCGTTGATTGAAAGGTGCGCCCTTCTCTTGGGCGTGAAATGGAATTTACTTTTGATTTTTGTATAGGATTTTGAAATTTCGTATTTTGTATAGCAAGTGTGTTTTTTGGAATTTTTGTTTCGGGAATTATGTTGTTTGGAAGTTTAATTTTTGAATTCTAGATTTGGTTGATCCCAACCCGATCGACGATTCGACGATTATTAGCCAATTATTGCCAAATTTTGTATTCATAAGCGAATTTTGATTCTTTGGAATTTTGGACAAAGTTCTAAAACTCGACAATGCAGAATAGAACTAGGCAATGGATTTCATTACTACATTAGTTAAGCTTGATTTCTCAACTTCTTCCAGGAGTGATTTGATTCTTGTATTTAAACCATCCACTTACAAAATCGGGTTTTTTTAAATTTCTTTTACCTCCTTTTATTTAACTTGATATGGTAGTATTTGCCATTGGTAGCTTTCCAATGGCGTACAGAGCTCAAATTTTGCACAATCTTTAAGCAATATATCAAATCGAAGCTCGAAGCTTTAGCCCAGTGTTCCGTTTAATCGGGAAAAACACAAACAAAAGCCTACTATTATAGTTCTTATATTAAAATAATATAAAAATGGCAAAAGCAATAACTCACTTTTACCATTTCACTCCTAATAAAAGGAAATTATGATCACACTATCTACAAGATATTCATCGCTTTTCTTTTACTTTGGCGACATTGGTCTATATGATTGATACCTTCAAATTTTCATTTGGCATTACTAAAAGTGGTGATGATTATTGAGTAACTCGACTGTGGCAAGTCAACATCAAATAACATTTGTAATCAAAACTCACTTAAGGAAATGGAACGATTACAGCAATTAATGTATTATCAGCAATGAATAAAAGAAGGCCCCGAAAAAACATATTCTAATGGTCGAAATAAAATTCGCCATTTTTATTGAAACATTTAACGGTGCATTAATTTCTACAATGTGGACTGGAACTATATAAGAATTTACAAAATTCCGAAAGTACAGACCCTATAACCTGGTACCGCATCGAAGTCACTTTGGGAAAAACGGGAATTTTAATGGTTCCAAATTTAAAGATTTTAACTTCATTCTATCCATGTTATCTAAACTCAATAGTATATTGGCCCGACTATTGGCAAATGTTTCAGTAATGATAACAACAATTGCCTTGTCGAGCAACAATAATTAAATTTCATCAGACAATAAATGTAAACTTCAAAAAATAATATAAACAGCAACTATCAAACCTGTTTTTTAATATTATCAGTCCTCGTTTAGTAAATTCCAAATTATTATCGGACATTTTTATTTTGACAACAACAACTAATTTTGACAACTACAACAAATTTACTGTGATTCACATAAAAGTCAAGATCAATCCCAACAATATGAGTTGATTTAATCCAATATGTGAATTTATGTTTAGGTTCCAGTCATCGTAAAGTAAATTTCGGATTATTACCAGCCGTGTTTATTTTGACAACAACAACTAATTTTGACAACTACAACAAATTTACTGTGATTCACATAAAAGTCAAGATCAATCCCAACAATATGAATTTATTTAATCCAATCTGTGAAACTATCTATAGGTTCCATTCATCGTTAAGTAAATTTCGGATTGTTACCGGCCATGTTTATTTTGACAACAACAACTATTTTTGACAAATACAACAAACTTACTGTGATTCTCATAAAAGTCAAGACCAATCCCACTAATTTGAATTGATTTAATCCAACATGTGAAACTATGTATAGGTTCCAGTCATCGTTAGTAAAATTTCGGATTATTACCGGCCATGTTTATTTTGACAACAACAACTATTTTTGACAAATACAACAAATTTACTGTGATTCACATAAAAGTCAAGACCAATTCCACAATATGAATTGATTTAATCCAATATGTGAAACTATGTATAGGTTCCAGTCATCGTTAGCTAAATTTCGGATTATTACCGGCCATGTTTATTTTGACAACAACAACTATTTTTGACAAATACAAAAAATTTACTGTGATTCACATAAAAGTCAAGACCAATTCCACTAATTTGAATTGATTTAATCCAATATGTGAAACTATGTATAGGTTCCAGTCATCGTTAAATAAATTTCGGATTGTTACCGGCCATGTTTATTTTGACAACAACAACTATTTTTGACAAATACAAAAAATTTACTGTGATTCACATAAAAGTCAAGACCAATTCCACTAATTTGAATTGATTTAATCCAATATGTGAAACTATGTATAGGTTCCAGTCATCGTAAAGTAAATTTCGGATTATTACCGGCCATGTTTATTTTGACAACAACAACTATTTTTGACAAATACAACAAATTTACTGTGATTCACATCTAGACTTGATGAATTGAATTGAATTGATCCAATATGTGAAATTATAAAATACAATAAATACCAATCGAAGTTCGTTTACCGATGAATAACTTACTAATATTCCATTGGGGTTACATTGCGTTACAGTCATTCTTCGACAAACATTAACGATCCATAAATGAGACAGTCTGACCGCCTTCATGCAAACAGATCTTAAGTAAAAAACAATTAGAAGAACCAATTGCTTCTTCGATTGTCTGTGTGCGAGCCATCGAGTCTACGAATGCAAATGGCGTGCAAGATGACAACGCTGCCATAGCAAACTATGCTAAAAGCAATCAACGTATGAGACGCAGGTACATGAAACCAACCTACAAACGATGAAACGGACAAAACACAAAATGCGATAGTTAAAATATATAATACAAATTGCTTCTCAAACCGCGCTACCAACAGCTTTAAGTAAAATTAGAGATTGTTACGATCATATTTAACGTCCACTTTAGGACTCGCTTATATTCGAAACATGCATGCAAGAATTAAAACATCAAGACACTGGATAATGGACTCGGCGAAGCCAAATTAATTTGTCAGAATGAGGAGAAGGATTATCTGCAACACCATGGGGTATACAAGGTAACCAGCGCACTAAGTAACATAAGATAGTTTTTGATGCTTCTACCAAATCATCGACAGAGATGTCAACAAATTCGTAGTGTGTTGTGTTATAGAAAAACTGTACTTGTAGGTTTGCGTTGATGAAAAATGTTGCCAACATCAATAAATATCGTGGCTACTCCAAACCAAGCAGACACTTAATAACACAAATAAATTGTACATTGCAGAAACACGGGTTTAACCTGCGCAAATTTATTGCTAAAAATAAAGAGTTGCGATCTTTTCTACAAAATTAACCTATTGCCAAAATCAGGGAAATTGGAGATCTCACAGAAACAGCAAGTATGTTTGCCCATACAGTGGGACCCTCACAAAGATTCATTTTAATTCGCCGTGCATTTACCGGAACGATCACTGCACACTAAAAGAATGCTATTATCGAACGCAAGTTGCCACATTGACCCGATAAGCTGACTGGCTCCATAATAATAAAACCTGGGACCATGAATTGCAATATTTATTGAATTTATTGCTAACGGTTAGAACCGATTTAAGCATCACTTTTCAAACTCACATTCCAAGGTGGTTGCAAACAATCATTTAAGGGCATCTGTGATCGGCTTCAGTGCCAGTGAGGAGCTGAAATCAAATAAAATTACTGCGAAATTACGACTGGCGCCAGTTAATCAGATTAATCTACCTAGACTAGAACTGATGGATGTTTTATTTTTATCACATTTGATGAAAGTTGTGAAGGAGTCATTGGCATCATAAGAAGAAAATTTTGGATCACCAAGGACAAGGCAGTTTCCAGGATAGTAGTACCCAAAATCCGAGCCGTAGAAATCAATTAATGGAGAACCTGCCAGTGCAAAGACTACAATATATCCATCCACTTTATAAGGTCAGTGTAGATTATTTTGGGCCTTCAAGATACATCCAATGAGACGAAGAGGTCAAGTTCCGATGTAACGTGTGTATATTTATCTGCTATACCACTTGGGCAGTTCAAGAGTTTCCTATCAGCACGTCATATAATATATTCCGATAATGGGACTAATTTCGAACTGTTTCGTTTGCTGTTAGCAATTGCTAAAGTTGCAGGCGTCTGGCATAGCTGCAGCACTTGTATAGTCTAAGTTTGTATGGAAGTTCATCTCACATGGAACACCACACACGGAAGTAGTGCAAAAGTAAACAAAAATTAGGCGATTCGATGTACGTATCCTGGAAGAATTCTGAACCCTGCTCACCAACATGAAGGTAATATTAAACTCAAGGCCATTAGTTGCGATTCAGGTAGAAGATGTTGATTGCCACCACCTGCGTACTCCATAATTGGGCGAACTTACACCGATACAGTAGAGGAAAACCTGGAAGATCAACGAATATCACCAACAGTTAGATGGTGGATGATAAAACAAATGAAGCAGAACTTCTAGCATTCTGATTATCTAACCACATTTCTACGAAGAAATAAGTGGCAGAATGCTTTCTGGTGGCAAATTTATAATGGAAAAATTTAGAGTCATTCTGAAGAAAACGATCAAGCGATCAACAATCATTTTAGAAGTAATAAAGAAACGAAATTTTTTGTAACGTTTATCATATTATAAAAAACGCGTTTTATTCTATTCTCGTTAATTGGGTATGGAGATATTTTGGATAAGGAGCTGCATGTACCAAAATAGGAGTCCGTTCAAACACATATTTTGTTACAGAGAAACAGCATTCATCCAAAGAAACAATGTTACATACTGTGGCAGGCTGAATTAGGATGCACGCACGAGTATCTTACGATCTCGGCGACTGCAGTACTGTTTAACGAAGTCTATAGCAAATCGATAGGTACGAGTATAATAATGAAAATAAACGATGAAGGGGGAGAACAAAATCATACTCAGTAACATTAATTTTTGGAACAGTACTCGTTAAACAGAGCATATAAGTGAGATTGCTAAAGATTATGCTCGAATAAAATTGGAAACACACATTCGGCGGACTGCACGATTATGTAATATATGGAAAGAGTACTGGACGTTATACTCGACATAAGTTAAGAAATTGAACTTGTGACAGAAACTACATTGCGTATAGGGAGGAGACATGCGGAGGCTAGTCATCTAGAAAGTATACTACAGTAAAGAACTGTATGTTGCATACTTGGAACTGTCATAAAAGGCCAATCAAACGAGGTGATCGTTAACCGGGGGTAAAAAGGTTTATCTTAAGACTTCAACAGTAATAAAAACACGGAATTATTACATTGGCGAATCTACTAATGAGTTAAATTACTCTGGTTTTACTCTTAACATTATTAATTTAGTGTAACCCATATATACTTCCTCTTCCCGTAATAGTAAATCTCATTTCTAACAAAATACGAAAGAATCGAAATAGTTGAAATTGGATAGTACCCGAATAAATTTAGGGATTTAAAGAGATTATGACATAAAAGCTATTTGTTTTCCAAACTTAATTAAAATTTATAATATACCGATTGAAATTATGTTTAGATCTAGGTAAACGAATAAGCCTTTCAATTCAATACACGCAATATATTTACAACATATCATCTATTTTGTCCTACACAAAAACGATCGAATGATAACCTGACCCCGTCACATTCAATAAAAAAATATCCCACATTAACGTCATCATATAAAGCATACAATGAACAAAACCAAACCAATCAATTTCACAATTTTTATTATTAAAATAGAAAATCCATATATGCTCCAAAGGCCTATATTATATTTTAAATTCATCCACACACACACACACACACATATTATAGTCCCAAAACATGTCAAATTTCCAAAAAAGTCTATTTAAATTAGACTTATTTAACTCCATGGTGTCACAGTATACAGGGCCGATATTTGTGCCTGTACCTTCCAAGAAAGATTATATGCTATACTGAGTATTATACATTATGTTCATATAGTCAAAACAACCTTAATAATGCCATTGATGGAAAATCAGCATGATATCAGTGAGATGGAAAAAAATATTCGACAAAACACAAAAAAGGTTGACTGAAAAATTCTTCCAAACCGTATGTAATGCGTACAGGCGACAAAGACAAGATATACAGCATGAGATGAGGTACCAAGAAATATAATCCATAATAATTAGGCACAAAAGAGCGCTTTCTAACGAAACAGATCTGTCTAATATATCATGGTTGAAGAAATTTCAATATGGTTGGTCTGATACAAAGTGTTTTTCCTTAACACTATACTCGTAGTTTGTTAATTGGTTTTCTGATTCTTTATCTAAACCTACATCGTATACGAGTATATACCTAGTTACCAAACTTGAATTATATAAAGTGAACATAAATATACATAAATTAGACATAATCCATTACTTTCTTCCTAAATTTCAATTAAAGTTTTTGTTTTTCTAATACGTACACAAATTTATCCTGAGCTGTGAACAAAAACTACAACAACAAAGTATAAAAGTCTAATGCAAAGTTCATATTGGTATTCTTAAATTACAGCAAAAAAAACTTAAATCTTTTTATACGAACGTACATCCTCGTCTATGCATATTTTATGACACATATATGACAAATTTAAGATTTATTTTGATAAATTTTTTTAACAAGTTGATTGCTGTTGTTGTTATGCATATACGTACAAGAGGCATCTATGTACACATAAAAAAGTTTATTTCTTCATTAGCATCCTGAAAATAATACTCCTTAATTATTATTCACAAAGGATACAGAAATTCATTTTGGAAAATGTGTATGAAAAGTTTATGTTTTGATTTATTAAATTTTCCCTTTTAGCAATTTGATTAAAATAATTTTAATTTTATGGAAACTACAAATATATTTATTTATGGTACAGACTGCCATGCAAAGCGATAATTTTCTTTAAGATTTTTTGTTATGGTAATTCTTGCTACCTGTACCTGGCAGAAGACATAATAGTGTGGCCGAAAAAGGGAGAAGAGAAGTTTTCCTTTATTTAATAAAAGCATTTTCTTTCCTATGGATTTACTGAACTCCTAATCTTGGTAAATATGTGCATGAATGGTCTTATCTTATCTTATAGTTTTATCTTATAATTTGACTGACTATCGCAGAGATTTATGTCAATAATGCGCATCCCATAATCCACGTCCGTTCTCTTCACCGCGCTGATCCGGGCTAGGATGTTAAACAGCACTATTTTCGACTTTCAACTTAGTTGATGTCTTATTTTCCTGGAATCAATTATAATTCTATTTCGCGTAAACAATTACGTAAACGTACGTAATCTCTTAAATTGTGAGCTCTGTCCCTTTTCTACATTTCGATAAAAGTATCCGAAAAATTATTTCGTACTAAATAAAATCGATTAATCTAGTATTCTTCGAAATCATTGAAATGAAATGGAATGATGTTTCCCCCGAGCAAGGTGACAACACGTAAGAAAGAAAATACGTAATTTTAGGAATGAAATAGACTGCGATTTTACTAGTAAAACGTGAGAGGTAAACTATGCCAAAAGTCAAAAATAATGAAGTTTGTGTCGAGCGTAAGCACAGGCGCGGAATCAGAAACACCGCTCCGTAATTTTAGACGGCAGTGAAATTTTAGATCGGAAGCAACAACAATTTTACAGGTTTTCTCCAATTTTTTCAAAATAAAATACAAACAGCACGCCATAAAATTTAAATTCATTCAAGGCGCTTTTAGGCCCGTTGCACACTTGAGCTATGTTTTTCTAGGGAACTGAGCTATGTTTTGAGATCACAGCTTCTCGGGTTATTTTACAAAGCTGAAATAAGTGAAACCGAATTCCTGGAGGTCAGCTCGAGCTACTCGTACGTCCTGATTTATTTAAATGCTATATTGAAACTTATGGGATAGAAATATAGCTCACATCGCTCTTTCTGGGAGCGATGTGAGCTAAGTATTTATCTCGAAGGCGAAAACAAACTATCTAAGTATATTGCTTTACAGATTGGGTTGATACTGAGATTTATCTACAATGTCTCGCTTATTTGAGTTTTGGAAACCAAAACGGGAGAGTGTAAAATGAAGACATAACTCACATCAGTCAAAAAATATATTATGGTTGTGTTCGTTCGTTCTTTCATCCTGCTATTTTTTGATGATTTAGGCCCGTTGCATATTTCAGCTAAGTTAAGCTAAGCGATGTAAGCTATGTTCATAGCTGTTGGTTGTAAATAAAGCATTTTAATGGATCGTTGCACATTTATTATTTCGAGCGATGCAAACTAACTTAGCCCAAGTTGCGCTTGGCTTGCTATGGTCAGCTACATCGCTCACACATACATTGGGCGCGTTCAGGACCGCTAACTGTTGGCATCATGATTAGTGAAATCATCGCCAATTTGATTTCAAAATTTCATAGTACTAAACATTTTCATAACGTTGGCTTTGATTTTACTCAACATGTTTCCAACTGTTGGGTGCCCTGAAAGCGCCCATTGATGTTTTTTGTTTTTTATAGATTGACGCATATTTAATATTAATTCATAGTGAATTTTGGATGACATTTATATTGTAGATCAAATTTAAAATAACGTGTGAATTATTATACAATATAACACCTAAAGTTGTTTCTGGTTTATAATAACAAAATTTAAATTAAATATTGGCTGTTAGGGAAAGAATTCCGGATCCAATAGCACTTATCAGCAAATAATTCAAATTCTAACAATATATTGACTCCAGGAGTTAAGCATTCTGGAAGCGGTTTTGATGGCTATACTTAACTAAAGTATTTCAAAATAATAATTAATTTCAGATGCGGTTCAAAGGGAAGCTGACACAATTTGAAACAGTCTGCAACCGGGCCAGGTCTGTCACATCTACTGTTTGTTGTGCATTCAAATCAAATCAAAATTTATTAATCCTATTTAATTAATGATGAATTTACATTTCAGCTTTAGAGGCAGATGAATAATAGAATTTTTAATGTAGGTTTATTTTAGGTGCTGTTTCCAAGAAGCAATTGTTGATGGTCATTAAAACTTTTATCCCTTGTATTGTCTTGTGTTGTACGATCAAGGTTCTTGTAACCGGGTCGCTCTGCCAAAAAAAAAAACCTTTCCTCTCCTTACCATTGCCTACCTTATCGGCTATTTCTAGGTGTCTGTAACCGGGCTGATTCAGTCCCATCCAATTAACCTGTCTAATCCCTCGGTTTTGTTATATGTAAAAGGAGTGTACGGTGGGCCCGGCGTCTCCCGGGAGATCTTGTCTAGAACTTGGTCGTGCATTCAAAATCAATTAATCAATCAATATAACACCTAAAGTTGTTTATTAATTTTATAAGTGTTAAACATTAATTAAATTCTAAATTTACAAAGGATATTTGAGCATTTGTGTGAATTGTGATAAAAATCATATTACGAACAAATTTAAAATAAAGTTATGATTCATAATCTATAGTGTATATTAGTTTATTGTCAATTGACATCGATTGTGTATACATAAAACAAATGAATACAGCTTAAACAGATTCGTAACGCAATGTCTACAACACAACTGGAAGAACCATATCCTGTCTTCTACCTGAGAAATCGGTACGTTTTAAACTTGACAGAATAGGAGTCGGATTCATCTGATGATGATTTTGATGAAGATGTGTTATTAATTTTACTCAGGAAACGAAAAAGGCGTTGATGGTATTCAAATTTTTTGATGAAGAGATTGACATATGGCGAGTTTCACTGCTTATTGCCCGATCTGACGAGCAGTTCGAGGAAGTGCATAATCTAATCGAAAAGGACTTAGGAGGAGGCAATAATTCGTATTTTCGGCCGGCAATTTCCACAAAAGAAAAACTTGCTGTTTCTTTAAGGTGATTTAAAAATAATTTAAAATTCATCAATATTTAATAATCCTTTTTACGTTCAAGATATTTTTCAACTGGGAGTTTATTTCGGGATCTAAGTTTTAATTTTCGCCTGGGTGAGAGCACAGTAGGGGCAATAATTCAATCGGTGAATGATATAATATGGCAAAAATTGCAACAAGAAGAAATGCCGGAGCCTATACTGAATCATTTTAGCGTGAAAGAACAAACAAACATCCATACAAACAACATTGATATTGCGCTGATTTCTGAGACGCACTTCTCCAACAAAAGTTTTATCAGAATAAGGGGTTTTAATTCCTACTGGACAACCCATCCTAGTGAAAGAGCGAGAGGTGGTTCAGCTGTACTAATCAAAAATAATATCAAACACAATCGACAAGAGGATATTCGTGAAAACTATTTGCAAGCAACTGTTATCTCAATCCAATATAATGGCGCAGATCTAAATATTGCAGCAGCGTACTGTCCTCCACGGCATACACCAACGAAGTTACAATTTAATAATGTCTTCAATAAACTCGGTCCAAGATTTATTATTGGAGGGGACTACAATATAAAACATACAGATTGGGGTTCCAGGCTTATTTCTCCTGGGAAAGGTAACACCTTGTTCAATGCCATTCATGAAAACAAATGCGAATATCTGTCCCCAGGGGGGCCAACGTATTGGCCAACGGATGCAGGAAAAATACCAGATCTACTGGATTTCTTCATCATAAAAGGTATTCCTCTAGGTTACACTAGAGTCGAAGGAATTAACGACCTAACATCTGACCACATTCCTGTGCTGTTGTCAGTAAGCGCTACAGTAATAAAGAAACAGAAAAGGCAAAACCTTACTAATAGATTCACGGATTGGGACATCTTTAGAGAAAAATTGGAAGAGCTGGTTGAATTAAAAGTTAGTATTAAAAGCAATGAAGAATTGGAACAACAAACAAACAATTTTATTGAATACACTCGACTGGCTGCCAGACTAGCTACTCCTGAATCAAAGGACAAAGCGGAGATTGAAGTCAAATACCCGGCTGAAATCACGGAACAAATCAAGGCAAGAAGAAGGGCGAGGAGAATATGGCACCTCACTAGAAATCCCGCTGACAAGACAACTTTTAGTCGAATAAGTAACAAAGTCAATAGACTAATCAAAAATTTCAAACAGAATTGCCTCGATAACTACTTAAGCGGGCTAGGTCCAGAAATGGATAAGGACTACTCGTTATGGAAAGCAACCAGAAGATTTAAACGACCTGTAGTTCGAGTACCACCTTTAAGGAATGCTCAAGGCAGTTGGGTTCGACAAGACAAAGAAAAAGCGGAACTCTTTGCTCAACACCTAGCAGCAGTGTTCCAACCCCATGACATTCAATCCAACATTGATGTAACACCTGTTTATCAACGAAATCAGGACTTTAAAAGGGTCACGCCAATGGAAATTGCTAAAGAAATCGACAAAAATCTTAATCATAAAAAAGCACCAGGAATTGATGAAATATCACCGGGTCTATTCAAGGAACTTCCACGTAAAGCAATCATCTTGATCACATACTTATTTAATGCCTGTATGAGATTGAAGTATGTACCCAAATGCTTCAAAATGGCCCAAATAATTATGCTAAAGAAACCAGGTAAACCAGATGAAGAAGTAACATCATACAGACCAACCTCACTGCTTCCGACCTTATCAAAGCTGTTCGAGAAACTGCTACTAAAACGTCTAAAGCCAATGGTAAACGTTCCTGATTTCCAATTTGGATTCAGGAATAACCACTCCACCATAGATCAAGTCCATCGAATAACTGCGGTAATAGAGCAAGCGTTAGAAGAAAAGAAATATTGCCCCGCCGTATTTCTGGATGTATCCCAGGCCTTCGATAGGGTTTGGCATGAGGGATTGACATTCAAAATGAGCAAAATTCTACCACAAAACTATTGCCAGCTGCTTCAATCATACCTCTCTGACCGCAAATTCAGAGTCATTCATGAAGAAACGTGTTCTGACTTTTATCCAGCGATTGCGTGAGTTCCGCAGGGAAGCGTATTGGGTCCCCTCCTCTACCTTCTTTATACTGCGGACATACCTACAACGAATAAAACATGCATCGGCACGTTC
Organism: Nephrotoma guestfalica; assembly: GCA_963691935.1. NCBI lineage: Eukaryota > Metazoa > Arthropoda > Insecta > Diptera > Tipulidae > Nephrotoma > Nephrotoma guestfalica. The sequence continues at coordinate 249,165,109 of OY829914.1, forward strand.
GCTGACGACACTGTAATTATGTCAGTAGACGAATCTCAACCAAGAGCAGTTTAAAATCTTCAACGAGCAATGGACAACGTTACTAAATGGACAATTGACTGGAAAATCGCACTGAATGAGCTCAAATCAACATATGTGACATTTACGCTCCGACATAAAAATAACACTCTTCATATACACCTCAATGGAGTGCAAGTTCCGCAGGCTGAATCGGCAAAATACCTTGGTCTACATTTAGATTCCAGGCTCAACTGGAAACATCACGTGAGACAAAAAGCTGAACAGATACGATTGAAACAACGTCAAATGTACTGGTTAATTGGACATCATTCCAAAATGAACCTGTATTGCAAAAGACTGGTATATCAGACTATCTTCAAACCAATATGGATGTATGGTGCGCAGCTATGGGGTTGTACACATAAATCCAATAGAGACATTATACAACGAAGCCAAAATAAATTTCTTCGAATGGTCACCAACGCCTACCGATTTGTGACTAACAAGGAAATCCACAATGATTTAGAAATACAATTGATAGACGACGTTATCCGCGAATGTGCCATAAAACATGAGAAGAGACTTCTTACCCACACCAATCTTGAGGCCGTACAACTACTGGACCGTACAAACGAAGTAAGGCGGCTCAAACGAATCAAACCACATGAGCTAACCGTATGAAAATTATAAACCAAGGGAACTGGACACTGGTCCAGCAGACCCACACAAGTTTATGCTTATCTCATAAGTACTAATATCAACCTTACTAATGAATTAATAATGTTTAAGATTGTAGTAGCAATATCAATAAAGTTGTTAAAAAAAAAAAAAAATTTAGCGTTTACGAGTTTAACAAAATGTGGCAATTCCCGAATTGCATTTCAGCCTTCGACTGAAAACATGTAACGATTCGTATAGTCCAATAAATTCTGGATCGTCGTATTTCAATTACAAAAAAACTTACATACAACTACATACAAGTTTACATTTATAGATGTTGGCTCATAAATTAGGTTCAGCGATGGTAACATTTTTGCGAATAGTAATTTTGGAATAAAACTTCGAAGTAATTTACTTGAAATGCCGGTCCCTGAAACAAACTCTTTGCCATTTGTGATAATTGGGGACGAAGCCTTTCAATTAACAAAGAACTTCATGAGACCTTTTCCTGGCTGCTACACAAAATATGACACAAATTGCAAAATCTTCAATTATATACTATGAAGAGCACGCCAAACAGTAGAATGCGCTTTTCGAATTTTGAGCGCACGTTTTCGAGTTTACAAAAGGCCATTCGAAGCTGGTCCTGAGAAAAGTGGATAAAATAATTAAAGCCACTTGTGTGCTTCATGATCATTTGCGGAATAAAACAACACTAAAGGAACAAATGGATGATTTTGACTGTACAGATTTTGACGATCTCGACAATCAACTCGTAGATTTATTGCCATCTTCTGTAAGAAGTTCTAATGAAGCGTTTTTAGTAAGAAAACATTTCTCAATGTATTTTTCCTCGCCAGAAGGATCTGTTGCATGGCAGTTACAAGCGATTAAAAGAGGCAAATATTAAGTTTTCCATTTACATATTATTAAATTAAACCTCATGATTTATAATAACTTAAAGCTCAACTGAACTCTATAAAAAAATTTAGTGATAATAATAAAACAAATGTATAAAATAGATGTTTTATTTATTGAATTTCAAAAATGAATGAATATGTGTAGTAAGTGGAGTCATTGTTATTGTTCGTTGGGTCGATATCCTCTAAATTCGTTGGTAAAGGGTTATCCAATTCAAGCTTGATAAAGTAAACTTAAAAAAAACACACAAAATATTCGGAATGTATTGTAATTTTTATTTCATTTTACAGATTGATCCTTGCCATTTTTATTTAAACAAGATATCATTCAAATGTCCTCCACGGGACTTCTTACAGGCCTTGATTCTTTTGCGGTAATTTTCAATGACTTTTCGGCACATTTCGGGCGGTATCTCGGCCATTACCTTACGAATATTAGTTTTCAATTCGTCAAGAGTTTGAGGATTGTTTGTGTAAACACGATCTTTCGCGTAGCCCCACAAAAAGAAATCCAAAGGCGTTAAATCACAGGATCTTGGAGGCAAATTGACATCAGCCAATCGCGAAATCAAACGTCCAGGAAATTTCTCTTGCAAAAGATCTCGATTTGCTCGTGTTACGATAATCTTCGATTTTCGTAAAAAAATAATCGGTTAACATGCGGCCATAGCGCTCAGAATTGACGGTAACGGTTCGTCCATGGTTGTTCTCAAAAAAATACGGCCCAATCACACCACCAGACCACAATGCGCACCAAACAGTGACTTTTTCCGGGTGTAATGGCTTCTCTACAATCAATTGTGGATTTTCTGAGCCCCAAATTCTACAGTTTTGCTTATTAACGTATCCACCAAGCGAAAAATGAGCTTCATCACTGAAGAAAATTTTGTTCGAAAAATCAGCATCGACGGCCTGTTTTTCCAACACCCAATTTGCGTATGTTCTTGTTGTTAAATGCTCCATATTCTTAAATGGCAGAATGTCAACTAAATAAATGACAGCGTACTTGACGTTTATCTTTGACAGATGTCGGTATACAGATTTCTACTTTATCAACCTCGAATTGGATAACCCGTTATATCAACCATACTCGGCATTGCAACCAATTGAATCATTCCTGCAGAAAATATTTTTTTTTATTTTATATATTTATTTATTACTGATTACTGATTTACAAATCATCTAGTAATTTATCTTTCATAATTTATATTCTTGTTTGGATGGTTGTAGCCCTTTGGCTAGTCCCCCTTACAATTTTATTATATTTTTAGCCGATCCTGATTGGATCTTGTAGATCATGCGGTTTCTTCCTTCGCAGCCGTCTTACTAGGTTTGAATCATCCAACATACGACGTATCTCAGCATTTTGGTGTAGATTAATACGTTGCATGTGTTTTCTCGCGTGTTTGCTTATTTCTTCACTAACGAAATCCATCTTCAGATCTCTATGGAGGTTGTCATTTCTTATGTACCACGGTGCATTAACTATTCCACGAAGGGCTTTGCTTTGGAATGACAGGATGATATTGACATTGGTTTTCTTTGTACAGCCCCAGAGCTGAATACCGTAAGTCCACACAGGTTTTAGGATTTGCCGGTATAGTAGCAATTTATTATGTAGAGTTAGCTCAGAATTTCTTCCTAAGAGCCAATCCATCTTTCTGTATTTGATGTTTAACTCTTCTTTTCTCTTTTTCACATGCTCTTTCCATTTTAGTTTCGCGTCTAGAGTCATGCCTAGATATTTTGCCGTATTTGCATAGGGAATTTGCTGGGAGTTCAGTTCTACTGGTATCCAGTTGACCTTCTTGTTGGTAAAGTATACGTGAACAGATTTTGTTTCATTAAATTTTATTCGCCATCTCTTGGTCCAGGTACTGACAATATTAGTAGCTCTTTGCAATTTGCTTGTAGATTCTTCTATGCAATTAGCAACTGCTACGATGGCCGTATCATCCGCAAACGTCGCTATGTTAGTATTCTCTATCGTTGGCAGGTTCGAGGTGTATAGAACATGTAAAGTTGGTCCCAGAACGCTACCTTGTGGTACCCCTGTTGATATTTTTTTTATTTCTGAGTATTCGCCATCTAATTTAACTCGAAAGTGTCGGTTAGATATGTAAAATTTTAGAATTTCATAAAACTGCTTTGGTAAGTCTCTTTGTAATTTATATTCCAAACCTTTATGTCATACTCTGTCAAAGGCCCGTGCTACATCCAAGAAGATGCTTGAACACACTTTCTTATTTGTAAGTACATCTTCAATTATGTTTGTAATTCGGTGTACTTGTTCTATTGTTGAATGGTTTCCTCTGAAACCAAATTGATGTGGAGGAATAAGATTTCTTTCTTCTATTATTGGTTTGAGTCTCTTTAGGAGTAGTTTCTCGAATAATTTTGAAATTATTGGGAGTAAGGAAATCGGCCTATACGAATTTTTGTCATTAAGTGGTTTGTTTGGTTTAGGTATCATAATTACTTCTGCTACTTTCCATTGACTTGGAACGTGTTTAAGTCTGAACACTGCATAAATTATTTTGGAGTAGTTTACGTAGTCTTTTTTCAGGAAGAGCTTTTACTATTGGTCCTGTAATTAAGTCATATCCTGGAGATTTCTTTGTTTTTAGGTTGAGATTGACTTCCACTTTTAATTCTTGTAATGTGACAGGAGGTATATGGGTTGCAAACAACGAAGCTTTTTGCTTTGCACTTATAGTCCATGTGCCATCTTAATTTTTTACTGGTGGAATTTGTAGTTTAGGTCGTTTTAAACTTTTTGTCGCTTTCCAAAGGGAGTACTCGGTATCTTTTTCCCCAGTAAGGCCACTCAAGTATTTATTAATGGATTCGTTTTTGATTTCTTTAATTAGCAACTTTAGTTTATTGGATAAAAAATTTAGAGTTGTTTGATATTCTGGCGCTCCTCTTCTTTGCCAGGCCTTTCTTGCTTTTCGTTTTGCTGCAACCAGTTCCCTAACTTCTAGAGGGTAAACAGCATTTCGGCGCATTTCCTTTGTACTTGAGGGAGTACTACTCCACGCCGCTTCTTGAATACTGTTGTTGAGTGGTTCTAATTCTTCTTCTAGCTCTATCGGGTTTTTAATTGGCACCTGAAGATCAATATTATCCTCAACTAGTTTCTGGAATTTCTCCCAGCAGGTTTTTTTGTTCGTTAGCGAAGGTGGGCTAGTTTTTTTAACAATCGTTGCACTGATTGTCATAATAACAGGCGTGTGATCCGACTTAATCCCCTCGCTGCTTTCTAGGTCTATGTAGTTTTCGTCTATACCTTTGGTGATAAAGAAGTCAATGATATCAAGTATTTTGTTTCTATCCGTAGGCCAATAAGTTGATTGATCCTCTTCCTTTTTTAGAGGTTACTCTTGATCCCCAATAGGTGTTTTTTGCACTAAAATCATCTCCGATTATGAAACTTGATCCAAGTGATTTAAATAACGTGCAATAGTCTTGTTTAATTAAATTATATCTTGGGGGGCAATATATTGATGATACACTATTTTCTTTGTTGTTATTTATAAATACTTTTAAGGTGACTACTTGCACTACTAAATTCTTCTTCAATTTTAAGATCTATAAAGTGTTTGATGTTTTCTTTTATAACCACCGACGATCCTCCCCTTGCCCTTCCAGCTGGATGAATGGCGTGGTGACAATTGTATCCATATATTTTAAGATATGAAGTTGAAGTAAAATGGGTTTCCGATACTAGGCATATATCTATTTTTTCAGTATTTAGGAAAATTTCTAATTCTGGAATATGTTGCATTAGCCCATTTGCATTCCAGGTTACTATTCTTAATGCTTTATTTGTTGTTGTTTGCATCATTTTAATAAAGCATGGATTTCATTTCATTTAGAGAGTCTTGCTTATCTAACCTGTTGCTTAGAGCTCGAAGGCATTTCTCTTGTTTAGCTAGACGAATGTTAAGAGCTTCCATGCTTCTTAGTATCTTTTGGAGCACTGCTGTACCTTCAGTAGTGTGCTCCGAAATAATTGGGTTTGTCATGACTACTTGCGAGTACAGTTTTGGTTTTGGTTCTCCCGTTTTACTAGCATGAGGTTTAGGTTCCTCTTTGGTGGAAGTTTGATAATTTTTTACCGATACTCCCGAACTAACAAAGTTTTCGCGTTTTATTTCTTATTCGTTGTAGCTCCTTAGCTATTTCACATCCCCGGTAGTTTGCGGGATGTGACTTATTGCAATTGACACATTTTGCAGCAATATTTTTACTAACCGGGCATACCTGGGCATGATGCTTTCCGGCACATTTCACGCATTTAATTTCTCTTTGGCAATATTTCTGCGTATGATTAAAACCTTGACATTTTTTGCACTGCGGTATTAATCCGTTATTCTTTTTCAATGGCTCTATTTTAACTCTCATGCTAAGTATTGCCTTGATATTATACACATCTTCCACTTTTTGTTTGTTATTAAAAGTAAGCATAAATAGTGGAAGTCCTCTTTTGTTAACTTGAACTCCTTGTTCAGTTTCGATTTTTTCTTTCTTAATAATGTTTACGGCATTTTCTATTTGATAACTCTTTTGCTTGAGATCCTCAATAATTTCCTCTTTCGCACAGGTTGGGTGAAGACCTCTAGTCATAACTTTAATTGGGCGATCATTCTTATCCTCATAGGTAAACCACTGATGCCCCTCGGAATTAAGCTTTGTAGCCAAAGCTCTATAAGTTTCAGAGTCTACAACATTAATTTTCCAGACGCCGTTGTTTAGAGATACGAGTTTGTACTCGGCTATCGTAATCGATTTCATAATCGATTGTATAGTGGAGAAATTTGATATCCCGACCACATTTATTGGTGGAGATGATTTTTCTTTCGGTTTAGCTGGTTGTTGTTCTAGAGCTAGTTGTTTCTTGATGATTAACTGATTTCTGGCAACCTCTTTTGAAGTTGATGGTAAAGTCTCCGCCATTTCTGGTGCGTGTTGCGCTTCCCTTTTCTTGCTTGGTCTTTTATTCCGGTTCAACATCCAATTTGTTTCTCTTTCTAATTCTTCTTCATCCGTATGGAATGAATTAATGCCATCATCGACTGTTGGGCTAGGTGTCGTCCCAAGTTCTGCACGTGTTTTAACTCCTTTTTTGAGTTCTTCGTTTTCTTTCTTTAAAATTGTAAATTCTTATTTCAATTTAGTAGTAAATTCTTTTATTTCTCTTAGTTGTTCACGGAGTTCGGCATTTTTCTTCTCGTACTGAAATATATTTCCAGTTGAAGATCTTGGTGATCTTGATAATTTGGAACTTCGTCCAAATGGGTTAAACAATGATTGGCCCACCCCAGAATCTGTTGGGCCTGCCTCCGAAGAGTGTGGATTTGGCAGCATATCTGCTGCTGTAAAACCTGGGGTATTACATTCCGTATTTGTTGTATTCATTGTTTGTTTTAGCCAATTTATACCACTGACAGTTGGTCCCCGGTAGCACTTTGCTACTGTCGAAGCAGTACCCGCCCCCCGCGACGAGGACGCGGCTACCTTGGTGTTACCTAGGTGTACACAGAGACAGCCGAAGCTCTCTGAGTACCCTAGGCTGAGGGGCCAGGAGAAAATAATATATATTATTATATGAATTATGCCCAAATATACCATTTTAAGTATTATTATACCTTGAGAAGCTGTTAACAGAATTTTCTTCAGTAAAAGATAATGGGGTTGACCTGGAATTATGTACATCTGATGGAATCTCGGGAGTTGAACATATCGGTCTGAAATCTGGTGACGATCGTTGTAATAATCTTGGAGATAAGGGTTCAGCTATTTCCTCACACTCGCTTATCACATCGAAAACTTTTCTCTTAGCTTCTCTTTGTAAATTTGGGGGAAAGGTAACCGCTGCCTCCTACATTGACAAAAAAAAATTGTAGAGGGCTTGATTTGCAGGTTGAAAAATATTACGTGATCTCAAGGTGTTTTTTATTATATCTCTGTTTTGCCTCATTTTTTGGTTTTCCTTTATTATATTTCATATTTCATCTTACTTAGATAATTTTGTTTTTTTTTTTCAAATTCTCTCCTTTAGATGATTCTTTGTTTTGCTCACCTTCATGTACTATTGTTTGAGAATCTTCGGAGATTTCACTAATGTTGCCCTGTGAATCTCTTTTACACATAAATTTTTCCAAAACGGACATTGAGTCGTGAAATTTCCATTTTTTGCCAGTCGAGGCTGCTTGGCTACTTTTAGTTTTCATCCTCTTGATAGACTCTCTGTGAGAATCTCTTAGATTTTTCCATTGTTTTTTTTTTGCTGTGGAGCCTGTAAAATATTCAAATTTATAATTATAATATGCATTACCATATATTACCATTTTCAAATAGACAGTTCAAATCAATTTCTGCCCAAAATTTCATCTTTGAATTTAGTTGACTTGTAGTCCTTATGATCAGTGTCGTATAATTCAGGGTGACTTCGAGCGCATTCAATGAGTTTTTCTAATTGTTCTATTGCCATTATCTATACGTTGCACTTTATATCGAATAAAATAATAGTTTATAATTATGCACCAAATTATTTTGTACGTGCGGAAATGCGATTAAATGATAACAAATCATTTAAGTATTTTCATCGAATGACACCAGAAGTTTTCGATGATTTATTTATATGCATAATCGGACCGGCCTTCTGAATAGCACGAGGTATTTGCTGTTAATCCCATACCTGCGGGGAAAAGGCTGTCCTTCACTAATCCATCACTAATAATGTCGACATGGCAGAACATTGCTTTTGATTTTTATAGCAAGTGGAATTTTCCCAACATCAGAAATCAAGTACATGATACAATTATAAGAACTCGCATAGAATACACTCGAATTTATATTTGTAGGTATTGGTGTATCTGGGATAAATAATGACAAATCGTCAACCCTACAAATACCCAATCCGGCGATACTTCCAGGCAGCACAATAACTGTGCCCTATTGTTTCGTTGGAGATGAAGCTTTTCCATTATTGGAAAACAGTATACGCCCTTATCCGGGAAGGAGATCGATAATTTTTATCCACGAAAATGATGTTTTTAATTACCGGTTGTCGAGAGCCAGGATAGTTGTGGAAAACTCGTTCGGCGTATTGAGTTCAAAATGGCGTATTTTTCGCAAACCTATTATTGCCAGCAGAGAATCGGTCGTCAAGTCGGTTGAAGCAGCAGTATGTCTATAATTGGTTTCGCATGAACTCAGGAGACACATATCAGTATTTTCATAATGAGTTCGTCGACTATTATATTGAGAATGGTGATTTAGTATTGGGGGAATGGAGAGGGATATAAATAATAGTGTATTGCGGGATATCGGTAGGATAGGTTCGAATAACGCAAATAGTTCTGCTATGGAAATAAGAAATCGTTTTGTCAAATATTTCACAACGGTGAATATATTATCTTGGCAAAATGATTACATACACGATTAAAAAGAGAATTACAACTTTTTAATTTTCAGTATTACATTTTATTTTTTGTATTTCCTTTTCCATGAGATGGCTTACAATATTTAAAAATGCAATTTTTGCCTTTGGTTAATTTCTCCATATCCCTCGCGAGAAAAATGTAGAATGGATCCACATTTATATCCACTCTGCTTGGTACTAGCCTTTGGTTATTCTTCATCGACTTCAACAGTTTGGTGAGTACTGGAAGAGTTGAATCAATGTTTACCCGTTTTCTTTACTTTGATCCTGAATATGTACCCGATAAAGGGGTTGAAGACGATTACAAGCTTAGTTGGGTTTCGACTGCGAGTGGACTCGCTCATTCCGTCGAATGTTTCCATTGAATGTGGTGGGTGGTGAAACTTGTCTCTATTGGTCTTGAATAAAAAAATTGTAAATTTATGATATTAGGTAATGCAATATTCAAAATTCATACCGATTACCAAATAGATATTGCTAAAAAAAATTCATCTCTCAAACCAACCATTCATTTTTACGAGATAGTACTTGCGGAGAACTTCCACTTCTCGGCTGGTCGTTCAAAAGCGACATGTATCTTTGCTTTATAATGCTCGCCATTTGGCTTGACATTCTTTATCTTGCAAAAAAGAAAATTTCTATAGTACAAATCACTCAGCTATTAATATACTACGTGCTTGTTAATGTTCCCATTTTATTTTTTGTTCCCAAAAAAAAGAACAAATGTTAGGTTAGAATAATATCGTGAAGATTATTTTATTTATAAATTTAACATGGAAATTGCAAGATATTTATTTTCCGAATTTCACCTACTTTCAGCAATTTTTATTTATTTAATGTAAATTAGTAGCTATTCGTTTTATTTTGTATGGTTTTGTCTCTTTTTCTTCATGTTCGTTCAGTAAAAAAGATAAAAGTTGCTCATCTTACTGGAAAAATGCAGACGAAAAAGAACATCATTTTTGCGGAATCTGGTCCGCACGTATCTGACGAACGATAAAAGCGCCTTCATCAGCTTTGTAATAATCGAACGACTTTGTAAGGTTTTTTGAAACAACAAACTGAAACAAGTTGATCTACTTTTGAATTTCCCTTGAAGTTTCCCTTGAATATCGTTTAAAATTAATTTCCATGGAGCGTTCATGATCCCGACCCAAGCTTCTTAAAACAAACACTAGCAGCCACTATAAGAAACTAGACTAATCGGCAACAAAATCATCGATCACTTTCGCAACAGATTTACTCTCTGTAAAAGCAATAACTTCGAGAGATACGAGGTCGGAAATGGTTTTCTAATCAGCAAACGTGTTCACTAGATCCATAATCAACTGAATTTGCGTATTCAGTTTGCACAAGCGCTATACTTCAATGTCTCATTTGTGAAACCACTTTCTACGACCACCTCAATATGCTTTAAACAAAATTCTCTAACACAATGTTAAAATTGTTTTCGATGACTTCAACACACAAATCGACGATGCAGATAGAATTAATCGTGCCACCATCGGCCCAGACTCACTACACCTCGCATCAACAGCTCGATGGACACCAAAGAGCTAGCTCTCTTACATAACCTGGTAGTAGCCAGCACAGAATTAATAAATTATGTTTATGGTCATGGACACACATATGACAGCAAGTCATTCGCCCCCTAAAATCGAGAGTCTCCCAGGTTTTGATACGAGTTTTGCAAAAGTCAAGAAAAATTGTATAAAAGGTGTTTAGTACATTTCATCCACAAACGATGTGATTCAAAAACACAATGTAATACCTGTCAGGGAGCCCATGATTCTTTGGTTCATCAATATACCGCCATAACGACAGTGATACATCGAGCGCACACGACTTTCGGACTTATAGCAACTGCGCTAGTGAAACTAAAGTTAAGTAATGGACAGAAAGAATTTACAAGAGTTTTCATTGATAGCGGCTTTCAGGCAACATATACGAGAATAACGATAAATCGACTACTAAGAGGCTAAAACTCAACAAACAAAAGGCGAATGTGGAAATATCCGGAGTCGGCGACTAAAGAGTAACTTCAACCAAAAAAACAAGTATAACAATAAAACCCCGATTCTCTTCTGATTTTGAACTTCATGTCCGCATGATCCGAGGTTTAATGTTCCAGGAGTCATAAATATTCTATTAGGAATGGATTACATTTCTGATAGTTTAATGTCAGAAATAATAAAAGGTGAAACGGAGCCCACATCTCAACTTTCGAAATTGGGTTGGATTATGTTTGGAGCTATAAACTCAGCCTTCAACGAACATCAGATCCAAACTATGATTTCAACCATAGAGGACGATATACAACGATTTTGGGGAATCGAAAAAATTCAGTCACCGAAACATATAACGACTAAGCAAGCTAAGTGTGAAAAACTTTACCAAGGTTTATCCAATAGCTCTTATGAAGTGAAGCTTCCATTAAAGGAAAACATAGAGCTAGGTGACTCTAAAAAACAAGTAATTGCAACATCTTGAAAACTAATAAAAAATTATCCGGTTCAAGAAGAAGACATGCACTGCCAGGTTTTTATTAGCTCACGATCTGTTTGGCATATTAGATGATGAATGCCCAAACAAATACCAGATTAAAATACCAAGTGTAGAAGAAAATGAAAGGCACCTATTGACCTTACTAAAGGAACAAACATCTATATCTGAATCAACGATAAATGTATACAAAAAGCAAATTTCAAGCATAAATTCACAAATGGCAACCTTCTCAAACGGCTTGCACAACTTATAGCAAAAGCAGCAAACGTAGGTACGGAGGTACGGAGCTAGACACACTAAAGGCGACACAATTATTCACCACGCTCGCGTTAAGTACTGCCTTATTATCAAAATGTTCAAAGGGAACTACTAAATATTGTCGTTGACACACATCAAAGAACGTTGAATCCGCTCATGCTAACCAGGGAGCAACTTGACCAACAATGGAACCTGATAATCTAAACAGTAAAAGATCATTAACCATTCCTGGAGGTAAGATGGATAATGAAATCTGCTAAGGATTATACTTGAAAATGAGCAAAAGTATATCAAGTGAAGTATATCAATTACTGATCATAAGGACAAATTATACCCAATGACTGAAGCAGAATTCAATAAATGTCACAACACTGACAAATTGCATGAAAATACAAACGTTAAAAACTCCTTTCAAATGGGTAAAATCACATGAGCAAAATTCCTGGATTTACTTCATGGTATGGTCTATGAATGTCCAATACTACTGGATTTAAGTTCCATGTCTACATTAATTTCCGAGAGATTATGCAATAAACTTAAATTACGTAGACAGTTTAATCGCACCGTAGTGTCTGGTATTAGCGGATCCGGTACTCAAACAACCAAATGCAAGGTAACGGTTACTCTCAAATTGCGCATTAGTGGTCAATCTCAAATTAAAGTTGAAGCGTTGGTAATGACAAAATTATGTTCCAAAGTACCTGCTCGTTCATTCAGTTCTAATCTACCCCATGTAAACTTATTACTAGCAGAAGAAAGTGTTAAGCAGAATAATCAAGTTACAGCGCTTGAAACCATATTTGGTTGGGTAATAGGAGGAGAAGTGGACACGAGTGCATTGGCGACAATATCGGTCAACCTGGACATAACAGATGTACGACAAGAAAGGATGGGTGAGCTACTTCAACAACTTTGGGAAATTGGAAATATCCCAAATATAAACCGACTAACAGCGGAAGAGAAACAATGCGAGAAGTTATTTGCCGAGACCACATACCGAGACGAGCACGGGAGATTCACTGTCAACCTACCAATAAAAAATCTTTAAATTTAGCATTATCCAGGCAAAGAGCAATGTTTACCTCACCATGGCATTGTGAAATCGACGAAAAATGGGCTAACCAAATTTAGAGTAGTATTTGACGCGTCCGCTAAAACATCCAAAACGATGTTTCATTGAATTATATTCTCATGGCCGGACTTTGAGTTCAGCCAACACGCAATAATATTACGTTTCCGCTTGCATCACATTGCAATTAGTGCTGACATAGAAAAAATGTACCGGCAGGTTATGGTCAGCGACGAATTTATGAAATATTAAGCAATTGTATGGAGGGAAAACGAGAATGACCCAATACGGTATTACAAGCTAACCACTTTAACATATGGCACTGCAGCAGTTCCGTACCTAGCAACGAGAGTTCTGTATGAGATTGCAAATGTTCATGGTACAACATATCCTACGGCAGCGACCGCACTGAAAGAATGAACATATGTTGGTGATATTATGGCTGGTGCAAATGATGTCTACCAAGATATAGAGTTAAAGAATCAGCTGGTTAAGATGCTAGCAGACGCTGGAATAAGATTACGGAAATGGGTTTCCAACTCGGTATCTTTTCTACAGACCACGCCAATAGAAGACAGAACGGAATCGTTTAAAGATTTGTCACAAGACGGGATAATGGTCATGGTATTAGGGCTGCACTGGGATCCCAAATTGGATGCTTTTTCTTATCATTTAGAATGGGCACCCCGACAATGACAAAGAGAAAATTGTTGTACGAATGCAGACAAATTTTTGATCCTTTAGGATAGCTGTCACCAGTAATTATAAAAATTAAAATATTATTTCAAAGGCTTTGGCTGAATTCAGTTGGGGAAAACTTGGGATGAACAATTATCGCAAGATGTGAGGAACAGAGTTGGCTAGCAATCAGAGAGCAACTACATTACCTCCTAGAGCAAATTCAAATACCGAGATGGTTGAGAACATCTGGCCAAAGCATCGAACTGCATGGGGTCTGTGACACCAGCGAGTACTAGTGTATGTAGCAGTCATTTATGTGAGGCATCAGACTAAACTAGATAACTGTCAATGTAGCTTAATAGCGGCGAAATCAAAGGTGGCTCCAGTGAAAAAGATATCGGTGGCTCGATTGGGACTATGTGCAGCTTATTTGTTAACCAAACTAGTTAAATCAATAAAAGGAATATTACAACTACCTGTATCAGATACAATTTGTTGAACCGACTCAACTATAGTGTTGGACTGGTTATCAGACGTCCCAATAAGATGGCAGACCTTTGAACGGGATCGAACGTCCCAGATTTTGGAGGTGACGAAACGCGATAATTGGCGGCATGTGCCTACAAAGGATAATCCAGCAGACTGTGCTTCACGAGGTCTTCTACACATCAACTAGTTAACCATCATCTCTGGTGAAGTTCACCACCATTCGAAAACTTGGCCACAGCAACAAAATAAGTACCATACTAAAGAAGAAGAACGGTCAATCTTCAAGACTTTAATCACCAAGGAATGTCGAGATGGTAAATTTGCTCTCGAGTTAAACGATAGATTTTCTGATTTCAGAAAGATAATTAAAATCACAGCGATTGTTCAGAGATTTATAAACAACGTGCGTAAAGGAACAGTGAAGCGTTCAGGGTCATTAGTGGTACGTGAGTTAGACGATGCCTTCAAACAAATGTGTAAACAAATTCAATTCGAATACATGCAAAACGAGTTGCTGGCAGTTCAACAGTCCGAAGTACTAAAGGGTTCACTAAATCTGCTACGTCCATTTGTTGGTGAAGACGGGTTAATGAGAGTAGGAGGCCGAATCCAATATTCGACGGTAAAGTATGACACAAAACATCCAATCATCGTACCACCATCAAGACTGGCCAAATTTACTATAAAAGATCATCATGATCGATATCACCATGCCGACGTCCAGCTGTTGTCGTCGATATTACGACGAAAATATTGGTTAATCAAAGGAAAACAACAAATTCGACAAGCGATTAGACAGTGTCGGCCGTGCTTCAGAGCAATCATTAGAATATTTCGGCCAATCCAAATATTCCATTAGAGAGGTAGGGGTCAGAAACCATTTATAGCCTACGAGTGCTTGCTCACGTGCACATCGACGAAAGCAGTGCATACGGAGCTAACAAAGGATCTAACAACAAATTCGTTTATGGCTGCACTAAAGAGATTTGTGGCGATATGGGGTTTGTGCACTGACATATATAGCGGTTTTGAAAGGTTTATAAATTGTTTCACGATAATACTAATGAAATTTATAATTCTATTTTAAGTGAATCAATCACCTGGCATTTCAACCGACCCATAGCTCCCCATTTTGGATGTTTATGGGAATCGGCCGTGAAGTCGGTGAAGTATCATCTAAAGCTAGTTGTTGGAGAAACCATTTTAACCATCGAAGAACCAGACTCCAGACTCTGCTCACCGAAATCGAAGCTATACTAAACTCTCGGCCTATTTGTACCGTACATAATGACGAAGATATTGATGTATTGACTCCAGCGCATTTCATTGTGGGACATCCACTGGTTTTAGTACCCGAAGCAAACATCACGTCCGTAAAATTAAACACATTAAACCGATGGGAAATGATCCAGCAGATGTGAGAATGTATTTGGCAAAGATGGCATGTGGAGTATCTTACGTCGATGCAAGCAAGAACAAAGTGGTATCTGCCAAACCGAATGCAGAAATCGATGATATCGTGTCACTCATCGACAAAAATCTATCACCCACTAAGTGGGTATTTAGTCGCATAATGCAATTGTTTCCTGGAAATGACGGACTGGTTCGAGTGGCATCTGTCAATCAACAAAGACTGGAATTTTTCGGCGAGCAATTCACGCGTTGTGCAAACTTCACAAAGAATCACAACCTATACAAAAAATTGAGTATACTTCTGACTTTGTCAATGAAATCCAATTATGTTAACCACGATTCAGATTCTCTTTATTTAATTTTGTACTAGATTAAAGCAATTGTATAATTTGGCTTAATCAGGTAATTATAGATTTGTAATTTTATAACCATAATTTCGCTATTGTTAATATCGTTAATACGTTAATGTTTGAGTTCTTGTAGAAAAATTGTAAAGATAAGAAACAAAAAAGTATTGATTGAAATCGTGTCGTGGTTGCTTGCACTTAAGTTTTGATTAAGAAATAATAATTATAACATTGTGGAAATCTTTATTATTTATTTTTGTGAAATCATCCCAGTAAAATACAGTCGTCATATACATCATAAGGCGTAAGAAGAAATTTCTAAACGCAGTTGAACAACCAACACCGTTGAATTGACCATCGGTAACCTGATCACTTTGCCATTCTGTCAAGGCCAGGAGTATATTTAAACTTCATAGGCATGCATAAAGTGAAATACAACAAAACCGACGAACACGTGTGACATTGTAGCCTCAACGTGTTTGGTTGATCGAAAATAACAAATCTCATTTCCTTGGCACCAAACACACAATTGTTTGATAGGAAATAGCAGATCTTATTTCCCTAGCACAAAATAACTACAATTTTGTGTAAATTATTATAAGTGCCGAACAATCAAATTGTATAATTTGTTAGTGTAATCAGTTGTGGAATAAATAAATCAGTTCTTTTACAAACATCAAAGTCTCGTCATTTAATTAGAAATATAGTGGTCTAAGCCCCCACCCGAGATAAGTGCACCATTCCTAATTAAAACATTGAGAGTAAATCAACTGATTACCCGGCAGCACTTCGCACATATTCACCCCACGATTGGCCACAACATATTCATCCCACGATTTTTTTAATCGACATTGATTTCTGGCCATAATGTTGATAGAAAACTTTGATGTAAGTACAATTTTAGTGTTGCATTTTATTACTAACAGCGAACTACCACAATATTATAGCTTGCTCTACTAGATGGAACACACATTACAAATGGAAAACAAATAAATACTCTAAACCTGCACCGACCAAATTAGCCCGCCTCCATGAAACCTGGACTATAATTTGTTACACATTTATTACAATTGATTACAACAAATCCCAATCCAATTTTATTACAGTTACCTTTTTCGAGTAACGAGTGGTCGGTTTGGCTTACAATTAAACGTGCACCGCCAAAATTGTACCTTTTGATGTAGCTATGATATCGGGATAATCCTTTGACCAGAATTTATTACAAATTAATTACATTGAATAAGTTAGTTCAAGACCACCCCTATAACTTGCCTAAGGTTAAATTTCACCCCAAAACGATTATATATTTCAAAAACGTCAATGTAACCAACTTTAATGGTCAGCCTTATCCAGGTGTGTAATAATTTTTTTTTGTGTCTGCATGCGCGGAATTGACTCCAAATGGTATAGGCTGCAAATAGGTTATTGAAGGGTCGCTTTTACCACTTTTAATAATTTATTATACCAGACCGCCACCAGATATTGAGTTAAGTGTTACTCCTTGAACATTGTGGTGGGTAGGTCAACCTTGTCCAGGTGTGTAATAAATTATGTATGTGTCAGGATGAGCGGAACTGACTCCATACGGTAGAGGATTCAAATAGGTAATTTAAAGATCGATTTTACCATCTTTAATAATTGATTACACCAGACCGCCGCCAGATATTGAGTCAAATGTTTTTCCGTGGTCGTTGTGAAGGGTAGGTCAACTTTATTCACTTGTGTAATAAATTATTCTTGAGCCAGGTTACACGGGAGCAAATTCCGTGTAACCTGACTCAAAAATAATTTATTACAAACCTGTATAAGGTTGACCTGCCCTTTACAACGACCTCAGAGTAACATAAGATCCCACATTTGGTGGCGGTCTGGTGTAATAAAATATTAAATATTGCAAAATCGACCCCTAAATTAAAAATTTGAAACCGTTGCCGTTCGGAGCCAATTCCGTGTGACCTAACACAAAAATAATTTAATACACAAGTGAATAAAGTTGACCTGCCCTTCACAACGACTACGGAGTAACATTTGGTAAAATGAACCTTCAAATATCCTATTTGAAGTCTCCACCGTTGGGAGTCAATTCCTCGAATCCTGACTCTAAAATAATTTATTTCATACCTGGATATGATTGACTTGGGCACCACAATGTCCAAGGAGTAACATTTGACTCAATATCTGGTGATTGTCTGGTGTAATAAACTAATCTATTTTGCAAAATCAACCTTTAAATTAAAAATTTGAAGCCTTTAAATTACGGAGACCGGACAAGTGGTGCAGTGGTTAAAGGTTCGGCACTTGGACCGGGAGGTGCTGGGTTCGAATCCCATCAGAGGCTAGATGCAAATCGAATTTTCATCATCAATTACGATCGGTGATGCTAATAAATACAACTAAGACCCTCTGATGGAGTGCAGAATTCCGTGTCACGCGCCGACCCACCTTCCATGTCAATGTACAGGTTGACATGGAGCTTGCAATGTGCAGGTGGTATACTGTAGTTGTGTGAGTAGGTGAAGTAGGTGGGTTAATGATGTGGAGTGAATGAGTGGTATCACAATGGGCCTAAAAATTGGCCTAAGTGTGCAGTAAGCAACCACTGAAACCTAGCCTAAAGTACGGAGCCAATTCCGTCTAACCTGACACAAAAATAATTTATCACACAACGGAATCAAGTTGACGTACCGTAAATAACTTTAGACTCCATATCTGGTGGCGGTCTGATGTAATAAATTATTAAAGATGGTAAAAGCGACCCTTAAATTACCTATTTGAAGCCTATACCGTTCGGAGCCTATTCCGCGCATCCTGACATAAAAATAATTTATTACATGCCTGACCAAAGTTGGTTAAATTGACGTTTTTGAAATATATAAACATTTTGGGGTGAAATTTACCCTTAGGCAAGTTATAGGGTTGGTCTTGAGCTAACTTATTCAATGTAGTTAATTTGTAATAAATTCTGGTCCAAGAATCATCCCGATATCATAGCTATCTCAAAAGTTACAATTTTGACGGTGCAGGTTTAATTGTAAGCCAAACCGACCACTCGTTACTCGAAAACGGTAACTGTAATAAAATCGGCATTTGTTGTAGTAAATATGTAACAAATACACCGTACAGGTTTAGAGCACCGAAAAAATATTTTATTTGCATCAAATATCTCTTTGTATCTCTTTGTATTGAGAGCGGCAGAAAACACTTTGACATATTTATTTCTGAACCCTGTACGTAAATAGAGTGTATTATACAAATAGTTGGATATGTTATGCAGGATACTAAAAGGTAGAAAAATACTATGATATGTACAGAATTAAATTTAATAAAGAAGTATAAAAGTTGGATTATCCTTTTCAATTCATTTACATTACATCCATAAAAGAGTAGTTTACGTTGTAATATATACGAGTACGAGTATCTTTGTATCTGGTGTAAATCAGCTACCGTAAGAACATAATATAGGGAAAAAAAACGAAAAATAATAAAGTCGAAAATAAGTGGGAAATGGATTTATGTTTTAGACTTGTGTAATACATATGAGACAAACATTTTCATAGTTTTCCCTTTATTTCGTTTAGAAATACTAAATTCACTTTAACACTATAACTCTATAACTTATTTTGCTTGAAAATTAATGAAAAATTTGAATGTGAATTTTCTTTATATGCATACTCATATCATATACCTATCGTAGGTACGTACGTACGTACGTATGTTGTTATATTCTGTGAGCTCTCTATTATACATAAATACCGAAATAATGTACTGAGTTTTCTTATATACTCGTACATAAATTAACAAAGCATATACGAGTATACATATGCAACTGTATATGTAATATCAACCAAAGTTATTCTTTGGTATATAAATAAAACATACACAGACAAAACACAACATTTTAATTTAAGTTTTTACAGGTATTTTCTTAAAGAAAATGAATATGGATATATGAAAATGATACACACTCGTAATAATAATGGGACACAGTTAATATCGTTATGTAGTTGGACATTTTTGTTTTTGTGTCCCAGATACCAAGTATGGCGTACATTCTCGTACTACACATAAGAGTAGACCGCACAACAAAAAAAATTTAATTTTCGGTATAATACGGTTACGTTAATTCTTATACTTTGAATGTGGAACACGTAAAGAGATTTTCTTACAAAATTTATGGAGAAGGTGGTTGTAGAATTAAGTGTTTTACCATTTAAGCTGAATATAGCTATACCACATTTTGCAGAATTGAAGAATAGATCGTAACACGTATACAGTGTACAAAGACATTTGCTATGTTTAATGGAAAAATTTGTGCAGTTTGTATTTCTTTTTATGTACGCTGGAAAACTAAGTTTTGGCGAATTACCGCCGCAGAGGGTAAAGCTGTGAAATTTTGATCGGTTATAGGTTCATCAAGTTCTATTAGGAGCGTGTAAAATGGATTTTTTCTCAAATGACTGTCCCTCTAACTAGTTTTCTACTGACTTTAACATAGGTGGTTTTAATTTTTTATTCTGGAAACCCATATTACATATCTTGTACTTCCGATGATTGTGAAATTCATACCAAAAATAATACCAAAAATGTACACTGTTAAATTTAAAAATATTCCAATTGGATTTGTTTTCTAGTGAAATTGAAACATTTTTAGATAATCTTTAACATTTATTCTAGAGAAGTCACTGAATCCCTAATAGTGTCGCTGTAAAGATCAAATAATTTTCTAACAATTTTAGATAAACACGAGAAAATTATGATACAATTTACTAAAGTTATTTTTAATTCTAAAGAAGATTATTTTAGACACTGTCTCTACTTTTATATCTCCGAATCTAGAGATGTTCACGGGGTCTCACATATATGGCTAAACAGCTAAGTCAAAACCTCATATGTGTGGTGAATAAGATTTAGATACACATTCCTGTGCTATAATTTGGCAAGCGTACACATAGAATTTTGACAGCTCGGTGCAAAATTCCTTTTTCAGCAAGTAAAGTCAGGTGTGGGCAAAAGAAGGGCTTCGGCCCTAAAAAAGGGCAATATTTGAAAGCCCAAATAGATTCGTGCCGTTGAGGATGTTGGGAAACAATACCAAAAGAGACTAGGATTCGGTGGCGGTGCAGATATAATAAATTGCAATAGAGTGAATGAAAAATATCTAATAATTAAGCACGAGCAGAAAGGACAAAACCTGTCAAAGTTTTCACCTTTTTGGAATACAAAAAGTGTCGGATATGATAACCAAAGGTATCATTAAAACGCAACGCTCGAGAGCTGGAGAACTGCTGGTTCTGACAAAAAATCAGGCAGTGACGGATACATTACTGAAGGCCACATCTCTGGGTCAATTTGCCAAAATACAAGTGACGGAACACCCAATATTAAACAGTTCCAAAGGTATCATTTTCTGCCTCGACCTAAAAAGATTAACTGAGGATAAAATCAAAGAAGGGCTTAAGGACCAAGGCGTCATAGAGGTATATAAAATAAAGAAATGGGTGGAAAACCAGTTAACGGACACAGCAGCAATTATCCTGACTTTTAATTAACCAGTGTTACCGGAATATGTGAGGGCAGGCTTTCTACAACTAAGCATTCGAGTGTACATTTCAAATCCGTGGAAGTGCACCGAATGTCACAAATTTGGTCGCACAAAAAGAGATGCACAAACAATCCTAAGAGCTACAAATGTAGTGAAGCAACACTACAGTAACCAGCCGTGCACTACACTAAAATGCATAAATTGTGGAGAGGCACACACCAGCAACAGTAAGGCATGTCGAGTATATAAACGAGAAGTAGAAATAGTGAAAATTAAAACTGTAGATAGATTAACATTTCCCGAGGGGAAAGCCAAATATTTTCGATTATATGCAAACACCACACCAGCTAACCAGACAACATATGCAGATACACTAAAACCGCCTTTAATCCACCAAACACACCACAAAAGCCGCAAACCAAAGAAAACGAACTGGAACAGACAAAACCGCACAATCATATCAAAAAACAATTTCAACTTCAAGGCAACAACAGACACAATTAAACCAACCACAACAACAACAGCAAGAAAATATCAAGTACAACAACAACAAAACCAGCAACAGCCGCAACAACCAAAACAACTACTAGAAACGAACAAACTACAACAATAAATACAGCAAGTACAACACAAGAAGATTACAACAACAACCGCAACCAAATCAACAAACAACTTGTAATACAGCAATGGACATAGAGACAATAAAAAAATGAAGCATGGCTAGCAATGAGACATTCTCATTTAACTCCAAAAGAATGAACACTATTTGGAAATAACCATGTAAGTATGATTGATGATGAATGAGGGAAGGAGGAGAGAGAAAGCATTTGCGTTTATAAATGCCCTCTCCCTTCTTCATTTCTTTGAATGGTAGAGCGAATGCTGAGATCTAATGAATGCGTGAAAATTGGCCAGATAAATATTCGCAGTATATATGCCAATGGCGATATGTTGCGGAATTATCTGACCAATAACGATGTGAATGTGATAATTTTGTGTGAAACTTGGGAGCATTAGGGTAAGACGTTTCGGGTGAAAGGATACAATTATCTGTCCAGACCGAGGGCTGATGGCTTCGGCGGGGTGGCGATATTGGCACGTACCAATTTCAGCCTGGTCCTTTGTGACATACCGCGTTTCGAGCACATTGAAGACATCGCAGCCAAAACTCGGAATCTGGACAGAAACTTGTTATTTGTTAGTATCAATGCAACTCCAGTGTTGTCTACGTCTGACAGAGAGAGAAACCAACGAGATTTTCAAATTTTGTTTGAATGGGTGGAAGGCAAAAGTAACGTGATTCTTGCGGGTTATATGAGTAAGCATTCGAGAATATGAGGAAGTGAAAGATCTGTTGCTAGAGGTAACTGGTTGGCCCGCCTCATTCTGGATTCCGATCTCGTAGTCCTGAATGATGGTGGGTCGACTAGAATGGCGAGAGTGGGGTCGACAGCCGGCGCGATAGATTTAACTTTAATATCTAGCGGGCTGGTGGACCAAGTCTCTTGGAATGTCACAGATGAGAATTTGGGTAGTGATCATTATTTGATCAGAATATGCTTAGGTGGTATAAATGTTGACATAGACCGTAAGGTCATTATGAATGGTAAGAAATGGGTCGAACGTATGAATGAGACTCTCACAATCAAAGAAGCAAATGAGGTTAACCAACTTGAGGGTGAAATAGAGAGAGTGAATGAAATGTGTACTATAAATGACAGAGGGAATGAATACAAGATGAACGGTTGGTGGAACAATGAAATCCAGTATGGTATGAAAGGTAACGGATAGCATTGAGAAAGTTCAATAGGTGTATATGTCATGAATGCAGAATAAATCATGGAAGGATGAAATATCCAAATCTACTACACCCGGAACTAACAGAGTGAGTTATAAAATGATTGGTAGATTAGAATTCGAAGCCAAGGCGGCATTGCTTCGAATTCTCAATCAAGTATAGATGAGTATATACTGGAAAAATGAAAGGAAAGCAGAGTGGTACCTATTCCTAAAAGGGATCGGGATAGAAATCTAGCAACAAATTACAAGGGAATATGTATGTTGAATGTATTTGTTAAAATTGTTAAGGGTATGATGAAAGGTCGTATAGATAAATTTGTGAATGAGGGAAATTGGTTGCCGGAAACCACCTTTGGGTTCCGTCACAACCACTCTGCTAATGAATGTGTAGAAAAGTCTGTGTGGGAAATACAAAAGGAAAATAAGTATGTTGTGGCGGTATTTTTGGATATAGAAAGGGCATATGATTACGTGGTTCCAGGGAAACTTTATCAGATCCTTATGGACTTGGAGTTTCCTTGGAAAATTTGCAAATGGGTGTATGAGTTCATGAATGAGAAAACGTTAGTTTTATGTGGTAGAGGGTATAGATTGGAAGGAGCGGTGACTATAGGCCTCCCCCAATTCAGTCAAATCTCACCGACTCTCTTCAACCTGTTCACGAGCTCGATACATAGGTGTAACTCCTCGGGCAAAGTCATTTTGCAATTTGCAGATGACTTTGTCCTAATGGGCAAGGGGATGACCATCGAGGAGGCATTGAGTCGGACTCAAGAATGTGTGAATCAGGTAACTGAATATTTGAGTGAATTACATTTGAAGGTAAATGCGAGTAAATGTTGTAGTATGGCTTTTAGAACGAATCGGATGGTTGATGTGCGAATATATAGTGAGAGAATTGAGTGTGTGAAATTGACTAGGTATTTGGGAATCTAGATTGACAGAAGAATGAGTTTCAAAGTGCATATGGAAAAATTGGCCGATAATTGTAAGAGTAGATTGAACGTGACTAAAAGGGTGAGCAAACCGAAATGGGGAGCTCATCCGGGTGTGACTGATATGTTACGAAAGGCGCTAGTGTCAACTAAAATTGCATATGGAATGAGTATATTTGGTGATTGGTGCAAGGTTTAGCTTAAAAATTTGATGCTTATGGAGCATGCGTATGCTAGAGTGGTATTGGGAGCGATCAATTCGACACGAATACACACTCTGTGGTCTGAATTGGGTGATTCGCCTCTTAATTATAAGAGGGAATGGATCACCGTGCGAGAGACTGTGCGAATGTTAACTAAGGACAATAAATTGGTGAATGAAATGAAAGAGAGATACACGGAGATTGCACGGAGGGACGGTTTACAAAAAGACAACAAGATCACTAGTAATCTTGGAAAATATTAACATATTCTCTAATATTCGTCCGGCAAACCCGAAAGTCCGTTCGAGCAATCTAATAGTGCGGTTGAAGTATGGTGACACAACAAAAGCAATGATGAATGAGTTATCGGTCAAGAGTGATTTTTGAAAAATGCGAATGAATTATGTTGCACATGGGGAAGTGTATACAGATGCAAGTCTAAATGATGATCGCGTAGGTGTCGAAATTTATATTCCTTCAATGAGGAAAGAGAAAATGGTAAAAGTGCATGACAGTATCTGTATAATGAATGCAGAATTGATAGGGATTATGGAAGGGATCAAGTTCGCAATGACAGAAGGGAGAAAGAGAATAGTGTTATTCTCTGACTCCCGGAGTGGGTTGGAATTAATTAGTAAAGGTGGGGGAACTCATGGCAATATGTATGTGGAAATGCTGTATAAATTTCTTCAATCTTGTGGGAAGGAGGTCATCCTTCAATGGATACCTTCACACCTACAGATTGAAGGTAATGAAAGAGCCGATATGCTTGCGAAACGGGGTTGTTTGATTGAGGATGTAAATGAATATGAATTCATATGTTCCATGTTTCTGGTGAATCTATGGAGAAAATGGGAGAGAGAGTTTGTTGAAAAATGTCAGGTGAAAGGTAAGAAGTACTTTGAGTTGGTTAGGTCTCCTTTGAGGCAACCGTTCTTTGAGGTGTTCAAAGGAGGTACTAGAATGTTAAGAACAATGGAACGAGTGAGACTGAACCATGGAAATTGGAAAGAATGTTTGAAGAAAGGCAATTTGGTTGTGTGTGAATTATGTGAAAGCTGTTTAGTTGTGGAGAACATCGAACATTTGATTCTGAAATGTTCCGCATTTAACCAGAGCAGACAAATGTTCGATGTTCTATTGAGTGCAAGTAGTTTGACTGAATTATTACGAATGGGAATGAACGTATATAAGAATGCGTATGAATTTATTAGAACAAATCAGATAGAAGCGTGAAAGGGGATCGATGTGTGCTAGGTGTATGAAAAGAAATTAAAATTAAATTATTATTATTATGGTAAAAAATTAAAAATTGTAAATTTTGAAACTGGGCCATATGGCACCAAATTTTTGGAGCTAGTGCCAAAAAATCAAAAAAAAATCCTAATACCACACGAATATTGCAGCCATGTGATTACGCTGCATTCAAACCACTAAAAAATTGTTGGGCCAAAAACGCATTTCAGTGGCGGAAAGAAAATCCAGGCGCCTTTTTAACCAGAGATCATTTTGCCCCTTTGCTATATAAAATATTTGTTTGATTCATTACACCACAGATGTTAGAAAATGAATTTAAAGCGTGCGGCCTTTACCCGTGGAGTTATACTTCAATAGATTTTTCCAAATGCCTAGGAAAATCGTGTGAGATCTGCGAGACAAATACAGCCCCACTGAATGAACTGAATGAAGTATCTCTTAACATTTCATACTTTACCCAAATTGTTGGGCAGTCAAAAACAACGCTGTTTGATGACATTTTAAGAGCCCCATTTAGTTTGGAAAAGTATGACGAAAATGTCTATTCAAAATTATTATTCAAACTATATGGAACATTTAAAAGACATACGTTGCATGTAGACCTGAATTGTTCTACTGAACCGCTCGAAACAGTTCAATTTCCGATCGATGTAATTAGCGCAACCCAAGAAATTGATGTTCCCCAAATAGATAGTTTTATATACATTGATGGTGATATTACACACCCAGTAGATGATTTGATTGGAGTAACATTAACGATATCTGATACCATGGAAATTACAAATATGCATAGGCAACTGATCCGACCACTACAAATGTTGCTAAGACTAGTAAAACATTTTCCTCCTAAAATAATCCAATAATTTCCATTGAAGACTATTTAGATTGGCCAGAAACGCCAGTTAAAACAGAAAACCAGAATGATAAACAATCAGCTAAACCAAAAAACCATTTGTATTAGCATCTCCTATATATAGGGTTTTCCAATAGGAATGATATGATTTTTAAGTGACGTTTCGGCCATTTGTAATATGTCATGATCTGTCATTTTTTGTTTCATTGTATTCAGTCATGTTTACAATTTCATCATGGTGAGATATACGCAAGAACAACGTTTACAAATTATTCAGTTTTATTATCAAAATAATCGTTCTCCAATTGCATCTTTTCCAGCGCTTCTGCCATTTTATAATCGTAATAATTTATTTATTTATTTATTTATTTATTTATTTCTTTATTGATAGATTGACATAACAATTTTAGTAGAGGAAAAGCACATATGGAAGCATAATAAATGAACATCAACAAAAAAATACTTCCATTAGGCATAAAAACTTCAGATTTTTTCAAAAAACAAATCCACTCCATGCTAATACCCTCCATGTTGAGCTCAAGCTCATTTGTTACGGAGGATACTGCAAGAAGCGAATGCTTACAAACTACGTATAAAAACAATATAAATAAATATAAAAATATTATTATACAAATGTATTGTCATTCAAGCTCGCCACGCTAAATAACTCGTTTTAAAAGATCTAAGCGACGCCGATCTCTTAATATCTAATGGAATAGAGTTCCAAAGAGAAATACCTCTAACAGAAAACGAAATATTTAGAGACCTACACAAGTTTATAGGGGGAAGTAAGCGTAAATTTGAAGAATAAGACCTACTGAACAATAACTTATTAAATAAATAGGGAGGTTGCTTTGTCCTGAGAAGCTTAAAAATAAAAAGACAAACGCGAAGTTCATAAAAATCAATTAAATTACAACCCAAAATCAAATTCAAAAAGGGCGAAATGTGATTATATTTCCTAATACTAAAAACGAAACGAGTACAAGCATTAAAACATCTTTGGAGAACATTCTTACTCTCCTGAAGCATACCAAACAAAACAACATCCCCAAATAGAAAATGTGGAAGAAGGTGCGAGAGGAACATACGCTTTTTAAAATTACTATCAGAAAAACCAACAACTTTATACAAACAACTAAGCATTCCAAAAACCGTTTTGCTAACCTTAATCAAATGATCACCCCAAGTTAGAGTTTTATTTCAAATTAACCCTAAATTTCTAACTGTATTAGAGAATGAAATTAAAGAATCACCGAGAAAAATTCCAGGGAAAGAGGAAGTATCTATAGATTTTTTATAAATTATAATAGACTGAGGTTTATTAGCATTAAAAGCGAGCCGGTTAGATAGTGACCAATTATAAATTCTTACCAAATCTTCATTAATAAGAGAAATATTAGAGTTAATTTAATCATTATCTAAGAAGAAAAAGAAGAATGGCGAATCGAACATGCAACGTCATTAATGTACTTTGAGAATAGTAAAGGACCAAGAACCGACCCCTGAGGAACGCCAGAAGAGACAGGTAAGAAGTCAGAAAACGAATTGTTTAAAAAGACTGCCTAAAAGCGACCCGAAATATAGTCTAAAATTAATTTAGCAGAAGAGAGAGAAAAATTAAAGTTCGAAATAAGCTTATTAAACAAAATTTGGTGATTAATTGAATCGAACGCTTTCGAAAAATCCAACAAAGTAAGGCAAGTCATTTCTCTTTTACTCATACTACGACGAATATCATCACAAACATTCAGTAAAGCAGTGGTAGTACCGTGAAATCTTCTAAAACCCGATTGAAAAATACTAAGCAAATTAAAGCTATCAATATGAGATTGAATTTGGTTTTTTACTACCAATTCAAACGCCTTGGACAGAGAACTTAAAATACTAATAGGTCGGAAATGGGAAAGCTCAGAAGGATTGCTAATTTTAGGAACAGGAATAATTTTACTCAATTTCCACTGAGCGGGATAAAACGAGGTCGTTAAAATAAAATTAAAAATATGTAACAAGTATCTTGATACATTAGGAAAAATACGCTTAACAAATTTTAAACTAACCATATCTAGACCAGTGGATTGCGATTTAACTTCCCAAATTTCAGAATGGAAATCATCAATTGATATATTTGCAAATGAAAAAGAATTTAGGGATTCTACGGATAATAAATCAATATTGGAAATATCATGGGTGGAACTAGAATTACTTAGGTAACGGTTAAAATCATTAGCTTTGAAACTTACCGAAGCACCCCCTTTGCAACTACCAAGGCCCAAATTGCGAACGTTACGCCAAAATATCTTAGAAGGAAGAGAAGGATCTAGCTTATCCTTGAAAAAATTTTGCTTAGCGATACGAATTAAACTTACCACTCTATTTCGAGATTGCTTATAAGCTAGATAAGAAATAGAATTAGGGCTCATTTTCCAAAGACGATATTTGGAAAAACGAACAGAAATAGCATTCGAAATCTCTTGTGTCATCCAAGGGGGGGATCTAGGTCTAAATTGATCTGTAGAAGTACTAAGAGAAAAAATATCGTCCCAACGAATAGAGCCACAAATTGATGAAAGGTGAGATTCATCAATTTTCGAAAAATCCCTAAAGCTGAAACTTTTAGGTTTAGGACGAGAGTAATAATTAACAGAAAAAACAAGGAGATCGTTATGAGAACCAATACCAAGAGACAATTGATTGAAAAAACAGATGGAATTATCAGCAGAAGCGACAACATGATCAATGAGAGAACAAGAACCACCACTTGCGGTTGCATAAGAGTATGTGGGCGCTTCAGTGTTATAAACTGAAAGATTAATGCTATTTAATATATTTAAATAGCTACGAGAAAATAAAGTCTCTTGAGAAATATCAAAGTTAAAATCACCCGAAACTAAAAAGACACTCAATGTCTAAAAGTGATTTTTTAAATAGAGCATACGACCTCTTGTTCGTTTTAGGAGGATTATAAACTACACCGAAAAGGAATTTCCGCTTATTGACGAAGACATTTAGAAAAAGAAATTCAAAGTCAGAAACGAGCCTTTGAGAAATTGAGAGGGGTACCGATACAACATTACTTTTAATATGCTCGTTAACATATAGGCATACTCCGCCATAATTAACTTTTGGATTAGCTCTATGAATCTAATCGTCCAAGTGTGCTCGCAATTCGTCAAATTGCGGAAAATTTTGAGCGTACATTTTCTTTACATAATGTTGAAGTGCCAATAAGACAAAGATTAGTAATGCAAATATTGCTGCTGGTTAGGCAAGTGTTGCTGAAGACCGCAGTTTGTCGATTCCAAGACGTTCTCAAGAAATGGGACTACAATTTCAAACAACTTCAAATGGGAACCACAACCTGGCGGATTTTGAGGAAGGATTTGGATTTGCATCCATATAAATTATTCTCACACAAGAACTGAAGCTATTGGACCACCGTAAAGTCGTGAATTTGCAGATTTTGCCTTGGAACAACTTGAAAACGATAACGATTTTTTTAAGAAAATCATCTTTTCCGGTGAGGCTCACTTTCATCTGAGTGGTGCGGTAAATAAACAAAACTGTCGATTCTGGTGCGAAGAAAATTTACAAATTATTCACGAAAAACCATTATATTCACCTAAATTGACAGTTTGTTGTGGTTTTTGGTCTGGTGGAATCATCAGTCCGTATTTTTTTCGAAATGAAGCTGATAGCACCGTTACTGTCAATGGAGTTCGGTATAGATCGATTATAACCAAATTTTTATGGCCGAAATTGGAAGAAGTTGATCTTGACAACATTTGGTTCCAACAAGACAGGGCTACGTGCCACACAGCAAATGCAACAATTGAATTATTGCGAGAAAGGTTTGGAGATTCGATTATTTAAAAAAATTGTGATATTGAATGGCCTCCAAGAAGTTGTGATTTAACACCATTAGACTATTTCTTGTGAGGTTATTTGAAGTCATCGGTCTTGGCATTAAACCAAACTCTCTTCAAGCTTTACAAGTCAATATTGAACGTGCTATTCATGACATACGACTCGATTTAGTGGAAAAGTGCTCGAACATTGGGTTCATCGAATTCTTTCCTGCAGAAGAAATCGTGGAGGCCATTTGAATAAAAAGCATTTCAATTTCCTTAACAATTAGTGTGTTTTTTTTAAAGAAATCATATCACTCCTATTGGAAAACCCTATATAATACTGTTGGTAAAAAATAGTAAGACATTGTTCATAATTTTAAAATTCTTCATTTATTTCTCCAAATCTATTTCGTCCCCTCAAAGTAATCCCCCCCGGGCCTCAATACACTTGTGCCATTGTTGTTAAAGTCAATTTCCGGAATAGTCTCCAATGCGCGTAGCGATTCACGTTTAATGTCTTCAATTGACTCAAAACGGTTTCTCCGGAGCGGGCGTTTGAGTTTTCTGAACAGCCAGAACCCACACGGAGCTAAATCAGGCAAATACGGTGGTTGCGGGACGATTTGGATGGAATTCACAAAAAATTCACGTAAAACCAATGCAGTTTGAGAAGGTACAGAAGAGTTGTCGTCCCATAATTCTGGCCTCTTTTTACGAATAGCTTCGCGCAATGTTGACAGTTTGGCCGGTCGGAAGGAATTAGGAGTGCATCACACCTCGATAATCGAAGAAAACTGTCAACATCACCGTGATTTTTTACGTGCCTCGACGAGGTTTTTTCGGCTTCGACTCACCTTTGGCACGATATTCGGCCGATTGATCGTCTGTTTCCGGGTCGTAAGCATAGATCCAAGACTCATCGCCAGTTATAAAACGTTTCATGATATCCTGGTAGTCGGAAAGCATTGTTTCACAGACGTCAACCCGACGCTGTTTTTTCAAAAATTTGAGAAAAAAAAATATTTCGACGAATGGTTTTCCGCGAGAAATTCAAATTAAAAGGGCTTGCCCACAGTAGTATGTCAATAGCTACAACAATGCATGTCAATAATCGTAACAAAGTGTCAATAGTTAAGTAAATTATGAATCTTTTATGAAAAATCCTTTTCTGGATATTAAACAATAAATCAATAGCGATCAAGCGGTGGAAATGGAAAAATTAACAATTAGTTTTAACTAAACTTAATATTCTACACGATTTAGAGCACAATTAACACCATGAGCGAATGTTTAAGTGAAAATTTTCTTATGACTGCCAATAGCTGTAGCCTGTACACTATATATAAAATTAAAATGTTAAGTAAAATTTTCATTAGGTCTCATATTAAAACAAACTTTATTAAACAAAATTTTCATTTTAAAAGATTCGAGTTTTTGAGCTTTTGTAAATTTTAAAACATGCATGCATCATTAAGTACACAAATCTTAAAACTAGTAGTATGTGCACATATACTGAAACTTGAAAAAGTTATAATTCAGATTAGTTTTGTATTTTGATCAACTTTATATCCTATGGATTAATATTCATAATAATAAAACTTTGTCATTGATAGAACAAAGTTGAGAGAAAATTAAAGTTAACTTTATACTTATTACTTGGCGCTTTTGATTTAAATTTGTTTATAAACCAAATTGTTCTCTTTTAGGAAAATCTATATACTCATACCAAAAGATTTGTAATTTTCAACTTAATCAATCTATTCCCTATGTTATGTACAGTGCTGGAAAAAAAATTGGGCAAACACATTTTATTGCAAATTGGAGTCATTTTTTGCTAAAATTACAAAACTTTTGAAAGCAATTGGCTTATTGCTTCATTTTAAATACATGTATGATGTAATTTTTTGAAAAAAAAAATTACCTGCAATTTAGGGGAAAAACCCCGAAAAATTCCAAAATATTCAAAATACGTTGATTGGAGTTAAAGTAATGGAATAAATTAATCACCTATTTAATTTTTTTTTCTTGTTTTTTATTGATCTATAGAAGTTCTAGCTTTAATATTACTATTTTGTTGGACCGCCATTTACTTTTATTACAGCGATACACCTGCGATTCATTGAATTTGATACATTTTTCAAAGTCGTACGAGGTATGGATTCCCAAATCGTCATGAACAAACTTTTTAAAGCTGAATCGATTCTGAGCGCTTTCTTGCTAATTCTACCTTCATTATAGACCAAATATTTTCAATGGGATTTAAGTCTGGACTATACGGGGGCCAGTTCAACACATCGATACTTCTTTCTTCGAAGTACTTTTTTATCTTTAAATGAAGAGATAAGAAAAAACACAAGTTTTTAACAAATTATTTATGTTTATTCGAAAGGCAATTTTTCTATCTACAATTCAAAATTAATAACTCACAACTTTGGCGGTATGGCACGGAGCGTTGTCCTGTTGAAAAATAAATTTGCAAGTCTCGCCAAAAAGCATTAACACAGAAGGCACAAATTCGTTGTGTAGGACCTGCAGATAAACAGCTGCTGTAATGCTGAAACTAAGAAAGCACAATCAACCGGTTTCATTTCCAGAAAAGCATCCCCAGACCATAATTCCTTCATTTTTCGATGGAAGTCTTAAAAGACATTCGTTGCTAAGCCTCTCGCCCGGTTTTCTTCTTACGATAATTCTTCCATCTCCAACATGCAGCTTGAATTTTGATTCATGGGAGAAAATCACATCATTCCACATCTCTGGAGTCCAAGAAACATGCTCCTGGGCCCATAGCAAACGTTTTTTTTCACTAGTAATGTGAACTCAGGCTTCTGGACTGGTTTAAGTGCTCTCAAACCAGGTTTAACAAGTCTTTCTCTCACTAAGCAGGCTGAAATTTATTTTCTCGTTGCTCGCTCAACATCCCGTCTTATGTCCGATGGTTTTAACAGTTCCAACGACATTGTAACATTATGAAACGATCTTCCACTGGCGTTGTCTTTCTGGGCCTTCCAGAGCCTTTCTTTCTTTGTGTACTGCCCATCTCTCGCATTTTTTTAATATTCCACGCGAAAGTACTTTTAGGAATGTTTAATCTTTCTGCTATTTCACGCGTGGTTAAATTTTCTCGCGCCAAAATTAATATATTGCTTTTAGGCTGCTCACTAACTTTTCCCAATTTTTTAACTAAAATTGCACTTTATTCTTTATTTGACTAGGATCACTTACACAATAACTTAATCTTACAAAATATGCACTATTAATATTCAAAAAAAATTACAGGCAATAAAACATCTGCACCCTAATGACGGCCAAGAACGGTAGGCGTAAAATAAAACAATTTCTTGACCAATTTTTTTGCACATCAGTTGCGGGGTTGTATCGGTGTAATAAAAACAAAAGGCGGTTCAACAAAATATTAGTATTAAAGATAGAACTTCTATAAATCAATAAAAATCAAAAAAAAAATTAAAAAATTGGTGATTAATTTATTCCATTACTTTAACTCTAATCAAAGTATTTTGAATATTTTGGCATTTTTGGAGGTTTGCCCCTAAATTGCAGGTAAATTTTTTTTTCAAAAATTACTTCATACATGTATTTAAAATGAAACAATAAGCCAATTGATTTCAAAAGTTTTGTAATTTTAGCAAAAAAGGCTCCAATTTGCAATAAAATATGATTGCCCAATTTTTTTTCCCCACCACTGTATATATAAGAAAATAAGTTAAAAATATTGGAAAATTTTAAAATTTTCTTTTAATTACGTTTATAACAGTTTCTCAACCAAGGACCAACTATTAAACTTAACAGCTCTTATTCAATTAGAAGTTTAGTTTTTGCATTCAACAGTTTTATTTAAAAAATCTAGAAAAACTTTTTTTTTTTTTGTTAAGTGGTAAATTTAAATTATTCTGGGGTGAAAATGTTGTAAGAAAAAAAATTGGATCAAAATAGAATCAACAACCAACTTTAAAAAGCTAATAAAGTTTCCAATTAAAATTATAAATCGGTAAAAGGGGTTTCCGGTCAGTGTGTCTAATCAGATTTAATTCCAAAAAATATTTGTCTATCTCCTTACAAAATCACATTTACTATTTCTATTGATAATATGTTTGAATAGAGGATTATAATGGAAAAGCTATAAATGAAAATATAATTGAGAAAATAAGATTTACAATTTTAAGAAGATTACAAATAATTGCTGCTAATTAATACGATAACAATTTTGTTTTTAATAAACAAACAACACTTATGCACATTGATTGAAAGTGAAGTTTTCATCTCATTATCTACACAATACTGTTTTCATTGTAAATATAATTGTTGAACGATATTTTTCTAATTATATGTAAAAGCAAATTTTCCGGTACTAATTATTCGTTCTTTATTTAGTAATACGGGTATTTTGTACGAAAACTAATTTTAAGTTTGGAAAGAGAACCACTCAACCTCCCTGAACTGTTTGTATTTTACAACAAATATATACCAACATTATTTTATCTAACGTTAAATATTTCAGTATACAGGAAACTTAATTTTCCCATATACACTTAATTCACACGTTCCCAATACCCTTATAAATACGTTCTGATTCCTGGAAAATATTTGATACAAAAGGTAAGTACGAGTACATAAATACAATACACACTCATTATTAAAATATTAAAATTAATTTTCTTTCAAAAATTATCATATACCAAACTAAAAATAAGGTAAAATTAAATTCTATAAAACAATAAACAACATTTAAAACAATAATAATAATTAAAATAATAATAAAAAATACGTAATAGTAGATGAATTAACATTTCATACAGATTAAGTTCAATTAAGGTGCAGAATGTATACACATTCAGAGAAAATTGAAAAAGCTCAAAAGTTTTCCCTGCCTTTTACCTATGTAACAGAACTCTCACCGTGTATGATATTCTTTGTTGTAGGATCATTAAAAATAGAAATAGATGTGAAGTATATTAAAAAAATATATACATAGGTTAGTTTGTACCAATGAAGTATGTCCTAACTTTGTCCTAGATGACGACATTTTAATATTTTGTAATCTATATTGTATAACATCTAAGTATGTCAATTGAAAAAAATGTGTGGACTGCTCCATAATAATTGCGGACGAGTGATTCTTCTCATGTAAAGGCTTCATGAGTGATAAAGTGCTCGGTTATAACTGTGTAGCAGGAAAATCGAAAAAACATTCCAAAAAAATTTCCTCGGATATAAACAAATGTATGAAAAATTTGTTTGATAGCGTACCAGGACTTAGTTGGTTTTGTGATGCATGCATGCACAGTATGAAAGAGTTATTTATATCAACAATAAAAGAAATAACAGCAGAAGAGGCTCCGGTAAATAAACCCAACGAATTATCATGCCGTCCATTACTACCCGACCTGTCACTCGCTCACAAAGCAAATTCACTGCACAAGTTACACCACCTACTCACCATGAACATGAAATTTTTGCCCAGAATAACAAACAAATGAATATTATAGATGACAAAACAGCTAGTATGAGAAATCTATCGCCATCTAAATCATGAATGTCAGTAGTTAGCTCACCAGTACCAGTGCCAATTTCGAGCCCAACTTCTGAGCCATACAATCAACACGAACCGACGCTAATGTAGAAGCCACGGTACCTCTTTCTCAATTAGAAAACTGTATCCAAACATCTCCCACTGTTTCGACAAATGACTTTGAAACAATTAGAGTGGTGAAACCTCGAAGATGGATTTTTATCAGCAGAATTCACGCATCTGTAACTGATGAACAATTCAAGAGATTTGTGGAAAATAAATTTCAAATCGTAAATTTAAACGCGGTTCGAATCATTCCGCAAGTAAATGACTACGTCTCTTATCGGATCAGTGTCAATGATTTACAATTTGATTCAATGATAAATTCTGATGTGTGGCCAAAAGGCCTTTTCATAAAGGAATTTCAGTTTCCAAAAAAGCAAGCGTTTTTTCGGAATACAAGAAACAACATCCAAAATACGTATTACGGGTGAGGTTGGTGATGTCAATGCTGCGCCTTCATTTCGCGTTCCGAAAACATCATCAAGTCAGGGAGAGTAAAAACCATTCAAATCAGAGATGCAATGTGCGATTCTAACGGTAGCTTATTATATTTTTCATCTTCCGAAAACTACTCCAAGACTCCAAGGCTGACATTTACGCATCTAAACACTGCGAAACTCAAACTGACATTGATATTAAACCAACACAAAACAAATCGATCATCTCATCATTTAAATCTAAAATTATGTTAACAAGAGGCGTAAACAACAACCACCATGAAGATTATATTAACGGATATGAGTTTGTGAAAAATATTCCTTCTATAAAATTCTTGCTTGTTGAACCTCAGATTTCCACCTGGATAAATGGCAAACAATCAGTAACTTCATCTATTTTAATTTGTGTTGCCTTAGATGAGAAATTGGAAAATTGTAATCTTAAGAAACACTTGTCGCGAAACGGACTTAAAATACAAAACTTCTACATTAGATCCGTCAATGCAGTTACAAAAGTTTATAAAATTGAGAGTAAATACGTTATTGTGGTTAATCATCTAAAACTGATAGCAGTGATCTAATCTACGCTCTAGAAACTTTAACAGATTAAAACTTATGTCGGTGTTGGATTATATTACAAACTATCCATCTAACAACATCAAATGGATTTTAAACATTCCATTCAATATGTTAACCCAGTGTGAAAGAGCGCTATCTTCTCGGTGGATTACTGGTGATCCCTCGAAATTTTCACATAGTAACTGTGCGAATTTCCCAACTACATCTCCGGCATTTTTCAAAGTGTTGTCCGCAGAGTCCAGCTATAAAAATTCGATCATGGAATTAATGTTTTACATTAAACACTCAGACAGCCTAATTAAAAGCCACTTAAAGGACCATTACATCAAGAACATTCATCTACTGCCTTTCTCTGGTTCTGCGTTACGACAATTGAACATATTTATATTTGACAACGTCGCCAAACAATATCTTGAATAACCATCCATAAAACATCACTTTGGTTTTGATGGGAATAAACTGGTGCAACTGTGTGAAGACACTACCACATTTATTACCCAAAACCGATATATTTTTTGTTCATCGGGTTACGGAAATTATGTTGGATCACCAGACATATAACTCGTTAAACAATATCTATCTTAAGGAAAACATAAAGATGCCGGATATTACAAATATTCAGGGTGTATCTGGATGCGGTAAATCAACCTGGATTATAAACAAGCATAAACTTGGCAGTGATCTTGTTTTATGTGCTACAAAAAAAGGACTTGCTGATATTAAATTAAAGGTAACATCTCGTTGTGAGCACGAAACACTGATTTTAATAAAATCAAATTAAATTACAAAACGATTGCCTCATATCTAATCAATGGAAATCGGATCTACGATACAGTTTTTATTGATGAGTACATGATGGTGCATGCTGGATATATAGGACTAATGTGTTGTATGTTGTAAAATATATCTTCTGGGTGATAAAAACCAAATACCATATATTGACAGTTGTATTGACGATGTAATTGTCAACATGCAATTTTCCGATGCAAGCGCATTCGTAACAAAGACGGACTACTTGAATGTGACGTATAGATGCCCAGCTGATGTTACATCTGCTCTAACAGAATACTAACCTAACATCAGTAGTAAGAATACCGTGCAAATTTCAGCCAAATTTATAAACCTGCCGTCAACTTTGATGTCGATACCTCTGTTGGATAACACATTCTATCTAACCTTTACCAAAGCTGATAAACAATTAATCTCCCAGCTTAAGATACCAGAATCTAGTAAATTCATGACTATCCACGAAGCACAAGGATTAACCTCACCAAATGTGATATGTATAAGAATCAATTCTCAACCACTTGGGCTGTTCGATAGTGTCGTCTTCTAGAATACTCAGATTTGTGGTGTCATCTCTAGAATTTAGTGCTAATGGC
Source organism: Nephrotoma guestfalica (assembly GCA_963691935.1). NCBI lineage: Eukaryota > Metazoa > Arthropoda > Insecta > Diptera > Tipulidae > Nephrotoma > Nephrotoma guestfalica. The sequence continues at coordinate 249,203,333 of OY829914.1, forward strand.
CCGTAAACACCCACAAGACCCGGTTTACAATTTTTATATTATTATTTCCGTTTACACTGAAAATCCCCGAAGGTCGCAGTGATATGCCGCATATCAACACAAATTGTAGGGAGTGTCCCCGAAATGCCAGTATACTCACATTTCTCAAAGTTAGTTTTTGGATATCGCTTTCGACATGTTTTGGCTCTGAGTCAAAAATTCGTCAAAATATACACTCATTTTCACATTGATAGCTCTTGAACCATTAAGATTTTCGGCTTGCTTTCTTCAGCAAAGTTGTTGCGCAAGCCAAGACAAACAACTTTGCCGAACATATTAGGACCGAAAAACCACATCTACATTCACATTTTAGTGTTATTTTTCTTTTTCTTTTCTTCACACTTTTTTATCATTTTTATCCATTTAAATATACAATAGAAACTATTTAAAAGAAAATTAAATCGATTCAGTTGATTTAATGACGATTTTTATTAACTATTTCCTAAAAAATTAAAAGTTTTCTTAACTTTTTAAGTTTAAATTTTCCGATTCGTTCTTGTCGTCTTCAGGATCTTCTTCCTCTTGCAAATTCCAACAAATGTCACCCAAGAGTGCATATAGCTTTTTGCCGCTGTACCAATGTTCGAGCCTTGCCGTCACTTGGTGAAAACGCTCGCCGTGCTCATCGGATTCGACTGGTGATTGTTCGGCGAATTTTTAGACATGACAAGAAAAGCGGTCAGCATATTTTCAATATATTTGCGCCAGTCATCGGATAGATTAAATCCGAGAACATTCTTAATAACTTCTTTTACACATTTCCATGCCACAAGCTCTCGTTCACTGAGAGCATTTTCAATTAAGTATTCCTGTAATAAAAAACAAGATGCGAAATGAAATTTCATTGATCAATACTTAGGTTCGAATAGATTCAAACACCAACCTTCTTGTATTTTCATGCCACTTAACCATCTGAAAATGCGACGCAATTCGATGAACGCATTTCCATCTGCAAGCTTGATATGAAGTGGTGGTGGCAACATTTTTTCAATTGGCACAAGTAGAGCCTCAACGATGGTGTCGTATCACAATATAATGTTCCCGTTGATATGGTCGCCGATGACGTTGTATTTGTCGCCTTTAAAACGTGTATTCCATAAGCACATTAAACACATGTTTTTAGTGTAACCCAATTGCAAGCCTCTTAAAAGAGCCTTTCACATTTAAATAAACACACTGTTATTGATGGTCATTGTATTTATTTAATCAAATCAATAATTTTTTTCATTGATGCATAAGATCCGTTTGTGTTTGTGCTGAGTGCAATTTCAACGTAATTTTTTGAGTTGGTAACGTGAAGGAAAACTGCCGTCAAACTGCTTTTGGAGGAATCAATAAACAATCGCCAATCTTCGGGATTCATATACGTTCATTGCGCATTGTGGATACCAAACCACGGTTATCAGTGCAAAAAGCGAAAGAATTATTCTCAATTGATTTGAAAATTTTCGTAAGATGACGATGACGATTTATTGCTCTATGTATCCGAACATTTGAAGCCAAAATGTTCACTTGTTTTAATTCCTTTGACGAAAGTATGGCTTGCCGTTCCGATAGTTTCAGGCGTCGTACCATAATATCTAAACGATTTTGCGAGATTTGAATGTGATTGCATGGCGCAGTAACATTAGATGGTTGATATATTGATGCCGATGTTTCTCCGGATTCGACAGATTCAAATGTGGGTGGTAAATATTCTTCAGGTGGGTTTGATCTTTCGGAACGCGGAGTGGTTTCATCACTTAGTTTGCGGCGATTGCTCATAATTGTAAATGTTCCACACACATAACAAAACCACTTGAGTTTAAAACACCTGTCCATATTGTTTATTTCACAAACCGATTTTCACTTTATTTTTTGTGTTCTTTTGTCTCGTAGCGCCTACTCGTAGTTTTTAGTTCTTACTTATTTGCCAATTTTTTTAACTTTTTTACAAATAACGATTTCGAGAATAATCTCTTCTTCGGTTTATTTTTTACTACTAAAGGGTGATTTTTTTGTGGTTAGGATTTTCATGCATTAGTATTTGACAGATCACGCGGGATTTCAGACAAGGTGTCAAAGAGAAAGATGCTCAGTATGCTTTGACATTTCATAATGAATAGACTTACTAACGAGCAACGCTTGCAAATAATTGAATTATATTACAAAAATCAGTGTTCGGTTCGAAAAGTGTTTCGCGATTTACGTCCGATTTATGGTCTACATAATCGACCAAGTGAGCAAACAATTAATGCGATTGTGACCAAGTTTCGCACTCAGTTTACTTTATTGGACATTAAACCAACCACACGAATGCGTACAGTGCGTACAGAAGAGAATATTGCGTCTGTTTCTGAGAGTGTTGCTGAAGACTGTGAAATGTCGATTCGTCGCCGTTCGCAGCAATTGGGTTTGTGTTATTCGACGACATGGAAGATTTTACGCAAAGATCTTGGTGTAAAACCGTATAAAATACAGCTCCTGCAAGAACTGAAGCCGAACGATCTGCCACAACGTCGAATTTTCAGTGAATGGGCCCTAGAAAAGTTGGCAGAAAATCCGCTTTTTTATCGACAAATTTTGTTCAGCGATGAGGCTCATTTCTGGTTGAATGGCTACGTAAATAAGCAAAATTGCCGCATTTGGAGTGAAGAGCAACCAGAAGCCGTTCAAGAACTGCCCATGCATCCCGAAAAATGCACTGTTTGGTGTGGTTTGTACGCTGGTGGAATCATTGGACCGTATTTTTTCAAAGATGCTGTTGGACGCAACGTTACGGTGAATGGCGATCGCTATCGTTCGATGCTAACAAACTTTTTGTTGCCAAAAATGGAAGAACTGAACTTAGTTGACATGTGGTTTCAACAAGATGGCGCTACATGCCACACAGCTCGCGATTCTATGGCCATTTTGAGGGAAAACTTCGGAGAACAATTCATCTCAAGAAATGGCCCGGTAAGTTGGGCACCAAGATCATGCGATTTGACGCCTTTAGACTATTTTTTGTGGGGCTACGTCAAGTCTAAAGTCTACAGAAATAAGCCAGCAACTATTCCAGTTTTGGAAGACAACATTTCCGAAGAAATTCGGGCTATTCCGGCCGAAATGCTCGAAAAAGTTGCCCAAAATTGGACTTTCCGAATGGACCACCTAAGACGCAGCCGCGGTCAACATTTAAATGAAATTATCTTCAAAAAGTAAATGTCATGGACCAATCTAACGTTTCAAATAAAGAACCGATGAGATTTTGCAAATTTTATGCGTTTTTTTTTTTAAAAAAAGTTCTCAAGCTCTTAAAAAATCACCCGTTATTACATAATTTATTTTGATTTGTTTTTTTGTTTTTGTATATTACCAGAGTCTGAATTTTGGCCGCAATTTAACTAATGACTCATGAGAAATTTGTATACGTACAGAACACAAATGTCTCATGACTCATGAGTCGAATTGTGCCTATAATTTATACCAAGATCTTCTAACCTGTCTAATTTCTGTCCTTTTTTGATTCTGTGCAAAATGGTTAAATTTTTATTGAATTTAGTGAACCTATGATTTTCAGTTTTTTGTGTTGTGCGAAATTTGATTTTTGTACTTTTTTAAATTTGGTTATGTCATTGATGTGTTCTTTGTATCTTATTTGAAATGAGCGTCCTGCTTGGCTTAAGTATGCCGACCTCCAGTTGTATTTATCTTTACCTGGGTATCCGGATATCTGCACAGGTAGAACAATGTTTCTCTAGACCGCAAGGTAGGAGCCGAAGTCTTCTGTGAGAAACTTTTGCCAAAACTGACAAGACCTTACCTTTTTGGAAAACATGCGAGAAGACTGGGTCTAGAGGCGAATGACTTTGTAGAAGTTGAATGGACGAAGAGGAGGAAGAGTCTTTAGATAACCTCCTATGCTCGTGTCCGGCATTCTCTTACAGAACGCATAAGTATTTGGGCATGTACAGTATGGCCAGCCTTTCAGATCTCGCGCACTATGGGGTGCGAGATATTTTACGCTACGTACGTAGCTTCGAATAGTTTTGAACAGGGGTAAAGGGGAAATAGGATTCTGTGGTATCACAACGGGCCACTACTGGTCTAAGTATGAGGAAGCAACTACTCCAACCTAACCTAACCTAACATTGACCTAAATAAAACACACATATATCGTGGATGTGGCTTTTCGGTCTTGCTATGTTCGGCAAAGTTGTTTGTCTTGACTTGAACAACAACTTTGCTGCAGAATGCCTAACGAAAATCTTAATGGTTCACGAGCAATCAACGTAAAAATGAGTCTATATTTTGACAAATTTTTGACTCAGAGCCAAAACATGTCGAAAGTGATATCTCAAAAATGGGGACTAACTATGAAAAGGGACTAGCACTATTGAATTCAGCGTCGAATTAGGTTTACCCCCTGGGTGCCCAGCTTGTCACTTTTTTCAAGTAGCACAGTGTTGTTAATACTTAATATTAGTGTTCACAATTTAATTCCAATCCTACTTATAAGCGTAATCTACACATTTAATGATTTTACAGGTTCATTAGTCCGAGTGGATCTTCTCTTCTCAGTCGTTTAAATCGCGGGTCTGTTTTAGTGTATCCCGAGCCAATTGAATTCCTTGGTTGTTTCTTTTCACTTTTAATACCAAGATCGTCGTGAATGCTAGTATTTCGGATATACCATGGAGCATTAGCAATACATCGGAGTATTTTCGCTTGAGTTCGTTGCTTGAGTTCTCAATTTGATGCACTGGTGGATCCCCATAACAGAATATCATATGGCCATCCTTGATTAACGCTTTGTATAGTAAAACCTTATTGTCTAATGATAACTTGGATTTTCTTCCTATCAGCCAAAACATTTTGGAAAATGTTATTTTTATTTGGTTGCGCTTTGCTTCAATATCTTCTTTCTACGTTAGCCGTCTATCCAGGTGTAAGCCTAGGTATTTGAACTTGGTTTGTTGAGCATTATATACACCGTTTAATTCTACTGGTGAGCAGGAGCATTTGTTCAGCGTGAATTTGGCATGCCAAATCTTGAGCCAATCCTTAATTTTGCTCAGATGACTTTGCACTTCTAATGAGGCTGTTTGCGGGTTTTCGTCACCGGGATGCCTGTATCATCAGCAAATGTTGATATTATTACATTGTCGGTAACAAGTAAGTCTTTCGTGTACAACAAGTATTAAATAGGTCCCAGAACGCTTCCTTGTAGGACTCCTGCACTTATATCATTTAGGAAAGTTGTTGCATCGTTTTGTTGGACCATGTATTGCCTTTGGAGGAGATAGTATTCCAGAACTGAGTGAATATTCTTCTGCAGGAGCGCTTTGTATATTAATCCATCATACCAAACTTTGTCAAATGCTTGTGCTATATCCATGAAGGCAGCGGAACAGTATTGCTTTTCCTCAACGGTCTTTCTATTGCATTTACAATTCTATGTAATTGCTCTATGGTACCACGTTGGTTTCGGAATCAAAATTGATGGTCTGAAATGATTTGCCTGTCTTCTAATATTGGTTTCAGTTTTGTTATTAACATTTTTTCAAACAGCTTTGAGATTTTGGGAAGAATGCTTATTGGACGATAAGACGAGATTTGAAATTCGTTTTCACCAGGCTTATGTATCGTTGTGATCAAATATATCTTCCACATTTGTCTTGTAATTCCCTTATCATTTTCCAGTGATGAGGTCATATCCTGGCACCTTTTTCGGCCTAATACAAGTTTTGATTGTGTTCTTAACTTTCTTCCATTCAAACTTTATAGGTTAGGATGAATCATCATCCATCTGGTGAGGCAGCACGATATAATTAGTTCCTTCGTTTGGTGAAAACACCGTCTTTATATGTACAGCGAAAGCATTGGCTTTTTCTTCGTTGCTTCTCGCCCAATTTTCAGTTGGTGGTCTAATCGGTGGATTCGAATTTGTAGGCCTTTTTAGGTTTTTTACTGCCTTCCACAAAGAAAAATCAGTCTTCTATGTTGGCGAGAGTTCACATTTCTGGACACATTGGTTTTCTTCTTCCTGCAGTGCAAAATTCAGGGTTTTGATAGCTCGATGTATTTTGCATTTCAACAATGGTGATTTTGTTTGTTGCCATTGCCGTCGAATTTTCCGCTTTTCCTGGATTAGTGACATTAGTGATAGTGGATATTATGTGAAAATTAATTAATTTTTTCAGAATTGTTCATGATTGGTGAAGCCTTTGCAGCTGATATTTCCAGTGCCTCCTTTAGCTTTTCTACAGCCACATCAATATCTACTGCATTGTTACTATTATCGGTGAATGATCTCGGTGAATGATTTAGGTATTGAGTTTTACATTCACTGCTCTATTTTCAGCCTTCTATCTGGGTTCAGTTTTGAAGTCAGTGTTCAACGGAAGTATGGAAGAATTCAACGGAGTGAAATAACTGGTTATTTCGAGTGTGGCAACACTTACGTGATTCTTACGTATTATGACCGCCAATTATTTTATTGATTGACTTTTACGAAACGGGTCGCTTTACGTTTGAACAAAATTGGGAAATAATTTAAACTTACTTTCAAAGTGATGAGTCTTCTACCGAAATTGTAAAAAATGCACGTGGAAAATTCAATAGATATGAAATTTGTGGATTAATTTGTGAAGCGAGTTCGTGGAACCCGATTGTTATGAGACCAATACGTAGACGTGTATTTACAGTGCGTACAGTCGGGAAAATTGCAGCTGTTGCTCAGAATGTGTCTGACCATCCATCAGCATCAACTCGCCATCGTGCTCAAGAATTGACCTCGGCAAAAAGGCGTGCAAAGTTTAATTGGTGCAGGAGTCGAAGCAAAATGACCCTCCGCAACGTTTTCGGTTCGCTAATTGGGCTGCGGAACGCTTGGAAGAAAATGAGCATTTTTTACCGAAAAATTATCTTTGCCGACGAAGCTCATTTTTGTACAACGAAAATTGCCACCACCTGTAAACATTATATAAGTAACTATGACTTCCCTAAAATCAAAACTATGATGAACTTAAAAACGAAACTTAATTGGGTGGGTGTTTATTATAGCCAAATTTGCCGTGGAGTAATATCAATTTTTCAGAGAATCTCCTATAAACTCATTTCTTGTACGATCGACTTATATCACTCCATATCAACGAAGCAAAAAACATAAACTTCATTATCGTGAGAAGGCCAACACGTAAAGAGGTTTTAGCAGACGACACACAATATGAAAGATGAATTAGTTTAAATACCTGGGAACGATGGTAAGTATGCAAAAACCCAGTCTCTAGATAAACCAACACGGATCGCAGCAGGTTACCGAGCATTCTGATATAAAACCAGTACTCACTTTCGGTAGCTAGTCTTCGATACTTACAATACAAGACAGCCAAAAATTTGCCGTTTTTGAGCGTAAATTAATGTGTATGATACTAGATTCTATGAAGGATGCGGAAATGTACCGGATGTATCTGAATTTCGAGGTTGGGAATGTCCTAAAAACTCTGATATAATTGGAACTGTTAAATCATCAAGGCCGAGATGTCTCGGACATATTCTACCCCGTGAAAGGCCTCCTATTAGAATGAACGACGTAGAACCAAAACTTCAAATTTTTTAACTAAAAGTAAGTAAAAAATGGAGGGGTGGCTAATACCCGTTCTTATTTTACCACGAATGTATATACATACTTCTTCAAACAGCACACTTGATTTCTAAAGCGATTAATTAAACTAGCCGGACTTCTGGTAAAACCTCTAGTATAATCAAAAACCACAATACCTGCTTAAATTTCAGAGAACCAACACGGTCAACAATTGTTGCAAAACAAAACTGGGACCTCCCAATTTATGTGAAAAGTTTAAGTATGAAGTTTCAACCCGATCAGTCAATAAAAAGATGGATTCAAAGACAATTATTCGATACGGCACCGCACACGGATACACTTGTGCGTACACAAATTTTGACTTTCTCAGACCGAAGATGAACACCGCAAGTTCACACCCTCTACGATAAAGTTGCAAATCGCTTGCCATGACGTATTTAAAATTATTTCAGCTTTGCGAGTGTTTTAATATTTTGCTTGATTTCTTTAGTTTTTTTGTAGGAGTTATGAATGTTTCTTATTGCTTGTTTGTCCAAAGTTGGGGCTTATAATAAGTGAGTTCCTACTTCTCGCCCAGAGCTTCGGGAAGAATTTTTTTATTTCTTTAAATCATTTTATTCCTCCTGCACGGCATATTATATCCTTAGCTTACCTTCAATTTTATGTTGTATCGCTTGGAATTACATTTTCAATTCATCCGTCAAAAGAAGCGATAGATTGTTTGGGATCATTGCGAATCATATCGAAAATCATGCAGTTTTCATTAATTTCCGCTTTTGGAGTGGTTACTAGTGTCTCAACCTTCTAACTAAGATAGTTCAGTCCTTGGTCGTGTTCAAAATTTCATGTGTTAAACTTGTTAACTGGGCCGTTACAACTGTCAGTTGTCCATTTAGAGTTTGCATTTGATTTTCGTCCATTTCTTTGTAAGTTCCTTCCTCCGTTGTTACGAATTTTGTAAATCGATTAGCTATAAACCAGTTTTCATTCAATTCTAGGAATGTTTAATTTATTTTTCTTCTGGTTTATCTAGTACACTGCACAGAAAGTTTCTTAAATTTTTTCTTCTGTTCTAGCGATGGTTGGTATTGTGAGGTGACGGACTCTCTAATCGACTCAGCAGTTAATAAACCTTTAGTCAACAATGTTAAAATCAATCACGAAATATTCTAAAAAAAATCCACCGTTTCAACGGATTCACCTAATAGATTCGATTTTGAAGTTAGAACTAAACTAGTCCTAACCCAACAAAAACAAACGAGAGTGTGCTTGTATTGGTAAAAAATTAAATAAAAACGATATTTTGGCGATATATTGAAATATTTGAATAATTTTCCAATTTACTTTATTTTTTATAACAAAAATCTTTTCCGGTGGAACTAGCCTAGTTAAATAAATACTTAATAATCTGTGCAGTCTTAAGAATTTCGGATTATCTTAAGAAGTTGTATACCTCTTTTTGTATCACCAAGTTTTGTATACTTTTCTGAAAGGTTTAGTTTGGGGCTATCAAAATTTTAAATCATTTAAAGTTAACAAGGTTGATAGTCCTGACCAACACCTCTCAGAAAATCATACAGACCTAGTTGATTAACATATTAAATCTCAAGATTTTCAATTTCTTAAGAAAACCCAAGAAATGGTCAGAAAAGTATAGGGTTTTCCAATAGGAATGATATGATTTGTAAGTGACGTTTCGGCCATTTGTAATATGTCATGATCTTTCATTTTTCATTTCATTGTATTCAGTAATGTTTACAATTTCATCATGGTGAGATACACGCAAGAACAACGTTTAAAAATTATTCAGGAACAACTTGAACACAATGACGATTTTTTTAAGAAAATCATCTTCTCCGGTGAGGCTCACTTTCATCTGAGTGGTGCGGTAAATAAACAAAACTGTCGATTCTGGTGCGAAGAAAATCCACAAATTATTCATGAAAAACCATTACATTCACCTAAATTGACAGTTTGGAGTGGTTTTTGGTCTGGTGGAATCATCGGTCCGTATTTTTTTCGAAATGAAGCTGGTAACACCGTTACTGTCAATGGAGATCGGTATAGATCGATGAAAACCAACTTGTTATTGCCGAAATTGGAGGAAGTTGATCTTGATAACATTTGGTTCCAACAAGACGGGGCTACGTTCCACACAGCAAGTGCAACAATTGAATTATTGCGAGAAAAGTTTGGATCATTTCACTCTTATTGGAAAACCCTATATTTATTTGACTACATTAAATCGTCCCTCCCCTTCCCCTCCAAAAGATTAAATGGTGCATAGCCCAAATCGAGACCTCAAAAATCATAAAGGCCTGATGGTCATAAACATATTAAATCTCAAGATATTAAATTCTTAATAAAATTTGAAATTCCTTGGATAGAGAAGGATTGTTAAATATTTATTTGACCACGTGAATCTCATTGACTTTTCTAAACGTTTGGAAAGTTGCTAGTCCTAACCTAAACTTCTCAGAAAAATCATACAGGCCTTGATGATAAACATATTAACTCACAAGATAATCTATTTCTTACGAAATACGTAAATTCTTAGAACAGAAAAGGTTGGAAAAATATTGATTTCACCTCGTAAATCCAATTATAGCTTTTAAAATTTTGGAAGGTATAGTTCAAATCGAGACCTCTTAAAAAAGCATACAGACCGAAGTGATAAACATATTAAATCTCAAGATTTTCAATTTCTTAAGAAAATCCTAAATTCTTAGACTATAAAAGGTACGATAAGTATGTATTTGACCACGGTGAAACCCATACGCGTTTCAAAAAATTTAATAAGTTGATAGTCCAGAACGAGATCTATCAGAAAATTATACAAACCTAGGTGATAAACTTATTAAATTTTAAGACATCAAATTTTTTAATAAAAGTCTTCCGTTTAATGTTAATGGTGGGTATGGCACTAATGGTGGCACTCCTCCCAAAATAGTTCAATACACTGAAAAATTCATTCAAAATTTACTCTATTCCTAAAATAAGGTCCGACTTTACTTGCATTTACACATTAGTTGGCATTCGTTAAACACCGCACTATTACACAACACTTTCAATAACACTAATCGGACGGCTGCGCCATTTATATCTTATAGATCACAGTTTATTGATAAATCTTATTACATTCTTTAGATCTTAAAACTAAATATGTAAAATATAATTTCTATAAGGTGCCATATCTAAAAGTGTCCTATTTCTACCTTGATCCTTATTATTTTCTATTTAACGATTATATTTGTCTTTTTATGCTTGGGAATGGAATATTGATTCAATTAGTCGATTCAGCATATTTGCTAGTTGAACGTAACTTTATATATGAAGGAACAACACTTGACAATATGTGGAAAAATCCACGCTGGAAATATATTGCTCTAAGAAAAGAATTCGATATCAGAAAAATTATTAGAAAATACACAACAGAAGAACCACCTTCAAGAGGTAGCAAATAGTTTGCCCACATTAGTTAACATCGAAAAAAAACTGTGTCTGAAATTTACGCTGACCACTGAGTCACTCTCTATGATATTTTATAAACGAACTTTCCTATTCAAGATAAGGGATTAAGAAAGGGTTATCATATCTTGAATGAGTACATAAAATTAAATCATATTGAACAGCGTACACGATGATTCCACATCTCAGCTAAATTGTATCGCATTTAGACACCGTATTAGTGGACTATGGCTTATACTACTTAATGTTATAGACCTCTCCTTTCGTCTCAATTTCTGAGATATTTCTGTGGGAACTTAAGACGAAATACAAATCTTACAAAACATTTACTTGGATTTATTAAATTATATTGAATTACCGATGGGTTGATAAATGTATCATCAAATCAAACACGCATAAGGTACAACGTCCATTAACTTTAAACAATTCTAAATAAATTTTACTTCCTCATCATTTTTGTATTTTACAATTCCGCTACGAGTAGGTTCTCGTCAAGTTTGTGCGCCCCGAGCAAAAAAGGAAAAATTCCTCTTAGGATGATTGTCAAATTTTGTCGATGTGACTAAAAACTAAAAAAAAACACTTTGCTGATTACAAAACAACAGACATACACAAGGAAAATAAACATCAACAACAACAAGCATCACATTTCGTAATTTTTTATCATTTTCTTCACTTTTCTTTATGTTGTGTTTCTGATTAAAAAAATATAATTTTCCAGTACAAAAGTTACTCTAACAATTTTTTTTAAATAAACAACAACAAATTTGTATATACGAGTATACATGAGTATGTGTGTGTATTTATATAAATTATGTAGACGCTTTGTTATTCTGTTGGTGTTCGTTTTTTCTAATTTTTCTTTACATCCCGTCACATTATTATACTTACACCTAATTTTCCATTTTTACGTTTTTTTATTACCGTTGATTTGATTTCCGTATAATAATAAGACATAATATTTTCCACCAACAAAGTCACATCATCAAACCACCTTCTTTCAACACACACACACACACACACACATATAGCCATAATATAAATTCGCTGTGAAATTTTCCATATTTTCCTCTCGTCTCTTGTTTGCTGCACAGCAAAAATTGTTTTTAAACAATTCCATAGTTTGTCATTTTGTTTTATTGTTTGGTGGAAAATTTAGTCGTTACTGATGCTAAATTGTTGTTTCCTGGTTCCTGTTACTTTGTGTAAATAGTAAATACATTGTGATGAAGGATTAAATATGAATAATTTATGAGTGCTAAGGAAAGAAGGAGTACTCGTATGTTTGTTTCAAAAATGTAAAAGTTTTTAAAATATTTACGTAGTATGTAAAAAATATTATCCAACTTGAACGTTGTATTTTGACTGTCAACATTGAACACACAATATTTTGAAACGGTTTAGGAATTGAGAGATGTACGATAATTAAGGGGCTAGGGGCTAAAATCTCAGGAGGTAATCAGAACTTCCGTCTGGAAACTGACAAACCTGACACTGGAAATTGGGAAATGCCCGAGTATACGAGTTGATAAGAAATGTAAATCAATATCGTGGTACCCGACCCCCTGGAGGTAGAATCGCATAAATTGTTGTATCCAGGCATTCAAACGGACGAACAACATTTTTTTAATTTTGGGATTAAGGTGACTTTTTTCAAACATACTGTAATACTATTACATTATTTTTCCTTATCTAATACAATATTTACAGAGGATGTTGGACCAATTTAACTCCATCCTTAACATATATATACAATGCCACCCGCTGTCCCTTATTTAGGCACTCTGGCACGAAACTAACTCAAATAAAAATATGTACAGTGTGTTTTGTAACTAACAAAAAACCTAAATTATTTATAAAACTGAACAACTATATAATATAAAATTAATGATCTGATAAAAAAATGTTAAAAAAAAATCAGAATTTAATCTCAAAACAAACACACACAGAAAAACAAAAATGAATTAATAATTAAGATAAACTAAAATCTTAATAAAACTACATCTCCTTTCTTTGTACAAATTCCTCGCTGGTCAGCCACCAATATTTACAGTACCTCGTCTCAAAATTACCCGGTTCCGTTTGTTTGACACTTGTCTCAGATGTTCCCCTGGACTCTCAAATTTCTCCCTCTCGAACCACTTCTCATTTGGTCACCTTTGTATATGGTAAATTAGCGGGATACCCGTCCTATCCTGTATGTATTCTCGCCGATCAAGAGGTATAGATAAATTTGAACCTGGTACCGCCCCCTCCCTAAGGTATTGTTCTGTAATAAATGGTTACATGTTAGTGTTAAAATATGAATGTTAATGCGGTCCCCATCGTAATTATCGTAATGTATTTGATATGAAATATAGTGCTTGTACCTAGTTTCTGTCTTTCTAAATATACCACGACCATGTCTGATACACTTTCTCTCAAACAGTCTCATCTTTTCCATGTAAAGTGGCACCCGATTGTACCACACTTGATATCCATAGGTTAAAATTGGCCGAATTAGTGTCATATAAGCATTTGTTTTGACTCTCTCCGAAATATGTTTGCTGTAAAAGATTCGTTTCGCCCCCATAAACGCTCTTCTCGCCTTCTCCAATTGAACCGTCGCATGATTGGCCATGTAACATTTGTTATCGATGTTAATTCCCAAATAATTTACTGTTCCCTTTAAGACCACTGGTTGCTGATATATTGTAACATTTAATTTTTTCCAGTTTTTTTTTTCAGGTCTCCGTTTGCATTTCGTAGTGGACCTCGGAACAATATTGCTTCACATTTAGCTACGTTCATTTGGATGCGCCAGAAAGAATAATCTTGTACGTAATCCAATGTCTTTTGTAATTGCGCCTGTATATCGCCGATTAAATATTTACTACCGTACAGTACCATATCATCTGCATATGTGCACGTTTGAACATCGTGTGAATTTAGAATTTCGCTACCAATGATCTCTGCCGGGTATAAAGTGAATAAAATTTTAAAATTTTGAACTCCCTGGTCAAATATACACCGCCTGTTGTCACAATAAATTTTCGATCGTATAATAATTCATAAATAATTTCGATGAGATCTCCGTTAAAGTCCAAATGTTTTAATTTTGTCAGCAAACCATCTAGCCAAATTGATTCGAATGCCTTTTTGATGTCAATCATTACTGCGCCTATTGGGTGTTAGAAACTTAATTTGTGGCATCTGTCCGAAACTAATTATGTAATTGCATGCACCGTGTTATGCTCGAAATCCAAATTGATTGTCAGGCATCAAATTTCTCCTTCGGACATGTTCTAAAATTGTTTCAAAAATTATAATTTCGTAAATTTTTCCTAAATTGGACAATATACTGATTGGGCGATAATTTTCCGGGTCTTTTGCGTTCTTGTCTTTTTTTCAATATTAGGAATATGCGCGCCACTTTCCAACGATTTGGAAACATTTTATTATTTAATAGGTTGTTAAATATTATACAAATTATAATAGAATTTGTATAATAGAATAATAATAATAATAATAATAATAATAATAATAATATTTTTATAATAGAATTTGGTAAAAGTTTCAAAATTATGTTTGGGATTAGATCAGGGCCGGAAAATTTATTATTCTTTACTTTTTTTTAAATCTGTGCCAAATAATCAATAATTTGGATCGTTGCTGGTTGTCCTGGTCCCTCAGCTCGATTCGTTGCCGTGAATTGTGATTTTGTCCGCTTCGCTAATTTATCCTCCTCATGTTTCCACTTGATAGGCTCCATCGTCTGATTTACTTTGCATTCGTGTTTTAGTTTTCGTAGTGCCGGATTCCGAATTATATCTAAATTTATTTGCTCGTCTAAAATTTGGAATTTATTTTCTTTACATGTGATCTCATCCCACGGTATGTTAAGCTGGTCATATTCTACAATCTCTTGTTCTTCAATTTCAATTTCCCGTACGTTAATATCATTTGCTTTCTGCCTTGTCATCTTTTTAATTTCTGTCCACATTTTGATACCTGACTTTATATTTTTCCTTCTGTGCACCCAATATTTTTCCATTTGAATTTTGATATTTTGCTCAATCAATTGCACCGTCCGTTTAATTTGAACTTTCCAAAAATATGTTTGTTGCTGCATTGCCATTGTATAATTTCTTTGACTCCTTTCCAAATTCCGCCGAAATGTTTTAATTTTTGTAACCAATAGCCTTTTATGTTTGTATAGTCTCTTTTGTTTCGGTTCGTTTTCTTTAATGTTTGCCAAAAGTAATTTTGTGATTTTCCCAATGTAAATTTTGATTTCGTCCTCGTCCAGATTTGTATTGTTTGGTGTCAAAGTTCAAAACGGGGATCTTTCAAAACGTCGAGCGGGCCCGGGTCATTGTTCATCAATTGTATATCAGGATTGATAAATCGTGAAACGATAATGCAGGAAAACATGTCGATTATGCATCCAGAGCAGGTATGTTCAATTATTTAGTGGGCAAAATTCATCATTTAGTTGAATATTCTAGAACAATACCCATTTACGAAAATCAAGAATTAATATATAGTTAACAAACATTATTATAATTTAAGTGGAAAGTTCAAGAAATTCAATAGTCCGTATAGTACTGGGTGGACAAAATTCTCAATAGGTGGGCAATTTTGAAACAAAAACAATTTATTTAATGACCATTAAAAATTATTTGGGTTCATTTTTTTAGTCTCCATTGGTTTCTCTTATATTTCATTTACTATTAGTCTGCTTTTCACAGGCTGACTCAATTGACTTGACTCTATTAAACCTCAATACAAATCAATAATATCTGTGGTGTCTTTGGCGATTTTGACTTGAAACCTTTGGAAATTGCTTGACGTACGTGTCAAGAAGCATTAACAATATCTCTCAGTACTTTGCTTTGGGATCCTTGGATGATGTTCAAATTACTCGGCTCAGTACAACCCAATAGCTGAATCTTGTGTTGGCAGTTCGTTCCAAAAAGCCCTCCATTTTTTTTTTTTGAAACTAAGCTCTTTTTTTGACACACGCACATTTTTTGACATGCAACTTTCATCGCAGTTTAGCACCTAAATTCATGCATAAATATTTTGCGGAGTGATTACCTATGTTAACTCGTACAATAGCCTTAAATCATCAATCGTTCAATAGATTAAATCAAAAATGTTTTTCCGGTTCCTCCAAACGCATCGAAATAAAAGAAATCATCTTCTTGAGCAGCAACAGAATGCACAACTCTATCGAAAATTAGTTTTACGTTTGGTTGCACAAATTCATATCATCGTTGTAGTACGATTGTTTACGTTGCATGTCACGTCACGATTTAATACATCACTTGAACATCTAATAGGCGATGACATTCCCAATTGCAAAAGTGGTTCAATCAAAATCATTATGCATAAATCCTCCAACTTTGTCAATCTCCACTCATCGAGTTCTTATATTTTTGCCATAGCTCTTTCGTGTTTGTTGGGTAACAAGTAGTTAATAAAACTCCTTAATCGTACCTAATGTAGTTTTGAAGTGAGAGACATCTGACATAGTTAAATCCCTACGCTTCTCGCCTTCCAATAATTGCAACGCTCGACATGCGTTATGGTGTTTCATATAATTCACATATAATTTGCCATTCCTAAGATGTCAAATGATGTTAGACCTCGTATATTAATCAGGAGCAACCGCAAATAAAAACATTCATGCGTTTAGAGTATGCCTAAAGAGTTAGTAGAAAAAATGTCAGGATATGCTGAACTGCGTTACCTCGTTTGCGTGGCTCCCATTTTTTTTTAGATATGTTTCATGTGAAATACGTTGTAATGTCTGCAATGTCTGCATATAGTAAAGTTTTTGCAAATCGTACAGTGTCTGCGGTTGGCTAGATTGGAAGTACTGTGTCGATATTGTTTTTGGCGCTGAAGCTGCTCGTTGTGATGCTTCTTTTCAGTAAAGTGCACATTCTGTCAAAACAGCAACGGGAATTGGTCATTTAAAAAGCCCGCCCGCTTAAAGGGATTTTTGTTTTGTCGCTAAGTTGCCACAACTGTCCTGTATTTTGACGTCAAGTTTGTGCGGGACCTTTCCTTTAACAGTTTACAGTGCTCTATGTTGTCAGTATTGCAAAAGGAATTTGGGGTGCCGCTCGACTAGTTCCGAAAGACCTGAATTATCTTCAAAAACTCAATCGCGTAAAGGTCGCTGAAGACATGCTAGAACGAGTCAGTTCCGACCACATATTCATAAAACGCATTATAACTGGTGATGAAAATTGTACAGTAACAGTCAACAGTAATGTTAACTGTTTTCTTTAATTATCGCGGTGTTGTGCACTCGGAATTCCTGTAAGGTCAGACGGAAAATAAAGAATATTATTTGAGCGTTATGCGGCGTTTGAGAGAGCAAATGTCAAAAAACGCCAGGTTTGCGGAAAGAAACTCATGGATTTTGTACCACGACAATGCACCATCTCACAAGGCTATAATTGTGAACGAATTTCTAGCCATAAACTCAACAAATATCATCGAACAACCACCGTATTCACGGTGTATAAAAATCGTATTACACACTTGAGATGAACTGACAAAATAGAGCGAAGTAAACAAACTAAATGACAGGATAGTTGTACCAACTTAGCGAATTTATTTTTTGCGCTTTTTAAATTACCAACTCCCGTACTTTGCTGAGAAAATGTACATACGACGTCAGTTTTCTAGATGGATAGCCAAATGAATACCCAGAAGGATAGCATCCTTGCTGCTTTTATATCTGCCTTTTTACATCCCCCACGGTACAACCCATATGTTCCAGATTTTAATGTTATTTGAATGGATTCTCAATGTTAAAGTAAAAGAATGCCCTCCATATTACGTAGAGTGTCTGCGATACAACGGATGAAATTCCCAGCCCAGAGTACATTTTCGAGAACTTGCCACGGAACGAATTTTTTCTTACATTGCCTTTAATTTTTCATTACTATATGCAACTTAGAATTTTACAGTTTTTTGGTACTTTAGATTTAAATTTTGTTTTTTATCTATAAATAAATAAAATTTAATAATTTTGTTAATTTTTCGTTTTTTCAGTAAAATTGATAAAAATTCTGGGCTGGACTAACTTCACAAATATACTACTGTGGGCAAAAAGTAGTAAGACTTTTTAATTTAAATTTCTAAGTTGGTATGACTGTCAGTGACATCTGTGCCAAATTTCACATCAAAATAATCATTAGTGTTTAGTATACGCTTGTCTTTCTGAAGTACAAAAAGTGCATTCGGCGATTTTTACAATGAGTGAAATTATTCAACAAAGAAGTTCCATTAAATTTTGTTTGCTGAATCAATTTTGTGGTACCAAAACGTTCAGAATGTTGCAAAAGGCCTTCGGTGATAATTGTATGTCGCGAGCAAGAGTTTTTGATTGGTACAAACTGTTCAAAGAGGATCGAGAACGTGTTGACGACGAACCACGTCTAGGAAGGCCATCAACATCAACTGATGATCAACACGTTAATAAAATCAAGGAATTGGTGCTCGAGAATCGACGATTAACAGTCAGAGACCTTACTGGCATCGTTCAAATATCGAAAGGATCAGTGAGAACCATTTTGAAAGATCATTTGGGCGTAAGAAAAGTGAAAGCACGATTGGTTCCAAAATCACTCAATTTTTTGGAAAAAAAAGCGTCGCGTTGACGTCTGTGAAACAATGCTTTCCGACTACCTGGGTGTCATGAAACGTATTATAACTGGCGATGAGTCTTGGATCTATGCTTACGACCCGGAAACAGACGATCAATCGGCCGAATATCGTGCAAAAGGTGAGCCGAAGCCGAAAAAACCACTTCAAAGCAGGTCAAAATTCAAGGTGATGTTGACAGTTTTCTTCGATTATCGAGGTGTGGTGCACTCCGAATTCCTTCCGACCAGCCAAACTGTCAACAAGGAATACTATTTGAGTGTTATGCGTCGTTTGCGCGAAACTATTCGTAAAAGGAGGCCAGAGTTATTGGTCGACAACTCTTGGTTTTTGCACCACGATAATGCACCTTCGCATACAGCATTGGTTTTCGTGATTTTTTCGCCAAAAATTCCACCCATATCGTCCCGCAACCACCGTATTTGCCTGATTTAGCTTCTTGTGACTTGTGGCTGTTCAGCAAACTCAAACGACCGCTGCGTGGAAACCGTTTTGAGTCAATTGAAGACATTAAACGTGAATCGCAACGCGCATTGGAGGCTATTCCGGAAATTGACTTAACCACTGTTTCGAGGATTGGAAAAAACGTTGGCACAAGTGTATTGAGGCCGGAGGGGATTACTTTGAGGGGAACGAAATAGATTTGGAGAAATAAATAAAGAATTTTAAAATTATGAACAAGGTCTTACTATTTTTTGCCCACAGTGTTAGTATATTTGAATGAAATGAATCAAAAGCTGGGCTGGGATAACTTCACACAAGAGCAAATTGGTTATTGATATGTTAGTGTTGCCTGATTAAATATTTTTATTTTCTGGGATAACTTCACACGTGAGTTTATCCTCGTTAGGCACTTCCTGCAGATTTCCATTTATCAAAGGTTTTGCTCTTCTAAAGTAAGTAATATTTACAAGTTTTTTGCATTACTTCCGCTGAACTTTATGTGGTAGCCACAATAGCCACGGTCTAGCTCATTTCCTCCCTTACGATTACCAAATAGTCACCAGATGCCGGAGAAGCCGCAAAATTTTAACCACATACAATGTACTGAGAATAACTACTCCAAAGCATGGGAGATCATCAAAGAGACATACAACAACAGGCGATTATTATTCACCGCTCAACTATCCACTTTGCTAGACCAATCATCAATTACAACAGAGTCAGCAAATGGAATTAGGTCGCTGCATAGACACCTCCACATGGGATCCAATAATCATACATTTACGGTTAAAAAAACTAGACAGCGAGACATTAAGATTGTATGAAACATCGATTACAGATCCCAGAGAAATTCAAACATTAGATGAATTTTTAAGATTCTTAGAAAAAATATTCAACGGACTACAAGCAGTAGAGAATCAAAAACGAGTTAAACCAAATTACTACAACAACCAATCAAAAGTTAAGGAATCTTTAGTAACAAATACATTATGCAAACAATGTGGTGGACCACATTGTATAAAAACATGCGTAAACTTCAAAAAGATGTCGTTTTTAGAAAAGAATCAATTAGTAAATCTATTACAATTGTGTAGACGTTGTTTCTCTGGAAATCATACCACACGCCAATGCACTACACCAACACGGTACATTAGATGCGGCGGTAACCATCAGGAACTACTGCATAGAGCAGAAGAACATTATAAAACAACTCATCGCAGAGACTCAACAGAAAGAAATGTGGTTAGTCTGCCTTTCAAACCAAACTACACTCCATTAGGCCATTCCAGACATCAAGCCATAGCCAGATTTTTGCAATTGGAGAGGAAACTAAACAAATCAGAGAATATAGCAGTTGACTATAAGAATTGTATACAAGAATACATAGATTTGGGTCACCTGAAACCCTGTTAAGAAGGTGGGTCCAATGTAGACGAATATTATATTCCTCACCATGCAGTAACAAAAGTTGACAGTTTAACAACAAAACCAAGAGTAGTTTTTGACGCCTCCGCAAAGACGTCCAATGGTACAAGCCTCAACGACAATCAACTTGTGGGTCCGACAATACAAGAAGACTTAATGTCAATTATATTGCGATTTAAAAAATATAAATTTGCATTCACTGCCGACATCGAGAAGATGTATCGGCTAATCAAAATACGTGAAGACGATCAACGATTTCAACAAAAATTTATGGAGGCATTCACCAACAATGCCTATCAAAGATTACCAATTAACAACTGTAACATTTGGTACAGCATCAGCATCATATTTAGCCATAAGAACTTTAAAACAATTGGCTCAAGATGAGGCAGAGAAACATCCTCTAGCTGCAAAAATATTAGTAAAAGGCTTTTATGTGGACGATGTAATAGATGGGGGAGATAATTTGGATGAAGTATTAAAAGCGCAAAGGGAACTCATTCAAGTACTACAAGGGGGTGGTTTTAAACTACATAAGTAGGCAAGTAATCATTCCACCATCTAGACAAATATTCCCAAAAATATACGGAATAATGATAAACTACAGATTTCACCAGACAATACTATAAAAATACTTGGTATATATTGGAACCCCACTAGCGACCATTTTGAATTCAAAGTAAACGCTCCCCAGGATAGGTCAGTCACAACAAAAAGACAGGCACTATCAGAAGCGGCAAAATTATTTAATCCTTTAGGATGGCTTTTTCCAATAGTAATTGTAGCAAAATTATTAATGCAGGAATTATGGCTAGCAGGATGGTCATGGGATGAAGAGCTACCAACAGAAAGAAAATAAAACTGGAATAAATACAAGAAGGCACTCCACAAAATAGAAGAAATCAGGATCCCACGTTGGATAAAACACACTAACAAGACTAGAATTATGTGGTGCTCTACTCCTGTCCAAATTATTCCATTTCACAAAACATGGGGTTTAACAATACAACTATATATGCATGGACAGATTCATTGGTAACCCTGGATAAAAGGAAATCCACATAAGTTTAAGACATGTGTAGCAAACAGAGTGTCACAAATAGAAACAACGATCCAACCATCACAGTTGAGTTATGTAAGTTCAACTGATAATCCAGCAGATTGAGCCAGCAGACACTTAAAACCAGAATAACTACGAGCTGATCCACTATGGTGGCATAGACCCAAATGGTTACAAACGTCAACGATACCAATTTCAAGCTACCCACTAAGTTTAAGCAATCCTCCAGAACATAAATCAACGGCAATTAGAGTATTGATTACCAAGAGTAATTCAACAATACTAACTCACCTGTTACAAAGATGTTCCACTTTGAGTCAAGTACAAAGAGTAACAACATTCGTGCTTCGGTTTACAAGGAGTATGAAAAAGCATCACATACCGAATTCCTTAACAATAACAGCAGAAGAACTCTCACTAGCACTAGTATACATTATAAAGGATTTACAAGCAACAAGGTATATAGTGAGGAGATAAATCACTTGAAGAAGAACAAATAGATCGCTACTAAGAGCAAAATATTCTTGCTAAATCCATTTGTAGACAAAAGTAGTGTGTTACGAGTTGAAGGAAGATTACAAAATTCTCCAACACTGTCATATGAAGAAAAACTTCCAGCAATATTACCTCCAGCCCATCCAGCAGTAAAATTGATAATAGATGAAGCCCATGTGAAGACCATGCACGGAGGAACTCAGCTCAGTCTGGCGTACATTAGAAAACGTTTTTGGATTATTAACGAATTAGGTGTCATCGATTCAATAACAAAATAAGACACCAATTTATGGGAAATCTACCGGAAGTGAGACTTATCCCTGCTAGACCATTCACCAGAACTGGGGTAGATTATGCAGGACCTTTCCAAGTAAGAACTACTAAAAGAAGAGGTCATAAATCATATATAGGGTATGTAGCCATATTTATATGTATGGTAACAAAAGCAGTGCATTTCGAAGTAGCGTCAGATTTAACAACGGAAACCTTCATTGGAGCTTAAAAAAGGTTCACAACAAGACGAGGCATATGCACAGATGCCTACAGCGACAACGGTACCAATTTCATTGGTACGCAAATCATGAACTAGAAAGAGAAAGAATAAAGGCCCTGAAGAAGCAAACGGAACAGTCACAGAAAGCTTAGCAAAGGATGGTACAACGTTGCATGTCATCCCGCCAGCAGCATCAAATTTTAGAGGCCTTTGGTAAGCAGCAGTAAAGTCCACAAAAAATCACATATAAAGAGTAGTGGGAGCCCAAACTCTCACATTTTAACAATTAACAACAGTGGTCGCCCAGATAGAAGCATGCCTAAATTCGAGACCGTTAAGCCTAATTACCAATGAGATGAACGACTACCTCCGACAAAGTAGTTATTAGCCCGGATAACCAAGGTACACCCTGGCAGTGACAACAAAGTCCGAGTGGCAACTGTCCGTGGGTTCAGAAGCACCCTCTTTAAGAGACCAATATCAGAGCTACCACCGTTACCACAACAAAAAGCCATTCAAAACTCTACACCAGAACTAATCAAGGCAAAGATCAACAGCCAAGAAGCTCCAAATACAATGCAAACTAACCTTGTCACAATTACAAAATTGGAGTCCGAATCATCATCAAAAGCCAAAGAAGGCAGTTCAATTACGATAGCGCCACAGAAGACTTCACAAAAACGCACAAATGGAAGCTATGACAACACAGATGAACAACGGAATTTAAAGAGAACAGCTCGGGATTGGATGAGAGGAACAGCAGATCCACAGCTAAGAGAAACTGCAGCAAAATTAGCCAACAAATTGCATCCTAAAAATCCACCACGAAAGATGAAGACATGTAAAATTAATCCCTGGGCAAAGGCAATAGTGTATAGTATACTACAACAATATTATCCCTAATGGTTTCGGCAACAACTATCTCCAACCTTAACATAACCCGGTTCTTGGTTCAACCTGGGATATTTTTCGATGAAATTGGGAGAGCCAATGTACTTCGGAGTGAGTATATACTATGATTTAACGAATTATTGGCCTGAGTTAAATGAAATACGGGATGCCACCAAAGATCTATCACGAAGCTGTATCGCGATCTATATGAAAAACCAAGACACATGCTATGTTATAGCTAACCAAGTAACCCACCTCCTAAATGAAGTAGAAAAAACTGGATAAAACTACAACACGAGAAAGAAGATTTCCATTTGAGATTGTTGGCATTATCTCAAACGAACTCTTTGGGGTACTTGATCAAAGAACAGCAGAAAAATATAATCAGCAAATTGAATCTCTAGCTGAAAATCAGCCCTACATACACGATCTAATTAAAACACAACTATCTATCACAGAAGCAACCACCAATATCATTAAACGTTACAAAGTGGTCCAAACTGAACTAGCGACTGTATTGTTTCATGAGGATGCAACGCTGCGAATTATTGTAGCAATAATAACTTTTAAGGATGTGCAAGAAGCATTAATACGAGTAGATGTTATCTCCAATGTACACCACAACCGCATCAATAATCTATTATTTACTCCCATCCGAGTCACTTGGACTTACCAACTCGCCAATTAAAACAACTACGCAAGCTTCTCAAACTTAAAACAAACGTAATAGGTGACAAGGTAATTTTTGAAGTAAAACTTCCATTAATCGAAAGGGAAGAATTTTAAATTCTAAATGCGATACCAGTACCAACATTTCACGAAGAACCATACATCTACATTCAACCATCCACACGTTACTTGATGGTATCTTTACAGCGTCACGCTTATTACCTATCAACAGAATCCGATGTTCGGTCATGTAAACTTATTCAACCACGGCACTTCCTGTGCAATCTTCATCAACCGCTACAAAAAGATCAAGCTAGGAGTGGTAGCTGCAAACTTGGATTATTACACCACAGCAAGGAAGCTTTAACCCATTGCGCCGTCACATCCACATCACCTAGCATGGTATGGATTCAGCTGTATTTGTCAAATAGTTGGAGCTTTGTTGCAGACAAGCAGTATACCTTCGATAGCATTTGCAATAATACCATCAATCCAATAACCATCTCCGGTACAGGAATTCTTCAATTGCCGGTGCATTGCACCTTGAATGGGGACACCTTCACTCTACACAGCAGAACTAGTTATACAACATATTTAAATAAATCGTCTATACCAGCTTTCAATTTAACAACGCATGTCATCGAGAAAAGGTTAACCACCACTACTGACGATTCCGATATTGAAGGTCTGGCGAACTCAATTAAAACATTGAAGCAGACTGAAGGACATTACCAGCGTCTTAATAATCATGACGTTCATCATTATACTACCACATATATACTATTTGCCATGATGATAACAGTCAGCATTACAATAATCATTTTATGCAAAACGAAATCGCAACACATTGTCAATTCATCAACAAGCGTATAAGTTGCGACTACAAGTCACCGTAGGGCAGCATGTTCAGACCAGCTGTTCAGATAAACACTATTCAAACCAACGAATAGGTTTTCATTTTTGTCACTAATAATATATATGGCGGTTTAGGTTAATCATTACTGTTTCTTAAGGTAAACCCAGCAAATAAGAAGTAAACTAAAGGTAAATTAAGTAAACCCAGCATTTTATAATTTTTATATTAATGTAAACTAAACAAATTTAATATGTTGTTAGTGTACTTAATTATATGAATTTTGTATAAAAGCCAAACATTCAGAATAAATAAATCAGATTTTTACAAACAGTCTAAGTGTCATTAAGAATAGTGGACAAGCTCCGACCCACGGTAGGCGCACTATTCCAACTATAAATAATTGAATCAATCAAAAAAGCTATTATGACATAAAGTGCATTTCCAGATATTGACTAACTATTTGATTTGCCAACCTAAATAGGTGTTTACCATATCTGTTCAGTTTCAAACAACTGGAATGATTTGTTTTCTTGATCTTATAACTTTCAAATTGGAATACTTATTGAACTACAATGAATCCAATTAAATTTAAATTTAGATTGAGCCAATCAGAATCATAAATCTCAGTTAAAAATACAAGACATTTCATTTAATTTTAAAATATTTAAATTAATTTCTTATTGACCTTATTGAATCACCCCAAAAAATCAAAACGAGCCATTTTATCATTTTGAAGAAGGGGAAAATGAAGCCTAAGTATAAATAAATTTTAATAAGACAATTAAATACAGAAAAATATTATTTTGTAGACAAAATTTATGGCTTTTTATATGTAATAAGATACTTGAAGTAGATAAAATAATTATCTAACACTTTTGTAATCAATTATTATAATTATCATAATTAATTTAAATGTGTATACTTGCATGTAGAAAACAACACCCCAACATAAATAAAACAATATGTGTAATATATAGAAAAATTGGAAACTGATACTCGAGTCTCAAAGGATTTGAACAAAGTGGATTAATTATATATCGTGCGTATCCCACCTTTTTCACCAAACGTTGGTGCCGTATTTCTAGATTATATACCTATACACAGTACACGAAACGCAAAAAAGTTCCTTAATAATATTTTATCCCTTAAATTGCTGTCTATCTTCCTGTTTCAATCAAAATTTAATCTTATTTCGTGACTAGACTATATCAAAACGTTTAACACAACAATTTAACAAAAATCAATTTTGATTGATTGAATTCATTTGAAAGTTTCAAAATTGATTTATATGTTCGATTGGTGTTGTTGTTGTTGTTATTATTACTTCTTTGGTACTTGCGCTGCTGCGGCTGTTCGGTTCTATATATTCTATTATATTTTCCAAATTCTTTTATGTTTCCAGAATTTATCCAAAACATAAAAAATTTTCTCGTACATACGAATAGCTAGGTATACGAATATTATGTAGTTATGTACAAATAGAATACGATATACGAGAACGCGTTGGATGGGAAACACAATAGCAACAACAACAACACCAACTACATACAGCACAACAGAAAAAAGCTTAATCTCTGAAAGTTCTGGGAAAATGTTAATGTGATTTATGGTGGAATAAAAATAGAAATGTGAACAAATTAAGATAAAATGATCATTAAGCAAATAAAAAAGTACATATTGTTGTTGTTGTTTTAGTATTTCTAAACCTCTGTGATGCCATACGTTTCGATTAAGTGCCTTAATCTGATACGATGTGGTGAACAGCAAAATGTGTGTTCTATATACACACACAGCCCGTTTTTACCATGCTTTATGACATCTTGATTATTTCGTACCCCGTGTAAATACATACAGACGGTGAAAATCGAGAAAATTTGATTTTTTTAGTACCCCGTTTTTAATTTAAGGTTAATTTTATATGGCTGTTGGCCATTATGTTTTTATGTAAAGTGCGTTGCTGCGGATGAATTTATATTATCATATTGAATAAAATATACTTGGTTTTTTATGAAACGGGACATGCTGAAAGGCTGCCTTCAATTTTATTACTACCGTCCATTCCAGATCGCAAAGTCATTGCTGGCGAAAAAACAATTACAGCGCTAATCTAGCTCATAATTATTGCTAGTTAAACTGAGACAATTCTCAAATATTATTTTCACTTTTGATCAATTTTTAAACCAAATGTATTAAATCTGTAATATTCGCAACACTAACAACTGAAAACATTATAGAGGTGAATATTTTGCGGCCAACACCCAACATTGTTTTCGCTGAAAAGCGAAAAATAAAACTTAACGGAGTTTTATCCGCTTAATTTTGAATTGAAATTAAATTGAAAAGAAGAATTAATGCTGGACCGCGAGCTGAGCAACGGTTGTCTAAATTACATACAGTAGCTAAAGTTCAAAATGGAAACCAGAATATAAATATAAACAGTAGTGTGCATCACGGGGTTTCGTAAGCAAGTGTACTTAACGGTGCCGTTCCAAAAGTGGAGGCAAGTGAGGAAGGAAACATTTCATCAGCTTTAAACAAGCTATCTGGTATAATGCAAAGCTTCATGGCGATGATGGAAATAACTATGGATCTAATGATGCAGACTATGAACACGCTGATGCAAATAGTTGTTAAAAACCAATAATGTTAATATCTGAAACACGCTTCACCAACAAGAACTACTTCAAAATTAATGGGTACTCTATTTATGACGCTAAGCATCCGATGGCAAAGCACACGATGGCACTGCTGTATTGATTAAGAGAACACTAAAACATTATGAACTTATGAAATATGAGAAAGTCAACGAGCATCTGTCTGTAGGAATGGTCTGAAAATTGTGTGATATAGTTTATTGATTATTTTGGTCAGCTGGGTTATTACCCCCAATTTCTCGCGGGAGGTAATTACAACGCCTAACATACTCAACGGGGTTCCTGACAAACAACGCCTAAAGGCAAACAACTTTATGAAGCTATAGAGGAACAGCCCCTGGAATTTTTATCTACCGGTCATCCTACTTACTAGTCCATGGATAAAAAGAAAGACCTGATCTTATTGATTATTGCGTAACTAAAGACATTGCACGTACCCATGTTAACGCCATCGATTGCTTTGATCTGTCGTCTGATCATTCACCGATAATAGTAACAATGAGTACTATAGTCTTAAAATCAGAAACACCGAAACGTCTGACAAACAAACGAACTGATTGGAATTAATATAGGAAACTAGTCGAACAAATTTATCATCTTGATATCCCGTTAAAAACACCAGCAGATATTGATATAGCTGCAGAAAATCTAAAAGAGGCACTGAAAATATCAGCTGAAAAGGCTTCACCAATCATCAACAATTCTGAAAAAATTAATAAATTATCACATAATATCCAGTCACTAATCCAGGAAAAGCGGAAAATTCGACCAATGCAAATTAAATCGGACTATCAAAACCCTGAAATTCGCACTGCAGGAAGAAGAAAACCAGTGTGTCCTGAATTATTTAAGTGAACTCTCGACAACAGAGAAGACTTATTATTATTTGTGGAAGGCAATAAAAAACCTAAAATGGCGTACAAAGTCAAATCCACTGATTAGACTACCAACTGGAAATTGGGCGAGAGCGAAGAAGAAAAAGCCAATGCTTTCGCTGCACATCTTAAGACGATGTTTTCACCACACGAAGGAGTTAATAATATCGTGCTGCCTCACTAGATGGATGATGATTCATCCTTTAAACCAATAAAGTTCGAATGGAAGAAAGTTAAGAACACAATCAAAACTTGCATTAGCCCAAAAAAAGCGCCAGGATATGACATTATTACTGGAAAAATGATATGGAAATTACCAGGCAAAGGCATAAAACTAATAATCTACATTTTTAATGCGATCCTGAAAACTAGTCATATTGCTCAAATGTGGAAGATATCTTTGATCACAATGATACATAAGCCTGGATAAAACGAAACTCAAATCTCGTATTATCGTCCAATAAGCAGATCATTTCAGACCATCAATTTGGATTCCGAAACCAACATGGTACCATAGAGCAAGTGCATAGAATTGTAAATGCAATCAGACAGATTGAGACAAAGCAGTATATAGCACAAGCATTTGACAAAGGTTGGCACGATGGACTAATATACAAACTTAAAGCGCTCATGCCAAAAAATATTCACTCTGGAAAACTATCTCCTCCAAAGGCATTACATGGTGCAAAAAATGGTGCAACAAATTCCCTAAATGATATAACGAACTCGAGCGAAAATACTCCGACGTATTGCTAATGCTCCATGGTATATTGCTCCATGGCTTGGTATTAAAACCGTTACAGGAACAATCAAGAAACTCAATTCGAAATACTACTCAAAACTTCACAGACATCCCAACGAATTGGTCCAGGATATACTAAAACAGCCGCGATTTAAACGACTGAGAAGAGCAGATCCACTAGGACTAATGAACCTATAAAATCATTAAATGTGATTATGCTTATAAGTAGGATTTGAATTAAATTGTGAACAGTAATATTAAATATTAACTTTGATTAAAACTTAAAAAATATAATTAGCTTAAGATTTGCACACTTTTTATTAGTTTCTTATGTAGAAAGATTCAAGCACAAAGCCATTGCCGCAAATTGAATCTGAAAATTTGTTAGAATTTTTTAATTCTTGGTTGTTTTTTGTAAATGCATAAACTTATCAACATCGTGGCAAAAATTGGAAAAACTAATACAGAAGCTTCCACTTTTCTTGTACACTGATTTTTGAAACCTTAAGTATGAAAATCAATCCGCCTGGACTGTAGAGATCCCGAATATTGGTGAAATATTTTTTACTTTCCTTTCCCAGATTTTTGGAGTTTACACCTTAAGAATCGATTTCCATATACAGTCCGCGGTACACCAATTAGATGAGGAGCGATATCGATTGTTAACAAAAAGTGAAGTCGTTATGTGGCCCCTCTGCGCAACATATTCGCTCATCATATTCTCTTTTTGTGTGATCCTTATAGTTTCGAGTTTTTTAATTAATTTTACAGTAGTTTCTAATGAATCAACGATGACGTAGTAGCAGCGATGATGAATAAGCTCGGGGCAATATGAAAGAGTAATGATAACTTGATGTAGACTTCAGAAGGGGAAGACTTTTTCATTAAACTTATCATGGAAATTTGTAATCGATCTACAGATACGGATGGTTATTGTAATACCTATATCTCTCACATGTAAGACTCAGTTGACCGAAGCTATGTGGCAAAAGAATGCTGAATTCTCATTATTATTAACAGAGGTTGGCAATGGAGAACGGTGTATTTTTGGAGAACGGTGTATTTATTTGGTCTTGCCCCTCATGCAAAAGTGAGGTTAGAACTGCTATTAATGTTGAAAACAATGTTTCATCTAAAGCTTGCACCCACAGTAGTACTGCAAATACACTAATTGAGCATATTACGCAGCATAAATAAACTGTTCATTAGATTTTGCGGCTTAGAAAACTCACAACAATTTTTTACCAGTACGATTGAACAGCTGCGTCTCGATTTTAAATTGGCAATGGACGAGGTAAAAAACTTAGAGCTTCAAATTACTAAAGCTCAAGATGAGTGTAAATCTCTGCGTCATCGTGTAAATAAACCTGAAGCAATATGTGACTATACGCAGTGCAGCAGAAACTAGTAAATAATATTGTTCTCGCTGGAGTTCCCACAAATAATTTTGACAACACAGAAATGGTCACGAACATTTTGTCAACTTTGCAACCAGATTTCGTTAAATTACTTATTACTGAAATTATTCAAATTAAAACGGATAATTTACCAGCTGCTTTTTAAAAGTTTAAAAATTTTATCGTCAGATACCCTGAACATAAATTTTAAAGCGTAAAGCAGAAGCTCAATTCTCGTTTCTTATGCATCAGGGATGGTGTCATTATGCTGCGTCAAGATGTTGGCAAGAAGGCATTTTATATACGTTCGCATTTTATAACAATCTTGATGAGGTTAGACGAACTTTTCGAGGATAATCACTTCGTCAGCCCAACACCATTTCATAATAACATGTGCATCATCACTACACATCTCGTCACTTCACATCACAGCACCAGAAATTCACATTACATTTCTTCACTACACAGCAGCACAGCACCAGGCAATCATTTTTTCTTTATTATTTATATTATTTTCACTTTCGCGTCGGCATCTATCAAAATGTTGGCGATTCGCAACACGACTTTACTGTCTGTGATAATGCAAACTTGAGAAGCAATTCCCAGCACGTTAGTCAAACCCAAATCTGCTTTTAGGGACATCTGCGCCACAAGAAGAATTTTGCCTAACGGTAAAAAAAATTGTATGCTCAGCAATTATATTTCGGTCAATCTCCACAAGTTAGCATATAAATGTAAAGGGCTCTAAATTGTTGAAAAATGTTGCCATGAACTTCCGCTCATACTTGGCGGCGATTTCAATACTCACTGTCGTTAAAAAGGAATCAGTGTTCCTGACGAGTGTTCTGTTGAATCAAGGGTACGCTTTTCTTACCAATTTATGTATTTTAAATTATTGTATACTTGATGTAAATAAAAACTGGTAATGATTTAAAAAATACAAAAAATTATATTAGGTAATTTGGGGCTAAGGACCGTCGATCTAGAAGGTAAATATACCAGCTCGAATATCAACTACTCGTGCACGTGGTTCTCCCTGCTAATCGATCTACGAGGGTCTGGCAATCAAGAAACGGCGAAATAACCGGACACCGAGAACCTAACAAATAATGTTATCTTCACTAACCCAGTTTCACGGATAAGGTTGGTATAGCTGCTTCAATATTCAGTCCTTAAAGCAACGAGTTCACAACAAAAAGAAATGTTTACTCCAGGTAGTACCCGAACTGCTCGTTTAAAGTCTCTCGTTACGAAAAACAATACACATTTACAAATACTAAAACTTTCCGGTTTATTTACTCTCATTTCCCAATTTTCGAACAAAATCGATAAACTGGGTAATTCAGTTAGAGTTTCCATCCGGAGCATTATGTTGCGCCATGTTGTGTAATATTTCAACGTGTTATATCATGTTGCATGATGTTACGCCATGTTGTACCGTGTCGCATGTTTTTGCACCAAGTTATAATATGTTGCATCATGCTGCATGATGTTGCACAATGTTGCATTATATTGGACAATGTTATGGGATCTTGCACCATCTTGCGGGATGTTACGTCATAATACATCAACATGCATGATGCTGCGTTACGTAGCACAATATTGTGAGATGTTGCACCATGTTGTGGAGTGTTGCGGCATGTTGCGCCAAATTCCATAATGTTGTTTGATGTTGTTTGATAATGTTGTGTGATGTTGCTCTATTTTACGCGATTTTTTAATATGCTGCGTATTGTTGCTTCGTGTTGGGACTCCTTGTCGGGGTCATAACATTATTTCCTTACCTTTGTTTTTTTTGAATTTTTAGTTCCATGGTATTTGAATGATTGATGCCTTTTATTGGCCGCATTACCATCTGCTTTATGGTATTACTACTAAAATCGTTTGTTTCTATGGACATTAGCCTTAATATTTTGATTTGTTTTTTGTTCACATCCAGTGTTCATGCAAACATCGAATGAATTGTAGAGCGAGACCAATGTGTACACCTTGTGCGTGTGTGCGACAGTAAGAACATAGAAGAGTATTTTTGTGGTACGTTTTCGTTTTGGCGTGTGGATTGATGTGAGGTGTAAGGGTAGGCGAGTAACGCGCACGAAAATCAAAAAAACACCAACAGAAAAATACTCTTCTAGATTTTTGAAGATTTTTGAGTTGAAATTTTGCTTTGGTAAAATATAGTTTGAATTTTTTGGGTTAGACCAAGTTTTATTTTCTAATAACTTATGATTTATTTTTCCTATAACATAATTTGTTGTTAAACCAAGTTTTGACTCATTATAAAAGAGGATTAGCCGATTCTAAACAGAAAATTGATTTACTCAACTGTGCCCTTTATTTGATTGCCTTTCACTTGGATTACGTAATATACCTAAAACCAAATTTAAAGTAATTCCCCTTTGTATACGTGGTGTAAAATTTAACTGAGGAAACTGTCTTTATGTTTACTATGCAACATACAACGAACGTACGGGTGGCCAACCGGCCATTCGTGATTTTGTTTGGTTTATCGGTGAAAATGATAGACACTGCAACGGGTGGTCAATCACGAGGGCAGTCGTAAATTTATCGTGTATAACGGCGGACGGCCGCAACGTGGAAACAAACTTTACGGGTGGCCAACAACGTGCCCATTCTCATTTATTGCTTTACGGCGGAAAGACGCCCAACAAATATTTACGGTTTACGGCGGGAAGACGCCCAACGAATATTTACGGTTAACGGCGGAAAGACGCCCAACATTTATGGTTACGAGTGGCCAACAACGTGCCCATTTGTAATTTTTAATGACGGGCAGAAGACGCCGCAACTGATTTTGGCGGGGACTAACCGAAGGTAGGTAAATTTTAAAATTTCGAGTCAAAATTTTAAATTTTTTCAATTTCAATTTTAAAATTCAATTTTTATTTTTATTTTCATTTTTTTTTTTCAAATTTGTATTCAATTGGTGAAATCGAGTGCCACAGCGGTGGCTTGGTACGCGCGAGGGGGTGCATATTGGTTTCGCTACATTATTATTCACGTTCAGCGTCCATTTTTGATCAAATTATTTTTTTGCTTTATTTCCCTACATAATTATACAAGTCAGCGGTCTCTTTTCGATTTATTTTTTTCTATCGCTTCGGAATTTTCACGTTCGACCCTTTTAGTTTGATTTTTTTTTGTTTTTATCCCCCTTCCGCTTCTGAGCATTTAGTGAAAATATATTTAAATAAAAACAGCACTCAGACCAAACGGCGCTTTAACCACTAAAGCGTGGCGTTTGGATCGGGATTTACCGGGTTCGAATCCCGATAGTGGTAGGATGTAAAAGGGATTTTTCATCATCTGATTACGATCGATAATGAAAATTAACACAACCACCCTGTCCGAGCGCACAACTCATGGGCCGACCCAACTTCTATGTCAGTACTATAGGCTGGCATCTGCCTATGCAATGTGCAGATGGTTCTACGTAAATCGGCCTATAGCCGTACCTCCTCGATTTGACAAGCAATGCGTAAGGGGAAAGGTGAACCGCGAAAGAGTTGGGAGTGCGTCGGGCCCCGAAACAGATGGCATAGATTAAAATGTAAAAAAGCACGGCATTTCCTGGCATTCGGTTTTACTCTATTTCTCCCTCGTCGGCCTCGATTTATGTTTCCGTTATAGACCCGGTCATGTTAAGTATTCTTGTTTTTTGTGTTTTTTGGTAATAAGATGAATTACTAAATTTTCCGGATTGGTATGATGGGTTGGATGGACACACCCGGTTATTATTATATTTATCATTTTTTTTCAAATTTCGACCGATTTAATTCTGGTGTAAATTAAATTTAGTTTCAGTTTTTTTAGTTCACTTTAATTTTTGTGTTCTGTTCCACGGTGTAGGCCAGGAATATGCAAGCATCGACTTCCCCACGATCTCAAACCCTAAGGTCTAGTCGGCAAAATCACCGCGAAAGAGGCTCCTGCATATTTAGAAGAATCTGCGGGCTGGCTTCGTGCCACCCCGTAACAACCTTGTGTGTTTTGTTAATTAGACAGACATCCGACGTTACGTTCCATTACATTGCGGAATGTTGCACCACGTTATGTTGGTTTCGTTACTGTGACATTATATGATGCCAATAATCGCATTCTTTTGAAAATATTTAATGTTATGAGTACCAATCATCTAATTAATTTTTTGTCTCGGTCCTTTTTTCAGAGTCTTTAAAAAATATTGGTGAAAGGAATGCCCAAGAATCAAATACCATGAGTCGATCTCAGTGTGCCTATTTCGGGAAAATTTGTTTAGAGGTGAAGCCCCACGCTACGCTTTTCAAAAAATTAAAGCTTCAACGATTTAAACTAAAAATTGCCGTACTAACGGATTGTCCTAATGAGTACTAATCGAACGACTTTGATAAAAAATTTGGGAGACGATAATTCTGAAAGTCAGGATATAACTGCAATGGATCACGATTTTGGGAAATTTGTGTAGAGATGCTCCTGTTTAGTCGCTATATTGCGCCTTGTTACACAATAGGAAATTGTCATCTTAATCGAAGGGGCTGGAATTCAGATTAATCATGGAAATAAATTTCAGTGTAAATTGGTTCATTTAGGCCATTTCTTAACCGATTGGAATACAACTCTAATTGTTGGATAAACATTGGATAGGATTCGAGACGTTTCTCATGCGTATAGTAGGGAACTCGGTTGCTACTATAAAAATATCCAATTTGATTGAAACAAAACCTTGGGTTATTTAAATTGTATAGAACTAAGCTGTTGTTTAACCAAGTGTGGCACAATTATTTTATTAACTGCTGGTAAGAAAACTGATTTAATAATTCACCTACATGAAACCATCGAAAGGGTTAGCTCCATTGAGCTACTAGTTCGGCAAGTAATGGCGATCACATATGTTGAAGCATAAAAATGATGATTTACGCGGTATTGCATGTAATGCGGTGTTGGCCTTTTAGTTCACACATTTGGATTCATGAGACCGATAATGATGGAAACGACACCGGAACTCGATTCAAACAAGAGATTTACAGATGCGCGAATTTTGAATATACAACTTTGTTTTTGTATATTTAACCCTTTAAGCTTAAAATTAATTTGTTCATCGTGCCTTGCGGTTACTGTAAGGAGCGCAACACGTACTCATTAGCATATGTCTTGAACATTTATATCCTCATATAAAACAGACTAGAAAGGGTTTTTGTAAGCGAGAATAAAGTAAAAATGGAAAAACATGACGTTATTATTGTTACCATTTTCGCGATGTACTCGTATATGCCATTGTTGTTATTATTTTCTATTTCAATTCTACAAGCTGGGTAACTTAACAATTTCATTTTATATTTACCAAAATACAAATATAACGTATTATTTTCCAACTTGTTTTGTACTTTTAAATGAGCTTTTTTAGAAGCAGCTTTCATTTTTTGCTACAGTTCCAAATAACGGTATGGTAGCACCACCACATATCGAGTGAGAGAAGGAACAAATAGAAATTGTTAAATACAAAACACATAAAGCGAATGGATTTGCTTGTTTCGATTTTTATTTTTCTGTTCTGGGCTAAGTTTTTTTTTCAAATTGAAAAACAGAAAATATGAAAATATGTAAATGAATTTTCATTTCTGTTGAACAAAACGAATAATAAAAAACGAAACGGAAATTGTCTGTCAAACAAAGAATAATAGTAATGATAATAATAATGTTGGGTGGATTTTCAAACGTGTGTGTGTTCGTATACGCGGTGGGACGTTTAGCAGCATATAAGTATTTGCTCGTACATATTCATCCACATACTTGTACTAACTAGAGTTGTTGCCGTATCGCGATTTATGTATATCTGAGGTGAACGACATTCAATGTTTACAATTCAATTCTGGTATGTTACACGTATGAAAGACAATATTTTTATATTGATATGTATATCTGTAGAGTTATTATACGATTTAAAGGTTGACGTTTCTAAAACTCTAAGCACCATTTATAAATGACTTTATAACGTATATATTACATTATTGGTCCATTTTTACGTTTATGGTTCATTTTACAAACTGTAGTTTCTATCCTAATATGAAACGTTTGAATGCGTCACGGAAAACAACTGAGCAACACCGTTGAAAGTTGGACTACTGGAAACGAAGTGAAATCAATCCACATCCTCTTCGAGACATTACTCACATTAGGAGACTTGTGATAGTTCTTTATGGTGGTTACGGTCAATCGTACCCGACATCAAATTTTGAAATTGGGCTGTCATCAGTTAAGCTCGAAATTCTTATAATTGTTCAGCTGAGCCCAATTCTTGGTCAGGCGTGCAAATTTGTATATTAAAACAGTTAAAAACTTGAAGGGTATTGCTACCCGGCTTTCTTTTACTACAAATGTACGTATATTTTGGGTATCACACACTTAAATTCTAAAGTGAAAATTGAACCTAGAAGATTTGGGACATTTGTGTGTCTCGAATAATGATAGTTCTTTATTCCTGTTTAAATTTCAGAAACCAAAAGGTCAACCCTTGTTATAAATTTAATTGTCATAGCAAAAATTTAAAATGCTCCTACGGAAGGTGCCACTTCTGGTACACTGAAGTCGACCATATTTCGCATGGATCTCCCAATTTATGGAAAAAGCTTCAGTATGAAGTTTTGTTGCTAGTAGTCAATCCGCCTGATCTGTAGAGGTGCCGAATTTAGGCGAAATTATTTTTTTATTTGTATATATAAATCTGGATATAGGTATTGATATAGATGGTTAGATGGCTCATTTGATTTTTTTTTTTTTTGGTGTGGTTAACTTAGAGGCCAGAGAATTCAGCTAGAGGTGATAAAATCGTTTATAAAATTGAGACAAGACACTATACATAGTGCCACCCAAAAGGCGGTAGAGTGAATTAATCCGGTGCTGTCAAAATAGAAATTCGGTCTGTACTGTGACTTCGCGTTTTTGTTATTTACGTAGCGTGTCACTTTCTTTAAAATTCATGCCGTAATCGTTGCAGATTTTGCCATCGAGATAGATGATTTAATTTTAAGTGGATGTTCAATCCAAAAAAATATGCCGGCGTCAATGGATTTAAATAATCGTTCGAAGTTGCAGAAAGCGGCCTGGAGTTGGGTATCGCCACGATCTGCACTAAAATAGTTGCCATCTCCTCGTGTATACGTGATCCTTCTGCAAATGTTTGCTTCTTAGGTTTTACATACAATCCTTCAAACTATAGTCCGGTTGGTGGGTTGAATTTCCAATTAGTCTGATTTTGATAAAGAAAATTAGCAATTTTAGTATACATTGATGATATGGTTTGATCCGTTGCCACTTATAATTTCGTGACATAGACGTTAACGCGATATAAAACGATGATAAGCAGCAATAAATGAACCCGTTGACAAATTACCAGCTAACTCAAGATGAACAGGTTTGATGCTTAGGCATACGAATACTGCAATGTAAGTCTGGTCTGGTCACACCTACAGAAGCATTTGATAATTTTTTTTTATTAATCGACGTACAACTATCGTGCTTTACATCAAACGGAATGGTTGGATGTATTTTACGAACGCCCAATCCAAGAATACCATTTCTATCTAGGACTGGATTAAGATTCATTAGTTTTTCGGTAAAGGTAAATCATTATTAAGTATCTTAAATTCAATCTACAAATATTAAGAAACCGTTTACAATAAAGTAACACACAGAGATTATGCAGTATACTCCGAGAGCGCAATCGGCGGGATTTTCCTTGGTGGTTATATGGTGCCAACATCTCCTATTGCCCACTATTCATTAGATTTGAAAGAAGAAATGCTGTACAGAGTTTCAACTTCGGTATTGTTATTTGTTTATGTACTGGTGGTACCTTACTTAAAGCTGATACGATTGTTACTTCTCTTTCACCACACGCGTCCGAAATCTATACAAGTTTATCAGATTTAAGTCAAATTTACCCCACCGGTATATGGTAATTAGCTTGATTAATTTTAGCTACCTACGTAATTTGCACCAATCATCCAAAATATCCTGCGGTAGGGGGTCATTCCAACAGACTTTGAGTTCGTTGGAATATTATTTTTACATAGATGGTCATTAGACCAGCCTTGAGCCTCGAATAGCCTTGATGATCTTGATAGTAGGTCTAGCTTGGTGAGATTCGTGTCGATAACAGTTGCTGCTGTTTAGAATGTGCGCTGGTTGCCGTCAGTGTCCTATTTTAATCCAGAGGTAGACAAGAATGATGCGTTGGTCCTTCTCTTTATACTATTCTCTGAAATGATGTATGCGGTAGAGTGACTAATATCTTTTCGACTATTTTTCCTAAGTCCGCTGTCATGATGTATCGGTGGAAATGGAAACGTAACAGA
Organism: Nephrotoma guestfalica; assembly: GCA_963691935.1. Taxonomy (NCBI): domain Eukaryota; kingdom Metazoa; phylum Arthropoda; class Insecta; order Diptera; family Tipulidae; genus Nephrotoma; species Nephrotoma guestfalica. The sequence goes on from OY829914.1 coordinate 249,242,427, forward strand.
ATTTGCTGAAGAGTCGGCTGTAACTGTGGTCTATTTTGGTTTTTGACCGAACAATCAAAAACCATTTGCAGCTTGAATAGTGTAGCTTGATTGCCAGTGCCCTTATAAACAAAATTATGTGGTAGGTAGTATGACTAGTTCCATGGTATGTTTATTTCAACATTCAGTGTAAATTCCATGTGGCCTAATTTATGGTATTCTACCATAAATTCAATATATTTTGATTTCAGATCTGGATTTCTGGCTAACCGACGTTCAATGGGTTCAAGCCGTCTCAGGACCTGTGTTTTTGATTCTCCAAGAAGTTTCAGGGTCAAATGATAGGGTTACCATGAATCTTCCATTGGAATTATTCCTGAAATTATGTAAAAAATGATTTTCACAGTATCAATTTCTTGGGGGGTTTTGGGAGTGGTTGTTCTAAAGGCCTCGATTTGCCTTCTCTCGAGCAAGAGTTTGATCGAGGTTAATGGATGTACATAGATCTATCAATTTCTATATCCTTCCTGGTCATTCACCGATGAGTTCCAGATATTAGCCGGCTTATTGACCTGCAGGCTTGTTGAACGCCGGGTCTGCTAGGTCCAGGTAGTTCATGCCCGCGAAAACATCTCCAAACTCACCTTACCTCTAGTTGTACTTACCATAACTGATGATAAACCGTCTACTAAAGTTTTTCTGGTTAGTAAACTTTAATCCTAGGTTTATAGGACACATGCTTCTGAAATAAATGAAACTAAACTTTCACAATCCACACACATCCACATCCACGCCCTTCTAATATACCCCTTATTATTTGCTCCACGAATGTTAACGAGAGCTGTTTGTAGTTATCATATGTTATAAGTTCTCGTTTCGTATGATTTTACAGGGTCACCAGATGGGGTCACCAAAACTCTAGTAGTATAGTTTTATCATCTAAACTGCTTCGGGGTTTTCTTTCGTTTTGCCTAACATTACATTGAGATAAAGCATGGTGTGGTAACGTTTTTGACATTTCCGATACGAACTTTTGGACCTGCATTTATACATTATATGGGAATCACATATGCAATTGTAACAAAGATTAGCAGTTTGTATAAATTCCCTTCTTAATATACATTTCCTGGAATTTTGGACATTCATAGAGCTTGTGAGTTAAATTACATAACGGGCATTTTTTGATCGCAGCGGTATGACTATGAATGCTGATAGACCGTGATTGTTGTGCTTTGGGAGTTGGTTGACAGTGTTCTAATTCATCTCCACGTTTGTTCAAAAGATCGTTGAAAGATCACCCAACGCTCTCTCGTGTTACAACCTTTTGCAGCATTTCCAAGAGCCCTTACTCCCAGTATAACTTCGTCCGATGTATTGTCGTACACTCGACGAAGATGTTTTGCTGACGCATTTGGGATCCTTGGATTATTGACAAAAAAAATTTAATTTTCCTTTTATTATACGAGCACCTATTTACCAACTTTTGATACACTTTCATATAATTAATTTGGCACTTACCCCTCCTATTATTGTTGCGAAAAACTCGTATTGTCATGTACGGTTATGACAAACATAATATTAAAGCACTGATTTTCTTGGTAGTTACCATCAAAAGTTGGCAGCTCTATTCTTGGTAACTTCTTTCCACGTTGTGATTGGTTAATACTCCCAGAGACAGTATCTTTAGTAATCCCCAAACTTTAATTTAGATATTGCTTAGTAATTGTATTTGGCGCACTCAACCGCCTGTGATTCAGTTTCTCAGTCCTTCGTGAACAATTCATTTTATGTTTCCGAGAAAGTTTTGTTTGATAGCATACACTGCGTCGGTTAGTTGGTTGGCGTAAGTTTGAATCACTATGATCTGTTCTAACGTGGTCTCACATCTTCGGAGGTACTGCTCAATTTTTTTAAATAATTTTAAAGAAATCATTTTGTTTTAAAGAGCGTCAATGGAAAAAAATCAATGGAATTCCTAGCCCAGAGTTCATTTTCGGGAACTGCCCACGGAATGCCTTATATGCATCTTAGAATCTTCGAATGAAATGAATTTTGAATGAAATGAATCGAAATCTGGGATTGAGCTTCACACGAGAGCAAATTAGTTATTCAAATGTTAGTGTTGCCTGAATAAACAAAATTATTTTCTGAGATATAATGCTGGGATAGCTTTGGATTACATTAAAATTTTAAGTCCGATGGGCTAAATAATCCTCTTCAAATTTATATGACGTTGAACTTTGGCTAGACATTTAATTTTTATTAAAACATATCTTCGCGATATTCATTCGCTTATTTATACGAAAATATTAATGAAATTTGAAATTTTAATATTTTTCAACCAATGAATGAAAATTTAAACATTCAGGTAGCTAATAATCTAAATTGTATGTGCTCAACTAACATTGCATCAGTTAAGCTTTACCATATAGACTTAGACAGTGTACTCTAGAAAAAAATTTACATATTGCAGTATTATTTGATATTGCTGTCATAATTTAAGAGCTTTATACGGTACGGTATTATAACAAGAAGTTCTAATTGGGCCATGCATTCTTATTTTATTCAAAAAGTTTACGTTACTCTTATATAGAGTCTGCCGATATTTACCGCAGTTGTTTAGATCTAAATCAACAAATTGTATACCGAAAATCGGAAGAGGAACGAAAGAAATGTTTAGTGCTGCAAAATTTTATATCCTTTTATATAGAAAATACACAAAAGCACGACATCAAAAAAGAACTTTTAACAAACGGAAACAAATAAAAATATTCTTCCTAGCTTCATATTTTGAATAGAATTACATATTATAGTTTTATTGCTCTTATTGTGAATTTAAAATTTTTATGTTTTTTTTTGGAAATAGAAATCCTCCAAAAAAATATTTTTTTAAAGTTTTAAGTTTAAACCGATACATTGCTTCCTAACATATAATATCTATATACTGGAGCTTTTGTATAAACGACGTATACGAAACATACCCATAATGTATAACAAGTTCAAAGACATTTCAGATTCATGAAACCGTTTTTTTTTTTGCTTTTCCTACTGTCTACTGTGCACGAGTATAATATCCAAGCTTTTTTGTGTATCTGGTAGAAACTTGAAACTGAAATGTAAGTAAATAAAGTAAGTAAGAAGTACTCTGCTATTATATTCTCCGGTCTTTCTGTGATTTTACAACTGCATAGAATTTTTCGTTTTTGTATTTCACGATCTTTTTGAAGATGATACAAATGAAAATTTCTCTATAAATGTATAATATAAATGTTTGTATGTTGACGACACAAGAATAGAAAATTTTCCATTTTCCAACATTTTTCATATTTTTTTGAAAAGTTAAATAGAGAAAAATACTGCAGTAAAATGTATTTTATTTTTATGGTAAAAATTAGTTTGATGATTTTTTGTCGTTGCAAGTATTTTTCTTGTTTATACATATATGGATATATATTGAAGAAGACAACGACGACGATGGGCGAATAAGAAGAGGAATGTAATAATCATAACATGAAGAAAAAAACTGTCTTAAAAACTTAAAGCGACATGAAAGGTTAAATGTTGATTTAAAAATGTTTTTGGTGTTGGCTGTTATACTGTTTGTGCTGCTGATGCTGTAATATGTTTTGTTGGTACACAATTATTTTAAAAGCTCATGGTTTTGGATGATTTGATTTTTTTGCGTTGGCTTATTTTTAGTCGAGTCACATTCATATTATATACCGAATACACTATATTGTGTATATTATATTATGATACACATATGTACGCGAAATCATGTGAAACAGTGATTTCGTATATCTCCTTAAATGTCATTAGACGGAGAATTTTTTTTATACACATTATGTTTTCTCTTCAAGATTTTCCATTTCAAAAACAAGATTGATGAAGTTTATATTTATAACTCAGTACAAAACCTTGAAATCGGAAAATACTAGAAGTAAAATAAACACAAAAGTTAAATACTCTTAAAAAAAATATTTTTCCTTATCACGGTTAATAAATACGAGAAAAACTTGGAACTAATAAAACGAGATACACACTCGAAGATGTTTACTCGTACCATCACATATTACACGAGTAAGGTATAAAAGTGAATATTTTCAATTATCATTTCCCTAAAAACTCTAAATGACTAAAATAACGTGTCCATCACGCCAGCCGGAACCATTTCAGCCGGAACCAAACAAATATGGTACAAATAGCACGATGCATTGAGCATCATTGTGCAATATATGCTTTTTCAGCCGAAACCTTATAATTCCAGCTAGAACCTGATAAAGCCACCTAGAACCATATAACAGCCAAATTAACTATGGAACAAGTGGCACAATGCATTGTGCATCATTGTACACTACATAATTTTTCAGCCGGAACCTTATAAATCCATTAACATTTGTTTTTTCGGGAAAAAAAAACCTTACAAATTCAGCCAGAACCATACCCTCTACAGCCAAACTAACTATGACACAAGTAGCACGATGCATTGTACATCATTGTGCACTATGCGCTTTTCAGCCGGAACATTGTGCATCATTGCGCACTATATAATTTTTCAGCCGAAACCGTATTAATCCAGAAACATACGATTTTTCGGCGCTCAAAAACCACACTTTTTCTATGAAAAGAAACATGTAAAATACACGGAAATTCATACTACTCGCCAAAGAAAAGTGTCACAAAAATTCCGGTGTTGATGTGAATCTCGAGTATATTCCATTCCAGAACCATACAAATCCAGTCGAAACAAAATGTTTATAAAAATAATTTTGGCGCTTGCACATGGTCGCAGTGCAATTTGGACGATAGTGCAACATATGAGGTTGCCGGAACGATCAAAAGTTTATGCACAACTAGAACCCGCAAAGCCAGCCGGAACCATATGAAGTCGGTGTGAACCATTCGGAGCAATAAACGATAAACATGGTTGATGGTCATTGTGAACTAGCTAAAATTCCAACTGGAATTATTTGGGCACATTATAATTCCTGATCCGCTAAAAACGTTAATTAAATAAAAAGTTTGAAAAAAAATGTAACTAAAATTGTAAATTTCACGGAAATAATATTTTATTCTCAAAATAATTTATTGACTATGTTTTGTATTTCATCGTTTAGAGAAGAACTTAACCGACCAAATGGCACAGTGGTTAAAGCTTTGGCCTTTGGATCGGGAGGTACCGGGTTCGAATCCCGATAGGGGCAGGATGCAAAGGGAATTTTCATCAACAAATTACGATTTGTGCTGGAATGGAACACATCTATGACCCCCTGTCGGAGTGCAAAACTCATGGACCGACCCATCTTCCATGCCAGTATAGGCTGACATGGAGATATGCAATGTGCAGATGGTGATAAAATTGGACCTATATCCGTACGTCCTCGAATTGGCCTACACTGGCGAAAAAGTAAGGACGTAAATAAGCAAACCGCGAAAGAGTTGGGAGAGCCTTGGCCCCAGAACAGATAGCAGGGATAAATAAAAAAATAAAAAAAAAAAAGAGAAGAACTTTGTTTAATAGAGAAATAGATCTACATGTAGGCAACCATTTTTCGAGAAGTGTTGGTCTCGGCCTTTTACAAATCGTCGTACGTTTTCGTGAAATTCTCATTTAAATTATCGTAATCAATTACACCGCACAAATTGAATAATTTATCGCCTAAATTCAGCGATTTCGTAATGTCACTAAAAGCAACCTTTTGCTGTTTTTCTAGCGGATCTAGCGGCTCAATATTGAAAGAATTTGTGATAAATGTGGAATTAAACTCGAAAGAAAGTTGCCATTGCTTTCCACAGACATTAATGAACTGGATTTGAAAAATGTGAGCAACTCAATAAAGATAAATATTCGGAAATCTTACTGTAGCTGTGGCAGCTTACATAATGTAAATAAAGTATATAATAGTGTAATAACATTAGAGGTCGATCCGCTAGATCCACTAGAAAAATATAAAACGCACAATGATGCACAATGCATCGTGCTACTTGTGCCATAGTTAGTTTGGCTGCAGAGGGTATGGCTCCGGCTGAATTTGTAAGGTTTTTTCCGAAAAATCGTATGTTCCTGGATTTATAAGGTTCCAGCTGAAAAATTATATAGTGCGTAATGGGACAATGCATTGTGCTACTTGCGCCATAGTCTGTTTGGCTGTAGTATGGTTCTAGCTGGCTTTAAATTATAAGGTTCCGGCTGACAAAGCGCATAGTGCACAATGCATCGTGCTACTTGTTTTATAGTTAGCTTGGCTGTTAAATGATTCTAGGTGACTTTAACAGGTTCTGGCTGGAATTATAAGCTTCCGGCTGAAAAATCATATATTACACAATTATGTTCAATGCATCGTGCTACTTGTGCCATATTTGTTTGGTTCCAGCTGATATGGTTCCGGCTGGCGTGACGGACTCGAAATAACTTATATATGTAATAGAAACCGCACGACCTTTAATGGTTGTAACGACAACAGTAAGGATTAAAGCATAATTTATCCAAAACTACAAATGAACCGGAAAATTTTACCTCATTAACAATTATTTAACGGAGTGAAGTTTTTAAGTTAAGGAAAATTGTAGGTACGCATTTTAACGAAAAGTGTAGACTCAAAAAAGTGTAGATACACAATTTATCAAAAGGTCTAACTAATCAAAATTGAGTGCCCTATACTCGGAATACGAAAAATGAGTATCGGTTACAGACTAAAACAAAAATAAGTACAGTCAGTCGCAAAAGTCTACATACACCGCTAAAATTTGCAAAATCGATATAAATGAAACGAAATAAATATTGTAATATTAGTTAAATAATATATTTAAATAAAGAAAATTATAATAATTTTCAAAAAATTTATATCACAAAAGTTTACAAACAGTGAATAAAATCAAATGGATCATGATCATGTTCAGACACACTTAAGCACTAAAATTAATATTTAGTTGGGCAACCATTAGACTCAGTAACAGCGCTTAGTCGCCTGGGTATTGATAAAACCATAATCTCAGTAACCACTGACGAAATTTTAGCCCATGCATTCGAAGGGGCACTTCTTAATGAATCCCTATTGGTAGTCCTATATTTTCGGACCCTTAGTTCCAGTTCATACCATACTCGATTGCATTCAGATCTGGTGACTCGGAAGACGAATGAAATTGTTTCGGCACATTACATATAAAAGCCACTGTCCTACTGATTTCCTAGTCCTAAGCATTCGACGGACGGTTGTAAATTGCTACGCAATATGTTCAAATACATTCGGCGACTCATATTATCCCCAAACCATTACGTGGAAAGCAAATTATTTGAAGCCATATCTTGGTTAATTTTTCGCCAAATTTTCCCCCTCCATCGGATCCGAATATATTGAATTAATTTTCGTCAGTGAAAAGTACTTTGCTCCACAATTCAGTGTCTTCATTAAACGTATCAATTCATGTGCCTTGCAGATCATTTCAAAATCATGAGTTAGCACTAGAACACCATTCCACAAACTATACAGAAAATTAGGTGACCATTAATAGGTTGTCTAAATTATACAACATGGTCGACGACCTATTTGACTTTAATTTATCAAAGGACAACTGCAAAAATATACTGAAGAATTATTTTTTAAATTTTTAATTGTTAAATCAAAATTTGATTTATAATTTTTTTTTGTTTTAAAGTTTTTTAATATAAGTTTTGATTTAAATAAAATTACCTGAAATCATACATCATACTAGTCTAATAAACGGTTTTTTCCTTGGCACTCTTCCATTAAACCCTTACCAGTGCTATTCCGAATCTCAACCGCTATTTCTGAAGCACTAAAAATGCTTTAACGTGGTATTGGGTGGTGTGGCGGCAACTCGTTTGGCGGTATTGGCAGTGAAATAGACTCACTGTTCATTTTTTAAGTGTACACTTAGGTGGACAATAGTCGGGTGGCGTTTATGGATGTGGAAGATTAAAATACGCCAAACCGACTCATTGCTGCCGATGGATCTGCCTATTTGATAGTTTGTGATCTCCTTAAGTCTGTTTTCATTTGCCAGCCCAAACACAACCATATCGCCACTCTTGTTCACATATTGGCAAATGTATTTGATATATTTGACCGAATTTCAGTACTCAACGTTGATATGAGCTTGGAACATCTTCGAAGGTAGCGGCGAGTATGGCACCACCCACTTGATGTCTACTCCCATTCCTGCATTTCCATGCATTATCAATGTGGCCGTAAATCCTCCATGGTCCGTTTTTCGTCTCTTATACTGAGGATATTCGTAGTCGCCAGTCTGAGTTTCGTGAATCAAATCTCTGGGATATTGTTTCGTGCATTTCCGGTCCTTGATGCATGGTGCCTTCTTGATCACCTCATACAGGATGGGTCTTGCTCTGCAATGGGAAACTCAGCAGAGATAACACCATCAATTTGTGTGGGACGAATTTTGTTATTTAACCACAAGAGTATATGAGCATGTGGCAGTCCTCTCTTTTGCCACTCGTCAGAGTACATCCAATAGCGAATTTCTTCAAATATTCTGTGCTTTTTCTACGTTAAAATGTCCATCAACTTTGATAGCTTTTGTTGAAACACCCTCGCTGTTAAATCATGACCATCCACTGATAACTGGTCGTATATGAGCTCTTCTTTAATCTCAGGCCAAGTGGAATTGCAAGTGAATGTTATAAAGAGATCCGGGCGCCCATAAGCTCGAACATATGTCATGGCGTCTTGGGCATATTCCTGCATATGTCCCGGATTACTTGTAAAAGTATCAGCTAAAATTACCAATTTGCCAACATCAGCTACTTGCCCCGGCATCTCGCAAATTGGTGTATTCATCCGCGCGAGGCTTCATTTGAGTCAGCCGAATATACAAAAGACGCTCACTTTCGATTTTGGCGTACATATCGACAATGAACTGGTGGAAGAACTGGCGAAAGTTGAGAATGTATCTAGTTAGTTTACCGTTCACGTATCATTATTCTGTAGGCGTAGAAATCCATCGCAGGGACTTTTTTGTTGATTGGTTGGCCGGTAGCAGAGTTGGTTTGCATGACGTTGAAATTAAAATTAGTCGCCTACCATAACAATAGCCACTTCATTAATTTCAGGAGCATTGAAGCGACGTTCGTATGCTCTCCAGCCGGTCTTTTGATTTTATATTCATCCGTCGGCAGTTGCTCCAGGGCGGTTGTGAATGTATTAACCAGTTGGTTATAGATATGTAGGAGACCTTGAAGATGTTCAACAATATTATGCCTTGGGCCGAGAATATTCTGGCAGCTTTGATCTGCTTGATCTTGTTCGTTCCCCATAAAATAAATTTGCAAGAACTTTGGGGTTTCATTTGCGCACAGAAGAAGTGAGCATATTCGGTGATAAATTTGAGCCTAAATTTTGAATGTGGGCATGAGACCTGGTGTATCAACAATAGAAGTTGCCCCAAATGATGTCATCTGAAAATAGGAGTTGTATTTTTGGATATTTTGTAGGAAATATCTCGACTCCGCTGTTGTTGCGGTCATATATGACAGGAATTCATCAGACGGCGAATCTAGTACTGGAAGTCTCACCTTGCCATTATTGCAGCATATTCCGGGGGGCTCACCTTTATACTTTTAGGCAGAGCAGTGACCATATATCTTGTCCATTTTGCCAATCAGAACATTCGGATAGTTTTGGTAGTCTAAATCCTGATCGTCTTTCTCTGGCTAAACGGATTCGGTTGCCTTCGTGTCGAATTTCTTGTTGCTCTTCGTTTTGTGCAGTCTGCTCCAGTTGATCCTCCTGCTCTTCCTCATTTTCCGCAGCCCTATAGATGTAGTAATTGCAACTTGTATCCGTTTCAGTCTGATTCCTCACTGCTCCTCATTTTTGCTAGTCGTAGACCCGAATGCTGACTCGCATTTGTTTCAGCCGGCACTCTCGCTCTTCAGGAGTCTAAGATGCTCGCTGAAATTTCATTTTCTTAGCCTTTGGATTGATTTGTCTAATAGATTTCTTTTCTTAGGCATTTTGAAACGTAATACAAATAACTATAAATAAATAAATTTCTATTAAATGCACACGTAAAATTACTGCTATGTGTTAAATATTCTATTCACATTTCACATTTTATATTTTTCTAAAAAACATGCAAATTAAAATTTTTTGATCACTACTAACCTCCCTATGTTTTTTCTCGACTAATAGAACGTATTCGTTCACAATCTGGGGGCAATCGCTCGAGTTCATCAAAAGTTGTCATATATTGTAAATTTCTCCTTACCGGTGAGCATAGCGAAGGGGCAACATTTATTGATCGCTAAGCCGAATCAAAACAAACCTTATCCATGTCGGTTTGTTGTAACGCCTACCTTATCCGTTGGTAAATAGATTTTTTCTAGGAATTCATTAATTTAAAATATCTGAGGCATAATTTTTATACTTTACAGTACTTAATTATTAAAATTAATAAAACGGGAAGATATTGCCCTTTATCTCAAAATGATTTAAGTTGGACAAGAGCATGTTTTGCTTTTAAAACACACATGTAACGAAAAAAAAATAACAAAGTAACATTAAAAACGATAATTAAACAGTAATCTAGGCTATGGTAATTAAAACCAAATAGCGGACAATACAAAATACAATGACGCTAATTATCAGAAAAACAAGTTGTAAGTAACAGGAATGATAAAATTATATTTTTCGTGGGATTGTTGTGGTATGCAAATTTACCCTTTGGTATTCCTCCGAAAGGCACATTCAACTATGGTTCATCATTCTGGTGATGTATCTCATATCATCTAAACAGAAAAACTTAAATACTATTAAACTGAAGTTGTGATCTCAATTGTCTTTAATATTGTACATAAGATAATTTTTCATTTTCATTTTCATTTTAATTAAGCAAAACAATTCAACCAAAATTGTTAAGAAGACCAAAGTCTCATTCTATTAGCAATAGGTATGTTAATTACCAATAATTGTCGTAGTACTATTATCTATGTAAATATAAATCTGAAATATTTTATCTATTTATAGGAGATATAAAAGGTGGTATATAAATATTCCCACCTACAGCATAATCGGATCTATAGCAGTATCACATACAGAAAAATTATTCTTACACAATAAAATTCTATTCAGGATAACTTTGTATGGATAACATCCTGTATTGGTTAACCTGATATAGTTGATATCATATATGTATGTACTATTCCAATAAAGGTATGCACCTACATGTATTCTAATTGAATATTGTATAAATAAAATTGTGTCGTTTAGGTACTAAAACTAATATTTATATGCCAGTATGTCCGATATACCTGTGTGTGCTTTGTAGGCACATACAATGTTTGTACGTGTACACTACTATAGATGGGTTAGTGTACCCCATATGCGATACTGAAAAATTATTGATTCTATAACTTTTCTAAATTTAAATTAAATTAGTTAAAAATAGTATGGATCTTCTTTATAGAAAATGATTGCTCGTACATAGGCAATATAATAACATAATATAGATGTGAATATTATACATGTGTCTCCTATATGTACCTATGTACACTGCGCTTCACTTGATTAGACCCACTCGAAATTTTTAAATTTTATTGTAATTTATCGCGGAATCAAGAATATATTTTTACTTAGAAGAATTAGTACTCCGTAAAACAGTAATGAATAAAAATTTAAACATAGCAATCTAACTGCACTTTTCTTTGTTTTTTTGAAAAAATTTTAAGATTTTCAAAATAAGTTTTCAGTAGCTAACCAAGAATCAAAATATTTTAAAAGCAACACGTGTGCAACCCGTGCGAAATTAATTAAAAGACAGCACATGACTTAGGAAGTACATCAGCAAACAATGAATATTAATTGGAAACAGTTGATGGACCAAATGGCTATAATTATTATTTTACTAACATTCGCAAAGAAGAACAATTTTTGAATCGTATCGGGTGCAATTTAATATTAGAATGACTGGTAGCCCATACATAAAATCGGTGCTGTAAAGTCGTGGATTGCGAGTCAAAACGTTGAATTATTTACCATAACCACCTTATTTCCATGATTTAAAGATCATCGAGAACGTTTGAGGCTAACTCACTGGCAGCCTATGAAGGGGACAAACAAGACGAATCCAACGAAGAGTTGATTGCAGGATTGAAGTTGCCTGGGCAAAGATTTCGTTTAACTACTTAAAATCTTTATATAATTATCTCAAGGACAGCATCTTTGAAGTAACTTTAAAGAATGGAAATTAATAAAAATAGCAATGACTGTGTTCTCATTATATTTCTAAGTTGCGTCTAATCAACTGAACCGAAAAAATAACTTATCTTAAACCAAATTGAAAGGCTAGTTAATTTGCTATCTCCGAATAATTATCGATTATGGATTTATTGGGAAGGGGTTTCTCTCTCTCATTTCAATAAAAATATTTTCCCGCGAGAAATTACACTAAAATTTAAATTTAAAAGTAAAATCACAAGTGAGCCTAATCAAGTGAACCGCAGTGTACGTACGTACTATATATTACAAAATAGTACCAGAAACAAAATCAATACAGGAAAGGAAACGAAAGCATTGAGAAAATATAAAGATCATCTAATTGGAATTCGATAGAAATGAAATTGATTCAATTTATTAATTGATAATTGATAAGAATCTGTAATACTTAAAATTTTATTATTTTTCCAATAATATGAGTATAATTATACTGTTTCATTTCAAAAGTCTATTTTCCATATATGAAGAAGTGAATGTTGCACATACCTTTTACTATAAATAAGGTAAAAATAGAGAACATCTGACGTAGATATAATGCATATTCTAATTGAGGCCAGTATGTAAATACAAAAAGGAGCATTGCAAATACAAAAATTGTCTTTATGCTTGCTGGTACATAAAAGGAAAAAGTGTATATGAAATATTGACAAAGGTAAAATGTTAGAACGGAAATTAAGATATTTCTATATTCTCAATTTATACCTATCAGTTAAAACTACTAATATGTATAGGACAAGGTAAGCAGGATGCACCTATTTGATGAAAACTAAATATTAGGTTGATTCAATTTAAACAAAATAAAGTTTCCCGGAAGTTTAATATGCAATAAAAGGACGCAAAACTTTATTAAATAAATTATTTTTATAGACCAAGCTGATAGAATACAAACAAATAAGCGGTCAACGGTAGCTTAACAAAAATTAACCATGAATCGCAAGTGAATTGAATATGAATTCTTCATAATCAATATGGGTTAAATATGAATACTGAATTTATTGAATAACATCAATTGAACATAAATTGAATATGAATTGAATATGAACTGTATATGAATTGAATATGAATTGAATATGAATTGAAGATGAATTGAATATGAATTGAATTTGAATTGAATTTGAATTGAATATGAATTGAATATGAATTGAATATGAATTGAATACGAATAGAATATGAACTGAATACGAATTGAATATGAATTGAATATGAATTGAATATGGATCGAATTTGAATTGAATATGAATTGAATATGAATTGAATATGAATTGAATATGAATTGAATATGAATTGAATATGAATTGAATATGAATTGAATATGAATTGAATATGAATTGAATATGAATTGAATATGAATTGAATATGAATTGAATATGAATTGAATATGAATTGAATATGAATTGAATATGAATTGAATATGAATTGAATATGAATTGAATATGAATTGAATATGAATTGAATATGAATTGAATATGAATTGAATATGAATTGAATATGAATTGAATATGAATTGAATATGAATTGAATATGAATTGAATATGAATTGAATATGAATTGAATATGAATTGAATATGAATTGAATATGAATTAAACATGAATTAAATATGAATTGAATAGGGATTGAATATAAATTGAATATGAATTGAATGTGAATTGAATATAAATTGAATATGAATTCAATATGAATTGAATATGAATTGAATATGAATTGAATATGAATTGAATATGAATTGAATATGAATTGAATATAAATTTGAATATAAATTGAATATGAATTGAATATGAATTTGAATATAAATTGTCTATGAATTGAATACGAATTGAATATAAGTTGAATATGAATTGAATACGAATTGAAAATGAATTGAATGTGGATTGAATATGATTCGAATATGAATTTGAATATAAATTGAACATGAATTGAATATGAATTTAAATATAAACTGTCTATGAATTGAATATGAATTGACTACGAATTGAATATGAATTGAATATGAATTGAATATGAATGGAATATGAATTGAATATGAATTGAATATTAATTGAATATGAATTGAATATGAATTGAATATGAATTGAATATGAATTGAATATGAATTTGAATATTAATTAAATATGAATTGAAAAAGAATTGAATATGATTTGAATATGAATTGAATTTGGATTGAATATGAATTGAATATGAATTGACTATGAATTGAATATGAATTGAATATTAAATGAATGTGAATTGAATATGAATTGAATATAAATTGTATACGAATAGTATATGCATTGAATATGAAGTGAATATGAATTGAATTGAATATGAATTTAATTTAAGTTCAAAATGAATTAAATATGAATTGAAAATTAATTGAAAATAATTGAATATGAATTGAATATGAATTGAATATGAATTGAATGTGAATTAAATGTGAATTGAATATGAGTCGAATATGAATTGAATATAAATTGAACATGAATTGAATATGAATTTGAATAGGAATTTAATATGAATTGAACATGAATTGAATATGAATTTGAATATAAATTGTCAATGAATTGAATATGAATTGACTACGAATTGAATATGAATTGAATACGAATTGAATATGAATTGAATATGGATCGAATGTGGATTGAATATGAATTGAATATCAAATAAATATGAAGTGAATACGAATTGAAAATGAATTGAATGTGAATTGAATATGATTCGAATATGAATTTGAATATAAATTGAACATGAATTGAATATGAATTTAAATATAAACTGTCTATGAATTGCATATGAATTGACTACGAATTGAATATGAAATGAATATGAAATGACTATGAATTGCATATGGATTGAATATGAATTGAATATGAATTGACTATGAATTGAATATGAATTGAATATGAAATGAATGTGAATTGAATATGAATTGAATATAAATTGTAGACGAATAGTATATGCATTGAATATGAAGTGAATATGAATTGAATTGAATATGAATTGAATTTAAGTTCAAAATGAATTAAATATGAATTGAAAATTAATTGAAAATAATTGAATATGAATTGAATATGAATTGAATATAAATTGAATGTGAATTAAATGTGAATTGAATATGATTTTAATATGAATTGAAAATGAATTGAACATGAATTGAATATAAATTGAATATGGATTGAATAGGAATTAGAATATAAATTGTCTATGAATTGAATGCGAATTGAATATGAATTAAATGGGATTTGAATATGAATCGAATATGAATTGAATATGAATTGAATATGAATTGTATACGAATTGTATATGAATTGAATATGAAGTGAATATGAATTGAATTGAATATGAATTGAATATAAGTTTAAAATGAATTGAATATGAATTGAATAGCAATTGACTATGAATTGAATATGATTTGAATATGAATTGAATATGAATTGAATATGAATTGAATATGAATTGAATATGAATTGAATATGAATTGAATATGAATTGAATATGAATGGAATATGAATTGAATATGAATTGAATATGAATTGAATATGAATTGAATATGAATTGAATATGAATTGAATATGAATTGAATATGAATTTGAATATTAATTAAATATGAATTGAAAAAGAATTGAATATGATTTGAATATGAAGTGAATTTGATCTGAATAAGAATTGAATATAAATTGAATATGAATTGAATGGGAATTGAATATGAATTGAATATGAATTGAATATGAATTGAATATGAATTGAATATGAATTGAATATGAATTGAATATGAATTGAATATGAATTGAATATGAATTGAATATGAATTGAATATGAATTGAATATGAATTGAATATGAATTGAATATGAATTGAATATGAATTGAATATGAATTGGATATGAATATAAATTGAATTGAATATGAATTGAGTATAAATTGAATATGGATTGAATGTGAATTGAATATGAAGTGAATATAAATTCTGGTTTAAGAAAACAAAGTTCTCGGAGTTGATTTGGGTCCGAGGTTTTTTTTTTACTTGGATGAAAGCCAATTTTACATTTTGCTTGGAAAGATCCTCGACAAAAATGGGATAACAATAGAATCGACCCTGAGAAGATATCCGGCCTCCTGAACTTTAGAGCATCCAAGACATTATAAACGTGCAAAGGCCGATCTAATTCCAGGAAATCCACTATTAATTTCAAATTAATTTGGGGGTGGAAACGGGTTCTTTCTTTTTTTTTCCTAGCTCTTTCATGAAAATTTTTTGAGTACCACGAATCGATTGTCATGGGTCCTGATTTTGACGGAATTGGTTTACCCCCGATGACCCGGTGGAAAATGGGTTTAATTTGCAAAAAATCGATTGCGATTAGTCCAAATTTCAGAAGAATTCGTTCACAGGGCCAATTGGTGGGCTTGGGTTCCTTTTTCGAATTTTTCTTTGGCCCTCTTGAACTTTATAAAAATTAGAGATGGAGGATTTTCGAGTATCATAAGTCGATTGCAATGAGTACTAATTTCAAAAAATCGGTTCAGAGGATCGCCCGGTCGGGACCAAGTCACTTTTAATTTTTAGCAGTTCGCACGATTTTTATAAAACTGGCTGGAGGAGCGTTTTCTACTACCAAAACCGATTTTGTTGTTTTTTTTCAGGAAAATTCACATAAAGGGTCATCCGGTATAGACCGTGAAACTTGGAGCCTTCTGTTAACATTTTATTTGGCTTGAACGAATTCAAAAGGGTTTTCGGATGCCAGGAAACGATTACAAGAGTTTTGATTTATCGATAATTCATTTATGATTCCCCGGATTCGCCGCCATGTTTCACCGCACCATGTTGCGTAATGATGCTCGATGTTGCGTTATTACACCATGTTGTAGGATGTTGCAACATGTCATATTACACGTGTTGCGTGATGGGCGCAACATCACGTGATGTGCTTTTTGTTGCATCTTGTTGACTTTGGGCTATTCTTTTAACATTTTATTTGGCTTCAAAGTTTTTGATAAAACTTGACGGGACAGGGTTTTCGATTGCAACGAAATGGTAACAACAGGACTTTTGGTTAAATCATTTAGCAGTCATCCGGGTGGGCCGTCGGAAGATGCGGAGAACAAAGAGTAAGTCAATTTCCATATTTTTGGTATCGCCTCTTTGAACGATGAATATAATTCATTAGAATCAAATTTCACAAAAAAGTGGGGTGTTGGTCTATATACACCCCTCCATTTGTTATTAACTGCTGCTAAGAAAACTTATTTATTAGTACACCTATATGAATCCATCGAGAGAGGTTCGGCAAAGGGATAACAGCTCCATATTTCAGCATAGAAAATGATGACCAACGAAAATAAAAAAAATATGTTTAATTGTTTGGCGATATGCTAGTTTGTCATAATATTATTTGATTGCCTTGTATTCAGAACTGCATAAGCAACTGATATTCGTTCGATTTTGTGTAAAGAACGGTCTCAATTTTTTCACAGTATATTACAATTAAAAATTAACGTACCAATTTTAAAATTTGTATAGTTAACGGCCCAAAATTTCCAATTCAACCATCTATGACCGAGCAAAGCTTGTTGCTCCAGGGACTTATATATAAAGTTATTACAATGTGTCAATGTGCAATATTTTTTTGCTAACCTAATTTGCTGCTTTGTTACATATTTGGATGTCCTCATTGATTTCTCCTAAATTTTATCAAGTGTTGGTTCTGCCTTGCACTGGTTATCAAACTAACTTTAACGGATTTACCATTCCTTATTATTTCTCCTTGGTCAATCAGTTAGCTGGCTTGGACTCACCGGAATTATGCCATAGCACCAAGTCACGTGTCATCGAACTCGGGAGGCACTAAGTAAAGTGAAGAAAATATTAAATTTGGTTGTTAAATTTTTACCAGGGTCAAATAGTTCTAATCGTGCTTTAGCTTCTTAAAAATTAATTTTTGTATAGAGAAGTGTATTTCCCAATTAATTGAATTGCAGTAAATAAATTATAAAAGCACAAATTTGTTCATAAATTTTACCAAAGCTCACCAGACTAAATTACATCATTTCTTCATTATTAAAATAACATTTAATTTCGGTACGATTTGCCAGTTATTCACCACCAACGACGGTCGCGTCGACAACGACAACAACTACTTTCGACACGAGAATAAAAGCTTAATTTGTACCCCGACTTGTACACCAAGTTATGTATTGTAAGAAGCAAATAACATAGCATTTTGAAACACAAAAAAGCATTAACAATACTTTCACTATAAATTAAATTTTTAATTTTTCGGTTATTTTCCATTCTATTTTGATCTGTGCTTTTTGTGCTTTTCATACCCTCGCCGTTCTTCAGCTCCCGTCTTCATCTGTTTTGATAAACAATTTTATTTTTTTATTTCGTTTGGTGTTGTTGTACATATTGCCATTTGACTCTTGTTTGTGTGCTCCTCATTGGAATTTTCATCAAAAATTCATTAAATTAAGATGTAAGCTTTTCATGCTATGCTTTTCAACTGTACTCGTATGTATGTGTGTTAGATGTGGATGTGTTTCAATGTTGAAAAAAAAAATTAAAAATAATAACAATAAAAATAAAACAATAATAATAATAAAAAATAGTAATAATAATAATAACAGCAACAACATGAAGAACAGAAGAGTCATAAAAATGAATTACAAAATAATTGTGCTGGGTTCTTCGTGTAGTGTGCGCTGTGTGCGCTCTTACACACTTAGGTTTTCCTCTCATTTTTCTTAATTTTTTTTTTTACTTTTTCATATTACGAGTATTATTTAGCAGCGTTGTACACGTTCTTTGTTGTCATTGTTGTTGCTGCTACGTATACAGCTTGTGTAACTTTCATTACTTTTACTAAATGAATATGTGTTTTGTTGCATACAGCAAAAAAAAATTGTAATTGTAATAATACTAAACATAAAATAAACTTTCAAACCGAACCAACGCAAAAAAAAAGCTTCATACAACTAGCTATATTATTCGTGAGCTTTCTACACACTCAACTCACTCTTCCGCACCTATTCATATACGAGACGCGATTCTGTTGATGTTAATATTTGTTTCTGTTTTGTTTGTTCCTCGTGTTGATTTTAACACGTCGCTATTTTGTTTCAGTCTGCTAATGTACACCAACATTATTGTTGTGTATATGGAGAGGATGGATTTCAGAGGAGTTGTTTGTTCGCATAGGCACGCAACAGCGACAATATACAATATGGAAGATGAGATGAATGTAATGAAAAAGTGTTTGCAAATTTTTTTTCCGTTACAATTTGTTTTTGTTATTCACTGCTGGTATTTTGAATATTTCAATTTTTTTATGAACACGTCACTATACACATAATACCAATATAAAGTACTTCACATATAACAAGCTTATATGATACAAAATATTTTGCATATTGTCGGTAGCTCAAAAGTACATGTTCACATGTAACCTTTAATGATATCGAAATTATTTCTATAAATATTTTGAGCCGCCACATTTATCTCACTCCCAATTTCTTACTTGTACTATGATACCTGATGGCTTTTATTTGTATAAGCTTTTAGGCATTACCCACAGATTGAATCGTTATTTTATTTCTGTCCCTACCATTAGTCTATATCAGCCACAAGTCACATGTTTACAGCACAGATAACAATTACCCAGAGAGTGATCTTGTCCCGGATCTTCATAGCCTCTATTTCTCTAACTGTAATTCGATGGTTGTCTAGCACAATTTGATGAACATGTGCGATCTTTTCGTCAGTGGTTGCAGTTTTCGGACGTCCTGAACGTTCATCGTCATTCAAGCTGGTACGGCCACGTTTAAATTCAGCTGGTCAAAATTTCACGGTAGTAAATAATGGTTTAGAGTCGTCTTACACAGTCACCAATTTTTCTTTGAGTTACATAGGCGTAATGCCCATATTTAATGACAGCTCGATAACCGACGTTTTCCATTTTTTACAAAAACACTAACATCGACTCACTCAAACGATTCTTAAACATCTGCTCGTCCAAAATGGCTAGGGGCTCATGGAGCAGCTAAGATGTTCTACCCAAAGCCAATCAACCAAAAGGTAGTAATTCTACCAAGAACATTACACCAAAAAAAATCACCCCCTCCAATAAATATTGTGGGTGTAACCAGTTACCCAGAAATTCAGTTACTGGTGAAATCGGTTACTGACAAAGACTATAAGGTAACAGCGCTAAACAATGGCGCTTGGAAAATTAATAGTCCGAACTCAGATACTTATAGAACCTTATCTATGAAATTGAAAGTATCAGTAGTTCACTTACGAGAACAAACAGGATCGACCTATAAAATTCATTGCAAGAGGTTTGCATCACACTTGCTCAAGCAAAGAAATAATGGAAGACTTACAAAATACAGGTCTTAAATACTAGAAACTGTGAATATTGTTAAAAAAGAGAGAACAGAAATCCAGTAAGGAAACCAAATTATCAGTAAAAGGGGACTATCTCTTTTTATGCTGGTATTTAACAACAAAGAGAATGTTCAAAACAATTATGTAAAATAAAGGAATCGTTCACATGAAGGTGAAAATCGAACCAATGAGGACAACCTCAACATGCATACCCCAATGCACGAAATGTCAGGCATTTCATCACACCCAAAGATGGCATTTCATCACACCCCTAAAACACCTATTGGAGATCTAGACTTGCAACGTAAAAAGGCAAAGAATTGCTTCAAGCAAGGCATACATTAAAATGTGAATTTTACTCTGGTGATTCCCCAACATACTGGCCCAGTGACGAAACGAAGTTACCTGACCTAATAGACTTTTATGTAGCAAGAGGTATATCCCAGTCCTCACAGAAATATAGGGTAGGATTATATCAGGCGGGTCGCTGCGCTTCCGTCGCTTCGCTTCCAAGTTAGAAAAAAATTTGTGTTAATAGGAATTTAAAAATCGATGGAAGCGGGAATATAGGATCGGATAATATCAGGCGGGCCGCTGCGCTCACGTCGCTTCGCTAGCAAGTTGGAACAAAAATTTCAGTTTATAGGAATTTAAAAATCGATAGGAGTGGGAATGTAGGGTCGAATAATATCAGACGGGTCGCTGTGCTCCCGTCGCTTCGCTTCCAAGTTAGAAAAAAATTTGTGTTAATAGGAATTTAAAAATCAAAAGGAGCGAGAATATAGGGTCGGATAATATCAGGCGGGTCGCTGCGCTCCCGCCGTTTCGCTCCCAAGTTAGAAAAAATTGCAGTTTAAATAAATTTAAAAATTGATAAGAGCGGGAATGTAGGATCGGATAATAGCAGGCGGGTCGCTGCACTCCCGCCGCTTCGCTCCTAAGCTAGAATAAACTTTCAGTTAATAGGAATTTAAAAATTGATAGGAGCGAGAATATAGTGTCGGATAATATCAGGCGGGTCGCTGTGCTCCCGTCGCTTCGCTTCCAAGTTAGAAAAAAATTTGTGTTAATAGGAATTTAAAAATCAAAAGGAGCGAGAATATAGGGTCGGATAATATCAGGCGGGTCGCTGCGCTCCCATCGCTTCGCTCCCAAGTTAGAAACAAATTTCAGTTAATAGGAATTTAAAAATCGATGGGAGCGGGAATATAGGATCGGATAACATCAAGCGGGTCGCTGCGCTTCGCTCCCAAGTTAGAAAAAAATTTCAGTTTATATTAATTTAAAAACTGATAGAAGCGGGAATATAGGGTCGGATAATATCAGGCGGGTCGCTGCGCTCCCGCCGTTTCGCTCCCAAGTTAGAAAAAATTGCAGTTTAAATAAATTTAAAAATTGATAAGAGCGGGAATGTAGGATCGGATAATAGCAGGCGGGTCGCTGCACTCCCGCCGCTTCGCTCCTAAGCTAGAATAAACTTTCAGTTAATAGGAATTTAAAAATTGATAGGAGCGAGAATATAGTGTCGGATAATATCAGGCGGGTCGCTGTGCTCCCGTCGCTTCGCTTCCAAGTTAGAAAAAAATTTGTGTTAATAGGAATTTAAAAATCAAAAGGAGCGAGAATATAGGGTCGGATAATATCAGGCGGGTCGCTGCGCTCCCATCGCTTCGCTCCCAAGTTAGAAACAAATTTCAGTTAATAGGAATTTAAAAATCGATGGGAGCGGGAATATAGGATCGGATAACATCAAGCGGGTCGCTGCGCTTCGCTCCCAAGTTAGAAAAAAATTTCAGTTTATATTAATTTAAAAACTGATAGAAGCGGGAATATAGGGTCGGATAATATCAGGCGGGTCGCTACGCTCCCGTAGCTTCGCTCCCAAGTTGGAAAAAATATTTATGTTTGAACATAATGTCTATATCTCAACATATGATTTCTTGAGAAAAATATAAATTGAAATTTTTGAGGATTTTGATTTTGAAATTTGACGATTTTGTGTTTCAGATTTTTGTAGGTTCCGACAATTTTGTTTTATGTCAAATTGTAATGAATTGTGTGTTATTTTTATCTCTCCTATTCCTCTTCTTGTCACTCTCCTTTCGATGCAAGAGTTCTTTATGCTATGGCTGTAAAAAAAATTTAATTTTCTTAACGTTTACCATTCGATGAGTGTATGTACTTATTCTTATTGGACTGTATTCTGAATCTTGTGATTGGGCATCCTGGCTCGTATGATTATTTGTTAAATTTGACAGCTGATTAATTTGTGTTATAAAAGTTTGGACTCAAAAGATTTTTTGATGATTGATTTGATAAATTATAACGGAATTTCCTCAAACTCCGTTGCTAACCTATCCCAATGAATAGATAAGTTCCTTCCAGAAGCTTATCAACATGACCGTAATGATAAATCATCACCTATATCCAAATAATATAAACGTCATGTCTATTTCCCACATTTATTTTTGTGTAGTACAGATTAAGTTTCAATTATTTAATTCATGTTAGAATTATTAATAGTAACCTACATTATTGTATAAGCATAAATCTACTGTAGTAATTCCATAAACCTTGAAGATATGATCTTCATTAATTTCCATATTTGTCCCAAACTGAATTACTCATTCACTCTTTCGTCTGTGTCACTCAATAGTATGTATAGTAAACATATATGCAACATGTGAACAGACATAAATATTTAATTTTTCTTGTTCTCTCCCAATTCTCATTTCCGTATGCATATTAAGTGCAAGTAAATCCCTCGCATGTAGAATGGGTAGTCTGCTACATAATAAACGGAAGAGTGAAGAGTTGCAATTGTGGTTGCACCAAATTCTATGTGAAAATTTATACCAATTCGGTTGTACTTTTTGCTGACGCCGAAAGAATATGGTTAGTTGACTGTGAGAATATTTATATCTGTGAAGTTAGCCCGAAAAATATCCCGAAGAAATGCGATGGCAACACTATGAAACGAATATCGCGACATTTTTCAGTGTCATCCCGAAAAATTTACCATATTGCGCTAGTTTTTAATGTCATCCCGAAATTTTTTACTGTCATGACATTTTTACGATCATGACATTTTTTTTGTTATCCCGAAAAACAATTCCAAAAGAGGCAAATTTCAGTAAACAAAAGTCGCGACAGGTGTTCGTACTATTCCGAAACCAACAAAAATATTGAAGCGCAGAAATTTATTTCATGAAAAATTTATTTAATAACAAATAATTTACTGGCAAGGTTAATCCAAAAATGAAAAATCAAGCATTCTTGTTATTAGAAGGAATAACAATTATTTTAACAAGAAAATATTAGTAAAAATAGCCAAACAGATAAAACACATAAAATCAAAGTAGATAGCAATCGCCTCTATGAGTCAAATTTAGATAATAAAGCCGTGTTACCACGCCAAAATGCTGTGTGAAGTCGCAGTCGTATATATTACTGCTGCCATTTACAGAGCAAGGTCGGTGTGGAATTTGTAGAGGAAGAATCCACCTTTCACACACCATTGTGACTCGAGTCTATGAGTCAAATTTTAGATACAGTCTTGTGAAGTTTTGGTAGATATTAACTAACAGAGCAAGGTTGGTATGGAATTTGTAGAGGAAGAATGGATTCTTAAAAAAATATATCTAAAATCTCAGATCTAAAATTTGACTCTTCAAGCACCAAAATTGTGACTCGAGTCTATGAGTCCAATTTTAGATATAGTCGTGTGAAGTCGTAGTAGATACTAATTAACAGAGCAGTTCTTTCCCTCTCACCCAATCAATTAATTTGGTATAAAAATTGGAAAAAATGCAGTGGACGAGGCAGTTAATTTTGGACGTACTATCCGAGTAGTAGCTCAGCTCGGCGGGTAGCCAACTTGATAATTAAGTTAGCAAATTAATTTTGTTTTAAATTAATAAATTAAATCCGAATTGCAAACCTGGAAAATCTTCAATTATTCTTCATACACACTATACATAAAAAATTGGTAAGTATAGTGATTCAACAGTGATTCAACATATCAACATAAACCGGCCCAGGTAACAGGGTGTACTACTGGTTGTCCCACGGGACGGAACTGTTGTTGCTTAAGTACTCCCTTCCTTCTGCCAAAACCGCTCTGGGACCCAAAATAATTACTAATATATCCATGGGCCTGAGACCAATATCATTTTTATTTTGTTTGTAATTAAGATGATAGTTTGAAACTATCATTATACAACCTCTGTTGATTCAACCCGCATAATGGGTTGACAACTGCAACACTACTTAGAGGTCCGCCACCCCACTCTATCTCCCTTCCATGTATGTTTTGTTTTATTGCGGTTAACAAGGCCGTTATCCATGCACTCCAATACCCACCCCGTATTTCCTCTATAAGACTGAGCTGCGGGAATAAATGCCGCAAGGGGTGCACAAATTTATAATTGCAATTGCTATTAATCTGGGTCAGCTTTTGCTTATGTATAAAGCTAACCCGTTTCAAAATGTTTGATTTTCATATTATAAATTAGATTAAGTGTGGTTGGACTTGTTTGTTAATTAAATAAGATTTGTTGTTTGATTTGGTAATTCATTGATTCGTTTATTATGAAAAGGATTTTGGGCGACTTATCCCATTTGCTTATTAACTAAATATGTTGATGGGACCTCTGGGCTCGATTGATTGATTGTTAATTGATTTAATGGTTGATTGATTTGTGTCTTATGAATTAAATTATGAGCGTCTTGGTTCGTTTACTTACGAACTAATTTTGTTGATTTATTGTCGGTTGATTTATCGGTTTGGTTGATTTATGAATAAATGGATTCGGAACGAATGGAACGATCTTCCGAATTTGATTGATGTATATCGTTGGTTTGGATTTGTGTTTGTTTTAAACTGTTGGTTTTCAATGATTTAGTTCTCGTTTGTAAATGTTGATCCTCGTTGTCACTGTAATATTGAGATAATTTGATTTGAGATACATTAGTTGAAGAATGTCTGGAATTCCTTGATTTGTGTTTATGTTGTTTAGTTGTTTGAACTGGGTGTTTCCGTTTATTTGAAGAGTATCTCGCTCAGCTTCTCGATTACCATGATTGATCGATCGGAGTGAAGTACTTAACTTTAATAAAAGGTGTAGCTACACATTTTAACGAAAAATGTAGACTCAAAAAGTGTAGCTGCAAAAGAAAAAAGTTTGAAATTCGAAATACGTCGTTTAATAAAAATTATTAAAAATAAACAAAAAAATATTGAGAATCACAGTACTACAGTAATAAGTTTATACACCTTCTTTATAAAAATTTTAATTTTAAAGTCATTTTAATTTAGAAAACCTTCGGAACCGATTGTGGATGGAATTTAGTGTTCTCCACTTGTGATGGTGTATGGACCATTTGTTTGTTGTGATACTACAGATCTTTGGTCAAACTCGGTTAATTCTTATTTTCATTCAAAAATCATCGGAACAATGAGTGCCGAGTTGGTAACTTAGTTAGTTTGTAGGTTAGTTTTAGTTAGTTGGTTTTTAGTTTAGTTCTCAACTTGATATGGTGTCTGGAATTAGTGCAAAAAATTTCAAGATAATTTGCATGTTGCGAATTAAGTGAATTTTACAACGTATAGCGCCATATCGCGTACAAATTTCAGACACCAAACCAAGTTTTGAACACTAAATTTCACACTCGGTACTCATGATACCGAAGATTTTCTGAATTAAAAAGACTTAAAAATTAAAATTTTTATAAAGAAGGTGTATAAACTTATTATTGTAGTACTCTGATTCTCAATATTTTTTTAAGCCAAGTATTTCGAATTTCAAATTTTTTTCTTTTGCTACACTTTTTGCTAATTTGTGTATCTACAGTTTTTGAGTCTACACTTTTCTTTAAAATATGTAGCTACACTTTTTGTTAACGTTAAGTACTTCACACCGGCGTTTGATGGTTGGTTGTTATTACTGATTTGTGTGTCAATATTGATTTTTTTGGTGATTGAAAATTTATTTCTTATCACTGGAATAACAATTTGGGTTACTTTGGATTTGTATGTGTGTCTTTCGGTCTCGTACTTGTAGTTTCGCGGTTGTGTTGTAAAATAACTGTTGGCTTTTGTTTGAAATTTGTTTAATTGTAAGTTTGAGTGTTGAAGTTGGTTAAAATTTGGCGTTTCGTAGTAATTTATTCGTTGCTCTGGTATAGCAGGACTGCTAAAATGGCTCCAGATATACGGTTCCAGGTATTGCTTCTTTCTCTCTGTGTTTATTCTAGTGTATAACAAATGTCTCAAGTGTGATTACATTTTCGACAGTAGTTACATCTGACTTGGTATGATCTTGGATATAATCGTTGACTTTCGATCGTTGGTAGGGCGAGTATTGATGATTCATTTAGCTGTGTTGTTGGTATGCCTGTTATAGAGTTGATGATGATTTACGATTCTCTATTTTGCGTTGCAAATGGCAAAGTAACTGATGATGAGTTAACGCCATGCGACAAGAAATTTGCTGCATTCCGATGCTAGTTATAGCATTTTTAGAAAGGACTGCAAAGAAGCACGTAATCTGATTACGGCAGTTCTTAGCTGTCCTTTCTACATGTTTAAAATTTAATTTACAATATTTTTGACTTTAATAGTTTTTTCAAAAATTTTATAAACATATTTACATATATAAATTGCAAAAACCTCCTATCGGAGCTGCCAGTTCCGATCAAAAATCACTGGGATAAGTATGAAGTTGCACACCGAAAACTCAATCAGAGAAGAGAACTTTTCAAAACCAACTTTTTTGAACTTCGTTGATGCAAAGCATGTGAAGTTTGCTCAGTTGTTCATCCAAGAAAAATACAAAAAATTCTTCCAACAGTACTATTGAATATTATTCCAGGTTTTTCTATTTAATCTCATGTAAGATGAAAAAATAATTTTATATTTATTTATTGAACAGCAAAAAAGTCTTCAATGATAATTCATTTGATGGTTGTATTACAGGTCTACTTTCTTAATGCTAAACATTTTTATAACGTTGTAAGACTGTCACTATTTTGAGTTGGTAAGAGTTTACAATAACTAAGAGGTCTGTGCCAGCCGAATGGTAGCAATGGTTCAAATGGCCAAGTTCTTTCTGGCCTCATATAACAATAATGAGAAAGATGATTTGTATAGCGTCAATTTTTGTTCTGTGCTTACACCGTGCATACTCGGTTCTTCAAATTTTACTCTGAAGTGAATGTCTGTGTACGAAGAATAAATGTAAAGTAAAAAACAACTTATAAAGCCACACACACCGGATCAATTTACTCAGTACATCGTTTGCTCTAACTCTGACCGATCAGTGTTGTTGCAAATTTAATGTTGAATCGATTTGTGCCTAATCGGTTTTTTGGTAAATGCTCTATATTTTTTAAACAAATTGACAAAATATTTATGAAAAATCCTTAAGTATGAAGTTTTATCTTAAGTATGAAGTTTTACCTATTTGAGCTGTAGAGTAGCCGAATTTTGATGAGAAACAGTTTATTATCAAAATTCGTCGTTTTCACTTAAATTATGGAAAAATGATCTGGATCAGTTTTGTTTCAAATAGAATATAGAACAAACGGGTTCTAAATCTTTTTGTCAAGATGCTATTTGTCAACGCTGCCATTTTCGGTGTGCCGACTTCCCCCAAAATTTTACTGGGACCTCCCAATTTATGAAAAACACAACAAAAGTTTGTACAAAATTTGATGAATGTAACTCTTTAGCTGAATGAGATACCTTTTGTAGAAGAAAACAATCATTGCGTCCTAGGGACATCAGGGTATTCATGAGCTCTAATGCAAAAACTAAGATATTTAATAAATTTTAGATAAGGTAGATTAATATTCCCAGCCAAATGTAACATTTTGTGAGAGCCCTAGGACATATGTAACTCTTTCTTATAAAAGTCTGTGATATATAACAAAGTTTTAATCTTTTTTTATTATCTTTGCAATCTGGTCTGTCCCGAGGCTCTTCCAACTTACTATTACGCCGTACGGCTATTGGCTCGGTTTTCGTTAGAACCATCTACACATTGCGTAGATCCATGCCAACCTATAGTACTGATATGGAAATAGATCTTCTCATGAGTTCTGCACTCCGACAGGGGGTCATAGTTGTGTTCTTTTTCATCACAGATCCTAATCTGATGATAATTTTGATAAATTCCCTTTTGCACCCCGCCCTATTGGCGTTCAAACCCGGCACCTTCCGATCCAAACGTCAAAGCTTTAACCACGTTAAAGCCGTTTGGTCCGTAAATATTTATTTTTATTGGTTTAAATGATAAGTCTAAATCCAGATAATAAATTTAAAATTGCCTAATTTATAAAGAATATAATGTTTAACCGTGGAAATAGGCAGGACATAGTGCAAATATAAAATGGCGAAAAACCCCAATATTAACAATCCCTTTTTACAAGATATTTACATTCACATTTGGATCAATTGACTTGGACGCGAAGCCCCGTGACTTAATCTAAACGATCACTAAATTTAGTAATTTTTCATTAAAATTGTTGTTGTCGGAATAAGGAGTCATTCTGAAAAATCTGCTTTATCCAAAGTTTCATGTTTAAGAGGTTAACTATTTAAGCTCCTATCACAGTAGGATTACATAGAAAGATCACAAAATATTTAATATTTTCAGTAATCCCTGTAAATTAACAGAAATTTTTAATATTTTTGCATTGTTATTTTAAATGCAGTTCTTAGCTTTAACGGTAAATTAAAACTTTTCGGAAAATTTAAAACAACAAAACAATTTACGAGACGCGAGATTTTTCAATCCCAATCCTAAGTTGCGCTACTCGAGTAACAATTTTCAGAAACAGAGAATAACTAGCCCTAAGCCATATATTTAATTAATGTTCAATACATAAACTGCTCTGGTTAATTCAACGGGAGTTCGAAGGGTGCATTTTATTTTGAGACCTTGAACGTAAAAATTATCGAACTTACATTTGACTCCAGTGTTCAAAGCGATGCAATAATAACTTAGGACTTACTTAACCAACTCTTCTTTCAGTCCCAAGTTCCAGGATTAGTAATAATAATTGCTGTGAAGCAATAAAAACTTTTAAATACCAGAAAACCGAAAATTTGAGTTTAATGCCTTAAGTAAAATCGAATGTTCTGACTGGCACAGTTTTAGATCTTTTTTTGGGAACTTTCTCAATAATAGTACAAGGGGTACTCAACAGTTAAAATTCAACTGCTTGCATTCCATTTTTTGTTTAATGGTGGATCGTTAAATATTTTAATTAAAATAAGCTTGATGGTTAATTATGGTGTACATTGTTGTAAAACCCATAGATTGTGTCATGTTAGCGAGATAGGATGCAAATTACTCGGTTTTTGGGTCAACTTAGACATAATAATTTGCAATAATTAAAATCTCTCTCTACAAGTCCTCGAGTAGTCGACATATTCGACGAGCAGTCGACATTGTGCGACAAGCGATGACGTAAGCATTAGTATAACGCGTAAACGCCCGTCTCTCTCTGCTCTCTAGTGGCCACAATCGTGTATGATCACTCAGTTTCTTCTGTTTCGATTATAATTTCGGTGACATTTTCGGCTTTGCTGGTTAATATTTTATTTTCAATTATGATGTTGTATAGTCCTCGTTTGAATGTTTGCACGGCTTGTAGTTCTAGATGTTTGTAGTAAATCTTGTCTATTTTTCCGTATTTGTTTTTAAAGCTGCCCTTGTATTGGCTAAGTGTATCATAAAGCATGTATCCATAATTCTGGTTGTCTCGCCATAATATTGTTTCGTTACCAAAAACTACGGTTCCAGTTCTGTTACAGAATATGTTGGTTAAAAATAAATATCCGTAAGCGTTTTTCGCAAAGTCGGAGTTTTATTAATTTATCGAATAATTGCTTTCCTATATTGAGAAGTGTTTCATAAACACTGTGTGCAATGGTCAAAAAACGGTTGAGTTCAATTGGTATGTCTGTTTTGTCAGCTCCGCTGAATTCTGGAATAAGAGCGCTGCACTTTACTATTTGCAGTTGGTTCTTTTTGTAAGCTTGTGGCGCATCGAAGTTCGGTTCCGATAATAATGCACGTTATGCTGGGGATGGTTCTTGTTCTTATTTTTGGATGAAGTTGATGTCATTGATCTGTTGTTTTCAAACAATGTCGTTGTGGATTTTAATATTTCCTACTGTCTTCCACGGTTGATAATGGTGACTTTCTGGTACTCGTTTTGTGTTATTTTGGTTTATGGTTATGATTTGTTCTCAATGACGATTTAGAGGTAATTTTTATTTTTAATGTTGGAAATCGGTATGGCTCGTTCTGCATTGTTAACATCTCAGTATTTCTATAGCGTGGTTAGATTCTACTTTGATGTGTTTTGTGAATATCATACGTTTGTTTGCCGGCAGGATCCAATGAAACGCATAAGTTTGCACTCGCAGGATCTTGTCGGCAGCGCCAATGTTGTGCGGAGCGATTTAGGAATTAGGTATTTTAAACTTCAGTGTTGCTTATTACATTTTATTAACATTTTTATTGGTTATTAGATTGATGGTTCCAAATTATTCTTTTGGATTAATATCCAAAATTACTATTTATGACTATATGTAATTACGGCCTATGACTATATCTTAAAACAAAAATGTTCGTCTTCTTTACTAAAATTTAGAGGAAATGAAAATGTTATATCAGCACTATGGAAAACAAATGTACATTTTCCGGGGTTGCAATGGATCGACTTTTTCCGATATATTACACAACAGTTAATTTGTGTAGCTACACTTTCCGTTAAAGAAAGAGCTTTTACTATACTACCATACTACTATAATACACTTTCCGGTGCTGTCGCCCAGAATAACCCAATATTACAAATAGTCCGTAAATCTATCAGCCATTCTAAAGTGCTCCGATCTGATTGAACCCCATATTTGCTTTGTTTAACCAAAGCCAATATTTTGAAAAGGAATAAACGTTATATGCACCAAAGCATGTACCAAAAGATAAAATCGTTCTTACACAAATTAAATTACAAATTTAAATATTGATGTACTAACTTTAAGGAGCTACGGTCACGATCAGGGAACATATTTTATATTCAAACCGCAATAACAACTGTGACAGTAATATTCTGTTTATTAGTCATGGAATGGACTTGGAATTTCATTGCGAATTATTTATTAGTATCAATTAATTGTATAACTTGGTGGAAAATGGCACACAAAACTTTTATACCATTTTGCATAAAATTATCTTTCGAAAGTTTTATTTTATTTAATTTTTTTATAACAGAATCATAAATGAAAATGGTTCTTGCTTTTCCATTTTTTTAATTTTTCACATCATCTTTTCTAGAGATGTTAAAAAAGTACTTCGGCACAAAAAACATCTGATCCCTTTTTCCATTTTTTATTTTTTATTTTTCATTTTTTTTTTTTTTGGTTCGGGTTGTTTGGTTGGTTGCTGGTGAATTGTTAATGTGATTTAATAAAAATGAAAATCGCAGAAAATAACTGAATTTAGGTTAAATTAATTTACATAATTTTTTTTTCGGTTTGTCTATGTATGTGTGTGAGAGTGCTGTAGGACAAAGGATTTCCGTGTCGGTTGTTATCCAGCTTTTTTGTGCTAAATTATTTTATTTGTTTACAACAAAACGTGACGTACGTGACGAGTACGATCTAATTATAACAAATCAAAGTGATTATTGCAGCGTAGTTCGTAATTACACAGTAATTAATTTAATTTGTTGTTTACAAAATCCGTTCAAATTCATTTTATTTTTATTTTTTTGTTATAAACTATAAAATGGTAATTTATTTTAATTATACGCTGATAAATTTGGCTACATCATCTAATTAAATAGATATATCGTTTTTGGGCAATGAATAAAAATGGTATAAACAAATAAATTTGGCAATTTTGCTCATTATAACGCTGTAGCATTAAAGCTCAGCAGTCAATTTTGCAATCGAAAATATCTGATTAAAATAAAAGCTTTCGTTCGACGTCAACAAATAAAATAAATTAATCGCCGATATTAAAATATAATTAGTATATGGAAAAGCTTTTTGGTTAATTATAATGCAGTCAAAATTGGAATCCTTGTTACCGAATGTTATACGCATAAAAGCTTTTAATTTCATGCATAGTATTTGTATAGTTAAATATAATTTTGCCGACGCCAATAACCTCTGATGACTTTATATAATTGAAATAGGTATGAAACTCTAAAGATTCACTGTGCAAGCTTTTTACATTTTACTTTGCAATAAAAGTTTTGCTAATGAGTGCGATGATTTATGCGCATAACATTAACACGAAATGAACTTTTCACCTGTTCTTATTAAAAACATGATTTACTTAGAAAATTGTTCCTTATCGCGGAAGTTAATAAAGTTTTAAAATTATGTTAATTTATGTATTTGGATAAGTGTTAAATTTTTAATTAAACCTTAACTTTTAATCAAATCAAATTTTATGCCATTTTAATTTTCGTATTTTTAAGCAAACTATTTTATACGATTTGTTCAATTCTATAATTTTGTACTTTTTGTAAAACAGGCTAATTAAAATATGTTACAGCCTAAAGTACCCAGACGGCTTCGGCTGTATCTGTGTCTTCGGCAGTCGCAAAATGCTACCCCACCAAATGCCAGGGGTATAACTTGGCTAAAACAAACAATGAGTAAAACAAATATGGAACGTAATATTTCAGGTTCAGAGATGCTGCCAAATCTACACTCTTCGAAGGCAGGCCCAATAGATTCTGGGATGGGCCAATCATTATTTATCCCATTTGGACAAAGTTCCAAATTATCAAGATCCCCAAGATCTTCAACTGGAAATATATATCAGTACGATAAGGAAAATAACGAACTCCGTGAACAATTTGGAGAAATAAAAGAATTTAAAACTAAACTGAAAGAAGAATTTACAATTTTAAAGAAAGAGAATGAAGAACTCAAAAAACAGTTGAAACACGTGCAGCCCTTGGAACGACACCTAACCCTGCAATCGACGATGATATTAATCCATTCCATACGGTTAAATAAGAATTAGAAAGAGAAACAAATTGGGTGTTGAATCGGGATAAAAGTAAGTAAGAAAAGGCAAGCTCAACGCTCACCAGAAATGGCAAGAACTTTACCATCAACTAAAAAAGGTTTCTAGAAACCAGTTAATCATCAAGAAACAACTTACTCTAGGACAACAACCAACTAAGCCAAAAGGGAAATCTCCTACACTAATAAATGTCGTCGGGACTATACAATCGATTACGGCAGCCGAGTACAAACTCGTATCTCTAACCCATGGCGTCTGGAAAATTATTGTTGTAGACTCTAAAGCCAATAGAGCTTTGGCTACAAAGCTTAATTCCGAGAGGTATCAGTTACCTATGAGGATAAAAATGATCGCCCAATCAAAGTTATGGCTAGAGGTATTCACGCAACCTCCCGAAAGAGGAAATTATTGAGAATCTCAAACAAAAGAGTTATCAAATAGAAAATGCTGTAAACATCATTAAGAAATAAAGTCGAAACTGAACAAGGAATTTCTTTCAGCTCACTTTTAATAACAAACAAACAGTGAAAGTTGTGTATGTTCGTAAATATGCCCGGTTAGTAAAGATATTGCTTCAAAATGAGTTAATTGCAAGAAGCCATACCTTGTAAGGAGCTACAAAGAATAAGAAATAAAACGCGAAAGCAAAATCCAGAAATACCGGAAAAAATAATTAAACTTTTATGAAAGAGGAACCAAAATCTCATGTTAGTAAACCGGGAGAACCAAAATAATGGCAAGTGGTAATGACAAAACCAAAACAACGATTCTTAAGAAAACCAGACTACCTTGGCTAACTAATAACAAAACTTGCTGGGAGAAATTCCAGAAATTTGTTGAGGATAATATTGGTTTTCAGGCGCCAATTAAAAACTCGATACAGCTCGAAGAAGATATCAAAGGAAATCCCCCGAAATGCTATCATCTGTTACTAATTAAAGAAATCAAGAACAAATCCATTAATAAATTCCTAAGTGACCTTACTGAGGAAAAAGATACCGAGTATTTCCTTTGGAAAGCGACAAAAAGTTTAAAACGCCCTAAACTACAAATTCCATCAGTTAAAATGAAGATGGCACATAGGCTATAAGTGCAAAGTAAAAGCTTCGTTGTTTGGAACCCACCTTGTGAACACGTTCCAGCAGAGGAAAACATACCACTAAACCTACCAATCTTACCTGAATGAAAAGAAATCTGCAGGATATGACTTAATTACAGGACAAATAGTAAAAATTCTTCCTGAAAAAGGACTACGTAATCTGCTCCAAATAGTTAACGCAGTAATTCGACTCAAACACGTTCCAAATCAACGGAAAGTCGCAGAAGTGATCATGATACCTAAACCAAACAAACCACTTAAAGACAAGAATTCATTTAGGCCGATTTCCTAACTTCCAATAATTTCAAAAATATTCGCGAAACTACTCCTAAAGAGACTCAAACCAATATTAAAGGGTGGCGCATAAGTAACGTTCTGATTGGTTTAATGAATAACTTTTTTGGTTCTGATTTTATTTAACGTTGGCATTTATTAAAATTTAGATTATAGTTTGGAAATATGTTCACATTATGTTTTGAAGATTATATCTTTCAAATGGTGCCCATCGTATCGTATTCGTTTCTTTTCGTATATTGGCCCTAAGCTGTTGGATTGTTTTTGGCTTATTGGCATACACCTTACCCTTTAGGTAGCTTCAAAGAAAAAAATTGGGAGCCGTTAAATCGGGCGAACGCGGTGGCCAGTAAACATCAGAAAAACGCGATATTATTCGATCGCCAAAACTTTTGGGCTTAAAAAATGTTCAATCATTGCCCGGTATTGAATGCCATTCACGATAACCGCAACTTGTTCGTCGTTCTCGAAAAAATATGGTCGAATGATCCTTTCTGAAGTTATACCACACCTTACTGGGCATCTAAGTAGTTGCATTTGATCTTCAACAATTATTCTTGGATTTTGGGTGCCCCATATTCTGCAATTTTATTTATTCACGTGATCAATGAGGCGAAAATGGGACTCATCGCTCATTATGAGTTTGTGAATAAACTCGCTGTTTCCTAGGCACAATTCTTGAAAATGGCGACTATATTGAATACGTGTTTGTGCATCATTTGGTTTTAACTCGTGAACTATTTGAATCTTATATGGGAAAAGGTGTAACTTATGTAAAAAAATTTGCAAAGACCGCCTAGACATCACCAACTGCTGAGAACGTCGCCTGGTGGAAATTTCGGGATTTTCCTCAATACTTGCTTGCACCCGAGCAATGTTTGCATTATTTTGAACTGCATGAGGTCGTACAGCACGCGGAAGATCTCAGACAGCCCCTTGTTGCCGAGGCGTTAGGTGTATTTCGATGACATGAAAGAAATTTTGATATGATCTTGTGTGTGTCTGAATAATCGAATGCTGACTTTCAAAATAAAATTAAACAACTTTGGTTCATTGTTCTGTGCTGATTTTTTCCATCATAAAGTTTTTCAAAATTAATTCTGAAAAAAACGAAAAAATCCGTAAAAAAAATTATTCACTAATTAAATCATAACGTTACTTATGCGCCATCCTTTAGAAGAAAGAAATCCTATTCCTCCACATCAATTTGGTTTCAGTGAAAACCATTCAACAATAGAACTGAATTATAAGTATCTTTTTGGATAGCACCGGCCTTTGACACAGTATGGCACAAAGGCTTGGAATAGAAATTACAAAAAGGCTTACAAAATTAGTTTTATAAAATACTAAATTCTTACATATCTAACCGACACTTTCGTGTTAAATTAGATGGCGAATATTCAGAAATAAAGAAAATATGAGCAGAATTACAACAAGGTAGTGTTCTGGGACCAACTTTATATGTCCTATATACCTCTGACCTGCAAACGATAGAGGAGAAAAACATAGCAATGTTTACGGATAATACCGGCCATCTTAGCAGCCGCTGATAGCATAGAAAAATCCACAAACAAATTGCAAAGGGCTACTAATAATGCAGTACCTGGGCGAAAAGATGGCGAACAAAACTTAATGAAACAAAATCTGTTTACGTAAACTTCACCAAGAAAAATGTCAACTGCATACCAGTAGAACTGAACTCTCAGCAAATTCCCTATGCAAACACGGCAAAATATCTAGGCATGACTCTAGCTTCGAAACTAAAATGGAAAGAACATGTCAAAAAGATAAAAGCATGGTTAAACATTAAATACAGAAAGATGGATTGGCTCTTAAGAAGAAATTCTGAACTAACTCTACATAATAAATTGCTACTATACCAGCAAATTCTAAGACCTGTGTGGACCCACGGTATTCACCTCTGAGGCTATACAAAGAAAACTAATGACAATATCATCCAACCATTTCAAAGCTAAGTCCTACGTGGACTAGTTATTGCACCGTGGTACATAAGAAATGACAACCTCCATAGAAATCTGAAGACGGATTTCGTCAGTGAAGAAATAATCAAACACGCGAGAAAACGCATGCAACAGATCCAATCTAGTAAAGCGGACGAGTCAAAGGGCTACAACCCTTCAAATGAGAATATAAATTATGAAAGATAAATGATTTGTAAATCGGTTGTCATAAATAAGTAGAAAAAAAAAGCTCTCTTACGATGCTGAAAGTAGCGGAAAATAAGGGATTACGCTTATCACCACAAAAGAAAACTTTTGTTGTTATTTTAGAACCAGCTGAAAGTTTTTTAGTAAATTTTGTATCTCTTTTTCACAAACGAAATCAATCCAGTGGATTAAAAACTTAAAAATGTTCCTTAAAATGGCAAATTGATTGACCTCCAAAGTAACGGAAAATTTTTCAATGCTCTATTTATCTCCGTCATTTCTTAAGGACTTTTAAATAAACTTTGTAGGATCTGTTTTAAACAAAATTCTAGGATCTGTTTATGCTGGACTGAACATTTCCATTTTATAACCAATCACTATAAAATTTGGTTTCTAAATTGATTTTGGAGTATTACCTGTCCATTCTAAAAGATTAAAATGTATTCTAAGATGCATTTTGAAGGTAATTTTTATAGATATATTGGACTGTGCTAGAGAGAACTCAACTAATTCTTAATCATTAATTGTGAAATTTGCATCGCTGGTCTATATGTAATTCTAAAATTTCAACTTCTTTACAAGTAAATATAAAAGTAGATGAGCAGGATTGCATTTGAATTTTGGAATGAAAACTAGTAAATATAATATGCAAATTAATTAATTAATTTAGAATTCGTTAAGTTAGATTTCAATTTTTTGCGGCCAAATAATTAAGTTTCAGACTGTCATTTATACCTCAAAAACTACCACAGTTGTTTTTCCATTAGCTAAGGACACTATGAGGTTACATGGGAAACTTATTGATTACAATTTTTACTATAATTTTTTGAGTTCCTGCGGTCAAATAAAATCTTTCAGTTTCTAGCCAATATATCCAAAACTCCCACAGGTAACATACAAACGGTTTTTTTCTAATAGCAAAGGCCATTTTGAGACTATGAGGTAAATTTGGAGAAAATTTATCGGTTAGACCTATGGCCAAAATGTTTTTGAGTTTCTTTTCCGATTTTGGCAAATATCTGAAATTCGCTTCTTCTACCAGATTTAAATATGGGACAATAATCAACGATGTTTTCCAAATTTCAGGAAACACTTCGTTCGTGAGACAGATTAAACAAATACGATAGAGGTTCCCACAAAGAGCCAGCACAATTATTCAAGATCAAGGATGCGAACCCATCAGGCTACACTACTCGTGTTTAAACCTTCTAAACCAATTATAATTTCTGAGGCATCGAATAGAATAACTGTGTTAGAATTGCCGCAGTCAACAAAACTACCTGGCAATCTAAACAAATCAGAAAGATTAAAGGGGTTTTGGAAAAAATTTGCGAATGCGTTACATATACTCGTATCAATCGAACCCGAAAAAGAAATATTTTAAGTGTCATAATCATCGGAAAACCCTGTGAATTATTACTGAAAAAATCGTGTCGGGTTAAGCGAAATTTAATTTTCAAATTCTAAAATACACATTGTATATAAAGAAAATCATTAAGAAATTTAAACTCTCTACACTCCTAACAATTCTATAAAACTCAAAGACAGCTAACGCAATGCCCGTCAAATAACGCTATCCAATTGGCATTTTCGAGAAAGTTGTTTAACGAAGAAAAATCGTTTTCCCAAAGTAATATCTAAAATCATCTTTAACCAAATCAACCCAATCACAATTTGGTCCAGGTAAATCAACTTCAATAATATCTAACAAT
Organism: Nephrotoma guestfalica; assembly: GCA_963691935.1. Lineage (NCBI taxonomy): Eukaryota > Metazoa > Arthropoda > Insecta > Diptera > Tipulidae > Nephrotoma > Nephrotoma guestfalica. The sequence goes on from OY829914.1 coordinate 249,281,352, forward strand.
GAAAAATCCAAGTCCAAAATGCATCCATAATCATTGAAAACAGCGTTAAATTCTCGAATATCTCTTGTGGAGCCCACAAAGCTATCTTCTATACAGCCCCACAAAATTGTAGGTAAATTAAAATCTTCTGCAACCAACAGCTGGTCACTTTCTTCACATAACAGTGAAACTTCATTGGCAACGAATTGAATGAAACTCTGGTTAACGTTAGTGGTACTTCTAACTATAAGGTATGTAAACTCCAATAAAAAATACCCAAAACGAGCCACAGAGGAGAAATCAGCAGTGAGAATAGATTGAACCTCATCTAGTTCAGGAGCAAAATGGGTAACATTACAAGTTAGCAAGTTAAACTTCTCCGAAACCCGCTGAGCTACTTTTTGAAAACCATCATTGATACTTCTGGTTGGCGGTATCTTTTAAGATAAATCAAGCTTCCACCTTATTATAGATACATTCTCTATGAAAAGCAATCTTATAATTACCAAATCAGCGAATTCCTAAATCCTAGTTAAACATAGATTTTTTACATTTGCCGCATTTGTTCGACATTGCAAAATTTTACGATAATCCAACAAAAAATTATTAATCCAAGGCGCGTGTGAATCATAGCGTGCTAGAGTTTCCATTAATACAGCAAAATTATCTCCGAATTTCTCCACAAATAAATAAGCTGCGTATAACTTTGACATGTAGACCGCAATAGAGTTACAGAATTTTTTTCAATTCGATCACGGATTTCTAGATAACGGTCAATAGCACTGTCCAAACATTAACGTCCAATTTATCCAAGACACAATGAAATGATTATAGGCCCATCGTAAAACCGTATTGGCTACCAAAACAGGCTTCAGTGTTCTGAGACCGCAGTTATATGTGAGACACAGCTTCCAAAGAGGTAGAAGTACCGTTACCAATTTAGTTCCTATTATCTATAGATACAAAAGGGGTTATGGTAAATGGCTATCAGGTCGAAACTATTTTTACTGATATAAGCATTTTACTGATATAGGCGTTTGACAAGATTATTATATCTTCTAATTAAGCATGAAGTTATTGGTTTTTCTGCTCGTAGTCTAAAATGGCTCTTATTTGAGTAACCCGGAATATGAAGTAATTTTCTGGCCCGCCTTGTCCATAAGTTATAAAGCAACATCCCGAGTGTTATAGGGCTCACCGGGTTTGACAGGGCAAATTCGGAACATCTATTTAGTGTTCCGCTTTCGGAAGTAATATAGCGAATTCAACTATATCCGAGGGTAAAACCATATTTTCGATGGAATAATCTAGTGAAACTTAAACTTCCTATTGTTCTGGCCTCAATCAGGCTGTATCTGAAAAATGGTTTTAAGTTTAAGAGTAAAACGCAAAGTGTACTATTCGCACAATGCCAAGCTCAATGTAGTTCTAGTGCGGCACTTCTTGAGTAATAATTGAACTGGTCACTATTAAATTAACAATGATCTGCAGAGCGGCAGAGGCAGCTAATATTCGAAGAATCTTCCATTAAAAAATGCTTGTTGAATCAATGTCAACATGCGCAATAATACAATATTCCAAGCGGTCGATGACACAGTATCGACACGGGTGGAATATATTATTTTCTTGTGTATAAATATTGTTGATTTTAAGCGTAAGCAATTTTCATGTATAAAAAGCCCGGTTTATCGAGGTAATAAATAGAATTGAATTATAAACGCATAACAACAGTTGGTTTAATTCTCAGTGAATATTTGGAGCTCACCAGTGGTAAACCAAATACTCACCTAAGTACAGAAATCTAGGCAGAGGCCAGATTTTTACATGATCCTTCAAGTCGGATCACAAGCTAATTGGCCCTCATCGGTGGTAAGCCAACTAAGCTTGTGATCCCGGCAAAAGCAACCAAAGAACAATAGGCAATCAAAACAAAAAACGGAACAAAGCAGCTTGCAGCCAAACAACAACGGGTAAACAAAGCGCTACTTCGTTCAAAATAATCGGCAACAAAACATCGGATAAACAAAGCAAGAACGAAACAAGGCAGCCAAGCAAAGCAACAACAGGCAAATAAGCACAGTCCATACCAAACAACAACCGGCAAATATAATAGCCAAATGCAAGATGGCTAAGCTTCAAAGTGAACTGTCACAGTGGTTTATTGTAGGACAGTGGATGACAACGGTAAACCAGCAGCCCAGCTATTAATGTCCAAAACACGTGTTGCAGCAATCAAAACGAAGCTGTCAATCCCTCGCCTCGAGTTAAAAGCAGCCTTATTATTGGCAAAATTAATGAAACACGTTCAAGAAACCATGAAGCTTGAAAACTTTAATACATACGCAGATTCAACAATAACGCATTGTCAGATTCAACAATAACACTCTGGTGGATTAAAGGAGACCCAAGCCGCTTCCAAACGTTTGTGGCAAATAGAATCTCGGCGATTAAGAAGACATTACCAACAGCAACTTGGCATCACGTGAAGTCTCAGGAAAATCCCGCGGACGCCGCAACTTGTCAATGAAGCAGTTCATTGACAACAACTTATGGTGGCATGGACCAAGCTTCCTAACAACTACGCTACCGCAGTGGAATACTGAAGAACCCGTTCCGGATCCACCATCAGATTTACAAGCAGAGCTTGAAACTAAAGAGAGTGCTGGCGACGGTAATAAAAAGACCGCACATACTTGCAGAGTTATTTAGCAGACTGTCTACATACAGCAAAATCAAGCGCACGGTCGCATACTATATACGATTCATAAATAACTGCAAACAAGAAAATCGTAACAAGGGTTGGTTAGCCGGCAATGAACTTAAGGCAGCAGAAACAACAATTATAAAAATAACACAAGAGCAATATTTCGGACCAGAAATCGCCTGCATGAACAAGGACAGAAGGCTAGAAAAGGACAGTAAGCTCCAAAAGTCCAATCTGACAACCGCCAGCAAACACCATGTAATTCTAAGCAAAAACAACTTAATTACTCAACGGATAATTGAGGAAACCCACCAAAACACACAACATGGTGGCACACAACTTACCCTTGCAATGCTGAGACAAAAATGTTGGAACGTCGATGAGAGACGAGCTGTAAAACAAGTGATAAAAAAATGCATAACTACAAACAAAAACACATGCAACAACTAATGGGTAGTCTACCACCAGCAAGAGTGAGCCCGAGAAGACCGTTTTCTAAAACGGTAATCGACTATGCAGGACCCATCCAGCTAAGAACCACTAAGGGTCAGGTTAACAAATCCTATAATGGATACATTGCCCTATTCGTATGCATGACAACCAAGGCCATACACATTGAGATAGTGAGCACCTAGTGAACCTATTTTGTGAGTGCAAATTCCGTAATGAAGAAGATGTGCAGTTCACTATGACCACATTACCCGACGACGTAGCAGCTATGTTAGCCAGTGATGAAACGAATTGGCACTTCATACCACCTCATACCCCACATTTTGGCGGAATATGGGAAGCAGGAATAAAATCCGTGAAATTTCATCCTAAGAGAGTAATAAGAGATTCAACTCTATAACATTCGAAGATTTAACCACACTCACCACTCAAACTGAAGCGGTCCTCAATTCTTGGCCTGGTTGCACTAACCAACGACACAACGGATACAACAGCGCTAACACCAGGACACTTTCTCATTGGAGGTGCTCTTAAGGCGATGCCGGAAACGACAACCAACAACATAGGATTAAGAACGAAATGGCACATGGTCGAAAAAATGGCGCAAGAATTTTGGAAGCGATGGTCTTCTGAATACATTCACCAACATCAACAACGGAGCAAGTGGAAAACCTCCCTGCCAAATTTGGCAATAAACGATCTAGTATTGGTGAAGGATGATCAACTACCCGCAACCCGATGGAAATTGGGACGGATCACAGACACTCACGCCGAAAAAGACGACTTGGTACGAATAGTAACAGTAAAGTGTAAGGACGCAACTTTCAAGCGACCAATAACAAAGCTGTGCAAACTCCCTATCCGCGACGATCCAAGTGAGATATTACCTACGAAGGCCATTGCATCGCTCAAGGAAACAACCACCAGGAAGGCCAGTGCAATTACAACTCAAAACAACAAGCCGGTATCCAGGCAACAACCTCACCGTCGAACCAAAACGACAGGAAAAATAACCCACATGGCACTAGCCATCCTTTCATTGTGCTGCCTATTTGGTTTCGTGAGCAACAACATCGAAATAAGGCCGTTCAATCATTCCATTGGGATGCATTTCGAGGAATTGGGTAAGTTGGAGATTGTGGCGACAAAATGGACATTAGTTGTTCAATACAATTTATCTTCCTACTGGGAGGAAATTGACAACGTTAAAAGAGAACACACAAAGTTACAATCAGTTTGTAAGGCGCTGTCCGGTTTAAAATGCGACCTCATTCTTCAGCAACTCTTATTTCAATATAATTATTTGATAAACGAATGAAGCGAGGCCTTAGTGACTCAGTGGGCCTTGTGTCGAATCAGTGTCGCCGAAATTTTTCATCTGCACAGCGATAATTTTTCAGGTGAAATTTAGGTCGGCGTACAAAATCTTTATTTATCATCTGCCATTCTGCAACAAATGCGTAACCAAATTTTATATTTTTAATTTTTTAGTGGTTTCATTAAATTAATTTCAGTGGGTCTTGGTATCTAACATCTTTTTCAGCTTGACCGGTTTAGATGAAAATTCGGCTCCGACGGAACCATCATGTATATATGCGTAATATTGGACCATGTCGCATGTAGCAAACAATTTTGCATCATGTGTCGTCGTATTATCGCGTTATGTTTTGCGTTGACATTGGTTGCACTCAGTTGTGTCTCCATATTGGGTAGGGTGGATGGAAATTGGCTTTGTAAATGATTTTTGGAGTTAGCTCTAGGATATGGCCAACTAGGCGAGACTAGGCTATCGGACTAATATCGGATTCTTTGATGGTATGGGATTGCGCCGTGTTTCGAAAGCTGGAATTGTTTTCAAAAGTTTGAGTTCTTTAGTATTTTTCCATTATTTGTTGTTGTTACTTGTAATTTAACTTCTTTCTTGTTTTAAGAATTTTATGAAATTGATAGGATTTGACAAACAATTAAAATGAAACTATGACTTACGAAATGATTTTCGGATTTGCTCTGCAAAATAGCGAATCAGTGTGGAACTCAAATATTTCTAAATAGATCGGGATAAAATTTTTTGTCAGATAATAATATGATTTCATTCTGAATTCCAGGATGTGATATAGGGATGGTCAGTTTTCATAGAGCTAAGCCACTTTTCAACAGAATGAAATGAAGTTGAATGGAACTAAGCCACTTCTCCCAATGGATCATTTCCATGATGTAACAATTTGGCAATTTAATAAACGTAACTATTTGTCGAACTTATGTTGCACTACGCAAATTGAACTTCAATATGGATTCCCACTGCGGTTCTGGAAAGCAGCCTATTTTCCAATTTTAATGGAACACAACCATTTCTCGACAAAGTGAAATAAAGCTCAATTCGTGTGATCAAAATAATGTTAGTACTGGGTGGGCCAAAAGTCAATTACGCAGCAAGAGGGAACTAAAATAGGGACATTTTAACTCGAAGGAGGGTTCCCCAAAATCAAATGAAATTTAGGAGATTTTACAATACACTGAATTTTGAGCAAGGAACTGAAAATTCATCATATTGAGATTCACTTAGTCCAACAATTGAACTAAAATAATTACGAATTGAGTCTAATTTAGTCTCTCCTTAATGGATTCATCAAAAGCAAATTTTGCTTTTGGACACACCACAACGATATGACATTCATTTTCTGCAAAAATGATCATTTGGTTATAATTTTTGAAGAAAACGGTGTTGTAGTAACTGTTTAAGGGGATCGGTATCAACTTTCGAGAAATACTGAAAAATATTTTTGAATTTTGGAGATGATTTCGACCAAACATGATTCCAGCAGGATGGAGCCGCAGCAGAGCCAAAACGACACACATAACTTCAACCTTCAGTCACAGAATAACATCGAAACACTCACACTTTCAAAGCTATGATAATAAGCCTCAAAGTGTAAGACGATCTAAAGACTATATTTGAGTTGAAATAGCACAAATGTCAGGAGCACATTATATTCTATCATTGGAAATGTCCTATAGAGCCATAATTTATTTTTTTCTAAATTTTCATTTTTACACAAGAAAAAAAAGATGAGAAAAATGTTTAGTCAACCCGGTATACGCCAGCTTACAGAGGTTAGGCTCGTTGCACCATAGTCCTCATAATGAACTGCATAACGAAACCATTTCAAAAAATTTATAAAAGCACATAAAATAAAGATTCCAAAAAATATGTCATGCCCTGGACCAACAAATTTACACTTGACGTTATTTAACTGTCATCAACAATTATAAGACTTAAAAAAAAATTAAAATTCATCGAATCCTAAAACAAAAGCTGTCCATACACTTTTCGTATCATTCACCCAATATCAAAACCAAAAATAAAAGCACAGAGGAAAAATGAGTAGCAACGGAAAAACTATTTAAAAAAAATAAAATTGAGCAAAAAAATTTAAAAAAAAACTCGAACGTTGATGAGGAAAGCGTCGAAGAAGCAGAAGAGGCAAAACCCGTAGCATTAAATTTTAATTACTGTGAAAATTGTATTTTATGGTCACTTTAGAGACCAATTCACATAAGTAGAAAAATTATTTCCATTAAATTAATTTTTCTCGTTTTACTTATGGACGAAGGAATGTATAAAAGGATTTCTTCCTTTTATTTTATTTAACTTTTTTTTTTACTAGAAATTTTAATTATAATTTTTATTTTTTTATTCTGTTTTTCACAAAACGAAAAAAGGATACATACACATACGGGTATATCGTTGGGGCGATTTGTGGAGGACACACCAAAACTCAGGGAAAGAACTTTTTATGGTTTTTGACATTTTTTTTCAATTTTTCTCCTTTTATTTACTTTATGATGCAAATGATAATTTTTTGTTGCTATACGCTTTTCTGTTCCCGTGCTTTTTTACATCAACGTTAATGGAAAAGGTTATTGTTGTGTGTTTCTTTAAGAACATCACAACACACAGACACACATTTTTGATTGTTCCGAGAGCTTTTTATTTTTTATAAGTATATACATTCCTTTATCTAGAAGCATTCGTATAATGTGGATTTGACGTCATGTGAAATGGTCTTGGACACGCACGCCAAGAAGATGTATGGGGGCTATAGAAAAATATTGAATAAGGAAATTGAATTACACGTGCGTAGACTTATTTAGATCACCATATGGAACTGAAACGGATTTATTTGTTTATACGTGGAATTCATATTGGAAGGCTTGTCCTTTAAGATTTTCAACTTCTACTGCAACATTTCCGATGATATATTTTATCACTAAAACAAATTAAAGAATAAATTTTCAGGAAAAATATCTTTCCTTTCATTATTTTGGTGCACTCTTATGACAATTGCCTTACCCACGGGTGGTTGTAAAATCTAAGTCGAAGTATTGCAACTTTTCGTAGTTCAAAATTCGTTATATAAATTCTAGCAATTTGAAACATTATTGGTTAGTGTTAATCGTTCTGCCACTTTTCTATAACTTACTTCATTCCACCGTGAGCTGCTACAATTGTCTGCTCCTCCTTAATTATTACTCCGCCATTATTCTGAATCTATATGGACCTCTAAAATCTGAAATTTTACACTTTGAACAGCAGCGATATACATCAACTTTGTAAACGATTTTTGCTACAAAAAACAAAACATGACTGTCAAATTAAGATAAGAACACCACCAATTCCAATCTTCTCGTGGCGAGACGAGGAAAATGTAAAATTTCTCAAATATCGAATTTGCTTAATTGAATTCAGTTCAATAATCGATATGCCACACATCCGACATTGAAATATGTGTCAAGGGATGGTTTTAAAGGTAAACTCTCAAATATAGGTATAAGCTCATAAAAAGCTTCTACTTATAAAATTAAAATTTATTCAAAATATTCAGGTTTAGTCGTGTTTCGAACAAACAAACCTCCCTCCATATTTATTTACAGTACGCTCCCACTTAAGGAGCTCAAAATTTTTCAGATTCAGGATTTCGAACACCCATAACTTCACACTTATTTTTTTGTTCAATTTCTCAAAATGACGTGCTAACCAGCATTCACAGAATCGCGTGAAAAACAATAAATAAATCAACTGTCAAATTGTCATAAACAAAATCACGATTCAGTAATCTTTCAAAACTACTGCTCGCACTTGAGTCATAAAACCTGGAGATGTCGAGGATTTTTCTTCCGAGATCTTGAAATAATAATGCGAACCTATAACTAAAGAAAAATCGTGGAAAGTTTCGTGGAACTAATCGACTCTTTCTTACGATGAACCCCTGGCATAGCACCAAATTAAAATAAAGGAAAGGACTGGCCAAATGAAAGACAAACGAAGCCGTTCAGACAATTTTCTAAACCGGACAAAAATCCTATTCTCCTCTGGAAATGGTCGAAAGACCAAGAATTACAAAAAAATAGTAATGTGGTAGCCAGTAGATCTAAGGACGAACAACAGTCTCCTTACAAGGACATGATTAAGGTACCCTTTAGTTTGATAATCACCGACCTAAATTTCCCCGAGAACTTTATAGAAACCATTTGATAGCAGTTCAGATCAATGCGCGGATCGACTCATCACGACAGTTTCCGTTAAAGCCACGGGACACTGTAAACCTAAATATTATGGAGGAGAACAAAATTCCGCATTCCAATTTTTCTTTGTCTACCTGGTACACATCAAAAATGAGGCGAATGAGAAAATAAGCTGTCTTTTTTTTTTGGTCCAACGGAATGCTGAGTGTAAAATTATGCCGAGGAATAATAAGGAAAAAGAGGAGAAATCGGAAATTTTTCTAAAGCTGGCCCCCACTCCAGTAGAGGTGATATTGAGCCTGCACAATGAATCTCCGAGATCAGGACCAATAATAGATCTGGGTAATATCAAGGCGTATCAGGCATGAATAAATCTAGTACGCAGGTTAAATAGCAAGAACTGCCCCACCTAGAACTAAATAACCTCCGTTAAAATATATGAACTAGGCTATTGACTACATCAAATGTCTGGAACAAGTCACTTAAACAAGAACCTTGGATCACAAATGGAATGATTACGATTTTAAATAAGATATAGGTATATGTTTCTAAAACCAGCAAAAAAGGAAGCCAAGCACTGTAATTTTTTGCCAACTTTCCTAATATCTTCTTCATATACCCATTATTTTCCAGAGATTTACCAATCTCAATCTTTTAGAGACACTCTACTGAAAGGCAGCAAGGACACCTTAAATTTTTGCACAACCTTCTTTCTGATTGGCAAATCAATAGATATAGCACTACATAGGCCGTCACTGGAAAAAATAGGTTCAAAAAAAGAAATGTTAACGTGTGCCTTTATTAATAAACCTGGTTTTTAACATTAGGCAAGTGACAGATAATGCGACAACAACTATAACTCATCAACGTCAAGCGACAATTGCTTGGGTTATACAAATTTGCGTGACCGCATGAGAGCTGCCAGAAAATAATTGTAAAGTGAAAGGAAGCGAGAACATCCCACTTCCCGGCATGCCAGTATATCTCATTCAGCAGCGCAGTGGGCTCCTACCAGCAACCCTGTGACCTGACTAATATTAAATTATTGGCGGCCAAATCCCTTCATTGATGGGACGTTGCGCAAACAAAATAAATAAATGAAATAACCTGACTGACTAACTCAATTTGGATTTTTTTAAATCTGATTATATTTTTAAAATTGTACAGTCCTCTTAGTAGGGCTATGAAAAAATTTTTCCAAGAGATAAAAATTAGGTGCGATTCTTTTTATAATTAAAATAGAATCGACGCTTGACCTTTTATCCTTCATAAATGTATCGCATACTCACCAAGGGTCTGCACTTAAAACATCCCAAAAAACAGAAAGTTAGTGGATTAACTGAGGCTTAGAAAACTGGTAGGATCGCAAAATGCATGATGTTATTTTATTGGCACAATATATTCTAACTACACGACCCTCATAACAGACAAAATAATTATCTAAGGTCAGTGTCATTCAGAAGCATGCCATACAAAAAAAATTGTCGATAAAAGCTTTTTATCGAAAGGAGTGTCAAAATCAACACCGAGTATTCATTGAAAATCTTCTTAAAAATCATTTGATTCCCCTTGTCCAGGCTTGCTTCCAGCAAGATAGTGCATTTTGACATAAAGCAAAACTGACTCAAGTGTGGTGAAATACAAATTACTATTACCATCGAAGAATGACCCACTGCACCTCCGCAGCTAAAAGGGGAATTATGCTTGGCAAAACTAGCGATACAAACAATTTGCACAAATTTTTGGAGTAACTATGATTTGTGGAAGTTTTATTTAACTTTTTCGATAGAGCAGTTAATCTGAAAACCCCTATACAAGGTGCTTTTAACCAATTTTGAAATTCACGCACCTCACTGTTGCAGCGACTAGAGGCTGCCTCAAGGAAGAGCCGTCCCACCTCTTTTGTGGGTGTTAAAGTACAATAGCGGAGCATATGCAACCTACTTTTAGGCTAATAAGGCGCATGGAAGTTGTTCTCTCCCTGTTTACGAACCTTACGAACTCATTTTCACTTGCTACAGTTTCATTTAACACCAAACAAAATTTAGAAGCTAATCTGTTTAAGTATACCACGAAAACCAACAAAACGACTGCTCTCGAGAAGCTTTTAGGGATTACGTCGTTGCAGTTACATAACAAAGTTATGACCGGTTCTAGGACCATCAATCGTTGGCTCAACAGCATCAACTGGTTGAGAGAAACATTAGTAGTTGTTTTACACGAAACGTTAAACACTACTCGTAATTGTTGTTGTGTCTCTCTTAAATTCTACTGCTTTTTGAATCGTTTAACATGCATCAGTCTAGCGCTACCCTCTGCTTTGATTCTCCTAAATCCATTTCATTGGGAATAATACATTTGATATAATGCATTATCCATGCATTTCTGATGCTGATCTCTTTTTATGCCGCCAAGGATTATTCCACCATATATTTTGGTAGTAAAAGGACAAATACTTTAATTTTCTAATGTAGCATTGCAAAGCTTAGTTACAGCTGACCTTAAGTATATTCGAAGAACTAGATGACTGTTTAAATTTATCTTTAAATTATCAAACAAGCTTTTCTATTTACTTCCAAATGTTAAATCAACATTTAGAAAATCTGAAAGTGGGTTGCTTACAATTGCCTTTTACAAATTTTACAAAATATTATTTAATGAACAGGTCACGAGCAAACGAAGGTTAAAAAATGGAAGATTGAATATGGTCTGGCCAACACCGGACTTTCTTTTGCCACTAATGTTTACGAATACACAACTTTTGGTAAACGAATTTTTGATAAAAACTGTCTTGCATAATCAAAAACCCATTCCTGTGTAAATTGCAGAAAACCAACCAGGTCAACCCTTATTAAAAAGTTAATTTTTAAATTTATTTGAATATTTTAATTTTGTGTCGTTTTTGTAAAAGCTGTACTTTTCAACATCATAGCAAAAATTGAAAAAGTTCTCATGGAAGCTGCCACTTCCGGTACAAAAATTTACACTAAATTTTGGATTTCCCAATTAATGTAAAAAGGTTAAGGATTAAGTTTAATTCCGGCTAGTCAATCCTGGACTGTAGAGATGTCGAATTTTGGTGAAATTAAGTTTTTTACCAAATCTCTTCATTTCCGGTAAAATTTTTGATCAAATTTTGTTTGATACTTAATTTACAATCTATTTGTTTTAATAGTTTTTCCTAATATATGACCTTTTCAAAATAATTGCAAAATTAAAAAAGCCACTTCCGGAGAACCTATTTCAGTCAAATATCACAGGAACCTTCCAGTTTATGCAAAAAGCTTAAGTATGAAGTTCGGTATCAGTCTATCCGTCTGGACTGTACCGAATCCAAATGCATGTTGAAAAACATATTTTTCGCTATTTCCGCTTAAATTTTGGAAAACTGATATAAAATGATATTGTTGCAAATTTAATTTAGAATCTTTTAGTTAGTATTTCTTTTACTCAAAAATAATTAAGTTTGCAAAAAAATAATTGCAAAAAAAAACGCTGCCTATTCCGGTCGACCGATTTCAGAAAGGTTTATGGAAAACAATTTCAGCCCGATCAATCGCCCCGTCTGGGCTGTATAGAGAGCACACACACATTTAAGCTACACGGCACCACCCACACACATAGACACACAGAGTTCTGTTTAATGGCCACTTTTTTGAGACGATATAGCGAATGGCTTATGTCGACATAACAATGCGCGTATATGGAAGATGTTCAATTAACCTTAATAAATAAGAAAACATATAAAATGTGGTCGCCGTTCTCCCTTCTTATCGTTTACGTTTAGTACTAAAGAGAGCGTGAACCGTATTTTAAACGGTGTTATAAGAAGGGTGGATTATCTTATTGTCAACTTTAAAAGCCAAGGCCTATAATAGTTCCCATTTCGCCATATTTCGCACAATGTCTAAACTTTAGTTGTTATCGAAAACGACGTTGTGTTGAAACTTTAACGACTAGGCAGTCATTCTAAGGATCTTGTATTCGTTGTTCCAAACGTCACCCGTGTGTTCAATGCGACTGCGATTACATCCGAAACAACTAATTGTATATACTCGTATATACTACCACAAAACGTTTTCGTAAGTTGTCAATCCTGGATTTAGTGTTGGATTACATGAAAGAACATTTGGATTACTACTTTCTATGACAATAATTGATGCTGCGATAGAAATAATTCGATGATTTCTTTACACTCCTGATTGAACGGTCTATTGCTGTATTAAAACACTTTACGAGCGAAGGCCATTATGCAGCTTTCCTTTACGTAGTGTGGATGTGAAGACCAGAAATCGATTAGCCGATGTTTACTCATAGATTTTCTTCTACCTCTTATTGATAATATTATAATCCAATCTAACTAGACGGACGTTCAGCTGAAACGGAATGATAATGGACTCTGGAACACCAAAGTGAGCTATCCAATCTGAGTAAACAGCGAAAGCGTTGGTTGCAGCAGTTATATCCGGAACTCGAACCGCTTCGAACCAGCGAATGTATCTATCAATCAATGTAACGCAATACCGCTGATTACCAGAAACTGGTAAAGGACCAATGATATCGAGGTGAATAATCGAAAAGCGTTGAGACGTTAATTTATTTAGAAGATATTAAGTGGAGATTTTGTATGTCGAGAGATTTTACCAGTTTGGCAAGCACACAACTTTGAGCCATTATCCGAACGTCTTTTTTAATCGATGACCAGATGACATTCTGAGTCAAAAATTTGATGGAAGCTGGCCAGGATGAGACAGATTATGAAAAGGCTCTAAAAAAAATTTCGGAAATTAAGGGGAATGAATGGCAATAAATTAATTTTTTTGAATTGAAAGAAACGGGAAATTTCTTAAATTTGAGAACAGAGTTAATCCTTAAAATTTCTTGAAGTTCTTCGTCATTGGTCTGAGGATCTGCAATGAAAGCATAATCAAAACTTTCGGGAATAGAAATTTGATTAATGCGTGAAAGAGTATCGCGACAACGTTACCCAGTCCAGAGATATGCTGAATATCGGTTGTGAATTGACCAATGAAATCTAAATGTCAAAATTGACGAGGAGATGCTTTTTTCAGTTTCTACGCTTTTAGTAGACAAGTGGCTTATGATCAGTATAAAGCGTGAATAAACGACCTTCGAGAAAATGTCAAAAATGTTTAATCCCCGAATAAGCCACGAGAAGTTAACGATCATAAGCACTGTATCTTTTTGCGTATCACTGAGACGTACTGAAAAGAAATCGAGTGGTTACCAAGTGTCTGATACAAACTGCTGAATAACCACTCCGATCACCGTATCAGAAGCGTCAACCATGATGGCCTGAGGTGCTGATAATGATAGATAAATAAGTAAGGTAGCGTCTGTAAGTTTAATTTTGCAGTTATCGAACGCTTCAATAGCCACCGTTGACCATTGCATTGGAACTCGAATGTTCTTAGTGTAACCTTTTAGGTAGTCGTTCAATAATTCTTGGTCAACAGTGGCACTCGCAATGAAGCATCGTTAAAAGTTTGTCATATGTCTAAAAAGCGTTTCAGGTGTTTAACAGTCTGTGGTCGTTCCAAATTATTGATGACTTGAACCCGTTCATGCGAAGGTAATATACCTTGGCCAGTTACCAAATGGCCTAAAAAGATAATTTCGGTTTTCGCGAAAACGCATTTACAACAAATACATGTTCTTCTAATTTAGTAAAAATAATTTTAATATGGTCGAGATGTTCGTCATAATTTCGAGCGGCAATGAACACGTCGTCCAGATATACAAAACAGAAGTCAAGTAAGCGTAGTGCTGAATGCATAAGACGTGTGAATGACTGTGCTGCATTCCTGAGTCCGAAAAGTGTCGAAATTGCTGTTTTTGGAATGTCCGTCGATTTAATAGGAATTTGGTGGTAAGCCAGGACAAGGTCTATCGTTGTGAAAATATTGCAGCCCTCAAGTCGTTGTGTAAAGTCTTGAATATGTGGAATCGAGTACCTGTCTGGAATTGTGACTTTATTTATTGCACGAAAGTATCCACACGGGTTCCAAGTTCCATTCTTTTTGAGTACTAAGTGTAGCAGGCTAGACCAAAGACTGTTACTAGGACGGGAAACCCCGAGTTTCATCATGTTTTCGAATTTTGTCTTCGCGATAATGAATTTGTCCGGTGCTAGGCGTCGTGGTTTGCGTGCTGCCGATGGTCCGCTCGTTTCAATTTTGTGAGTCACATTATGTTTAGTATGGTCAATGTTAATGTTGCCGTAAGTGACTGTTACAAATTTTAATATCACGTTAGAAACTCCTGAAAGAATTCTTGGCGCAGTCCGATGTCAAGTCTTAAACATTTAGTCTCGTACGCATTTACTAAAGAACCGTTCGCTGCGAACAATCTGAATGATGGGTCGTTACTTGGATTCCGAACAAAACGGGCCGGCAAGACTGACACATCTGCACCTGTATCAATTAAAAAATGCGTCTGAAGAAAAATTTCGTAGATTAAAGGGCGACTATAGTTTTAGATACGTCATTGCACACCACCAATTGTGAATGACTATTTATTTTTTTTGAAACATTGTTATCGGAGTAATTTGACACGAATTTACAATTTGGTTTACATTTTAACGCCTTTGTGCCGAAATGATGATGATAAAAGCAAATGAAATTGTTCTCAGCCGAAGGTTCATCATAAAATGGATTAAATTAATTTCGAGAATTTCGCGAGTTTTTCCGAGAATAGTAAATTTTAGAATTTGATCGAGAATTGTTACGACTTGCCCATTTGAACTGACTGGTGCAACCTCTTCATCCAAAATTGACGAAGTTTCGCTTCATTCATATTGTCACCAGCATTTAATTTCATTATACTCAATAATTCGGCTTCCTGCCCCAAGTGTCAAACCATGCATCAGATTTTTAAGCTTCGTCTTTTCTGATTCATTACTAAGGTGTACAGCCCTTTGGGCTAGTGGTTATAAATGCAAATGTGTCGTGGAGTCCTGCATCCAGCGCTCCCATCGCATGAGCATATTTAGTTGCCTCTACAGTAATTTCTGCCAATGCGAACTGCTGCTCCAGTATCTCAAATCATATATACATTTGGATTTTGAGAACGAAGTAGCTGTAGGGGTTTGACAGCCACTCGAGCAACAACTCCAGCATCGGCAGACAAGTTAATATTTGCTCGCGATGTTCCTGGTATTTTGTTTGAATTTATATTTAACCGTGAAACAACCTTGGGAACAGCATTGTTGATAAGTCCAGCCAGCTGAGTGGGCGTTAACGTAATATTGGACTCTCTTGTTGAACCGCTGCTCACTGCTGCCGCCAAGTGGTGGATCATTCACACCTTGCACAACACGCCGAAACAAGAAAGCAAAAATAAGGAAAATTCCGAAAACACAAATATCGAAAAAGCGGAACACATTTTAATTAAAATTAAATTTAAAACTAAAACACTTATTTTTGAGTACTTACAATTTGTAAATAGTTAATTGAATACTTACATTTTGTTTATATTCTCCAATGAAGGAATGCCCTTATCCGTGTTTATGTAGTCCGGATGTACTCGTAAATCTCGACCGTTTGTGTTTGATATTGATGTGATGATGCGAATCAATGGAGTAGCTGAGGGTGCTCCGATCCTTTTCATAAAAAATTTGGCGTATTTGACAGTGACCAGAATTGAGAACGGCCGTAATTAAGAGCAGTCGTAATTTTCGTTATTTTTGGGTACTTGCAATTATTTGATTTCAAAACCATTACAATTATTTGAATTATTCGAGTTTGTTGTACTTTTACTGGAAGTAATTTGCTGTAATACTTTTAATTAAGATTCAATGGAATATCAATCATTAAATCGGAGATAAAATGATTTATCCATGGGATGTAGCGCCAGTTATTTTACTAATAAATAATATTTTTAATTTCTCTGACTGACGCATTGTCGCCCACTTGTCTAGTTTTAACATCAAATTCACCAAAGTCAATGACAAATGAGTTATTTTCTGCCACAAATTTCTTCTTATGACATAATGCCCTGTGACGTTAGGATTGCGACCATATAGGAAACGCTGTGACAATGAGATCCCCTCTATCATTAAATAGCACCCAATATGGGTTTCAAATTAAATTCCAAAATAATTGTTAACAAAATTTTTAACACGTACGCCTTACGAGAACCGTAATTAAAATTAATCACCATCTTTCGTAAACACAGCATACACTATTTAACTTTGTTTGATGTGACAAAATACACAACGAATTAGATTATGTAGTAAAATCTTAATAATTTCGTATTCAACCAACACTAAAATTAAACTGGTAGCTCTACTAATTAGTCACTCTCTAGAAGACTACTTCAACTCATACCATAACAACATATTATGGAATTATCAAAGGTTTCAAAATTAATTTTCCATGGTCGCTTAAAAACCACTAAATCAAAACCAAAATCCAACAGCACGAGAAACATTCATACTTATTTGTAAATGTTTTGTATACAAGAAAACAAAAATAAGTACCCACCCCGTGACTAATTAAATCATCGTTATAAAGTCCCTAGCGAATTTCATCCAAAGAATCCAAAGAAAAACACAATTTTCCCACAAAGCAAAAATTCCGTGAATGTAGCATCCAAACAAAATATAAGAACTTTATTCAAAAAGCTTTCCATTTACAATTTGCACTCAATCGTAAATACGCTTTAACAAAATTACGAATACTTAGACAAAAATCATCTTTTGTCCAAACCAGAAAAATAATGTAAGAGAAATTTGTATTTTAAATCAAGGCTTTTAAAATATTTTCCATCTACTTTACATTTTTTAAGTTTTCTTGTATTGTCTTGTCTTGTGTCTTAAAAATAATGCAGTTCTTTTAAAATATATTTTTTTACCAACCAGATAAAACATAAAGCACAAAAATGTGTACAACTATACCAGAATACGAAAATATTTCGGAAAATGAAAGCTTTAACAGAAAACAAGCATTAAAAGATTAAGAGGAGCAATAATAAAACTTTTTACTACGATTTTATTTTTGTTTTTTACTTTTTCATCACAACAACAATAATATCAGTTTACACTTCTAAAAAGTATTATATAATTTTTCTCCAGCCGCGCACTGTTAAAAAGTTGTATTTGTCGTTACGAACGAAGAAACGCATAAAAACAATGACGTCACAGTTGCGCATGCGTACCATCAAACATTTTTTATTTGTTTTGTGAAGACCGGCAGGGGAACACGTCCATATACGAGATTCCCCAGCAAGCTGATGCAGAATACGAAAATAAAAAAGAAAGGAAAATTGTTCTACCATAAAAGCTTGTGTCATGGAAACGCGCATGTCTGTTTAGTAAGAATAATAAAACTAGAAAACAAGGAAAATGTAAATGAAAATACAACAACAACAACTTTTAAAATAAAGTCGAGCATTTAGTTTTCCATCACGAAAACAAGAATGCAAAACAAAAACATGAACAGCAAATTAAAAAAAAAGGAAAATAACATGAAAAGTTTATTTTTGTTTTTCCATCATTATCATCTCCTTTACGAGACATACAGATACAGGTATAACACACACACACACACACAAACAGATGAATAACAAAATATAATAGTAATAAAAAAAACTTTGGTAATTTCTTGTTTTACTTGTTAAAAAGTATCTTGATATATTTTCCGACCGAAGTTCTTCGTTACATATTTTCATCGAGCAATTTTATCAATTTTCCAACGAGAAACATAAAATAAATTTTCTGATCGTCTTAATATATCATTTCGTATATGTATACGTAAACAATTCGTGTATATGTACGCACACACGTATGCTACCGAAAAACACGAACGAGAAATAAAAGGTATTTGTGTCAAGGTGGTTTTAAGATAAAGGAAAATAACATAAAAACTATATTTTCCTTCTAACCATTTTCTTTTATATTAAGTAGACACGATATGGAAATGGTACGAGTATTTTCTCCCTGGTTCGTGTGTGAATGATGATTATTGTTGTTACGTAAAAATAAAAAATTAAATGGTATAATGATGACATTTTTTTTGTGCTTCGTTTTTCCTTTTCGCATTTCTTGCCGTTTTATATTGTTGTGTTGTTGTTGTTGTTGTTATATTTTATTAGATTTTAATTTACTGTGGGAATATAAAAAATAATACATAAATATCGAATTGACGACGACTACGCGAACAACAATAACACATAAAGATACAAAAGACATTGAAAATGTTCTTAATGTGAAACAAATAGATTGTGGTACATAAGAAAACGGATGTGATTTGTTTTTTAATTTGTAAGGATTATGAAGGTTATATTGAAGGATGCGAACTGTGTAAGTTTACGATAGGCTAGAGGTGCACACGGATCGTTTTAAATAGTACTTTGTGGACCAACTCACGGAAATTGGGAATAACGAAATCGATCTAATTACTAAAGGTAAGCTCGGATTTTAGGACTTTGACTTTTAAGTTATAGAATCTAAAGAACGACGTGGAAACCAAACCATATCAAAATATACCGCTACACAGTGTTAATTACGGTACAAAATTGTACTAAATGTAAAAAATGTAATTAATTAGCGACATATGCATGAAAATATTTAAATTAGTAACATAATTTGAAACACATTATGTCCTTTTAGATAATACAACCATTACAAGCAGCTACATCTATTGAAATTTTTATGTTATAGATTATTTTGTGGGCCTGACATCTGCTAATCAATGGCGCTACTACAATAATTCAGAATCAATATTTTTAATAAATATCAATGTCTCTTGATATTTGGATAAAGAAAAACAAATTAATAGCAGATCCATCTATGATTCAAAGTAAGAAATATATTGTTAATTGCTCAGGTAATGCTCTTAGGCGACAATAAAAATTCATAGGGACTCAGGTAGTTACTACAAATTTGATTGGTTTTCTGCAAGCGCCAAATAAGTATTACGTCGACGGTGGAATAGTTATTTTAGAATTTCGATGTAGTGTCGCTATAAAAAAAATGTTTTAGTATCGAGAAATTGTATCTCGTTATGAAACGCTGGATGTGGCACATTTGGCTGAATTCATCAGGTAGATTGTGTGGTATGGTTCCTGATGTTGGAATAACGATGATTTTCGAATTTAAAAAAAAAAAGGAATCACACTAAATACATGCGTTTAAAAAAACTAGAAAACCCCGGATTTCGAACGAGTATTGGTTTGCAGTAAACAATAAAAATATAATTCAAATGTCAAAGTTTCATTAAATGTAGTTGCAGGTAATGGTTGTAGTTATTATCGACTAGATAACGCGTTTTATAATATTTTACTGATTTACGTAGTTTTTACATTTGTTACGTCATGTGCACAACACTGCCCTAAATCAACAGCGTTCATTGCGCTAAATCTTCACATAGATCCACTACCAACCAGACTTCATGATAAAAAAAACTACTGCTACTACAAGGGATGAACGAGATAGAATACGCAATGTAATCTACGCGGTTGTCGGCACGTAATCTATTAGGAAGATTATATAGCGATTTTTTACGTTACTGACGTCGACAATGTAAACCACGTCGACAAACTCAATTTACTCATTATTTTCATTTGTTTAGCCGGTCTGATAAATTTGTGGTCTAGCTATTACTACATCTAGTAGTCGTAGAGGCCAAATAAATTTAGATTTGGATTCTAAATCGCATATTTTCTTCATCAGTATAAGGACCGATTTCTATACTGACCTAAACTAAGGTGCTTCAAAACTAATTCTAACTTTTATAAGCATTTTTAAATTAAATATTTGAAATTTATTTAAAATCTCTAACTAACTAGAGACATCTCCAAAAATATGGAATAGAAGAAAGAATTTATTTATGTTTTAGAAATTTTGCCACGGGAAGTTTAAATATCCTGAAGATCGTGTTAAAAATGTTCAAACTGAGATTAAAGAAGCATATCCGGATTCTTTGATAAATATCATAGGTTTTGTAAACTCGCCCTTATTTGAAAAGTTCACAGTTTTTTAGTATTTTAATGTTTAATAGAATTACGACAAATAATGTGGGTGGTAAACCTCACCCACATTATTTGTCGTAATACTTTTGTGATCGTTTCGTTCATCGATTGGATTTTTTTACCCTTGAGATGTTAATTATTCTCGAATGGGTAAGGCGTGTAAATTACAAAATGTAATTTGTATATTTTAGGCGGGTTTAGCTGTTGATCAATAGCTGATCCAGAATAACCCAAATTTCATATAGAAATCGCATGTATGCGTCAAATACAAAAAAAATTCGAGGTTACGAAGGAGTTGACAATTGCGTAGCGAAACATAATAATTCGCTAAGGCATTGTGATTATACTTTGTATGTAAGCGCAAATTATTTTCAATATTTTTGTAGTTTCGTGATTTGGTCACTGCTGTCTGATAAGACGATCAAACCTTTTAAATTAAAAAAATTCAAGCTTCATTAGTTCGAAACCAAACTTCCAGCGTGTTGGTAGCCTCACCTAGAGGTAAAATCAATATCTGGCTATCACCCAGAATAACCCAAATTTCAAATAATTTTGTATTTTAATTAAAACAAAGACGTTATATATCTTAGATATTACCATGGAAACGGATCATTCGTATCTTCGCATGAAAGCTGAAAAGTAAGACAGAAACTAGGACTCTCAATCTCAAGTGAAAAGTACTTTGTTAAGTAATTTAAAGGAACCTCACGTGTGCAATTTACTAAACAAAATGGTCGGATATAATCATCAGATATGGACTATGCTTTGCGTGCGCTAGGAATTTATTCAAAACCGATTACGGAATTTCGTGCCCTGTATGTTACAAAGCGTATCACATGAAATGTGCATCGATATTTTGTTCAGATTTGAAAGCTTTTTTAATTGTATCAAATGCCAAACTTAAAATTGACAAACGACTAAAAAACGTCTTAGTGCAATATTTTAAGAATAGCAAGAAATTAGTAGATTTTACTGTGAAGAGAATTACAATTAATGTTTCTTTCACTTTTATTAGTTTAAATTGCGTTTAGTTATTGCGTTGTTTGCCTATAATCTAATTTCTTTAAATTCAAAAGCATTGACTATTAAGGCGGCTCATATCTTGGTGGCTCGCAACTGGCAAAATTATCTTTAATTAATTCGTTTTATTCACAAGTATAATTAATCCGCAATTTACATAGAAAATTACTTGAAAATTATATAAAATGAAACAGACGCCTAAAACTTGAAATTTTTGTTAAGGAGACTCATGACTGGGTAGTCTACCCTGTACTTTTTTTTCAAAACATTTGCAAACAACTAAAAAACTACTTTGGAAGCTGCCACTTCCGGTGGACCGATGTCTGCCACAAATCTCTGGAATCTTCCAATTTATGAATAATTACTTATGCTTATAAGTTGTATTCCGCTCAAACAATTCGTGCACTGAAGCACTCATTAGTACAATAAAATTTGTTAAATCAAAGAATTTACATTCTTTGAAGAAAGAAAATCTTTAGAAATCAAAAAAGGTTATGATTCCTTATTTTTTGTGTAAAAATCATAAAACACTATTGTATTGTGTGTACTAAAAATTCAAACAGACATTTTATGAATTTGTAACAAAATTTGTTCTAAATTTGTACACGCTCGTCCATTCGTCGATTATGTTTTTTTCCGGTGGGAATCGGATTATAAAAATAGTTCTGAAGTTCAAATAAAGTTTTCTACGATTTCAACAAAATACAGAAAATGAATTATTTGAAAATTCAACAGGATCCCGGTTTGAATTTTTAAAATTTAACATGTGGGAAAATGGGACTCTTAAATGATTTTTAGGCAAAATTCAAAAATGAGTTTGCGATAAAGTTCTAGAAGATGTCTAATAGGGATGGAATTTGGCCATTTCTTAACAGATTTTGTTGAAGTTCTACACGTGCGATGAAACTGGATTTCTAAAATGATTTTTTCATAAAGTTCTGAAAAATGGCCATCGCTATCGAACTAGGCCATTTTTTAACCAATTTTTTCGAAATTGGACATGTGGGTCCTAAATGGGATTCAAAAATGCGTTTTTGAAAAAGCTCTGGAATAAGGCGTATAGGGATGAAACGTGGCTATTTCCTAACCGATTATGTCGAAAATCGACAAGTGGGATCTAAATGGGATATTAAAATGATTTTTGATAAAGTCCTGGAATATTGTCATTAGGGATGGAACTAGGTCATTTCTTAATCGATTATGTTGAAATTCGTCACGTGCGATGGAAATGGGGTTCTTAAAATTTTTTTGATAAAGCTGTGGAATATGGTCAATAGAGATGGAATTTGACCATTTGTTAACCGATTATGTTTAAATATGACACGATCTAAATGGAATTATTAAATGATTTTTTGACAAAGCTGTGCGTGTCTGGACAAAAAGGGCAATATATTTCAGAACATAGTCAAAAAATCATTTTAGTATCTTATTTCCATCACACATCATGTCGAATTTCATCATAGTCTGCCAAGAAATAGCCAAGTAATGCTTAGCGGCCATATTCTACAGCTTTAGCAAAAAAATCATTTTAGAATCCCATTTAGACCTTACTTGTAGAGTTTTAACAAAATCAGTAAAGAAATGGTCAGTACGTTTTGAATTCGAATCATTCACTTAGAATAAAACTAGTAATACTGCTCCTTTATTCCTTTATTATTTGGCCGCCTCCTCGATGCGCATCTTGGGCAATGTACTGTAGATCGAACGGATGTGGTATCCAATCCCTACGTAGTAGAGAAACAGTAAAGCAGATAGTCCACAAAAAAATGAAATGTCGGATATAAACAATAACATACTCCAGGTAAATCCGAACTCAGATTCTTAACCCCACCCCAATTTATCGGTCTGCTCCATGGATTCTGGAGGGAGCCACGCGACATTGCAAAGGAAATCGTCGGTAGGCAACCAGGCTGATCCTGTTCCTAGCACAACTGGAACAAGCGATAAATGAATGGCCTTTTGGTAGAAGCAGTACAGCCCTTCATAGAACACTGTCCTGTGTGAACGAAACAATGAGAAGAAAAAGACCTCTTCTATCAAGCATAAACATTTCGACCCAACTTCTGAAGCCACGACCAGTGCACAAACAGTTATAATAGCGGAGTTAATAAAAAAATTTGAACAAATGGAGCAATTTATCGCGCAGCTGAACAATGAAGTTGCCGTGCTAAAGAAAGAAAACTTTATGCTAAAGGAAACAGTAAATAAAAATAACGAGGCAGGAAACTAAGCATTATTGAACAACCAATTTCAAGTACTCACAGATCTATATCACACGGATGAAGATGAGCTTGAAAGGGAAACCAATTGGAGACTACAGAAATCCAAGAGAGCAAATAAGAAACCAATCAGAAGTTGAGCCAATTCAAACACACATTAAAACTGCCAATGCAATTACTGCACCAAAAGTGTATGAGTAAGCAAAGAAGAAACAGGTTCCACCCCGATCAATAATCTAGGAATAACAAATCACGGTAGTATTCAGAAACTGATGAAAGAAGTAGTACGAAATGACTACAAAGTAATATTGCTCAGTAATAATATTTGGGAAATAAACAGAACTGGAGATTATAAAGCTCCAGCTAGAAAATTATATTCTGTTGCTCAACAGTGGTATACCTACGCGGAAAAAAATGATCGATCAATTAAAGTAATGGCAAGAGGTCTCCATCCAACTTGTTCTAAAGATGAAATTATTGAGGACCTGCAAAACAAAGGCCTGAAAATAATCGATGCAGTCAACATCATCAGAAAAGAGAGACGAGAAAATAGGGAAGGAAATGTTGAAATCATGAGAAAAGTACTCCCACTTTTCATGCTAACTCGCGACAATCAAAAAAAATCGAAAATATTTATAATATTAAGGCAAGCCACATCCTCAGAGTTTAAATAGAAACACCGAGAAAGGTCACTCGACTAATACCTCAATGTAAAGGCTGCCAAGATTATAATCATACACAAAAGTACTGCCATCGTGAAGCAAGATGTGTTAAATGTGCAGGAAAACACGCTGGAAACGACTGCACAGTTCTCCGAAATAGAACACCGAAGTGTATCAACTGTAAATGACAGCATCCAGCCAACTACAGAGGATGTGAAGTAGCAGTAGAACTACAGAAAATGAGAGATACATCACGCAAACGAGATACATCAAGATATAATCTATAAAAAAAACACAGAGCCTAAATCGTCTACTCGTAATCTCAACATACAAAGAGGTCGAGTAAATGAAAACGTTACTTATGCACAAATAGTTCAGCAAACAGTAGAAGAGCAGAAACAGTTAAAAGTGAATCTCGTTTTCTAGGATATACTGAAAAATCTAGAGAACCTCAACAAAAGACTTATCTCGCAGGAAATGAGCCTGCAGAAAACACTAGAAGAAATGAAATTACAAACTAGTTTCAATGAAAGAGTAGGAAAAATGTTATGAAACATGCATAATATAGATGTATGTCTTATATCAGAAAACCATTTCACCAAAACTTCATTCTGTAAAATAAAAGGATATATAATTGCTATCATGCATTACCACGCATTACATCCATCCATACATTACATTTGAAGAACAAAGCTAGAGGTGGATCAGCTATCCTCATAAAAGATTATATAAAACATAACGAAGAACTTAAACGCGAGAAGCTCTCCATGCAAGTCACAACAATCAAACTTATAGTATCTCAGCAATATACAGCCCTCCAAGATACAATCTCAAACAAGTGGATTATGCTAATTTTCTCAAAACACTAGGAAGTGTCTTCTTAATATATCTATTGGGGATCACGGTTAATGACTGCTAAAGCAAAAGAACGTTCGCAGCAGGCAAACAACTATAACCACCAACCACCAACCTATTGGCCTACAGATATCAGTAAGACTCCAGATCTTATAGACTTCTTTATTACTAGACGGATTTCAGATGAGAGAACAGTGAAAGTCTATCGTCAGATCATTCACCAGTTATTATGATACTTAGCCAAACAATGATTATGAAAGAGAGCAACCCGAAATTAACTAGCTCCAAAATCAATTGAGATCTCTTCCAAACACGTTTAATAGAAATAATTAGTCTGCAGAACCCAATACAGGGACCATACCAAATAGAAGACGAACTAGATAAGCTCGCCCATAATTTCCAAAGACCTGCGTGGGAAAGCACTCCTGATAATAGTAAGGAAATGAAGCGCAATGCTAGCTACTCAGAGGAAGTGAGAGAACTTCTTAAAAATAAAAAAAAGCACAGAAGAAATGGCAAAAACATTGAAACCCGGAAAATACGAGGGTATTTAACCATTTGTGCAACAAATTAAAGACATTAAAAATCAATCAGTTAATAAACACCTCAGCACTCTAACTGGGCGAAAAGATACTGATTATTCATTATGGAACCCAAACTTCAGGTTCCTCCAATTAAAAATAAAGAAAATTGGGCTCGAAATGCTAAACAAAAAGCAGATTTGTTTGCAGATCACCTCGAAGAAACATTCCAACCGTACCCCAAACAAACGGAAGAAACTAGTGCATATAATTAATGCAGCATTTCGACTAAGATATGTACCAAGATAATGGAAAGTTGCAGAAGTAATTATGATTCTTAAGCCGAACAAACATCCGAACGATAAAGCTTCAAATAGGCCAATTTCTCTGCT
Organism: Nephrotoma guestfalica; assembly: GCA_963691935.1. Classification (NCBI taxonomy): domain Eukaryota; kingdom Metazoa; phylum Arthropoda; class Insecta; order Diptera; family Tipulidae; genus Nephrotoma; species Nephrotoma guestfalica. Next base: position 249,307,668 of record OY829914.1, read on the forward strand.
ACCAACATTATCGAAACTATTTGAAAAGGTTCTCTTTAAAAGACTAAAACCAATTATCGAAGAAAGGAATGTTACTCCCCCCCACATCAGTTTGAATTTAGGGAAAAACATTCTACGATAGAACAAGTACATCGAATTACTGGTGTAATCGAGAAATCACTAGAAAGCAAACAAATATGCTCAACTATATTCCTAGATGTAGCGCAAGCATTCGACAAAGGATGGCAGCAGGGGTTAGAATTCAAACCTCATCGAGATCTTCCGGAGCAATTTTTTCAAATTTTAAAATCATACATATCAGAGAGGCACTTCCGAGTAAAGTACGAGAATGAATACTCCCAACTAAAAAGAATAACAGCAGGAGTACTACAAGAGAGTGTTCTTGGGCCAATCCTTTATCTCCTATATACTAGAAATATACAAATTACAGAAGCAACTATGGTGACTTTTGCCGATGACACGGCTATTCTTGCAACAGCAAAGATCATCAATGACTCTACTAGTAAATTACAGAAAGCTAATAACCTGATATGATATGAATCCAAGTGAACTTTACAAATCTAAAAGTAAATCATATACCAATAAAGATAAACTCGATAGTAGTACCGCACCCAAACACTGCTAAATATCACGGCATGACTTTAGATGCTAAACTTAGATGGAAGGAACACATGAAAAAGAAGAAAGAAGAACTAAACATAAAGCGATTCATAATAAACTCCTGTGGTACTATGGTAGCCAACTCTGGGGTTGTGCCAAGAAGACAAATATCAAAATCATACAAACAGTTCAAAATAAATACCGGCGATGCATTGTTAATGCACCGTGGTACATTCGAAACGACAACCTCCATCAAGATCTAAAGATCGCGCTTGTCGCGGATGAAATCAAGCATCATGCAACAAAACACCTACAACGTCTGCAGCAGCATGAAAATCTGGACATGCGCTGTGTGCTGACTACCACAACAACAAGAAGACTGCAAAGAACCAAACCACTGGACTTATCGCGACCAGGAGGTCAGTAGACTTACTGAGGCGAAAAATCTGAGGAGGAGTTACACGTAACTGGGGATAATCACTTGAGTACGCCGACTAATCAAATACTTTATTATGCAATGTAAATTACTAAATGGGCACAAGACTCAGTCGTAATATAAATAAAAAAAATAAAAAAATGTTTTCGAACCCCGCTTTCCTGGAATTTTTTCCTAAAGGCCCTCGGGGGGCTAAACGGAGGGAGAGAATCGATGCGACTTTCCACGTGCCCGCGAGAGTTACTGAAGCCTCTACCATTCGGAATGATATCAAAGAGCTGAATGTCGAAAGACCGAATGCCGAAGGACAAAAATACGAAGGGTCGAATGTGTCGAAGGGCGGAACGTCATCGGTGTGAAATTTTCAACATTTATCAAAAGTGTAGCTACACAAATTAACAAAAAACAAAAATGTAGGTACATAATTTAACAAAATGTGTAGAATTACATAAATAAATTATGGCAGGGTTGAATTTGTTATAATTTCCACTAAATATAATCTAATCTAATTTTTTTTGTTTACTGTAAATCTAAATAATACTATAGGGTGTTTTTTTAAGAGGTTGCCGATTTTTTTTTTGAATAAAACACATATAAAATTATGAAATGACCAAAATTTTTTTTTATTTGGTAGATAATTTTTTGGCATTTAACATTTAAACACAATTTCTGGCATATGGCTACCACGACTATTTTTCACAAATGTCATTCTGGAGGTCCAATTTTCCAGCACTTTTTCAAGCATTTGAGGGCGTATGTCAGCAATGACACGTTGAATATTGGTTTCCAAAGCGTCAATCGATTGAGGTTTATCCACATAAACCAATGCCTTCACGTATCCCCACAAAAAGTAATCGAGTGGCGTCAAATCGCACGAACGCGGAGGCCAATTCACCGGACCATTTCTCGAAATAATGTTGTCGTTGAAAGTTTCTTTCAATAAGTCGATTGTTTCACGTGCTGTATGGCAAGTGGCACCATCTTGTTGAAACCACATTTCATTCATATCCATATCTTCAAGATTTGACAACAAAAACTCATTTAACATGGTTCTGTATCGATTTCCATTCACGGTAACGCGTCGTCCTTCCTCATTTTTAAAGAAATATGGACCGATGATCCCACCAGCCCATAGACCGCACCAAACAGTACATTTATCAGGATGCATTGGTAATTCTAGAACGGCGTGTGGATTATCTTTGCTCCAAATGCGACAATTTTGTTTGTTGACGTATCCATTTAACCAAAAATGCGCCTCATCACTGAAGAGAATTTTACGGTAAAAAAATGGATCTTCGTTCAATTGATTTAACGACCAATCACTGAATTCACGGCGCAAACGATGGTCGTGTGGCTTTAATTCTTGCACCAATTGAATTTTGTATGGCACCAAACCCAAATCTTTACGTAAAATTTTCCATAAAGTCGATGGACAAAGTCCAATTTGCTGAGCACGACGACGAATCGATAAATTGTCGTTTTCTTCGACACTGGCCTCAACGACAGCAATATTTTCTTCTGTACGAACTCTTCTCATTCTTGTCGGTGGCTTGGCATCCAAAAGAGTGAATGTAGACCGAAATTTGGTAATTACGTTCTTTATGGTGGTCTCTGACGGACGATTATGTGCACCATAAAATTCACGAAGTGCTCTATAAACATTTTTAATTGAACACTGATTTTGAAAATAAATTTCCACGATTTGAAAACGTTGTTCTGGAGTTAACCTATTCATAATGATTTGCCAAACAATACTGAGTAGAAATGCCACTTTGAGCTGTCAAAACAACTGTCATAAAATAAAACGACATCTATCGGAAAAACAAACCTCCTAAAAAAACACCCTTTATAAAAAGTGTAAACCGGGTCTTGTGGTTGTATAAGGGTGTTGTAGAGAGTGTCCCCGAAATGCCAGTATACTCAGATTTGTGGTGTCATCTCTAGAATTTAGTGTTGATGGCCCTTAAACAACCACAAGAGTCGGTTTACACTTTTTATATTATTATTTCCATTTACACTAAACAAAAAAAATTCCCCGAAGGTCACAATGATATGCCGCGGATTAGATTAGATTATATTTAGTGGAAATTATAACAAATTCAACCCTGCCATAGTTTTTTTATGTAATTCTACACTTTTTCTTAAATTGTGTATCTACATTTTTGTTTTTTGTTAATTTGTGTAGCTACACTTTCGATAAATGTTGAAAACTTCACAGCGGTCCGAACGTCTCGAAGGGCTGCATGTGTCGAAGAGCCAAATGGGTCAAAGGGCTTACTTTTCTGCATTTCAAACTGTTGCAATTACAAAATGTTGCAAGTACAAAATCTTGCAATTACAAAATGATCCAATTATTTAACTTTTTAGTAGGTGTCATTAATAGATTCTATATAATCCGCTCCTACGTGCGGCACGCAGTACGGCATCTTTGCTGACCCGGCTCCAACGACCCACGAAGTTCAAATCTTCATTTCAAAATATTGCATTAACTTTAAATATAATATTTTCAATTATTAAAGTCGAAATTCGACCATAAATTCGATTAAACTAGGAATTCGACGAATTCTAGGGCAGGTGTCAATATACGGCATCGTTGTTGTAATTTGACAAAAAAATGGGAGTTCAGTTTTTTCGGTTTCACCGACTCCACGAAACCGACTCCCGCCTCTGACTTCGCAGCCTTGGTTTTTTCTAGTAAATTGTTTGGAAAGATATCTTATTTTTATGTTAAAATATTATTAGTCCGGCCCGCCCGCATAAATAAAAATCTTGTTTTTTTTTTCAAAATCAAGACTTTAGAACTAAAAGAAAAGAAAACTGAGATTTTCAAAACCTGAATGTCGTAGTACACCCTTTTATTTTTTATTTGTTTTATTCGTCCATGCATTACGATTCTATTTGCAATTTCATTGTTACCGAGACAGCAATTTTTTTGTGTGTGCCTACAACATAATTTTGAAATCAACTAAAATCAAATTAAAGTCTATTAAAATTTGATGCTACTGAATAACGAAAATTTCAGCCGAAAAAACCTGCATTATCGACATATTTCGTATCACGTGGTAGTACAAAATTCTGTTGATATTAGCAGAAAATTATATGTTATTGAAGTTAACAGTAAATTCGAATGTTTAACCTTCATCCGTCCCTAAAAATAAATAACACTAAAGTTCCTCGAGGCCAAAATGGACCCATATATGAATTTACATGAAAAAACATATTTTTTAAATTTTATTTCAAATTTTATTAAATAAAATAAAACAAAAATGAAATTATTATACACATTAATTCAATTTATAAATTATTAATCGGCCCTGGCTTTTATTTGTTCTTTATACACTTTTCACATAAATTGTTGTCATACCATAGGCTCATGCCTTACATAAAAATTGTGTACAAATCTTGCACTTAGTTGTATGTTTGTTCGATGATTTTTGGCAGAAAATGCAGCGACCACGTTTTCGTTCAGCACTGGCACTTGCAGACGTTCCCGGTGATGATTGTTGGGTATTTGATGCTGTAAGATCCGCGATTAAACCTCGGCAGCCTACGGAGCGTGGGAGGTAAACTCTTCTGGTCATTTGCCCTTTTATCAATGATTCACCAAGTGTTTCAATAAAAAGACGTCTTCGATGATGTTTCTGTATATTCCAATCAGGGTAAACGCTGGCGAATAAGACGAATGCATTGACAACTGACACGTCCAATACATTAGCGAACACAACTACTGGCCATCTATTGGTTTTTCTTTTAGAGGTATAGCATGCAACCTTTTTATCCACCGTATCGACGCCACCTTTCGTTGCATTATAATGCAAAATAATGGTAGGTTTTTTTCGGCATCATTTGCAACCTCTTTACGGTTATGGAGCGTGCTTTGTAGGATGACACACTTGTTTTTTTCTCGGAACATAAGACACCATAGTTGTGTTTCGGGTAAACGCGAACATTGAGGAAAATAGAGGTTTGCCTTTCACATCAAGCAGTACAGGTGGAATTGATGTTATATTTTTACGGATGGTTCCAATCATTGTCATATTGCGCTTTAACAACATTTGCCCAAATTCGTACGACGTAAAATAATTGTCAATCGTTACATTTCTGCCCTTCAGCTGAGTTGAACACAAATCAAGAACCACGCGTAAACCTTGATTTCTTTCAGGTACTGCACCAGCTTCCTTTCCCGTGTAAATTTGTATGTTCCAAACAAAGGTATTTTTGCTATCGCAAAGTACCCAAAATTTAATACCATACTTTGCGGGTTTATTTGGCATGTATTGGCGAAACGGGCATCGTCCACGAAATCCAAAAAAACTGTTCATCGACAGTTACGTATTCGCCTGGGTTGAGCAAGTTTGGCAATATTTTCACCCATCTATCCCACAACTCTCGAATCGGGGCCAACTTGTCTGTATTTCTGCGAGTAGCTCGTGTGCGGCGATCATCAAACCGTATTACCCTTGAAATGGTTTTGAATCGTTTCAACGACATAGTGGAACGGAAAATATGGCGGCCTTTGTGCTCGTGCCACAAATTGTCTAGTGCCTCATTGTTGGATTTATACACACCAACCAATATCAATAGACCAATATAGGCTTCCAGCTCTATGTAATCCAAAGCTTTCCAATCGTCTTTATATACCCGAATTCCTTCCAAGTTCGTATTGTCGATAATAATTTGTTGTATGCCTTTAGTGATCAGCAATTCAAAAGCTGACTTTTCATCCGACATACGAGTAATTGCATATCTTGTAATCCCTGGAGTAAGCTGCATTACATTCGAGGATGAAGCTCGACCACTCTGAGGAAATGGATTGGAAAACCACTCAATCTGTTATCTTTAGATTTGTATGACGACACTGGTTCTTCTGAATAAACGTCATCCTCACTGTCATACGAATCTGCATCAAATTCAACATTATCTGAAGTTTCAGAGCACGTGTCGTCTTCAGATAACGCTGCACTGGAAGCCATATCTTATTCGCGAAACACTTTACGAAAGTGTACGTATAATAGTTTATAAAAAGTGGTTTGATATTTCCAATAAAACACCTCACTTACCTTTATTTATATAGTAAAAATTTCTATTTGATTTTCCGAACCACTTACACCAGTTTATAAAATAAAACACTCACACAAAAAATGTACAAATTTTCGATACAATAAAATGTATGTAATCCCTAGCGCGCTTTTATGTTTTTGAAAATGGACGATTTTATGAAAAGGCATAACAAATTTATAGAACGAAGTTAAAATAAAATTGAAAATAAACGTAAAAAATTAATTTATTATTCGGTGATTTCCCTAAATATATGAGAAGAATGTATTATAATGCCTACTAATGCGTAAATAACAGCTATTTGTATATAAAATTACTATGGGCCATTTTTGACCCCGAGGATATTTAGTGTTACTTATTTTATATCAGTTTAACGGTATATCGAAAATTATTGAATTTTTGAATAAAACTTATTTAGAACATATTAGACAAAGTCACTAAGTCACACATTTGTGAGGTTTATATTTTTCAAGATATTCGAAAGAAAAAGTACATTTGGGTCAAAATGGACCCGAGGGACGTATAAAGGTTAAAGGTGATATGAACTGGGTGCAGTTAGACCAATTCGTAAACCCAGCAGTTTATCCCATAATTATAATTTGTCGTATTATGGGGCTACGAATTTGAGTTGTGGCACTAACAATGAACACCTGTGCCAAAAATCAGGCCATATTTTGTGTAGCATCATAGTGAAATAAATTAAAAGCTAAGAAATGTTTAGTGGTAATTTGTACTGGGTGAAGTTACACCAATTCGTAAATAGCTGGATCTATTTGCATGAACTTCCAGCATAAAGTTACTGCCATTTCTGGAAGTCGCTGAAGTTAGCCCGAACCAGAATTTGTTTGGTTGTTGTCTTAGATAAGTGTAGTCATCCCGAAAAAGTGTAAATAGTATAAAAGTGTAGCCTCATCCCGAAAAAAATTGAGAAATGAAAAATGAAAGCAATTTTCAAAAAAAATATTAAAGTGTAAAATAATGTTTTTGAAAGCACAAGAAAACAAAAACATGGATTTTAAATAATATTAAAACCACAAAGGAAAAGGATAAATAATATTTAAAATTAAATTATGCATAAATTATACACAGAAAAAAGATCTCCACATACTGTCATACAGCGGGATATACGGCCAAATAAACCAAAGTACTGGCTACGATGTAGAAACTACCCTATCCCTTTCCGACCGAGTCAATTTTTTTTTTTTTTGGAGGTTATTTGAGACCGAACATACACATTTGTGTAGGCAAATTTTTTTCTCTTTTCCGGCCGAGTAATTTTTTTCTGGCCAAAATCGTCCAAAATGTATCATCGTGTATCGTGTATAGCATCGTGTATGTACTAGCTAAGACGTACAAACCACCCTATGTCCATATCAGGTCGAAATAACTTTTTTTATTTGTTTTTTTATTCGAATACGATTTTTTGTGTAGTGTTTTCTACGCGTCTTAGCTAATACATTGGCCTATCTGGCCGTGTACGTCATTGGGTGGCTATATCTCTAGGTATTTCAGTACAGAATTTAATGTGAGCCTATGGTAACTACACAAAAAATTGCTTTTCGGTTAGATAAACAAATAAAAAAAGGTTTTTTCCACCTGATATGGACATAGGGTAGTTTCTACATCGTAGCCAGTACTTTGGTTTATTTGGCCGTATATCCCGCTGTATGACAGTATGTGGAGATCTTTTTTAATATTATTTAAAATCCATGTTTTTGTTTTCTTGTGCTTTCAAAAACATTATTTTACACTTTAATATTTTTTTTTGAAAATTGCTTTAATTTTTAATTTCTCAATTTTTTTCGGGATGAGGCTACATTTTTATACTATTTACACTTTTTCGGGATGGCTACACTTATATAAGACAACAACCAAAAAATTCTGGTTCGGGCTAACTTCAGCGACTTCATTTCTGGTGAGTGTTGCGCTTTTTTTGCTTATTTGGTCTTTTATTCCGGTTCAACATCCAATTTGTTTCGCTTTCTAATTCTACTTCATCCGTATGGAACTGATTAATGTCATCATCGACTGCAGGGCTAGGTGTCGTCCCAAGTTCTGCTCGTGTTTCAACTGCTTTTTTCACTTCTTCATTCTCTTCCTTTAAAATTGTAAATTCTTCTTCCAATTTAGTTGTAAATTCCTTTATTTCTCTTAGTTGTTCACGAAGTGCGGCATTTTCATTCTCGTACCGAAATATATTTCCATTTGAAGTTCTTGGTGATCTTGATAATTTGGAACTTCGTTCAAATGGGTTAAACAATGATTGGCCCACCCCAGAATCTGTTGGGCCTGCCTCCGAAGAGTGTGGATTTGGCAGCATATCTACTGCTGTACCGCCTCGGATATTACATTCCGTATTTGTTGTACTCATTGAAATATTTCATGATTACCATTTATTACGTAAAAGAAAGTAAAAATATTAATTGAAATTTGAAGAATCCCATCTACCTCCGCTGATACTTACGAAATGCCTCTGCGTGATCTACGATTTAACCAAAACATTTGAAAGACTGCTTGGGTTGTCTAAACCACGCGTTAATATATGAAATCGTTTATCTTTTATTTGGCGATTGTAAATCATATTTTCTATAAATTGTGTGCGTTATGGTGGCCTGACATTATCATATATAATATGCTGTACGTTTGTATACGAGTGTTTGCAGACAGACACACACAATAGATATACGTAAACGTAGAATACACACACACACACAAATATATAATATGATTTTAAATTCCAGAATCCAAAAAAGCACAAAAAAAATTGGAATAAAATATGTTGCATCCTACATTATTTATTATCTCGAAACGTTATCATTATGATAATCATAAAGCATACATTCTCTTCTGTATTATAATATTATGTGGAGCTACAATATACATTTTCTGTCATAGTAACAAACAACAGTTGCTGAATTAAATGAGCTTTATTTCGGTATAAATTAAATTTAGGCGTTACTGAATCCATCCAGCAACAGCAACAACAACATCAACAAAAAAATGTTCGTCTTCTTCTGCTTAGATATACTTTTGGTACATCAGATATAAATACATAAATGTTTCATATACCATATAAGAAAATTCTATATTTCTTCTTCTTGTTCAACATCTTATCTACGGGATTTTCCTTCAGCTGATAAACAAATATTTGATACCCATTATAATCTCAAAACAATGTGAAATATATTATTCTTAAATGATTCTCTGCTTTTTTGTGCTTTGGTTGCTTTTGGTACCGCGCTTTGTATATATGAAAGATACGCTGTATCTATAACGGTTTATTTTTAAGATAAAACCTTAATCCACACGTACTTTCAATTGTAATGGAATAAGAAATATAAAACAAAAATTATTTATTTAAACAGAACGAACCCGAAACCCAAATGGTAGATGATTATTAATACCTTTTGTGCTGTTTGCTCAGGCGGTGATGTTCGTTCGGTGTGCTGTGCTTTCTTTTTGTATATATAATACGGATCTATTCTTATATGAATCTAGATTTAATATTTCTTTCCTTTTATTTAATTTCATTTTTGCGAGAAATCTCACACCTCACATTTAAACAATTTCAATGTCGTTTTATGTTACTGCCGCTGTTGTTATTGCTGTGCTGTTACTTGTTACTGCCTTGTTTTGCTGCCTGTTCGATTTTTATATTTCTTTATTTTTATATTCCCACAGTAAATTAAAATCTAATAAAAATAACAGTATTGTCTCATGGAAAATGAGGGAAAATGTCATCATTATACCGTTTAATGGTTATGTCCTTAAATCGGCATAACCGACAATAATGTTCGATCATTCACGAAAATGATTGTAATTTGTAGACGAAATTGCTTTGTAATTGTAATGATGGAATAAATCCTTAAATTATCGTGAACCAAAATTATAAAGTGTCCAGAAGACTCAGCATCTAACTCGCTAAATTTTTTTTGCTTAACAGTTATATTTATTTATTGAATCTTTCAAACATGAAAATCACAATAGCCGTATTTTAATAGCCGCGTTTTTTTATTAGCGCCCGATAGCTGTATCCGGAGCACGCAATTTTCTAAGTCAAAACTTATATTTATAAATCGATAAAAAATATTTTGCTCTATACCTATTTATCGCGAGCCGCTATCGGGAGCACTATCCCTTTCAAATTTTTGTACAACCCTTAAACCATTAGAAAATTAATCTTACAATAAAAATTTAAAATGCAGCAAGATTTTTTTTCCTTTATTAATTACAACTGAGACTGTGCTCAACTAGCAATTTACCTTTCAAATTTAGAAATTTTACATTTCTTAAATAATTCTGATTTGTTGGGGTGAAACCCAATGGTTAGTCCCAAATTAAAATATAATTTTAATTTGACATGATTATTACGTCAAGTAGCCTCGTTCTTTCTTTTTACGATGTTACGGAGAACCTTATTTTGAAACGTCTGTATCATTTTGGCGTTTGTTAACTTAGTACATCCCCATGAGATACCGTAGGTCCATATCGGCTTCAGTGTTTACCGATATAGCAGCAGCTTGTTGTATATTGTAAGCTCAGAGCCTCTACCTATGAGCCAATACATTTTTCTGAGCTTTCTTCTTTTTTCTTTTTGACATGCTCTCACCACTTGAGCTTGGCATCGAGAGTAATGCTCAGATATTTAGCTTTGTTTGCATATGGCACCGGTTGTGAGTTAATTACTATCGGGAGTTGGGAAGCCTTTTGATATGTAAAGTTAATATGCGTGGATTTCGTCTCATTAAGCTTGATTCTCCAGCGCTTAGTCCAGTTACAAATCGCATTGGTAATCGTCTGGAGTCGAAACAAAACCAACCAGCGACAAAAACCATAGTAAAAAGCCAAGCAACAACCGGCAATTTAATTTCAACGCCAAACATCAACCGGCAAAACAGTCAAATTATCGTCCGCTCCGATAACTATCAAATCCATCGAAAAAGCTAAATAACAACCAGCGAAGCTCTCACACAACCAGCATCATTCAACAGTCACTAAACAACCGGCTACAATGGACAACTTACTTGAGAAACAAGAAGTTGTTAGAGGAAAAATAGCTCAATTAGAGAGCAACTACAACAAGGATGGACCATCTCGCAAGACGAGCAAGTATTTGGAGACGAAGATAGAGCAATTGAAAGCTCTACAGAGAAGGTCTTGGATGAAAGACAAGGCAAGCAAGCCATGCAATTCGCCATACAGTACATGCAGCGCGCGATGAATCTAATAATTGAAAGGCATGAAGAACTTTGTATCGAGGCCTCAGACGATGACCATGAGAGACTAGGATACTTCATAAGAGGGGATTATGAAGCATTAAAAGAAAGTTACACAAAGATGACAATCGAAATAACCACCGCGATAGAAGAGACATCAGCTACTAGTGGCACAACATCAGAAATAAAGCTGAGACCGATTGAAATACCCACGTTTTACGGGGACTACATGAAGTGGAGTAGTTTTTCTGAGATATTCAAACGTCTGATAGACCAAAATCAAACGCTGTCAGATACGCATAGAATAAACTATCTCAAAAACCATCTTAGTGGAGCAGCAGCTAAACTAATAGGTCACTTGGAATCTACCGCTGATAACTATCAAATGGCCTGGAGTACCTTAAACAATAGATACAACAACAAACGATTGATCATATCAGCATACCTAAATACGTTATTAAACCAACCATCAATTAATACAGAATCATCAGCCGCAATTAGAAATTTGCACGACACAGTGCATACACGCAATCAGAAGCCTAGGAATAAATATCGAATCCTGGAATTCATTTCTAATTTTCACATTATCGAAGAAATTGGACAATGAAACACGACGATTATATGAAAGTTCGCTCCAGGATCCAACTGAATTTCAGAAAACCGAAGAATTTCTGAAGTTTCTCGAACAACGCTTCAAGTCCTTGGAAGCATCATATAGCCCAAAAATCAACCACAACAACCAAAGCCGCAAGTGGTAAGACAAACCTTTGCCACAACAACCTTACGCGAGATTTGCATCTATTGCCAGATGAACCATGCATTAGACCATTATCCACGGTTTAAGCAGCTGTCAACAACAGATAAAAACCAAATAGTGCTACTGCACCAGCTATGTAGAAGATGCCTATCATCACCACATCAAACATACCATTGCGGCCGAGAGATGAAATGCTCGATCTGTAACGGAATACATCATACTATTTTGCATACAACAAAGCCCAAGATACAAACCACGAGCACGGGAGAAGTAAAAAATTTCAAACTAATAACCAACGTAGATCCCGATAATGAACACGTATTGTAAGCAACAGCTATGGTTAAATCCGCTAATAATAATGGAAGCCACGCAACGTTAAGAGTCCTGATTGACCCAGGATCTCAAGCGACATTCATTACCGAGGAGGCAGTTCAAAAATTGGAACTGAAGGGGCAGAAAGTATATGCCAAAATAGCTGGAGTCGGTAGTCACAACATTGGGGAGGTAAACTAGATGCTTTAGTGTTTCAAAAACTGACGACATTGCTACCAGAACAATGAATACAGACCGAAGGCTGGGAACATCTAAACAGTTTAGAGCATGCAGATCTAAACTACAACACACCGGACTCCATAGACATACTGCTTGGAGCAGATTATTATCCAATGATCGTATTGAGTGATGTTATAAAAGAAAATCCAGAACAACCAATTGCACAAAAAACAGAATTAGGATGGATCGTGTTCGGAAAATTCAAAAGCTCGAGTATACAACATCACCACATCAAATCTATGATATCGTACATAGAATTAGAAAATCAGCTAAAGAGATTTTGGAAAACTGAAGAAGTCCACGTAGAACGGGAACTTACTAGTGATTAGCAAAGATGTGAAGAGCACTTTCAAAAGAACTACAAAAGATTAGAAAATGGTGCATACCAGCTCGCATTACCATTTAAAAGCGACGATTTAATATTAGGCGAATCAAGGAAAAAAGCTACAGCACGCCTTCTTCAAGTGGAAAAGCAACTAAATAAAATCCAACAGATGAAGAATGAATACAGAAGCTTCATGGATGAATACATCAAGTTGGATCATATGATAGAAATGAACCAACGTGATGATGCAGGTAGAAACTATTTTCTACCACACCATGCAGTATTAAAAGATGATAGCTCGACAACCAAGCTCAGAGTAGTCTTCGACACTTCAGCAAAAACGTCGAATGGAATATCGTTAAATGAGCTGCTCCACACTGGCCAAACAATACAACAACCACTCGTAGACATATTGTTACGCTGGAGGAAACATAAGTATGTGTTTAAAACTGGCATTGAAAAGATGTTTAGACAAATAAAACTCAATCCCTCAGATCAAAGTTACCAGTTGATACTATGGAGAAACGACAAAGGCGCAATCATGAGACAGCCTCGGCCACATATCTAGCCACAAGAGTCCCACGTCAGCTAGTGCAAGATGAGGGAGATAAATATCCAGTTGCAAAAAGAGCAGTCGCTGAAGATTTTTATGTCAATGACATACTATCAGGAGCGGAAACCATCAATCAAACTAGGATACTGCAAGAACAACTAGATAAATGTTTGACGCAAGGAGGTTTCAATCTCCTGAAATGGAGCAGCAACAACCAGCAGATACTAGGAAATATAGATACTGAGAATCGAAATGAAAACAACCACACAATCGAAATAGGGGAAACTATTAAAACCCTCGGGATTTTATGGAATCCCACAGAAGACATTTTCCAATTTAAAATCAAACCACTAAATATCGAAACACCTATAACAAAGCGAAAAGTGCTATCCGAAACTTCCAAACTATTTGACCCCATAGGATGGCTGGCACTGGTTATAATAAAAGCAAAAATATGCATGCAACAACTATGGACATTAGGAACAATTGGGACACACAAGTGCCGGCCGAATTAGAAGCAACATGGATTCGCTATGCTACTCAATTGCAGACGTTAGAAGAAATAAAGTTGCAAAGATGGTTAAACCACAACACAGACAACACAGGCGAGTTACACGGCTTCTGTGATGCATCAGAAGACGCATATGCAGCAGTAATTTACTACAAATCTAAGATGACAAACAACCAAAGCAAAGTAATTTTAGTCACTGCTAAAACAAAGGTTGCGCCGTTAAAATCCAAATTAACCATCCCCAGATTGGAATTATGTGCAGCTGTATTACTATCAAAATTAATCAAGAAAACGAAGAAGCGTTACAAGAACCGGATATCAAAAGATTTGCATGGACGGATTCAATGATAACGTTGGCATGGGTTAGAGGCAAACCTATTAGATTTAAAACGTACGTTGCAAACTGGATAGTAGAAATCCAATCTATATTGTCTCCGGTGCAATGGGTCTACGTGAAATCCGAAGAAAATCCAGCGGATTGTGCATCAAGAATATTGTATCCCACCAGCTTAATATCTTACCCTCTCTGGTGGAACGGACCAAGCTGGCTCAAAAACTCTTTCGAATATGCCTTACAACCACAAGTTGAGGAAACCACAGAAGAGTCCAGGAACGAAGTATGTGCATTCACTACCACAACTAAAGAAGAAAACGTCATAGTGACTTTGATAGAACGATGTTCATCGTTCACAAAAGCAATAAGGAGCATCGCTTATGTTCTTAGGTTTACAAAAAGAACAGCTAAATCATCACCAAGGTATCTGACGACCAAAGAACTTCATGACAGTTTGAGTTTAGCCTTAAAGGTAACACAAGAGTCTTGCTTAGGAGTACTTGATAAACACCATGGAAAACATAGCGAATCAAAACTCCGTACCCTTAATCCGGAAATAGGCAAAGATGGATTGCTCAACATCCAATAATTATTCCTTATAAGGGTCGTTTCACAACGCTGCTGATAGACTATGATGACGTTGCACGGAAACCCTCACGCTAGCTTTCATTCGCCATAAATATTGGATAATAAAGGGTCCACTAGCAGTAAAAACTTTCATCAATAAATGTATAGTTTGCTACAAACATCAATCACGGATGCTGGGCCAACTGATAGGAGATCTTCCAGCCGCAAGAGTGACTCCAACAAGACCATTCACCCATACAGGAGTGGATTAAGCTACAAAGGTATTTAGCGGTCTTCGTCTGTTTTGCAATAAAAGCCGTTCACTTAGAAGTAGTAAGCAACTTGTCAGCTGAAGCTTTTCTTGCAGCGTTTAGACGTTTTACAGCACGTCGAGGTAATTGTTCGGACCTCTATAGCGACTGTGGTTCTAACTTTATAGGGGCTTCAAAACTTATGAAAAACGATCTGAGTGTTGCACTGAAACAACTACCAGAAAAGGTCGCAGAACAACTTGCAAAGGATGGCACCCAATGGCATTATATACAAGGTTATCCAATTCAAGCTTGATAAAGTAAACTTAAAAAAAACACACAAAATATTCGGAATGTATTGTAATTTTTATTTCATTTTACAGATTGATCCTTGCCATTTTTAGTTAAACAAGATATCATTCAAATGTCCTCCACGGGACTTCTTACAGGCCTTGATTCTTTTGCGGTAATTTTCAATGACTTTTCGGCACATTTCGGGCGGTATCTCGGCCATTACCTTACGAATATTAGTTTTCAATTCGTCAAGAGTTTGAGGATTGTTTGCGTAAACACGATTTTTCGCGTAGCCCCACAAAAAGAAATCCAAAGGCGTTAAATCACAGGATCTTGGAGGCCAATTGACATCAGCCAATCGCGAAATCAAACGTCCAGGAAATTTCTCTTGCAAAAGATCTCGATTTGCTCGTGTTACGTGACTGGTTGCTCCATCCTGCTGGAACCACATATCGTCAAGATCATAATCTTCGATTTTCGTAAAAAAATAATCGGTTAACATGCGGCCATAGCGCTCAGAATTGACGGTAACGGTTCGTCCATGGTTGTTCTCAAAAAAATACGGCCCAATCACACCACCAGACCACAATGCGCACCAAACAGTGACTTTTTCCGGGTGTAATGGCTTCTCTACAATCAATTGTGGATTTTCTGAGCCCCAAATTCTAGTTTTGCTTATTAACGTATCCACCAAGCGAAAAATGAGCTTCATCACTGAAGAAAATTTTGTTCGAAAATCAGCATCGACGGCCTGTTTTTCCAACACCCAATTTGCGTATGTTCTTCGTTGTCCATGGTCAGCAGGCTTTAGCTCTTGTATCAAATGGACTTTATACGGATGAAGATGCAAATCCAGATGCAAAATGCGCCATAATGAGCCATAAGATAGGCCTAAATGTTGAGCTCGACGAGGAATTGACAAATTTGGATCTTCTTCCACACTTTCAGCTACAGAAGCGATATTTTCAGCATTGCAAATGTTTCGATGATGCACAGACCTTACAATATCAGTAACAGATCCAGTTTGTTCAAATTTATTCACTGTATTCAATATGGTTTGCTTTGTAGGACGATTATGACGACCATAATCTGCTCGTAAAGCGCGAAATGTGGATACGGCAAAATCACTATTTTTATTTTAACGCGTTGGTCGATTGTTAAATGCTCCATATTCTTAAATGGCAGAATGTCAACTAAATAAATGACAGCGTACTTGACGTTTATCTTTGACAGATGTCGGTATACAGATTTCTACTTTATCAACCTCGAATTGGATAACCCGTTACCACCAAGGGCACCGCATATGGGTGGACTATGGGAAGCGGCAGTTAAATCCGTCAAGTATCTCCTATACGTAGAATAATTGGAGAACAACATCTCTAACATTTGAGGAGATGACAACAATTGTTTGTCGAATAGAAGCTTGTCTCAACTCACGGCCTCCTTCTCCCACTATCATCAGATCCCAATGACTTCACAGCTTTAACACCCGGACATTTCCTTATAGATGAACCACTGCGCACGATGCCAGAACCAAGCCATTTAAATCAAAACTTTAGCCATTTAGCACGATGGAGACTTCTACAGAAAATAACGCAAGAATTCTGGAAGATCTGGCTAACTGAATACATACTATCGTTAGAGAAGCGAAGCAAATGGAACAAAACAGAACCGAATAAAGCGAAAGAAGAGCTAGTACTCATTAAGGATGATGATTTGCCTCCAGGAAGGTGGCCTCTAGGAAGGATCCATGAGGTACATAGTGGTAACGATGGTTTTGTTAGAACCGTAACAGTAAAGAACACCAACGGAGGATTACTCAAAAGGCCAATTACAAAGATCAGCCGTCTGCCGATTGAGGGCGATGGACAGTGCAAGAAGGTGCTTTCGTCAGAGGAAACCCAAATAGATGCAGTTGAACCCAACGACCACGCAAAACAGCATAAACGGGTGACAAGAGCAAGCACCAAGTCCAAGCTGTTGCTTCACACAATCGTATTAATCTGCGCATTAGGACTAGTAGCAGCAGAAATTCCAACCAGATACAATATATCGAGATTCTCTGCTCATCCCGGAATCTACTTTGATAAAATTGGTCAAGCAGTCTAATCAACGGAGAATGGAGGATCATAACCTATTATAACCTCACCTCCTATTGGGCAGAACTAAATCATTTTGCGAACGCTGCTCGTCAACTAGACAGCTTTTGTTCGAATAGATCGCTTATACAACCAGTACACACGGATACGTTTAAGTACTGTGAAGCCATTGTTCCACAAATAAAGGCACTTCATGTAGAATTAGATGAACAAAACGGAGTACTAAATGCCTTAGGCGGAAATAAAATCACCCGCAGAAGAAGGGCGCCTTTCGATTTTGTAGGTACAATTGCCAACGAACTATTCGGGGTGGTGCTAGATCAAAGAGATGCGAAAATCTACAAGGAAAGCATAGAAAAATTAAATGCTAACCAGCAGCACCAAAACGAATTATTACAAAACCAAATGTCCATATTAGAGTCAACTATTAACGTCATGAAACACACCCATGAGGAAACAACACAGAAATTCTAGGCATACAACCAAATTCTAACAACCATCCTGTTCCATGAAGAATTTACCGACCTTGCAATACACACTATGCTGGAGATGATGAAACTACGAAACTTTCAAACTGCAATAATCAGCACCATCATTGAAGTCCATCAAGGCACCATCGATCCTTTGATCCTAACTCCACATCAACTTCAGGATCAAGTCAACCAAATCATTCCTAACTTGAAACCAAGTCAGTCTATGCCATACCGAAGCGAGAATATAGCCGCCATCTATAAAATAGCCACCGTCAAAACTATACAAATTGAGGCAACAATCATATTCGAGATCAAAATTCCACTAGTGGAGAGGACTCGATTCAACATATACCACGCAATGGCAATCCCAACGATTCATCAGCAAGACTACATATACATCAATCATCTTCGAGTTATTTGTTGATTGCGATACAGAACAGTCAATATATACGTCTCTCTTCCGAAGAACTGAATACTTGTACCAACCTCAATAGCGAATACCTTTGTGATATACATCAACCACTGAATGCGTATCAGTCAGATACAAGCAGCTGTGAGATGCAACTTTTCCAGCAAACTAGGACCGTGCCAACTAGTTGTGAAATCCAATATGAAAAATATATACATCTTGCAATTCCGTTTCTACTGAAAAATATTTTTCAATTACTAAAATTGTCTTCATTCAAATATATTAACGACGCACCCTGACACACTTGTATCTTTCATTCGCGACTCAAAGAAATCGATATGAAGTAGATCAAGAGGCCAAACCACGATCATTGGTAACAAAAAACCCACTTCCGTTTGCTTATTTTTTTAATATTATATATTTTTTATTAATACAATTGTTTCTAAATATTTATCATTTTTATTATATTCATTATAAAATATAATATTTCTAACTATAAAATATAAAATTACATTTAAAGATTATTTTTTAAAAACAATGAAAAATTAATTTAAAAATAAAATATTTTTTTTTAATTTTAGTAAATCGCATTCAAAATAATTTGCTAACTACGTATTGGTGTTTCATAATTATGATGATGCGGGATTTTTGTAATTTCGCTGCGATTTTAATTTTTAATCAAAAAGAATTCGAAAAAAAAAATATTTTGTTTATATTGTTTTTAATAAAATACTGGGTGATTTTAAAAATACGACAACAGTTTATATAATAAAGATATATAGAATTTATATAAGTGACTTTTAAAACGACGTGTTATTTAATTTTCTTTGCTATGTATGTATATAATTTATTGTAATCAATTGGTTTTATTTTTGTTAACTATTTGCAATTTATTTTGTATGTAGAGTTACTCGTCACAGATAAGCATATACAGATCATTAAATGATCTGTATGTCCTTATCTGTGGTGTAGTACATCAAGATTTTTCGAAGCGGGTAAACATCGAATTTTCAATTTTTAGAAATCCCTGAGATTTTCAAATAATTAAATTTTGTTCGTAGAATTGAAAATTTAAAAACAATTTCTTTCGTCCAGGGAAAATCAACGGTTTATTTTGTCCGTTTTATAATAATTTATAATAAATTGATTAATTGGCACAGGCAAGATAAAATAATGGATTGGATTTTTTAATGTTCTTCGACAAACGGGCGAATAAATCGAAAAGGGCGGAGACATTCATACAACTCTTTTGTGACAATTCCTAACAATGATGAGCCAGGTGTTCACACCATGGCACAATAATTTATTTTTAAACATAATTAAAAATGAGTATACATTTTGTGCGTGTGATTGTGACGATAAATAATTGAATGGAAAGTCTGGAAAAATCTCTCTCATACAAATTATATAAAAATGTAAGAAACAAATAAAACGAAAAAATTAAATTAAATTCCCATAACCCCGATTGTAAATTAC
Source organism: Nephrotoma guestfalica (assembly GCA_963691935.1). Classification (NCBI taxonomy): domain Eukaryota; kingdom Metazoa; phylum Arthropoda; class Insecta; order Diptera; family Tipulidae; genus Nephrotoma; species Nephrotoma guestfalica. Next base: position 249,327,579 of record OY829914.1, read on the forward strand.
ATAATTAGCACAAAATCGTAATTACATAATGGCAGTATGTAAATTAAAAATAATTATTTATTTTTGACTAAGCGAACCAACGTTTAAATTTATATAGAATGAAAAAAAAATGTATATTTATGCGAGTGTTACTAATAATACGTCTTCTTACTAATTGTGTGCGACATCATGTGTTTCGTAGCGGTAATACAAAATTATTTTTGTTAACATTTCGTGCAAATTATATCTTAAATTTAATTAATATTACATAATTATAACAATTAATAAAATATAAAATATAAATTATAAAATAAATTCGGACTCAAGACTTGGTCTTAATACAAAAAAAAAACTATAATAAAAAATATGGAACAAAATAAAATGGAAGTTTAACGTGGAATCACCAAAAATTTTATTTAGGTTAGGATGCGTCTGGTTTTGTTTAGGCCCCGTTTAATCTTTAAACAATTCGACGTAATTTGCTGGGAATAACCCGTACGTACCGTCTGGTGCTAACCCTTGCCACCATCCCTCATCGATTTGATCGATATGTGTAATTATGTCGCCTGGGTCGAAAGTAATCTCCGATTCGTCGGCTGCAAATGAGAATAACAAAAAAAGCCCGATTCAGTATGTGCCCAAAAAATAGTATTAAATATAAAAATTTTAAAAAAATGTAATGACCCCGACGTGATTTGAACACGCAACCTTCTGATCTGGAGTCAGACGCGCTACCGTTGCGCCACGGAGTCATATACACTCAACAACATTATATTGGTATAAAATATAAATACCTGCTTGATAATCGTATAGAGCCCGAGCCCTAAGCCCCGGGTCGCCCATCATATCATCCATTAATAATCCATCTTCATTTATCAACTGTTCCTCATTCGTCCGATGTAAATCTATAACACGTTTATCACTTCCAACCACAGTTTGAGTTTCTTCTATTGGTGTGGCCGCCTGACTATTCACCGACTTCGTGTGAGGCGATCGTTTAATCGTTGAATAGAGTGCCTCATTTTGGTCCTCATTTTGTTGATCATCATAACCATAATCTTCATTATGTTGTGGTTCGGGTGCAAACGTATGATTTCGACCATTTTGATGGTCTGGTTCTTGATGCGTTACAAGTACCGGCGATGCGGGTAACGTTACTTTAGTCGGGCTTTCGATTTCATTGGGTACTTCTTCCGTTTTCGGGGATCCTAATTCGCTCGACTGTGGTTGTCCCTGATTATTAAGCGTATTGATTCGTTGGGCTATAGAATTTCGTGCCGGTTTCGCTGGCGCTGAACTTCGTACTTGTGTTTGCATTTGCCCACTAGCCGAATTCTGAGAAAATATCGCTTTTGCTGCACCAACTCGTCCGCCAATTAATTCTTTTGCCTCCTGATTTCGTTGTTGTCGCATTAGTTCGGCTTGCGTCATACCACGCGAGACTTCCGGTTCCGGTGCTATTAAGGTCGGACTAAGCGGTGTTATCGGACTGTAAAGAAAATAATAATAATGTGGTACACATAAGATCTTTTCACACATAAATAGCGGATTATCTGCTGTAAGATGAACATAAATACGTAAGAAAACAATAAGATATAAGACAATAGAATTTCATGAAAAATAAAAGATCATTTACCTTTTTACAGGTGAATTTAGTTCGTTAGATGATTTTGATAAATTTTCTACGTTACGTCGTTCTCTTTCTGCATACTCTTTTTGTTCGCGTGCTCTTCTTTCCTCTTCGACCTTCACCAGTTCATGTTTCTTGCGTTCTCGTTCCAAATCGACGCGTCGCTTTTCTTCTTCCTCCTCTTTCTTCCAAAAATTATCACGATCCATAGCGTTAATTTCTTTTGTTGGATTAACCCGCGAGTATGCTGTTCCGATTGGTGCTTTTTGTACATCAGCATTACCTGTGGTATGCTTGTGTTCCTTAAAACTAAATGCTGAACCGACACCCGATACTTTTTTAAGAATTAGTTCGGTTTCAACTTCATCTTCGAGGCGGGCATTTATAGTGAGATGAGCTCCTTTCAAGATATTTTGTACATCTCGAATGTGATTGGCGCATGTACCTTTCCGAACGGTTGGGGCGCCTTCACCCTACAAGTAATGAAATAGTATTTCCTGCTTAAGTTATAACGTACAAATAATTTTTAGAATTTCCGGCCAATATTTTTAGATTGATCATCATCAGAATACATTAAATCTTAATGCCATTAAATTGTTAAATGATGATAAATTAACAGAATTTTGTAACATGCCCATGAGTTCACTTTATATACAAAAATAGAAAATTTGTCGGCGATAAAATTCTGATGTATATTTATTTTAGGCCTTCCAATCGGTTCATGAACGAGCGACATAAAAATGAATTTCTATGTATAAAAAAATCAAAACGCAATTCATAACTCGCTTATCTTATCTAAGTACAGTGCCCAGCCGATAAGACCCGATCCAAGAAATTATAAAGTAAACAACGTACATGAATCATATCCAAAATTAACAACATTCTTGAACCCACCTGCCAATTAATTAAGACAAATTTCGTTAAACTCGTCTTGGGATCCTCGACCCGCACAAACGCGTACATTATCTTGCTGCTATTCAAATCCTCGGCTAACTCTTCTAGGCCACCATCTCCAGTTCCGATCACTTTGAGATCGTTCGTTTGGCCCTCATAACCATATAACGCCCTAAAATAATGTAACGAATTACTGTATGCCGCCGTATACATCTAGCCATTACATCCATACCAATTCGTATCCGTTTTATCATCGATCACATCGCCCCAGGCCGCAACAATTTTATCACGATTCTTTTCCAAATTTATCGACATTTTTGGTCACACACCGCACACAGAAGATTCACACACAACACAGCACACAACCAAATTCGGTATCTTAACTTAACCAAAAAAAACCTCTTTAAAAATTCAATTTTCACTTATTTAAATAAACATAAATAATAATTATATTAAGACGAATAAATTAATTTTAATGTAAAATCTTGCATATCAAAATATTTTTTTTCTGATGCACCCCCTCCGATCGGACAGAAAAAACACAAAACAAATCCAAAAATGGTACACAACAAATCGAATGAATTAGAAACACTTTTAATATAGAAAAAACTACAAGTTGTTTGTAATAAGACGATTAATTAAGGAATGAATAGTTGTTTAAATATCTTAACAATAATTTTTTTTTATTCTCTTTTGATATTTCATGAAATTATTGTGCGGTGTAAATTAAATTAATTTCTTCGTTTTCTTTTACTTCTTTTTCGAGACAATATTTTGACGTACGGATTTGACAGGTTGTTGTTGAGGTGAATAAAAGTTACTGTTTTTATTTACCACGCCTCTACACTGTTGTGAAGTATTTTAAAGTTTTCAATAATTTGTGCTTGAAGTAATTTACGTTAGATGGGGGACATAAATAAATTTAAATTTACGAGTGTAAATAGAATATAGAAGTGTAAAATGCAGGCTCTTTTTTCAAACTTTAAATATACTTCAGTTGGGAAGATGACATTTCAAATTTACATTTTGTGTTGCAATCAGTTTTTAGAACATTTTTAAATAGATAAATGTAAAAGTTTAGTCTAAAATAGACAGGCTAACAGGTTCATTCAATAGTAAACGAATTGTGTGTGTAAACAATGATAATTAAAGTGCAGTGAAACTATTAATGAAGAAACATTAAGGATTCAAAAACTATGGTAAAATAATGTTAGTATCTTGTTGTGCGATTCATAAACACTAAATAAATAAATATGACCTGACCGATTGGCAGTACTCAGTTCAATTGGTGGACGCCACTCATTCCCCTGCTAGGTGAATCAATGTATTGTGGGAGGAATCAATGTATCGTGGTTTCGGTTGAGGGACATATCGTTTGATCATGTTGGCAATGGTTTAGATAATACTGGTTCGTATGCACCCCGAACTCCTCGTTAGCTGTGAAAGTATGCTTTAGACGGTCGATTAAAATAACCTCGTTGCATTCGTAATTTAAAACATTTACGCTCAGGCTCTTCGCTAATAAACGTTCTATGCCTTCCATGCTTTGATGTTGGTGTTAGTTTCGGAAGTTCCGATGAGGTTTTTGCAACACTTCATAAGGTGTTTGCGTTTTCGCTGAACTATGGTAACTGTGTTACCATAGTTAACTTCTGCTGGTGATGTCTTAATATCTTTAATCGCGGTTCGTAGACCAAACGTTACAATGAGAAAACGATCTATTCGTTCGAGCTGAGGTTGATTTCTTCCACAAGTGTGCGATTGTGGCGATGAACCTTATTTTACTAGTAATTTCTTCAGGACCGCCAAACGTATCTTCTGATTATCAATTTTGTAGTATGACATACGCCTGGATGAACCATTTGATGTGCCAATCGAGTGACGATTTGTTTGAATCATTATTTCATGAAGTGTCACAGATCATCTTTCAAAATATTTTAAATTAAGAGATGTTTGAATATTGCCTTTTAACATTGCTTGTAACTCGTTGCCACTGCCATTGCTTTAGTCGTTAGATAGCTATTCATAAGTAGAATTGGTTAATCACCTAGCTTTGCATAATAAATCGGCTGTAATATTTTCATTCCCTCTAATATGTTGGATTGTATGTCCGTAAGATCCTTTGCATTTGTTGGGGATTTCCCTTGAAGATGTGGTTAAATTAAGTATTGAAGGTGATAAAAAAAGCTTCGAAAGGCAAACTAACGCAGGGCGGGAATGAATCCGCTCGATCGCAAAAAAACACTTACTAATCACAGGAATACCGGATCAACTGGTCTCATATTTGCCTCGGCCGTACCCGTACTGCCTTCCCTTTCATGACTCCTGGCACTATTCGTTCAGACGTCCACTACGTAGACATCCTTCCTCTCTCTTCCTTCTCAAGACTGCATGTACATATATATGTACTATGCTCAATCCAGTCAGGTTTATGTGCAACATGGTCTAATATATTGTCAAGCATGACCTTTTCCACCGCAGATGTTTGCCGATTTGTTTCTTCCAAAAAAATCATTGCAATCGAATATCGTGTGGATATCATCCTGCTACTCTGGGCAATATCGATATTGTGGATTATCAATTTAACAATTCTATGAATGTAAACCCCATAATATTAAATCAAAAACTGGTATAGATGTAAATTTTCTCTTGTTCGCGACCTCCCATCTACGCTCTCAAGTCTCAAAAACTCCGTTCTAGTTCTGATATTTGCTTCACTGCACGCCAACTTCACTGCTTATCCGACAGATGTTCTAGCATCATTATTTCTATGGAGATTATACAAGCAACAACTAAGGCCGCCACTGGTGTGCGCATGCCACAGGTTTTCTCTTTTCGGCAAGCATAATAGTCTTGGTTTTTGAGATTGCTAACTGCTGCTAGCCATGTTCTTCCATCTAAGCGTTGACCCTCCTCATCATTTTATCTAGCTCGCACTGAGTTTACTCTCCTCGTCATTTTATTTATATTCGCCACTACTGCTATGATGTTTCTGATATAATCCCGAATCCCGCTTTTAAGTATTGCAGGCATTGTTAAAGACATTCGTTATATTCAAGGCAACCATAAACTCAATTGGCCTTGCCTGGTGGTCGATCGTTTTTACTCTCTCGATAGCGTTACTACCTTCCGTAATAGCGTTAAAGGGTAGAGTGCCTCTTTCGCGCCCCTTTCGCCCTCCTAAGTAAAGAGATGTGGTCTTTCGATGAATATATCTGACGATTTCTGAACAACTGTATTTTCCTCAGCATGGCCGAGTCATTAGCTCGTTGTACCAGTCACAAAATGCTATCAACCGCGGGCTCGAAACTTGGTCTTGTTGAGCTCTCTTGTACTGTTATAGAGCTGCTGGTAAGGTTTGTGCTCAAAAATTCGGTTACTCATTCAGCAACCAGCATAGAGTTGGATAAATCGAACAACCAGTGATACTTGGACTTCTTACACACACGTGCCCATTGCAAGAGGCGTGTGACCCGGTATGTTAATTCTGGGGAGCCAGCCACCGATATTGCAGCAATGTTTCAAATTTTCGCTTAACTTCCGTCTGCAGCATGGTTTGATTTCTGCTCGTTGTCACCTAGGTTAACCTATGCATGCAACACTTTTATGTCCGTGCTCCTTTTTTTCCAACAGAACTAATACAGGACTTTCGTTTAGCTCGATAACCGTTTTTTCTGGCTCCGCCTATCTGAACCAAACAGAGAAATTTTTATATCTATATGCTCACCTCCTCACCGCAATCTCGTTCGACTGCTGTCTCTACTTCAGTTGCCTGTATTCAGTTGTAAGATTATCTTTGTTTGTGTTCTCGTGTATGTATATCAACCCAGCTCCAGAAGCGCCCTACCATCTACCACCGTTTTACGAATTTGTTGGATCTCCACCTCATAATCATTCGGGCAGATGCTACTCCAAATAATCCTTAGAATATATTAATACATTTAATTTGCGGGATGTTTAATCACAATGGCGAAAGAATCCAATGAACTGCATGTGCAGGCTCCTGCATGCACGTTCCCGCGTTATGTTCAACTCCTCTATCCTTCTTTGTTGTCTCTGGTGTTTGTAAACAACCGTAGACCAAGTTATTTGTTTCCCCATCCGCACTTCTGGACTGAATCCGGCCTCTTTCAGATTCATTCATCGAACCAAAATTCCGATCTCTCTTTGCTGCTTAGGGACTCTTCATCAGCCTCATTTTCAATTTTCCTATAGGGTACCATATCATCTAGCACCTCTCCGTCTTCGGCCTATCATCTGAGTAGATGCATATTTGGTGGAACGCCTTGCCAAATCTATGTTCGAAAGGATTCGCCGATGTATAAATTCCTTGTAAAGTACTGCGTGTACGGTATTGGGTAATACATGGACGCCATGAAACTTCTTGTTTTAGATCCATGAAGCTTCCATTGCTGTTTCATGGTCTATTGACCAATAATCTTCTTGACCAACCGAATACAGACCTGTCATTTCAATGCGATTCAATCGATGATCGTTATTTTAACTGGGCGAGTTAGTTGTTAAATTCGTGCAGCAACTTCACCAATATTCCAGTTGCATCAAAAGTTTTAAGATTTTGTTAGTTTATTTACGATCGCTGTATGATCGATCAAAGAACGCCGTTTCAACTCAAATCGCATTTGATCGCTCAAAACTAAGACATCAGCCCCCGTATCGATAAGGAACCATTACGTACATTTTCGATCGAAAAAGGAAAGCCATGTGGATGATCCACCGAAATACAAGCGACAGTAGGTGCGTGCCATTTCAAATAATTTCTGCTCTACGATAGCGACGCCAAGCTACGGTTTCTTGGTTCACATTCAGGCCGAAATGTATCATGATCATGTTGTGTCAACAGTTTCATCAAGTTTTAATAAACGATTAATCTCGATATTAAATTGCTCCATATCGTACCATGAGCTATTCATCCCTATTTTGTCGCGGCTAGTATGCTTTCAGATGGTTGATCCGAATTAGTTCTTTAATTATACCGTGTGGTGCTATAAATGCGACACGTGCTTGATCTGGTAACTGTTGTGCCCAAAAACTTTTATTAGCCTCAATGCTCATTGTATTTCGGCAAAGTGTCGCATTTCATAATGTAACTGGCCTTGAAGAAAGTCTCCAAACGGATATTCTGATAATAAAAGGTTTAATCGCCGTAGGTTACTAACCGAAAAATATGTAATGGATTCCCGTTTAATATAATCATAACGATGTTCTTCTGAAGCCTTGATGACTTCAGCTATTTGCGGTATCAAGGTAGGATCAGTGAAGCCAATACAGTATTAAGTTTTTTAAGACCTGTTCATTACCAATCACCGGTATAAAAAAGCATTATCATGACTACTCGCGACAGCGGCCTGAAGCTCCAATCTTGGTACTAAAATTAATTTTAAAGATGCCTCTCGAGTTTTTGGCTATCACACCATCGCCAACTTCGTCGTTTCATTCATGGCTTCAACTGCCTTCAGGCCTCGATGAAAATCAAGTTTGAAGATATAAATATCATTTATTGTATTCCAATGCTGCTATCTTTCTACATCATGGTTGGAGTCGTTAATATTTAATTTTAATATTATTTGAATTACAAAACCTCATTTTAACTTCTTCAGAATTTTTAATCCAATTTATAATTTTGAAACTACCTGCTTTTAATATTTTCGTAAATTTAGAAATTATTTCTAAAGCCTCATCAGAGTTGTCTTTGATATCCAGATAATAATCATCAAAACGGTATCTTTGCAAATCACCAGAATTTTATCTTCGCCACCGAAATCATTACCAATCATAATCCGAAATGAAGGAAAATCCTCACTTCCTATCTGGATTAGGTCAAACATTTTTTTAGATCACCGCTGAATCCTATTAGTTGTTTCGAAAATTTCATAAAATCCTTGTATTATTGAATTCACCTTTTTGTGGATAAAATTTTAATGTATTTCATTACAATGAATCGTTGCCATCTGCTTACTATTTGGTAAATTTGGTCTAAGTCATACCGCCACTGTAAATGATTCTCATATCGGTGTCCTACAGACTTTCGTGTTTCTTACAGGATTTGATCGGCCCCTTGCCAAATGTATACTTTACCATGAAGTAGCGACGCTAATTTGTTTTAGGTGCGAGTTCCCTGGATACTGCTGAAAGACTATTTTGAAGAAATTTAGGCTACGCCATTTTAAATTTTTCAGTCTGTAAGCCAATTTTAAGGGAATATTTTATCCAATCAGACACTTTGATACTTGGAAATGATAGACATAAATTATCAACTATAAGGATATTTGTCTTTGATTATTCACAACAGAATATCAGTTGTTCTATATTTATGCATAGGCACACATTGTTGCAATTTTAATGTCCTTATAACTTTAAGAAATGCCATTAAAGGTATTATTATACGCAAGAACTGGTTCTTCAGCATTTTTGTCTAGTCGATGAAGAAATGGACATATACATTTTTCTTTTATTTCTGTTTGAGATTGATAGTGAATTTGCTTCTTCGTCAGAGTCTTAATTTTTGAGAAAAGATTTCAGCCACTGATTTATCTTTGATCAGTGGAAGACATGTGGGTGTTGAATTCGGATCTTGGTGAGCTGTTAGTTTCATTATTCAGTTCGCTTATCCCAATTTGTTACTCGATTTCCAAGATGTTTCCGTGAGTGGATTTCGATTTCTAATGTTTGCTGTTACAACATCACCTATTGGTGTTGTTGCTGAAAATAAGTCGACACCTAGGAAAATATGTCGAAACCTGATTGACGATGGTTTTGAGTTTTTGACATGTTATTCGAAGTTTCAGTAGCTCTATTTTTTATAGCCGTTGGTTTTACACCGGAAAGAGATTTCGATGTTATAAAGTAACTGTTTCCTAGATCTAACCTTAAAATGTTGTTTGTGCCTCTCTTCCGAAGAGAAGAGTGTTTGATGCTGATTTTCTGGACCCAAAACCAAATGAATAAATCAAATAATTGTTCAAGTGCTGATGAACCACAGTCCTGATTTTTGTTGTTTTTCGAAACAAGTCGCAGTAATTCCACAAAATGATACTAATCATGCTTAAGAGAGAAAATCTCGAATCCATTGTCTTGCGTTTTTTGTTTGCCCAATAAAAGTTTATTTTATTTTATAAGTTTAATCCGTGCGACCACCACATTTTGCCAATACTTACTTCATTGGAGTTATAAAAACGTTACAATTAAAGAAAATTAACAGCAAAGGGTTTGAATTTATGTTTCGAAACATACACACTTGTCCTAGACAGATGTTGTTCTAAATGCGACGGCCTTAGCAGAATGGGAAGTAAGACGTTTTAGTGGGTATTATGTATTTGAATCAACGTACTTTAGTGAGTTCATTTCCGGTGCAAATGCCCCTTAATGATGAAAATCGTATATATGCGGCAATAAATTCTTTCCTTGTTTGGCCACTAGCTATCTTGATATGAAAATCTTTACTCATGCAGCAAGCAAAAGTGGATAATATACACCTCTTTAATGTTTATATTAAGCACAGTCTACTTCAGTTATCTTAAGAGGCATGGGGTCGTTACTCGTTCTCGTCGCAGTTACGTAATTAACTGCTGATTCTTACTCTAACTATATATCTACAGCAATTTACACATTTGTGGATTATGTACCATCTGCATGCTATAGGAAGCGATAAGAGCCGACAACAATAAAGCCGCCAAGGCTCCTGAGTTGGAAATCTTTAAACGCAACTTTTGCCAGATGGTCGCATCCGTTTCCAATATTTCTGAAACATAACAAACATTTCAGCATAGAAATGTGAAAACGGTGCTTTAGTGGTGGATCCATATGTGTAGGCCGACTTACTGGCAAACGCCTTCACATCGAATCTTAGTTGTCCTCGATAGAGTTACGCCTCCTCAATTTTGTCTTGTGGTTTCAAAATGAAGCCTATCAACAACTCGGAGCAAATTGTCTTCAGAAACCTGAAATAAGGCCACCGATCACTTGACCTATGTCACCGAGAATTGAATCTCGCCCTAGAACAACAAGGAGATGCCTTTGCAATCGCTTTGGATATATCCAAGGCTTTTGACAAGATTTGGCTTTCAAATTTTATTTCTAAACTTGGGACTTACATAAATTGCCGATAGTTACAATTTACTTGACTATTCGATTATACTCTCCTACCCCCTTAGAGATGCATTAAAAAAGATGACCGCCATATAAAGGTGATGCTCTATAATACGTACAAAATTATGCTGGTTTGGTTAACCTGGATTACATGGTCAACATAAATTACATTGTCTACAAAATTGTTACTACTAAGAATATAGTCAACGCATAACATCTTGTAACGGATCTTTCAATAATGACACTCGATTTTTAAATGTAAATACAAGTTGTGTTTAAAATATTCGCTCAATTTTTTTTTATTTGAAAGAATTTTTTATGGCATTAAGTGTGGAATATAATGTCATTCAAATGTCAGCCGCGGCTGTACTTGGTAACACGTTTTCGGGAGGTCCAATTTTTGATGACTATCGCATAACTCTGGTTCAGTTGAGATTTAAGATAGCCCCAAAGAAAGAAGTTTAAAGGGGTTAAATTGCGCGATCTCTGTGGCCAGTTTAAGTCGCCGCCGCGTGAGATAACCGTGCCCTCAAATCGCTCGTGCAGAATGTCCATCGTGGCATGCGCAATGTGACACGTAGGACCGTCATGTTGGCACCGCATGTCGGCGATGTTCATATCAGCCAGTTTAGGTCATAAAAAGTTACCTATCATCGATCTGTGCTCGTCGTTGATGGTTATGGCAATGCCAGTTTCGTTTTAGGAGAGGTGCGGACCGATGATTCCACCAAACCAAAATTCGTACAAAGCAATGACTTTCTCGGGATGTATTTGGTGTTGGTGAATCTCGTGTGGATTGGTAACGCCCCAAATCCAACCCAAATTGTCGCTGATGATTTTTTGAATGATGAAGATGATTTTTTTGGGCGAAATTTGGGTCAACTTCCAACTGCTCCATAGCTCAATCAGCGAATACACGCCGTGGTTGTTCCTGCGTCACTTGGATTTTATATAGGTGCACATCCAGGTACCGAAGCAAAATTCGCCAAGTCCTTGTGTACGACGTGAAATTGTCTACCTCAGATTTTCCCGTACACTCTCAAACACAGGAGCGATGTTTTCAGCAGTTCTTGCGTTTCGGTTACGTATACGAGTATTGGCTTATTTATCAAACCGACGGTCTCAAATTTGACCACCAAAGGTCGAATAGTCGACTCGGCCGGACGGTTGTGGTGAGGTTAAAAATCATGTAATGCGCGGTACGTTTCGCGAATGGTGCAATGATTTTAAATATAAAATTTGATGATTTGCACACGTTGTTTAATACTATCACCTTCCATGATGATTTGACATACACTACTGAACAATTCACAACAAACTTGACAGACGTTGCTTTAACAACATGGCTCAAGGGCATTGAAAAACCCATTGTTCAACTGTTCTCAGTGTTTTACCACCACCAATAATTGTTTTATGTTTTACTACATAAAACAACAATTATTGGTGGTGGTAAAACACTCAACGAGAAAAGTCGTTAAACGATCTCAACCGATGACTTCAAAAATTGCTACTACGTTTTCTTCAAATTATTCCTTTCAATCAGATCTTTAATCGAATACTAAATTTCTTCAAACCATTTTAGTGTTGAACGAGCTATTTAAATTTTGTTAGTTTAGTGTTTTTTAGTGAAATCACAAGTGCACTCACCAAAAATTTAATTTAAGAAAACCAAGTGTTCTTTTGTTTAACTTTCTTTTTTAATAAGATCTAGAAGAGTGTGCCTTTCCAACAAAATCGTTTTTATAAGCTGTCAAATAAAATTATCTTCTGTATTGTGAAGTCTTTTTGATTCCCAAAATTTTTGTTGATGTTTAAGTGACGCCAGCGAGAAAACAATGTACTACAGAAAGGTGACCCACTATCAGGAATAATCGAGACTAATGCACTTTTAAGATGGTATCACACACCGGGCGATTCAGAACAGAATGTTGTTGATCAATTTTTTCAGAGTAAGTCGTGTTTATTACAAAATGCACTTAACAACATTTTGATTTCTAAAATAGATGTTTTGTTAAAATTTTGCTTAATCTGTCGAAACTCACGTTCGTTACTTTTAATAATATTCGACGCTTCAATTATACGTTGCCGCATCTCCTAATCTGTCTGGTTTACTCTTTCATAAACCAGCTCTTTATAATAACCCCACATACCACATAAAAAAGTCTAAAAAATTTAGAATAGGAGACCCCGATGGGCATGCAATGAACCCTCCTCTTCGAATTCCGCGGCTTGGATAATTTAAAGATACTCGAGTACATCGTCACTCACATTAGAGTTAAAAATTAGTTATATAAATTCGTGTCTACTAGAATTTTGTTAAATTTTCTCTACTAGATAAATGTAATTTAAATTATTGATAATCTTCAAAATTATGTTACAAAACAATTTACTAATTCATAACTGTTAATAACTATTGACTGTCAAGTATATATTCAAATAAAATAAAATATATAACAGTGTAGAAACATTTTACTACTACACTGCCATCTATCGTAGGAATAACTATAAACAACGAAATAAAGCAACTTTGACAAATTAACGCATCATGTCGCTACAATCATATTCTGCATACCAGAAATTCTTTAAATTCCATTAACCAATTTTCAGGCACACAAAATGTCAAATAAACAATTGCTGTTGCTGCAAAAGAATTCACAATGTCGTTACATTAAAATTGAATAAATTGCCAAAAGTACCTACAATAAGAGTAACCAATTATTTAAAAATATAGTGAAGTGTCGTTATAGAATAATAAAATCAATCCATAAATAATTTAATTATTTCAATTTAATTAAACGAAAATATTTTATCTTTCTTGGTTTTTATTCGTTGTTTTTGGATTGAAGAATTTTTGTTTTTTTTTTATTTCATTTGTTGGTGAATCGGGAATGCGGCTATTGCTGTTATTATATGCGCTGTCTGTTTTTATTTGTATAGAAAAGTTATAAGTGTATTGATTTTTTTTTTGTGTTAATACATGTGTGAGTGTATGTTTTCATTTATAATTTGTTATTTAAATAAAAAATAATTTAGGGTGAAATAAATTGTAATACATCAATACATAATACAACAAATTTAAAATTTCAATTCATTCATTCAATACATTCGCAACACTCGTCACAATAATAATAACGAAAAATAATAATAATAACAATAAAATAATAAAAGTGTCATTATTTTTGTTTTTTAACTTACACTATCACATACACACGTGTAAAGGAATTTCATTTCAGTGCGCTAGTTAAGAGTATTGAAAGAAAAATTTCACTTTAAAAATAAAAAGTTTTTTCGTTCGTTATAAAAATGGAATCACCTTTGGAAGTATTATCAAGAGCAGCAACAATGGTTCAAGATACCACAAATGGTAAGTAACTCTTGTTAATCATAATAAATAAATTTTCCATAAGAGCAAGCAAGTAGCAAAAATAAATATTTTGTAAAAATTCTTTTGAATGGGGTGGATACCGGTTGGTAATTTGAGATCCACGACGGTTTAATAATCTCTATATTGGTATATAGTATCGTATTACTTGCTGTGATTAGTCGGTTTTTTTTACTCTAAATCCCTTCCTGTTTGTTGTTAAGTTTACTGTTTTCATTTTCACCTGCAAATGTTACATTTACACCTGTCACGTATTAAGCTGCATTTAAGATGATAAATCTTTTATCGATCCTCTGTTTAGACAACCATTTTGCACTTTCAAAGTACCTACTGTTGAATTCATCAAATATGCACGAATTCTTTGAATCTTTCTATTTAAGCTTATTTAAATTCTTCTTAAATTAGAATAAGGCATTTCCTGAAAAAACACGATATCACCAATTCGCATATATTGGCTTCCATTTAATTGACTGATTCTGTAAGATCTTAATGCGTTAGGTTTTAAACAAAGATCTCACAAAAGAAAATAAATATGAATTTTGAAGTTATTTTTTTAATTACGATTTATAGAAAGAATTAAGGGATAGGCCCCTAGGTGTTACAGGACCCATCTGCGGCTGCTGTTAAATCAAATATTATATTAAACTTTATTCTCTATAATTTCTTATTAGGTACAAATATGAGCTTTGGGAATATAGGTTAAGAGAACGATTTCGATTGGAGGGTTCGATTAAGTTCAGAAAAGTATAATTTTTGTTCGTAGCAGTCTAGGTTGATTCCGACTTAACACGAATTCAAAAATATACATTTCATGAAAATTGTTCCAGTGGCTTCTGAGGTTAGCTCTAACAGGCACTCTCTCTATAAAATAATTCGCAGTTTTTACTAATTTTAGGTGTCAGGGAAGTTCGTTCATCGTTCGTAATCTTGCTAACATCTGCTTGTGCAACTGGTTTTGGTGAGAACTAAACAAAGGCAAACGAAACATATCCAAATATCACTAGTCGTATCGTTTGCCGTTCCAAGTAACTAAAAACCGACTATTTTGATTAAGAATTAGGTAATTGGTATGCCGTAAAAGTGGCTTGAAGTTAGTATTCCATGGTTGGTAATACCTCCGCCAGTCGTATGGTTTGTTGTTGGAAACATTATTGGCCTTGTAAATAATAATTAATATTCATATACATTTGTACATATGTTAGTTTTATTTACCATTTGTCAAAACTTCTATAAAAATACCAAACTGCCGAAATATAATTTTGATCACTATTCAGAGAGGTTTCTTCATACCGACCACCTCCGTAAAATTACCAGAAATTTACAGACCCGTAAGTGGTCGCTTTCGGGAGGTTTCACTGTAATTATATTATTGGAGGCGACTTTAACGCGAAAACATATTCTGGGGATCAAATAGAACTACTCCCAAAGAAGACAGCTATTTGAATCACGGCAGGACATTAAAATGTGAGTTCCACTCCAGTAGAAAGCCAACCTACTGGTCTACGGACCGAAATAAAATTCCTGGCCTTCTGGATTTATATATATCGAAGAGGTATCTCCGGAAATTACTTGCAGTCGAAAATAAAGAAGAGCTATCGTCAGACCATTCTCCAGTTTTAATGACAATAAATAACACGGTAATAAAAAAGCACGCCTTCCTCGACTAATCAATAACAAAACAAACTGGGAATATTTTCGGCAGCTAGTCGAAGAAAGCGTTAATATAAATGTGCAGATCTCGAACGCTTACATGATAGAAGAAGAACTGGAAAGCCCCATTGAAAGTGTACAAAAAGCGGCCCGGGAAGGTACTTCTGATCAGCAAGAAATATTACAAAAAGTATAGTATCCAGTAGAAGTGAGAGAGTTGATTAATGAAAAAACAAGAGATCGTAAGATTTGGCAGAGAACTAAAGCCCTTGGAGACAAAACAACCCTAACCAACTTTTGTAATCAACTTAAACTACTTATAAAGGAGATTAAGAATGAGTCAGTTCCTATCTTCCTAAGTATCCTAACAAATAAGCCTGACGCGGACTATTCCCTGTGGAAAGCCGCCGAAGGTTTAAAAAGGCCTAAAATACAAGTGCCACCCATAAAAATGGTTGGTGGAACCTTGGCTCACAGCGAAAAGCAAAAAGCGGAACTGTTTGCCGAACACCTAAAAATACCTTCAAACCACCAACTGGATAAGCGGATAATGAATATTTAACACCTATAAGCAAAATAGACGAGGTATCTGTGCTACCAGTTACTCTGAAAGAAATCAAACAAGAAGTAAAAAACCTCAAAGATAAAAAAGGCCCTGGATACGACTTGATAACGGGGCAAATAATCAAAGCCCCATCCGAAAAAGCACTAAGGAAGCTACAGCACATAATCAATTCACTCTTGAGACTAAGTTATGTTTCGAGACAGTGGAAAGTGGCAGAAATCTGATGATTCCAAAGCCTAATAAACCGCTAAACGACAAAACATCGTATACGCTATTTCTTTGTTAACAGCAACATCAAAGATTTTCGAAAGACTGTTTCTCAAGAGACTAAAGCCAATTATAGAGAACAGAAATCTTACACCAGCACATCTATTTGGGTTCCGAGAAAGGTACTCAATGATAGAACCGGTACATAGGATTACTGATACAATTGAGAGGTGCTGGAAAAAAGAAAGTATGTTCAGCAATATTCTTAGACGTACCCCATGCATTTGATAAGGTTTGGCACCGTCGTCTGGAATTTAAGCTCCTACGAGATTTGCCAAAACAATATTTTGAATTGCTAAAGCCTTACATCAATGACAGTTACTTCTGGGTGAAACAGGAAGGGGAATACACAAAAGTAAAGAAAAGGCAGGGTGAAACAGGAAGGGGAATAGGCAGGGGTTTGTAACAATTACTATATAGATAATCAATGAGATTAGTTGCAATATTATACAGAACTAAAGATTTCTTTAAAAAAAACTGGGATCGAATTCGACCTAGCTTGTTTCTTATTTTGGTAAGGTAGTCGACTAAGGTTTCAAGTAAAATTAGTTACTTGAAACGACAAACGATCGGTTAATTAATCATCCGTGTGATTTAGCTAGTGCTCAGTCATATCGTTATGAATTTCGGACGTTCGAGAGGAATCATAATAGATTTTGTAAATAATAATATTTAGCGTTTGATAGTATTCCAATTTTTGTATCACTCAATGTAAGCGCAATTGTAAATCAGTATTGATTGAAACTGTTAATTACTTTCGTTGTTCCAGTAATCCTCTCCACTTGAAACGCCGTTGGAATAAAATTCAATTTTCAATTAGTGTTTGGAAGAATACTTAATTATGTGGCATCATATTTAGATTAATAAGTCACTCAATAAAATTATGGACTCCGACTGAACTCGAACTGACGACCGGTAAGATTATATTACTTGGTAGTGTAGACCTTAACCACTCGGCCACCAAATGATAACTTTTTGTAATGAAATACGCACAACATGTTAAAAATGTCACAATCGGCCAACTTTCATTAGTATATTCTTTGTCCCTTTCCTAAAGTTGGCAAAACACACTAGCAGAATATAACAAGATACTACAGAAAATTAAAGGCTAATTATTATCGGCTAATATTAAAACTAGGTTTCATCTGAAACAATGGGTTCTACTAGCTTTAGAAATAGTTCGTAAACCCAATATCACAAAAAGATTTAAAAGCAAATAAATATGTAATTAAAGGCTAATGAAATACCGCATTAAAAATTTTGGACTCCACTTGTACTTCACAAAGTATTGGGTTGGTTCATTAAAATTAGCAGAATTTAGAAATCACATTATAGGCTTTCTATAGGCATTAAAAATGTTGGTTCCTTTCGTTTTTTGATAAAACAGTGGGATTTTCCATTTTAAAGCTAGCGGAACCCAACTCATAAAATGAGTCGAAAATCCATTTAACCTTCCTATTGTTTTTCGGGCCAATATAACCTGAAGTGCATTTTAGTTGTTTATAAAATGCTTTTTTGAGTCGAGTACGATTGACTCTTAGTGACTTTTCATCAAATACATGATTGTAAAATAAATAGAGCCGAAAGGCAATAGGAAGGTTAAAACTAGCCGAAGCCAAATTGAAAATCGAATTAAAACCTAAATGTGCAGCACTATTTGTATAATGATAATATTATTTTGTATATAGCTTAAGGATATTATTCTAGTAATTGAGCTTACGAAGCATTGTCCTCAAATAGACCACATCTTGTGGTTTATAAGTTGATAAACTGAATCGCTAATATTAAGGGTTTTAAATTTGTTTAATAACCCAAAGGTTGTTCGATATAGGCAAGCGCCTATTAGCCTAGCAAAATTTTCTACTTGAACTCTGCTACGATAAGCAAGCTGTGCCATTTTATTGGCTAATAATTTTTGAGCCACTCTCATGAGCACAGATCAGAAGATCACGTCTGTAAATATCATTCTTGGATCTTCGAATCAAATCACTCAGCTGATTGTGGCTTTTGCATAACTATCGTATATGACTCGCCCATTAACCCTCCCCCGTCGGAGGAACGTTCAGCTCTTGTAAATGGGAGTATGGATAAGAACATTTTCTATCGTGGTTTTAATTGTGATGATTATCCGCATTATTTTATATTATGGGAGTTTCAATACTATAACAGCAGGGGCGTTTTTCTATTTAATTTTCTAACCAACGTCAATTCCGTTCGTAGCAAAATCATAGGTCGAGTAGCAAATGATATTTATTCTCTGATTCCATGGGTGTATGATTTTTTAAGAAATTGACAAACTGGGATATTTTACATGCAGCCGCGACCGATTAGCCTATTACCGCTATTACATACGATGGTCTAGTTTGGAGTTTGTTCTCTTTTGCACCTTACGATGCATATGGGATTGTTCCTGCCGAGCTAAAGCATGGCTATATTTTATTAGCTCATGCTGCAAGATTGCGTGGCGTTCGCTATCACTCCGAAATCTTGAAGCAGAAGCAGAGTCATATTATATACCCAAAGCCGGTAGGTATAAGTTTTGGTTATACCGAACCGAATAGTTTTCGTCCATTCAGGCCATCATCGATTTTTTTTAAATTGTTAGAAATAATTGTTGACAGATTTGTTAGTTGGCAAGTTATGCGAAATGATCTCCTGCTGGGAAGGGGGATCTCATTGTTGATCTCATTTTCCTTCCATTTTTTACAATTACTTTGTTATTCCCATGCGGTCATTCTAGTTTGTTCTAACCCATGCAATGGTTGCTTGACGTTAGTGCTCAAGTTGTTGTTGCATTATCTCTCAGTGTCAGTCGCCATATACTTTTCCCTTCATGACACATCTCCGAGCTATAATATTTATATACCGTTTAATTTCCATTTACGGCACAAAACTTTAGAAGGTTATTCCCGGTCTCGTGTATTCGTTCACACATTCCTTCATCGTGAAGCAGCCCACATGCCTATTATACGTGCTGATTTTCTGTCCAAATACGGTCTCGCGTAGGACTTAAAAACAGAAGACTCTTTGATACTCTTACTATCCTGGCTGTGAACTCAACTATCGTTTAACACGCTATCCCCATAATATTTCAGTGCCAACAACGCTTGTGCTAAACCGTGACAATTTGATGCAACGAAACTTAAAACTGCAAATCCTGAATTTCAGTTTAAGACAAATATCGGAATTTGCCACCCTTCATCATCAACAGTCTCAAAAGGACTGGCGTCCTTATATGGACTATTGACAGTTAAACACTGTCACAAAAATACCAAGTTGATGTCATTTCAAACTTTCCTGAGCCAAAAACAGCCCTCCATATATATCGGTGCGTTAGTATGGTGAATTGTTACCATCGCTTTATATCAAGTTTAATCGAACCGTTATCGCCTATTATCCAGCATTTGGCTAATTTACTTAAGAAAGGTAGAACCAAAAGTAATTCTTTACCCGGAGAAAAAATTGAATCTTTCGAAAAAGTGAAGCGTTTTCTTACCGCCGCCACCCTTTTGGCACATCCGCGGACGACACTCAGTTCAACATAACTAACTACCAACGATTCCAATGCAGCTGGTGAAACTGGTTGAAACTGGTCTTACAACAACGCAACCAACAAAGCGTGTTAGCAACCATTTGCGTTATTTTCAACGAAACCTTCCCTCCTCTCTCCTCTCTCCTCTCCCCAGTTTTCACATCCCGTGACGGAATTTTGCCACATAGTCCTCCATCCATAGTTACGAAATCCAATAATTTCCGAGGTCGTGTTTGTCATGAATCTGATATGGTAATCGGAGGCCTTTGTGTGGGGTTTATAACTTAGTTGATCTTACGAAAGAAAATTGTTAATCTGACGATCTATCCGTTTGCTACGTTGAAGGTCACTTATTAGTGAATAATCTTAAGACACCCAGTCCAAGCTTAAACATATTTATATGGTAAGCAGCTTAACATGACCGATACCCGCTTCAGCTGCCTCTAGCCTGGAGAATGAACGCTGATTTGGTATTGGTTTTACAGCTCCATTAATTCGCCGTGACATGTAGTGTCAATGCTATAAGCAGAATTTCCCTCGTATCTCCTCCATTACTCCGCCTGATTCATTTGGAGTTACTCAGAGAACAACACCAGAACGTATGAGTCTCGGATTTTGCTCTCGATTCCATTAAGGAAATTAAATACTCTACATTCGATAAAGGTCTTCTTGTTATGTATACTTAAAAATTAAACATGTTCACCACGAGATGCTGGAAGGCCAAAATTTCTCTATATTTACCGATCATAAACCACTCACAACAGTTTTGCGACAAATACAGAACGTAGTGCCCGCCAATTACGACATCTCAATTATAGTGCTCAATTAACTACCGACGTTCATCACATTAAAGATAAACAGAATGTGGTGAGTGACTATCGCCCTCGATTGCAAAGTAAGTAGAGCGCTTGTTCCGTAATTTGGGGTCTCGGGTTCGATTCGTAGTGATGACAAAAAGTTACAACTGGGCGTTTTTAATGTGTTATTTGTTACATTGTACATTGTCTATATACATATCTCAAGCCGAAGTTGTCGGCTTTTCTCCCTAAAAAAATAACGTAGTGTTCCAGCAACTATTAATTAAATTCAATTTAAAACACTATGGTTTTCGATCCAGGAGAGGAATGATGTTAGCCTAAACTAAAATATAATTTTCCCTTGCGACAATGACATTGTTCTGAGTACACCCTATTCTGGAGTGTACCTTGTGACTCCACCCAGGTTACGGAATACTTAATTCCAATCAAAGAACTTTGTGTTCCAGGAGTTCCTAATTAAAATCAATTTAAAATACTACGATTTTCGATCCAGGAGTGAAATGATGTTTTAGAAAGAAATAATTGTTAATAAATAGTGAGTTTTAATAATTAAAAAAATACCAGCTATACGATTGTAAGGCAAAGTTTCATGTTTTCGAAATAATGAAACTTTATTCATTGGTCTGAGAGATTTTAATGAGAATACGGGGTTCTAATTTTGGGCTTTCGTAATCTTGAGCTCCACACTCGACCCAATTTTAACATTATTGCCTATCAAATGGTCATAGTGGAAACAGGTTTCTTTTCTCTCCAAGAATTTGTCATATTTTAGTTTTCTTTAATAGCATGAGACAAGGGAGCTTGTGGCATTTAAAGGACATAGCAAAGGAGCATGCTTTGATCAGCTGGAAAGCTAGCAAATAGCACAACAAGTTCAACACAATTTCCACACAAAATAACTTATCATAGATGGTTTTTTCTTAATAAAATATTTATTTGAAACCGTAATGCTCCATTTACATGAATGTTTTTTGGTTGCTTTTAAATTATGGGTTCAATTTTTGTTGTTGGCGCCAGAATAAAACACCAAACAACCAAAACATTCGTTCAAAAAGTGTTTCAAACGACTGGTTCCAAATTCCCATTACCGTGCGTACAAAATTTGGTTTTCACACCATACCAATACTTAGGCACGCTAGGTAATTTTTTATTTATTTCCAATAGAAACATCGTGTCGATTCCATTTGCAGTCTAGTTCGCATCCCTGTTTACAACAAAATTATACTTTTATTAATTTCTTACATATACTCAATTCCACACATAATAAGAAGACAACGTCCGTTGTTGTCTTCTTTTCTAGTTTTCCCCTATTGTATATTAAATATATCAACAATAGCAATATAGCGTAGAGAAGTTAGCAGCACAACAGCACAGTTTAACACACGATCCAAAATATTTTCTCATCATTTAAATATTTTTTTTTGTGTTTTCATTCACATTAAAAGAACACAAAATAATAATAACAATAACAAAAAAGAGATTTTTCTTAATGTTTTCTTATTGTTATAATTATTTTTTTTTTGTGTAATTTTAAGAATTTGAAAAATGTGACATTTTACTTATTTTTCTTTTGTTTTTGCTTTTTTTTATTGTAATTTATTTTTGATACCCAAAAAAATGGTTTTTAATTTAGTGGTGTACAGTAGTTGAATTCAACTACATAAAATATTTTCTTTTGCTCATACACTCGGGTAGACAACATCTTAAGGTTATACAGTTCATTAAAAAATGTTTCTTGTATATGCGAAACGAACTATATAGTAATATGATCACATATCCGATATGATATATGGTACGAGTACGAGTACATAATATAGTTTGAATGAAATATCCAGATTTCAGTCAGATTTTGTTGTCTCTATATCATACATATGGAATGTTGTGAATTTTATTGTGTATCGCGTCGTATCGTACACATTTAATATTGATGTGATAATTTGAATGGAATTTTCTGTAATTTGAATAGATTTATGGTCATGTTAGTTATATGGAATTATATTCGCGCAATAACGTCTATATGCTTTAGTCTTTAATTGTTGTTGCTGCTACAGCTTTTCCTCGTGATACGCTTGTACATATTTATAATATGCGATGATAATGGAAAATTAATTGTATTATTATACGTGCCTATTAGCACAATTTTTCAGTTTCGTATTTGTGTAATTTATTTTCGCCTATTAAAATATGTGTATAATTTGTGCCAAGGAATTTTTAAATATGTTTGCGCTTTTTCTGATTGATGAAGCTACTATATAGTAGTAGACATAGAGATATATAGTTAGTCAATTTTGGTGTAGGTTTTGTACAGAGTACTTTGCATATAAATACGCCAAATATCTGTTATCAGCTGTACACATGCAAACATATATCAAAAGTGCTAATACGTACTATCATCAACTTGAGGAATTTAATACTGATTATAATATTTATAGCCCGCATGTGGAGACTGAAATAATCCGGTTCACAAGTTTTTGTCTTTTTTGATTATCATGCAAGTACTTACAATGACAAACAATACCACGCTTCATTATTCAACTATTTAATTTAAAAAAAAGTCATAAAATTTTTATGTTCCGCTATTTTTATATTTATACATCGCGGATACCTGTTGAAGCGGTGTGAAATGTACACTGCACATATGTACAACATATAAGTTGAATAGAAGAATTTCTAAAATTGTAAGAAATTCCATAAGGGTTATGTAATTGCATAAAAATAGACTGTACACAAATTGCAGATAGAGTAAAATCGTTTTAATGCTAGAGGGTGTTTGAGTATTTTACTTAAGAATAATTGAAGAAACACGGTATTTTAATGGTCTATAATTTTAAGCGTGAAAAATAATAATTAAAATTTTTTCAATGCATTTTATTTTTGTCATAATGTGAGTTATTCTGGCAAGCATTTATGAGCAGTCGGAAGTATGATCTATTGTACACATAAATATACTAATCACTTGTCTTATACTCGTAAGACAAAATGAGACGGCGAAGTCCCAAATTTGTTCAAGTTTTAGAAAATGATTTAATTTATGATATTTAATTATATGTAAATTAAAAAGTATAAATTTATTGTTACGCAATTGTGCGATACATGAGCTTTATCACCACGTTGTGACTGTCCAAATACAACTATACACTGTTCGTTCAAAAGGTAACCACATAATGTATACAAAAAGTACCGGGAATTTTAGTTGTTTGGAAAGAATTTTATTCATTCGTTTACACCATTGGTATCCCCTTCAAAATAGTCCCCCTCCTCCGCTTTTCCAATCGCCGCGAAATACTTGTGATACTCGATCTTTGAGATAGCTCACTCAGCGATGTGTTTTTAATCTCTTCTATGCTAGTAATACGACGGCCCTTTAAGGTTCTCTTTATTTTAGTAATGAAATGTAACTAGGTGCATTATTGGGGAAGCCATTAATTGTTTCTCCTCACATCTGGCCGTTTTTTTATATTGCTTTTCTGAATGTGATTCGGCAATCGTTTATAATCATTTCTTTTACTTTTTCCACATTTTAATTTAATTGTTTAAACATTACAATTTAATATCAAGTATCTGATCCATTTCATTCCTCATCCAATAACTTTGAAATTTCTTATATACAGGGTGGCTGAGACCAAGTGTTACCAAATGAAATCGCTGTAATTTTTTTATTATTGATTATTTTTTATTGAAATTTCGTGGAATATGTTGAAAACATATTACATTTTATGAAAAACATGTTACTGCTCGATATGACCCCCTTTGGCTCTGATTATTTGATTCAGTCTTCCATAGAAAGCATTGCACGCTGACCGAACGTGAGCTTGCGGAATTTTATTCCATTCTCGAACAAGAGCTGACTTCAATGCATCAACCCTTTCGAATTTTTTAGTGGACACCTTACTCTCCAAAATGGACCATATGGAGAAATCCGTGGGATTCAAGTCTGGTGAATATGGTGGCCATGCTTTCGACGAAATCAGCCGCGGAACGCAATTTTGTAAAAATTGCTGTGTCGCTCGAGCTTTGTGTGACGGTGCCAAGTCCTGTTGGAATGTCCAACGGTTCGTACCAAAGTGTTTACGTGCCCAAGGTAGCAAAGCATCGTTTAGGATCTTTTGGCGGTACACCTCTTGGTTTACCTTGACTCCATGTTCGATGAAAACCAGAGGAGTGCGTCCATCTGCAGTCACTGCAGCCCAAACCATAACATGATTGCTTGCGCATGGCAACTCTTGTGTCTAAATTATCGTTGGACTTGTGCTCTAACCAAACACGATCATTTTGTTTATTCACATACTGTTGAATGGTGAAAATTTTCTCATCAGAAAAGACAATTTTTGAATCTCATCACGTACGACCAAGGCCTTCAATGCTCGTGTTCTTTCAAGCCTAACTTTTTTTGTGCCTCCGTAAGATCTTGAACTTTTTGTATCTTGTAGGGCTTCAAGTGTAGTTCATTTTTCAATATGGCTTGAATGCTGTATCGTGAAACATAAAAAGCGGCTAATTGATTGGCACTTTGACGAGGATTTCGTTGGATTCGTTTCTTCACATTTCGTATCATTTCTTTTGATGTTGCTGTCTTTTTAGGACCGCCTATGTTGCGTTTAGCGATGCTACCAGTTTCGTTGTATCGAGTTATGGTTCGATACATAAACATTTTATTCACATTCAAATGCTGGAGCTGACAAACAATTGCTGTTTGTGAATTTCCACCCAAATACAGTGCAATTACACTATTACGTTTGAATTCTATTACGATTTTTTTATGAAGATATTAATTTAGAACAATTATTTGTTGACCACATGTAAACAACTAATCAAACTTCAATCTGTCAAAAAATTGACGCGCGAAAATGACAACTACACAAATGACAGCAGAGTGAAGTCTGTAACATTTGGTCTCATCCACCCTGTATTTGTTAATTTGAATAAGCTCAATATAACCTATATGGGACAAATTGACCCAATTCGATTCACCGGACAAGTCGTGCAGTTGTTAAAGCCTCGGAACTTGGATCGGGAGGTACTGGATTCGAATCCCACCAGAGGCTGGATGCAAAGTGAATTTTTGTCATCGATTACGATCGGTGATGTTAATAAATACAATTAAGACCCTTTGTTGGAGTGCAGAATCAGCGCCGACCCACCGTCCATGTTAGTGTATAAGTTGACATGGAGCTTGCATTGCGAGCATGTGATAAGAATGATAGAAGAATGTGACAACCACTAAGTTAAATGGAAATTTAAATGATAATAAATATTTAATAATGAAACACAGGGTTTTCCATAATACAAATCTGTCCTGCACAAAAAAGTGTAGGTGGTTTTTACGGAAATTGATAGTAAATCCTAAAGACGGATTCGTAGATCTGAGTAGGCTATCGTAAAATACACCTTTTCGGTAATTTATCAAACCATAATCGGCTTAATTGTGTCTGATTGACTGAATCGCTGGTAATCAGGTTCTTGCATTGGTAAGCATCTGACTAGACTACCACGAATTAAGATACTGGGTGGCTGAGACGAAGTGTTTCCAAAACAAAACGCCACAGAATTTTTATTTTTTGATGAATTTTATTGAATCAAAGTAAAAAATGTTCATAAATATTTCGAATTGCATTAGCAGTTTTCGATTTGGCCACCCTTAGCCGCGATTATGGCCTTCAAACGGCCGACAAAGCTATTGCACGCAGCACGAAAGTGGCTCTGCGGTATTTTGGCCCATTACCGGCGAAGCGCTTGCTTGAGATGATCGACACTTTGGTATTTTTTTGTCCCAACCTTGCCCCAAAATACCCCAAACCGAGAAATCTAACAGATTTGCATTCGGTGAATTTGGTGGCCATTGGGCAGTGGAAATGAACCGCGGAACGTTGTTTCTCAGCCAATCTTGATTGACGCGCGCTTTATGACTCGGCGCCGAGTCCTGTTTAAATGTCCAGGCTCTGCAGCCGAAATGTTTTTGTGCCCAAGGCTTCAAAACTCCCTCCAACACATGATCCCGATAAATTTGAGCATTTATCTTGATGCCACGGTCCAAAAAAATGAGCGGTGAACGGCTATCGGCCGTTACGGCGGCCCAAACCATCACCATCGGTGGCGCTTGGTTTCGAGTGGAAATCCGTTGGTCCAAATTTTCAGTAGAACGGCCGGGCAAGTAAATCCGGTCGTTTTGCTTGTTCACATATGGTTCAATAACGAACGGTGACTCATCGGAGAAAACCAAATTCGGGAAATCGCCACTTTCGTGCAAGCGTAACAACTCCTTTGCTCTTTCCACTCTAACTTTTTTTTGAGCATCGGTGAGACATGCGTTTTATGGAATTTCAAGGCCTTTAGTCCAAGATGATCTTTCAATATGTGCTGCATCCGTTCGAGCAAAATGTTCGCCTCACGAGCCATTTTTCTGCCGCTACGACGCAGATTAAGAGCCAATTTGGCCTTCACCTTCCGAATGATAGCCGGCGATGTTGCAGTGCGTTTCGGTCCACCACCATGGCGTTTTGCAATGCTGCCAGTATCGTTATAACAATTTATGGTGTGATACACAAACATTTTATTCACATGCAGATGTTTTAACTGGTTACCAATCTGCGGCGGTGGTTTTCCAGCCAAATATAGAGCAATCACACTATTACGCTTGAATTCCATTGCGGATAACTTTTTTTCTGAATATTTCCCACTAAAATGCTTTCGTATGCTTGTAAACAATAGAATGAACTGTCATTAGTGTAAATTTGAGCGCTCTGTCATCATTGGTTTGACAGCAATGACAGTCTGAAGTTGGTAACACTTCGTGTCAGTCACCCGGTATATCAAACGTAACGAGCATCACATCTGCTTGACTCTTTAAACACTGGTTCTTCGATAATTCAAATTTGCCAAACACAAAATAGTGTAGGCGATAACAGTCAGTTGAAATCAGTCAGTTGAAACGTAATTCTATAGAGATGGATAAGCAGATCTGACTATACATTATCGTCAAGTACATGTCCTTTATACTGATTAAGGCCATTTAATCGGTATATTTATGCGGTTAAACACTGTTTTATCGATAAATCATTTCTGCCCTACACAAAACAACAAATATATAGGTCATCCATCTCTAGGAGTACCTGTTATTGGCTATAAAAATTACCTACATGTTTGTTCTTTTGTAAAAGTTCTTTCTAATGATTCGTTACAAATCTGCTTAATCGCCTCTAAGATTTATCAGTATATGTCAAAGATATCTAGAATTTTGTGATTTGACGGGTTTTATAAATATGTTAATTGTTTCGGTACCTTACCTATGAATGTATTTTAGAATTGCTCAGTCAGATCGGGTTACGTATGAGTATGTATGTATCCCTTAAGTCGCACACACATTGGTTTTCTACATTGCCTAAGACTTCTGTTTTAGGATAATCTAGTCTAGATAAGGTCTAACCATCTCCAAAATTACCTACACCTTTTCTTTTTGTGTGTCAGATTGATTTGAATTATTGAAAACCCGGTTTCACTTGATATCACGAGGGCTGGCCAATCTCCTATAAAGTGTCCATTCGTTGCGACCGGCTCCTTGTTATTGGTTTATTGGCCATTTGTGATTGTGGGGAGCTTTCAACGTATCCCAACCATATAACTAGTTAGATTTCGTAAATCGAGTTGTATCGGTTTCTGCAAAGTGTCTTAATTTGGTGGTTCATACGAGTTCGTTATTCGTTTTGCGATACATTAATTCAACCAAAGGGGGTCTGTTCTCGCTTCCGAAGGCTAGCACATTTCCCATGAGTGTTTTCTAAAAAAAACGAAAAGATATTAAGATTGATCGTTAGTTAGATGTTGAAGTGTCGCAGTCTGCTATCAAAATAATCGTCGTAGATTCCAATGTTCATAGATATTTTGTTTAAAAGGGTAAGGCCGAAGTGGTGCATGCTTCTCATATAAATAAACTACCATATTATTGAATAAATATAGTTGATGATTAACATCATTAAACAAGTCATCGCATCTTCGCTAAGCAAATTGAACACATCAATATTCTTTCAATCCCTGAACCAAACATTTTGAGACTTGCACTGAAATATTTTAAGAGATGTACTGACATGATCCAAGAACCCCACTCCAACTTTATTAAAAAATTAATTTTTTGATTATTATTAGTAAGAATGATCGTAAAAATACGTCGCTTCAAGTTCATATTGTCAAGAAATGTGACGTTAGTAGATCAGTTTGCTTTTTAGTATTACTAGCGTTATTAAATAGGTTACAGTTAAAGTCTCTACAAATAACAATATAAATATATTTACTTGAAAACTGTTCTAAAACATGACCTAATTCACTAACGAAAGGTTTACTTGGGGTATTATACGAGAACAACTAGTAGTTTAGATAAATTTGCTACAACTTCCAATAACATTATTTTAAGGGTAGCCGCTGTGCTGTTATATGCCACTAAAGATAGCCAAAACTTTGTAAGCAGTGTGCTATTGGGCTATGTCCCAGTTATTTTTCTATTTTAAACCTTCGTCTATGTGAGAAAAGTCTTTCAATTTTCTGGCAGCTCCTCTTGGTCCCAGATAGCGGCGGTTAGATTGTAGAGATTTTATGGATGAGTGGTACCTTAATTTTTAATTAGTTCAACGAGGTCTCTGGGGAGGCCGGAAACCTCATTTTTGAACCTATACTAACAGCAGCATCTATTTCCTCTGCTGAGAGATATATAGAGGAGCGGAATTCTTTAATGATATTTCCGGCGCCAACAAAGAGTCTCTGAAGGTTGCATTTTACGTTTGTAAGCTTTTATTATTAGTTTTCCTGGTACGAAAACGCATTTTCGTACCAGGAAAACTAATAATAAAAGCTTAGAATAGTGTTTTACTATAGAGTGTTAGGGTAACATTAGATGTTACTTGGTAATTAAATTAAATAACAATTAATAAATAATGGGAGTTTTTAATAAACTACATTTTTCAATTCAGAGTATCGGTCGATATCGGTCGACAGATCTTAGATACACAACTCGGGCTATTCACTGAGCTTATGCATCTCTTAGGCTCACATTAAATATAAATTACGTAACATCTACAAGTAAAACACTCCTTACCAAAAGTTTAAATGGCTTAAAGAACGGATATCTTTCGGTATCTCAATCAATCATACTATCGTTCAATCAAGCATCAATCAATTGGCAAGAATCGATCAACCCAATCTTCGGCTTGTTGAGCATATCGATGGATATCCTTCAGTAACACGACAACAGCCACGATCGACTCTCATTTACATCATTGGCTCATCAGCAGAGAGATAATGAAACACAAAATATTCTAATCGCAAATCTATCACTTCGCAAACACATCGCTAACTCATCACTTATCACTCTGTACGTGCAACCAGAGTAAATGCATTAACAGATGTACACACGTAAGACGAAACAACACGACGAACATTAAAAACGAAAACCTAAAGCGACACGACGAAACAAAACAAAATTAACAACAAAGAATAAATTTCTGATTATTCACTTATTCAGTCCGTCACACATAGGCGCGTAAGCAACACGTTATACAATTTATTGCTCGCCGCAGCTTCCAATTCTCCTCGATTCCGATGACTATTGGTAATGGAGATTGTAATCATTAGTGTTATCATGAAGCTCTCCAGGTTTAAAAGACCTGGTGTTTTCCTATGTTGTCTTTTTGATAAATCCGATATTCGATGCCGTAAATAAGAGAAGAGCTTAAGCCAGCCCGCAATGATAAGAAAATTTAGGAGAATGTTATTATACGTGTCCTTTACGGTTCGTAACCCAAACTATTTCATTAATAGGTTTTTGTGATAGTCTGAGAATGTTAGTTTCATATGTACGTAAGTAGTTTCAAATGGTAATATTAGTTCTGCAGCCTTTTGGTATAAGACTTGGTACTGTATCTTTACTTGTATCCCCTTAAACTTATTTCTGTGATTAATGATTTTAAAATTAAATAGGCTTAATACAGTAAATCTCTAAAAGTCGGTTCAGAGAGCCAGAACTGGTGAATATTTGGTATAGTGAACCTTTAAATTGGGTTTCATTAAATTTTGCGAAAATAGCTTAAATAATTTGCAATAACTCAAACTTTTAGAAATTTGGTTGTTTTTTATTTGTAAAGGAGGTTTCTAATCTGTCGGCCGATCCTAGATACAGAAAACGTTTAAATTTGATATTATTTATAACTATCCTCATAGAAAATAGGGGCCTCTGTCAGCAGTGAAAAAATATATAATATTCTTTTAAAGCTGGTTTATAATGCCCACCTTTATTGTAACTTGTGGTATCATATACTTAGTAAAAAAACAATTTTTTTATCTATTGTACGAAATTTTACTAGCACATAAAAATGGTTGTGTTGGAAACTTGACTTTCGTAAATTATTGTACCTTGACTTTAAGAATATTGTAAAGCGACTGGTGGATTTACGAAATGACAAAAATTACCTTTTGATAATGAGTATTATATCGCTACAAATTTTAATATTATACAGAAATATTATTTGAGCCTCCAAGGCTCAAATAAAACATTTAAATACATTGTTGCACAGATGGGGTTAGTCCTGAGATTTATCAACAATATTTCTCTTTTTATTTGAGCTTTGGATAACGGAAAAATGGGAAGCTCAGTATTGAAAACATAGCCGACATCAGTCAAAAAATATAGTTCAAATGTGCTGTGCAAAGGGCTTAGGGTTTCATGTAAATTGTTTATTATTGGTTGGATTGTTACGAAAGACCCCTGTAGATGGATGATAGCCATTAAAAAAATCGCCTATCTTGGTATCAACTGTCATTGGGGTAACTGCAACATCCTATGGTAATCCTCCTTATTTACACTTCAACCATCCACCTTACTAAATGCCGATCAAGTAAAATTGTACGTAATAACTTTAAGAAGAAGTTTGATAAAATAAGATTTGAAAAACTGACGAGCAACAAACAACCTTTCATGAATTTAATAATTTCCATCCAGTGTTCCATACATACTCGTATAATGAAAATTATGCCAAACAATTCTATTTTCTATTTAGAAATATAATACAATTTCCACTGTTTTATCAATTTTTGTTTACACAACTAAAACTGCGAAAATCTGGATTATTTATTATCTTAAAGTCTGGGAATTTTTCTGCTTTAACATTTTTAGAATATTGTCGGTACAGTGTTGTAAAAAAATGTTCTGTTTTGCAACTAATTTTCCATGTTTTAAAATTTTGGATAAAATCCCGACTGCGGTATTTTCAAAACGTTTTTTCCTTAGTTCTAATCTTTAATTATTTTATTAATAATATTTATTTTATATTTTAATTGCAGACTACTCAGGGCCTCTCAGTTTAGGTAAGAATCATTTACAAACACTTTTCGTATTAAATTTAAAAATATAAGGAATGCAAATTGTGATCAGTTTTAGATGTTGGTCTTATCGTGCGCTCTAAATAAATTATATGAGGGTAAATTTATAGATCGGAAATGTGTATGGAGAAATGACCAATTTTCATAATTATTTGTTTTGTGCACAAATAGCAACGAACTTGATTAAACAACTGCTTGGGTTATATGGTATGCATAGTGTTTGTACCGTAATAGGGCTTACAAGTCTCAAAGTTTTCAGAAGTTATATAAAAATAATAATCAAATTCACAACAACTATATGTAAAAACGCTTTATGTCAACTAGCTCAATGCAGCTAGAGTACCAGGCAGTACTGCGTACGTCATCAAATTTATGTCGACAGTTTCTTTTCTGGACTGCAGATGGCAGTAATGTTCATAAAATTTCTTGAGATTTACAGATTTAAGAAATGTTGAATTCATAATTTAATAATTTGTTTCATGATTTAACATGTTTTCACTTTTTGTGTTCTTCATCAAGTGATAATGATTTAACTTAGTCGATTTCGGTTTGAAGGATCAGTTTAACAATAACCATTCTATATATAGTTATTATTAAACTGAAGAAGAAGCAATCTGAAATCGACCTTTAAAAATGAATTTTCGATATTATCGCTATAATGAAGTAAAATAAATATTTAAAAAAAGAAAAATAAACGTACGTTTCACGAAAAAAGATTGTACAAACAAAATCATTTAATTTATTTGATTATACTGCCATCTAAAGACAAAGATCGGAACCGTCGACATAAAATGACGTCATATAGCAAAATTTTGTGAACATGAATAATCTAGGTCCACTGAGTTGCTTTATTAAGTATTCGTTTTGTTTTTGTATTATTAGTGTATTGCTACGTCAATGAAATAAATGTAAAAAAAAACCAGTGACATTTATTTAATTCACTTAAATTTTGAAAAACAAGCAAGAGTAGGCAGAACTTAATAGTCTATTCGCTTTTTAACGCAAAGTGACTGACATCTGATGGAATATTTTAAAATTATAGCCAAAGGTGATCAATTACTCGAAAAATTATTTTTTATATTATATAAACTTCATAGTTTACTATAATTCGACGGAATATTATGTAAAATGTTTAATTAGTTTACAATTAATGTAACAAATGATGAAATAATAATCAAATGGCATGAGGATTTTTCTCATATAAACATATATCACATTTCGCTCGCATAGAAAGTGGCGCTAACTAGGCGGAGTTTAAAAGACCAATACTAAAAATGTTATTTTAAATTTTCGGATTAGGTGTTAAATATTTGCTTTACTTAAGGATCTCCCATCATCTTAATGGATGCGTCCAAGTCACAAGCCTAGAGAAAAATCCACATTTCTTCGACTTAACGACACAAAAACAGAAAAATGTATGAACAAAATAAATAATGAAAAAGCTTTATTAAGTTCATAGGGTTAAAAGACGCCAACCTTATATGGAGGATAACATAAGACGAGAATACTATACAAATGTAGTTATAAATAAACATTTCTCTCTCGTCTTTGAATTGCAAAAACGCAAGAGTCAATTGCAATTCATTGGGTTGGGGTAAATTGCAAGACGAAAGCAGCTGGTTGCTGGTGAGTGTTTAGTTATTAATACTGAAATAATTTTCAAATTGTCAAATTGGATCAAAGGTTATTTATTACCGTTAAATTAGTATATACTTAATACAAAAAGTAAAACAATTCCACTACTAACTAGGCGGCGTTTAAAAAGCCAATAAATATTTTTCGGGTGCGATATCATTATATCTATCTACAAGTCGATAGCTACACGGCTAATTACATGTCTTTTAGAAGACGAACTAACTTTTAGAAACGAAGTGTCCATGGCTTACTATTTTGAAATTATAATTTAATTAATTTATTAATTAATTTTATTTATTATATAATTTATAACTTTTAAATGTGATATTGAGAAGTTCTGAAATTTGGCTTTGTATGAATATGATTTGACCGATTAAGGTAAATTTGATTGGATGGATTTGGGAGGCTAACATGAGGATTAAATAATTTCTGAATATTGAACTTATAGTAGAATTTAGCTAAACTCAATGAAACGCGATAATTTTCTAAACCTTTACCATGAAACTCGGTTTGTAAAAGAGGATTGAGATTTTAATAAGAATTTTGAATGAAGTTCTGGAAATTTGCGATGCTGAAACTCTGAGGTTTTCACTGGATTAATAATAAAATATAATATGACTCTCAAGTAAAAAAACAAATTTCAGATCCAAATTTCCGCAGGTGATGATCTGCGAGTAGTAAAATTTATGGCATGGGGTTATGTTTTGGAAGCCTTTTATGCACGTGTAAATATAAACGTAGGGATGATATCAAATTGCTTTTTTCAATTAGAATAATTAGCCTCAATTTGGGGTTTATAATTATACCAACGAATTCCAAGTTTGTTAAAATGGTTATTTTAACTTAATTAAACTTTAGTGGTGAGGCGCGTTGAGACAGGAGGCCCTGTAATTATTAATACTCTTTACGGTGCTTCACGTAACTATTTCGCGTACTGGCAGACTGACTCTTTTTTTGTAATATTAAATGTAATGGTCCGATGAGTCATCAGGATTTTGTTTAAAATCTTGTCAACTAGAACCTAAATACAATAAACTTAATCGAACTGTTAGGTTCAATAAATTTCACAACAACAAAGTAAGAAACAATCTTAAAATCGGTGTAATACATTAGATTACCGATTCTGGTGTATTCCGTTTTGTCTGAAAACACAAGAAAACGGCCTATACACAGGCTACATCCCATAAAACTCTATTGTGATGTAATCTGCCTTCTTAAGATATAATGATAGCACACAAATTTTGAGACATAAATGTAGATGGACAGTTAATACCTTATTTCCGTGATTATTATCTACTAGGTTTCTGATTTTGGCAATTAATTGGTTATTTTTCTGCCTATGGGCCCAAAAGCTTTCGAGATACTAAATCATATTTCAAGGTAGATCTTAAAATGTCTAGAGTGATCATAATAACTCGCTCTTTGATATGGGTTTAATGAGGAGGATGAAGATAGAACATATCGTAACATATTTGAACAATCCATCTAAATATAGACATTTTATAACAGGTCATACACCAGCAATGCAGACTTCTCCGATGGCAACTGCAATGTCAGCTAAAGTATTTAAAGTTTGTCATAGGAAGCGTTATATCTAATGAAAAATACTAAAAACATGATTAATTTACGAAATTACATATGCTAAAAAATAAAATTTAATACTTGCTAAGACAAGTTAGAAGGTGTATTTTGAAATTATACTGTTTATAACACCGCTGTAGTATGGTTTCGGTATGTATGACGAGGTAGAACCTTATTATGTTGTTAGGGCTTAGCTGTTTTCGTTTTTTGGTTTGAGTTTTCTTACCAACCATAAACAATTCATAACAAGAACTAACCGTCAAAATAAAATAAACAGCGCGCCCTATTTTAGTATTTATAAAGGAAAACTTTCGAAATTTGACAGAAGAAAGGGCATATAAATATCGGGATCGGAATTCTGGAAACTAAATTCATCAAACTTCTCACACAAATTTACATAAAAATTCATTTTGGTGTGAAAAAAAATTACACTACTTTGGCCTTTACTAATCCAGATGCACATACCTATTTTTAAATATATTCTGAGTTTGCCCTAACTATTACTTTATTGCTATTATTTTTGGTTTCTATAACCAAACCAGAAATCCATTAAACTCGCACATTTTATTTGGCCAATAGTTTACCAGATTATATCTACAACATTTCATCAAAAACAACATCTGATATAAACAAATCATGATCATTACCAACCTATATAAAACAAGCTCGCCGCAAAAGAATTTCAAAAATTTAATTTTTCCGCTGTCAATATTTCTTGTTGTCTTAATCCAAGAATATTAAATAATGAAACGTTTCCATCCCAACCGTCACAACAATATCACGATAAACTAATTTTTCAATCCCACCTACACACATACATACTTTACAACTCTGAATATTCAACCGATTCATTTTTAAACGAAAACACAGGCAAACCTCAAACCCAATAATCTCCTCTGTAATTATTTTAAAATTTCCCAGCAACAATAAAATCACAAGAAAAATAAAATATAAAGAAGAAAACATCGCGAATTAAATAAAAAAATTTCTTTTCCCAGCAGATAAAAACAAAATAAAATCACGTGTATCGTTGCAAAGAGAATTCCATTCGTTCGGGTATTCCAATATGTATACGAAATGCGGTTTTATCGATACTGATCGACGCGACGCTCGATTCGGTTATTTTATTTGTTGTCTTACCTACTTTTTAATATTGTGCTTCCAGTTGACTTCCAGTCGTTAATGTTATATGTAGTTGTTTGTTTACTCGGTAACTTAATCTAATACAAATATACGCCAAAGTACTTGAATCGCACTAAAATACATAAATTGTTTTGTTGTATAGCGATATACATTTACGTTCTCTGTGTAATTTCTCCTTGCATTCTTTCAATATTTCTTAAACAATTGAGACCGCTAAGCAAAATAAAAACAACAAATAATTTCATTATATTACATAGAGTACAGTTGATTCATAAAATTTTTTGTATCGGTGAAATGCGCGGAGGACGATGGCGAAATTATAACTTTTATTTGTTTTTCAATTAAGGAAATGATTTAAATGCTTGGTGCATTACACAACTTTATATTATTTTAAACATAAATTTGCTTGTGTTGCGTCTGCGATTTTATTAATAGATGATTGGATAATTAAAATTTCCCGTTGTATCGTACATGGGCGAGCTATAAAACGGGTTAATAAATAATGTTGAACGTTAAATATCATCTCAACATTGTATACAGAGATACAGAGGAAAGTATATCAGTAATATGCCCATTATGAAAGCTCCAAGAATAAAAGCGAGAACCATAATATCCCAACCATTTCTTGTTCGTTACGGTGTTTAAAATGTTTTGCACGCGTGTAGACAAAGTATATAGACAATTAAAAATGGCAAGTATATAGACAATTAAAAATGGCTTTTAAATAATGTTTCACACAGCAGATGTAAAAGCCAACACGTAGGTCCCGAATGGTGTCTTTTTAAGCTTACAAACCCCACCCAGTGTCAAAAATGCAAATTTATGCGCATGGGAAATGAGCTTCTATTATTTTATTATTTAATCGCCTATACGGATTTCCATTTGGTGTTGTACTTTCGTCGAAAATATTGTTTCTTTAGTTCCTTGACTTTTGTTGTTTGAACAAGAAGGTTTTTGATGTTTAGAATATACTACGTCATCCTTGAATACGACGAATTTTTGAAATATTTATTCTTAAAATAGGTTTTTTCGTTTGGTTTATTTAATTCTTGGTTAAAATTGGAAATTTTTTTTAGGGATTCCCTATAGTTTCTTTCAATTTACCCATTTTTCAGAATCCAGAGGAACGCACAGAATTTATATTAGATTTCCATTTTCACCATACAACATAAGTTGCATCCAAATCAATTGAGAAATGACTTAGTTCTATTGTGGAACGTGGCGACTAAACCTGAGGATTCCCAACCAATTTCCCGAAATCGGCATGCATTGTAATCGGTTCCTGACACTTAAAAGCTCGTCGATTAAAATATAGTAGGTGGATAAATCACTGAAAGAAACAATGTTAGATAACGAATAATACAAATCAATATTATTAATTAAATATTAATCAATACTATTTATTGATCATTATTAATTGATTGTTATCAATATTTTCGGAAAGTTATGATTAACGCAGCCATGGCAATCAAGTGAAACATATTGCCGCATTATACAACGTCAGGTAATATTGTGTAACATCACACAACATGGTACAACAATACGGAACATATTGCAACAAGGTGGCCTCCCCAGAGAATTCTTAATGATTTTTCCAGAAATGAGGAATTATTCTAATCGCTTCCTAGCATCCGAAAACTATGTTTCACCAATTTACTCATTACGATAACCTCGTAGTATTAAAAGAACTCGCCTCACTAATTTTTATAAAAACCGGGCTTTATCGGACGATATACTGCACAATTTTTTTTTTCAAATTCGAACTCATCGCCATCGATTCCTGCATTCGAAATCACTCACCAATTTTTATTAAAAACATTCAAGGAGAAAATTTTTTGCCAAAATCAGAGTCCATCGCAATTTATTCTTAAGTCGTTTTCAACAATTTTCACTAAATTAGTTTCAGTCTAAGAAAAAAGAAAAGAAAATCTAAGGCTCCATCGGAGGACGTCCTACCGAATTTTTGAATTCATTTGAACCGGTTCCGTAATGTTAGGATCGCCTCAAGAGAACACTAACGATGATAACCAAGCGTTTGAGGGTCCTGTTTGACGTCGTCCATCCATGAAAAATAGAGGGCCTCAGAGGTCTGGTCATCATTAGTGCCGACTACAGGGCCCTGTTTTATGGTCCAATATTGCGAACATAGTTGTTTCAATTATATCGATGCTATTCAGATCATTTATGAGATCAAGATTAATACGCTTATGGTACATTTCTCTTTTTTCAACAGACCTTAGCCTCGTACTAATTTGCGGTCAAAAACTATTGCACTTAAATATTTTAATGTTAGCGTAGAATGGTCAATAATCTGTTGCGAGCCGCTTATATCTACAGAGATTGAATTTTTTGCAGTGCACGCGATTGTTGAATGATCATGTTATTGTTGTTCTCTTTGTTGATATGGGGGCCGATTTGCTGTGCGGGTTTTCAAATGATAGCAGAATTATTTAGAGACACGATATGCCTTTCTTGTTGAATGTGCGCGCTGCCGGTAGCGGTTTCTTTTATTAAACGATATATGTCTCTTATACTGCAGTTTATATTCTAAACACTTTTTGTTTGTGTCGATCACATTTCGACCTTCTACACGGTCGGTTGGAGCATTTCATCGCGATTTTGTAGTGTGACTCCGTTGTTCAATGAGAGAGGTTTGGTTTACGTGCGGTATCCTTACATTCAATTGGAGGTAGACAATTCTCTTCCAGCCATGTGTTTCATTGTTCTTCCACAGAATCCGGTAATTAGCTGTCTAATGTTTCTAATATTCTGGATTTGGCCCAGGTAACCTGATTGCTGAATGCTTCAGTATTTAAATACGAGATTATACCGAAACGTGATCAACTGCAGAAAGTGGTGAGAATCGAAGTTGACATCGCGTTTGGTATTAATATATTTGATGCTAGAAAATTTTTTTGGTCATAGGGATGTGGTCGATTTGATTTACTTGGACTATAACTCCAGAGCTAGCGCGATAGTACAGAGTGCATAGTCATAGTGCATTGTCGTTGGGAAATTTTGGGAAATTTTGTATGAAATATTTCGAGATGGTCGTAACCCTTATTCCTCGTATATTTTTTTAGTTGAATACCTTTAATGATGGTTGGTTGACTTGGCCCCAAAGTAATCATTAAACTGGTTGCTAACTATCTAAACCCCCATTTGCCATTTAAGTAACACGCACATCCACATTTTAAATATGTGTTGTTGCAAAGCGCCAGGTTTCTCATTTTACCAGTATTAAAGTTTTAACTATTTGATTAGGAAACTAAACTACAACATCGGATCCCATTTTTAAATCGCCATGTTGAAGCATGTTCTGGTTATGGAACTACTTTTTCAACTTTATTTCATTATGGCCAGGATACATTTTAAACTGAAAAACAAGTAGTGACGAATAACTAAAATAGTTGAAGTTGAAAATACTATGCCGTCACTTAATATAAGTTTTTATACGAATAACATCCCTCCTTCATTACTTAACATACGAGTATATTACAGAATTGAGTTATTTTCGTTCAGGATTTCAACAATTCATAGAACCCAATTAGTAGTTTGCAACAGTTTTTCTTTGGCGTTTTTAATCTTTTTCAGACACCATAATTTAATACATTAAAATTCGAAACTGCTATACGAACCTTAAAGAGATTATTTTCAATACCCATTATAAAATAGGAGCTATACCATAAACTTAATTACCAATGCTATACTGTACCCGCATAACACGTCTTTGCAAGAAAATTAATTATTTCTTCTTCTTTAGCAACGACGAAAACAAGACACAAAATTTTAAAAACAAAATCGTATATAAAAGGATTGGTCAATTTTTTATTCTTTTGTTCAAATATTATTTGTATACATTTATAAGCAACACGATAGCAGCAACATATAAGAACACTATAAAATTGTACAACGCAAAGAATCTAAAAGAAATTCACGATAAGTAAAACTCATTTTTCTCAGGTGTCTCAAAAACGGAAACAGTAATGTCAATAAAATTAATTGAATTTTAATGAACACGATTATGTTGTTGAATGGACATGGATACATCCACACGGAAAGATTTATCAATTCAAGTCGATAGGTGTAAGCACTTCCATTCAAAAATTTCTAAAACTACTTTACAACATATGCAAAAAGTAGTACGTGAGATTTGAGGCTATTTATTATCTGGCAATGAATTTAATTGAAAAATAAAATAATTCGCGCTATCAGGAAACGAGTGTAGTGAAAATAGTTTTTATTTTTGCAATTTATTTTTTGCGCACTATCATTGTTTACATAGTTTTGCGCTGACTTGTGTGTTATCTGTAAATTATGTTAATTATTTTGTATTTTTAGTTTTCACAACGCGATATGAATGACGGTTTTGTAGTTTTTATTTAATAGTAGTGATGGTAGTCAGGTAGTAATAATATTGATAAGTTGTTTTTTATGTAATTTTCTGCTTATAAGGAAAGGCACGTAGGGACAATTTTATTATTTTTATTTTACGGTCTTTATTTGGTTGTGGTATGTCTTTCAATCCTGAATATGAAATAGTTTCAGGGTAATTATGTTTTTTTATTGTACTTGTACATGTGGTTATTATTTACAATTTTGTATGGCTTTCGGCCTCTTGAAAAGTATGTAAGGTAGAGATTCATTTATAATCA
Organism: Nephrotoma guestfalica; assembly: GCA_963691935.1. Classification (NCBI taxonomy): domain Eukaryota; kingdom Metazoa; phylum Arthropoda; class Insecta; order Diptera; family Tipulidae; genus Nephrotoma; species Nephrotoma guestfalica. The sequence goes on from OY829914.1 coordinate 249,368,777, forward strand.
GTTTCATTAAGAAATATTTGTTTCAACTTTTAATTATAAATTTTATGGGCCAAATTTTAATCTTATTCGAGCCTCAACTGACAACAAAAACTGAACTGGTCTTGTAAAAAAAAAAAACTGGATTAAAATTGTATAGAACGAATGAACACAAAGTGCTACATAGTTTCAACTTGTCAGCCGATGAAATCTAGCTTTGCATAAAGGCACAAAGGAAGTGCTCGAAGATAAAGACTCGTACAAAGTTCCAAGGAGTCAAGAATATCTTGAATGTTTTGAAATCAAAATATCTCATCAGGTTAAAAATTACTATATTTGTCTTTCTTGGAAACAACAGATACACTAGCAACAGGGCGGTTATTTAATTGCCAATGAACAATGGCAGTTTACTAGATCGAACGAATATCACCAATAGTGAAGAAACTATTAGAATTGTTAGCTTGAGCAATTTTAACAATTAAATAAATTAACCACTATTTAGCGAACCTATGAATATAAATATTTTTCTGTTCTCAGAATGAACCATTCAAGCCAAGTGAAAATTTATTAGCAACAAACACATAGAACTACTAGAAACAAATTCTGACTTGGTCGTTACTTCAACCTCTCAATAAATTAAACGTCAGCCACGTCACTCATAAATACTAAGTGATTTACAAGTGAGAGACTATCATAATAGGGCATTGTAATAACACTTGTAATAATAAATCATATTATCGGGGTTACCGAGTATTCTAAATCTAGTAGGTTTACCTGAATACCAAAATTCCATATTAGCCACAATTACAATAATCAGCCACGGCAAATTGCTTTTATAAGCAATACCCGCGCGATGTTTTGCCATCGAGATTACAATAATTTGTAGAAAATATCTGAGTCCACGTTTCTCACCGTAAACTACGTCCAGCTAAAACTAGAGTGAACATCATAATATCTAGTTAGAACTCGATTTTACCATAATAGAGACATAAATGTCAAAATTTTAATATTTTCTATTATTCAATCCTTTGGGAACTTTTCATAATCACAAAATCATTATGATGTTGTGCTACCCACCACTAAGGGCAGCACTATCACAAAAGATAATTTCTCTTGTTATTTTTCAACCAGCGGACATTTTTAATTCATTTTCATACCTCTCTTAGGGATTCTAAAGTGAGATTTGGACAAACATATAGAATATAACAATGATGGACCACACTGTGCCATTTAATAAGCAATAATTATGAATTTCAGTTTCAATAATTAATTTTGTATTTGAACATACATTTTATATAAAGTTTTGGCGTCTGCCAATTAAAGTGAATTCTAAGACCGTTTTGAAGGAAGTTCTTAAATTTGGCTAGGCTGGATACAATTCGGCAGATTCCTATTGAATAATTATGAAATGTGGAGCATAGATTTTGAACGAGGTTTTGTAATGAGTGCTTGATGAGTACTGCTCGGCCACTACTTTACAAGCAAATATAAAATTAGTCATGAAGAAATTAGTTATTTAGAATTCGCAAAGTATGGTTTAGATAGTTCGCGCCCAAATAATTTTTTTCAGATTATGGTCAATATCTCAAAAACTCTCACAGATAATAAACGTATAAATGATCAATACCTTCAAACGGCAGAGAAAATTTTCTTAAATCTCTCTTAAATTTAACCACGTATCACTGTATTGGTAAATCGGTCAACTAATGCGATTTTAAAACACACAAAAAATAATTGAAAGCCACAATGATCAAATAAGTAACATCGATATTATCAATATTGAAAATTTGTTTTACATTTAAAATTGAAAAATTAAAAATCCAAACTAAATGATGACCATTGACAAAATCCATTTACTCAAAACAGAAACAATAAGAATTTTAAAGTTTTCCAAAATCTGCTTAAAGGACATTCATAAATGAGTAAAATACAGCCCTATGTTAAAGTTGAATAACCAAAATACGTTATTAAAATTTTAGTAACCATTTTAGATCATGCTTGGCACATTAAGTACACAGAGTTTGAACTCTATATCACCTTGTTTTATCTGTCATTAACGGTGTCAAATAAAACAAAAACAACCTCAGGTCATACGTTGATAGATAAAATATATATTTTCGTTCCAGAAACCATTATAGGATCTTCGCCATAGCTGTAACTAAACTTTTTAGATCATGCTTGGTCCATTCAAGATGGCCACACAGTTTGAAGAAATTCTCTTGGCAATAACAAGGTCAAATAAGACAAAAGCTACCACAGGTGAATGGCAAAATTTCAATAGATTCCATCCAGAAACCACTATATGCTCTTGGCCATAGATGAGATTAATATTTTTAGATCACGTTTGGTCCATTTAAGAAGTCATCACCACTTGTGAGAATAGTTTGGTTTTACGTTTTACTAGGTATGAGGCTTTGGTTCCTTTTTGGAGAAAGTTTGTTTAATTTTTCCCGGTATTCCTGGATTTTGTTTTCGGATTCTTTGTAGGTAGCTCCTTAGCTATTTCACATCCCCGGTAGTTTCACAGCGGTATTAGACCGCTATTTTTAATGGCTCTATTTTAACTGAGTCCCGAAAAGTTTCGTGCATTCAATCAATTTTTACAGGAGGTAGAACGAATGAGGTAAGTAATTATCGAGGAGTACCATAGTTACTCTTTCCGTCATACTAAAACTCTTTGAATTAATGGTTCGTATTAAGTAAAGTATTAAGTTTCCACGTTAAACCAATTATATCTTCGGTACAGCATGGTTTTTATCTAAGGAGGTCTACAGTTACGAACCTTATTAACTTCTGATGTAACTTATTTGATAGTTTAAAATTGAATTGACAACTTGACGATGTTTATACAGATTTTGCGAAATAAAGTGTTCGACAAGATTGATCACTCATACGTGATCACACCGTCTTATCACTAAGTTGAGGCATTTGGAGTGCCAATTCATTCCCATAGAATAGTTGCAATCTTACCTTTCAGACCACCGGCACGCTGTAAGACTTCTGGGTCAATCTTCCCAAGTTTTTTGCGTAACATCAGGTGTACCACAGGGTAGTCGCTTATGCCCGTGGCTATTTTCATTATTTATCAACGATGTCGTTGACTGTTTTAAATTCGCAAGTTGCCTTTTTCGCATATGACATGAGCATTTTCACTCTGGTTTACAACGAAACCGACTGTAACAAGCTGAACTGGTCAACTGACAATAGATTACACATTAATGTGAGAAAATAAATCTAACTTTTGATCGTATCCGCTCATGAGCAGAGAATTAAGGGTGTTCGAAAACAATTTTTTTTGTACGCACTTTGATGTCTACCATCGATTCGGACATTCGACTTATACTTCCGCCTTATCAAGATCGCTGTAATTGATCAAAAATATAACGTTTGGACTATCGCTAGGCTGTTGCAGTTGTAGTCTTTATTGGAGATATTTTCGACTCCCGTATCGATTGCACGAAACTCCTACAACGGGTAAATCTACGCTCCTGAACGTCGAACGTGGCCGACTACTATACATCGACCAATCATTAACAAACTTCGGTCTTTCGGAACCAATTTTGACGGCATTGCGTATATTTAACTCGAAATGCAACATATTTGATTTTCATTTGTTGCGAGATACGTATTTTTTTACATTACCGATTGTATTACTGTAGGTAAATGACTAAAATAAATAAATAAATATGAACGATTGAAATTTTGGGTTATTCTAGGTGATAGAAGGGGTTACCAATTGCGTAGCGAAACATAATAATTCGCTAAGGTATTGTGACTATACTTCGTATGTAAGTTCAAACAAAGTATTTTCAATATTTTTTTAGGTTTCCTGACGAGACGACCGAATTTTTGAATTTTAATTAAAGAAGTCTTGCCAACATCATCTTGAAATAAATAAATAAGTTCGGTATTTTGAATGGCGAATGATGGTATAAAATCTGATATACGAGTATATTGCCCACAGAACGTACTTTAATTAGGTACCCAATGCAGGTGTCTCGAAATCTGGTTAAAAGAGTTGATCTACAAAATTAAAACTCATTTATACGTCAGCCTTTAGCCTTGCGAAATAGCAACTTTCTTATTCTAGAACAACGCAGAAGTGATAAAAGCGCAAAAGCAATCACAACGTATCAGATCTGGAATTTTGCTTCACAAATTTATCCGTTTATTATTGGGGGTATAAATAAGTTTTGAAGGATTTTCAAAAGATGGCGTAACTTGTAATAAATCGCAACTCGCCATCTTGTAAGTATATTCACGTTAAAGGGTCATCATTTCCCTCTAATAATCTGTATGTGTTATTTCGCTGAAGTGTAAATAACATAGTTTTTTGTGCTCTAACCATGTGAACCTTTGTACCAACAAAACACAATTTGCGGGAAGTGCTGCCTTTTTGTTTTAATTTGAAGAACATTGCAGCTGAAGGACATCAATTTATGTGTGAAGCATATGGGGAACATGCTCTATCAATAAAAACATGTGAGTACTGGTTCCCCTGTTTTAAAAGTGGCGATTTTGACACCAGTAACAAATAATGCGAAGGGAGACCAGTAAAGTTTGAAGACGCTGAGTTGCAGGTGTTATTGAACCAAGATTCATGCCAAACTCAACAAGCGATTCAAAACCATCTAAAGACCATTGGTATTTTACAAAAACAAGGAATTGGGTTCCGTATGAACTCAAGCCATCTACGTCTCTACGTAGATCGCCGTTTTTTCATGTGCCAACAACTGCTTTAAAGACAAAACCAGAAGTGTTTTTGCATCGAATCGTGACGGAGGACGAAAGGTGGATCCACTACGACAACCCAAAGCGCATAAAATCGTACGGTGTGATCTACTATGAGCACTACAGCATAACGAAACCATCACTGGAGAACGTTATCAAGAACAATTGATGCAATTAAGCCGAGCATTGAAGCTCAAACGCCCACAATATTCCAAAAAATATGACAAAGTGATCTTTCAGCACGACAACGCTCGGCCACGTGTTGCAAGAGTCGTGAAGGAAACTTTAGATGCGATTCAATGGGGTGTCCTACTCCGCACGCCATACTCACCAGACATTGCTCCTTCCAACTACCACTTGTTCCGGTCGATGACTCATGGCCTGGCCGGGCAGCACTTCACTGCTCCGTATGCTGCCTGAAAGATGGGAAAAAGTATAAATGTACAGGGTCTTTCAAAAGATGCGCCTAGATGTTTTATAAAATAAAATATGAAAATACTTTGTTTTTGTAAAAATATGGCTTTTAACAATTATATGTGAAAAATGACATCATTTAAATGTCCACCACGGGCACGTCTATAGGCTTTTATACGAAAATCAAAATTTTTAAGAACTTCCGAACGTTCTTTTCCAGCTGTGCAATTGTTGTTGGTTTATTCACTTAAACTTTACTTTTCAAGAAACCCTAAAGAAAATAATCTAATGGCCAGTTTATGTCACTAGTTTATGTCTGCGTTGATCATGATCTGTTTATTTTAATTTTTGTGTTAATTGAATTTTGTAAGGACGCAAATGCAAATCCTTATGTAAAATTCGCGAAAGAGTTGATAGATGAATGTCTAATTCCTGAGAACGTCGTGATATCGATGTTGAAGGTTCCTCCGCGACACTTTCGACCACAGATGTGCAGCAATGTTCTCACTAGAACGTCCACTTTTTGGTCCAGACCTTTTTCGATCCTCGACAGAACCAGTCTCTTCAAATTTTTTCACTAATCTTTGAATTGTTGACTCATTTGGACGATTATTTACACCAAAAAATCACGAATTTTACGATACGTATTTTTTAAAGATTGATGATTTTCATAATAAGTTCGAAAAACTTCAGCGTGTAAGTATCCATCGTTAAAATTGTACATCTGTGTACTTCACAAATGTCAAAGATAACGTAAAAAAAAGGTTGCGTTTAGAATTTATTTACTACTGACACCTAGGCGTGACTTTTGAAAGACGCTTTATAAAATACATTGTACCATTTTCTCTGATGTTATAAAAAAATTAAACTCAAAACTAATTTGTACCCCTAATAATTATATTTGCAGTGTTTAACTGTACGAAAATCATTGCTCGTATTCTACAGTCTTGTGTCATAAATACGAAAAACCATTTTAAAAAATATAAAAAGTAAAACAAAATAACAAAAAAAGTTATCAAAATAAATTAAGAACGTTTTTTTATTTCTTCTCGAAAATGTTAAAAATTACAAATCAAAATTGAATACAAATTTTTTTTATTAAATTTTTTGATCATTTCCTCTTTATAAGGAAAATAATAATAATATAATTAAAAATAACACTGGCAACAAAAAAATGTTAACATATAAATTATAAATAAATAAAACAACAACATATTAAAGAAAGATGTCTTTTAATAAATAAAAGACGATGGAGAATCGACATAAGCAGCAACAATCAGTTGTTGTATAAAAACATGTTATTTTTTGGTTGTAGAATTAATTAAACTAATTAACACATTATATTATCTATTTCCTGAGAATTTAGACGCCAGAAATATTTTCTTTGGTTTTTGTGCGAGTGGACATTCAAAATTTTTTGTTTAATCTCTTAGCGCGCTCGTTTTGTGGTCGTTTTATCTTCTATTTCCTTAAACAATTATTTAATTGTTCTTAATAATAATAAAAAAGAAGAATTAGAAATTTTAAAAAATTGTATACACTGGAGGTCGAAAATTTTGCGACAATTCATTGTATTCTAGTATATTCTAAATGTCTTATTTCAACAATAATAATTGGTCTCGCCACGCCCCCGTTGCTGCACTTAATCATGACATACTCGTATGTCATTTTATTTCGCGTGAAATCATTCTGACGTTACTCGTAACACTTCTAACTAACCCAAACCATTCACCTCAACTCCGGAAACATGCGACGTTTTATTAAAAAGAAGTTGTATATTGTGGTATGTAAATAACTGTAACATAAAACGGATAATTTATTACAATCATGTAAACAAAATTTTTAAGAAAACTGCTGAGACAAGCCTCCTCCGCACACGCGTAAAACTGACACACCGCAAAAATTTTGTTTTCAAAATTTGGATTAACATTACACACAATTATTACAGCCGAAAGCGAGCGTCAATAATTCTGCTAAATGTATTTTGCTTTTGTATACGAATACGTCAGACGTAAATTAAATTTTAAAAATAAAAAAAAGTAAATCGATTCAACTGAGTCATATCCATATAATATAATTTTGTTTGTAAATTTTCCAAATAATCATAACACTTCAAAAAAAATGTTGGAAGACGTTACGTCTCAAGTTGTCTAATTTTAAATTAACCCTATATAGCACGGAGTATTTGTCCACTTTAAATTGAAACTTTACAATTAGCGTATTAATGGTTATTTAGTTAGCAAGGCGTATAGACATAAATTTTATTTGTAATCAAAACCAGCTCATGCGAATTACTAGGAATTCATCACTGTATTAAGCGAGTTAGCCAGCTGTTAAAATTAATAATTTCGCGTAAATTATCTAGATAAAAAAAATTATAGCATTTATTGTTGTTGTTCGTACACAAATAAACTTTTTTGTTGAATTTAAATTACAAAATTAACAAAATTATTTTTTTTTTCCTAAAATTGAATGAAATAAAACTAAAATTTATTGATTTTAATTTCAAATGTAAAATTGGATGAGACTATGTATGCATATATGCGGTTTAAAGTTTTTATATTTATCTTGTGTTTTCTGTTGACCATTTCGCGGAAAAGATGAATGAAATTTACTTAAGTCGTTTTAATTTTTGGATTTAAAAAATGGAAATGTTATTCAATTAATTAATATTGCTCGTATATATTTTATGTGTTTTATACGAATTTGATAAGTTGCTGTTTTCCGTTTGTAGTTTATTATTTTTTTCAATTACAGTTATCGGTTTCCAATTTGCGACTTGGAAGTAAAACATGATTTTATTAGATGGAAGACGTCTTGTTAGAGTTATTGTACACACGCCGAGATTAAGTTTACACGTAGTACGATTGTAGGCAGTAGAGTAACTTTTAAATTTAAAAATAAAGTTTTAAAGACCACGGAAAAATTGAATGCTAGTCAAGCAACCGCGGAAAAATTAAATGAAAATTATGAATCTCTCGCTAAAGACGTTAAAATAAAATACAATTCATAGCGAGAACTCATTTATTTTTATGAAATCAAATTATTTCTCGGCACCAGTATTTTAAAGCAGCCTGATACTTCAATGAATTCATTGAACAATAAAGACGGTGGAATGAACTAATTTCTGTAATAAGAGGGCGGATTGATAAGTCTTTAGAATGAAACAGTACAAACATATTTTTTTTTAAGTGAACTTCACTTTATTTTTCAACAGTCTTCTTTTAACTCGATACTATGTGTATCGAGCGCTTATCCAACGTTTTTGCAATTTCATTAAACCATCTTTAAAATATAATTTATCAAACTGCTCAAAATTAGCGTTCATTTCAGTTATTATTTCATCATTTGACCCAAATCTCTTTCCACCGAGCCATTTCTTCATGTTCGGATATATGAGCCACAAGGGGGTGAATATGTTGGATGGGAAAGCATTTCGAAGCCCAATTCATCCAATTTTTGCTGTAGTTTCCATTATAAATGTGATGGTGCTTTGATTGACATGATGGAAGAGCACTTTTATTCGTTAAATGTGGCCGTTTTACTTTATTTTTTCATTTAAAATGCTTAATAATGATGCATAATATTCACTTGTGATGGTTCTCCCTCCTCCAAATAGTCGATGAATATTGTTCCATGTGCATTCCCATTGTTTTGATTCTGGCGTGTTCATGTTTCAACAATCGTTATGAATCGACGGAAAAAATATGTTGGACTACGCTGAAACATCTCCAAACATTACTTAGAAATGGACATTCGTGTTGTGTACACGTTCATATAAGATGTTTACAATGTCAGCAATCTCGCGCAACTTTATACGACGGCCATTCATAATGATTGCATAGACTTTTTCGACCATTTTTGGTATTGTTTTCTCTTTTGGACTTCCTAAACTTTCAGCATTTGTGTTTGTGCGGACATGTTTAAATTCATTTACCCAATTATAAACGGTTGCAATTGAAGGTGCATGTTCATCTAACACAGTTTTCATCTCATCGATGATTTGTTTTGGTTTTATACCTTTTAAATGAAAGTATTTAATCACTGCACCACATTATTTTTTTCCAAACAAAAGGATTTGTTAGTAGGGACGCATAGATGGCGATATTTTAAACATTTATCAATCCACCTTCGTAAAGTGTTCTAGAAACAAACTTGACACTTCTGATTACTATCTAATATAGTTTCTCTCTATAATTGATCCAACACCCTCCCATGCTCATTTATTTGTAAGTGCCAATTTCGTTGATTTCTAGAAGTCTATGTCAGAAATTCGTTCATTCAATCATCTTTATTGTTTAATGGATTTCGATCAATTCACGATTTATACAAATTCAGTTAATATGGTGTTCTGTGGCAATGAACATACTTTAGAGAAACCAGAATTAGGTAATTCATTGGGTTCTAGACCAACTTTTCACTTATTTATTTCTAGAGTCCCCAGTTATTGTTCAATTGATTTGAGCCAGATCAGGTTTACCAAAATTCACCACTATATTTTCGAGTTCCATGGTTTCTACAACGTTTTGTTAGAAATTATTTTATAAATTTCGATCTACTTAAATTGTTTTGATCGGTAGATGCATTTTTTTCAATATAGCACTTGTTTTGTTCGCCAGTAAGATTTCAACAATCCATGGTAGCGAATGCGTAGTTTGTAACAGGACGAACTGAAGAAGAACATCTCAAAAATCTTGAGAAAAAATCTTTTTAAACGACTTACCGCTGCCAACTTGAAATGTAGTATGAGAGCAATTGCAAATTCTTCCAAACTAATGTGGATTATTTAGGGCATGTTTTGAATGAATCTGGCATTGGAAAGAGTTCGAGTGATTGAAGAGATGCCGTGACCAACAAACTTGAAAGAATTGCAAAATCTCATTGGTAAGATTAATTATTATAACCGATTTTTTAACAATTTTTCGTCTCCTCTTTTTATTGCATTGCGTAAGAAATATGTTCCGTTTGTTTGGTCAAAAGAGGAAGAAACTTATTTTTATCAATAACAAAATTCCATTGTGAAAGCGTCCCTGCTTCTCCACTGTCAGCGTGGCTGTCCATTCTTGCTACCTACAGATGCCTCAGGTCACGGAATAGGGGCAGTGATTTCTTATATTTACCCATATGGAAAGGAGAATCCGCTTTTTCATCGAACACGCAAGAAGCACTTTCGATCGTCTATGGCTGTAAAAAGTTTCACCATTGTCTCTATGACAGAGAATTTATTCTGGTACCAATGGTCCGGCACCAGAATAAATTCTCTGTAGCTCCTCGTATCACTGTTTCATATAGAAAAAGGCCTACCAGTGACGACAACCGTATCCAGCGTTGGGCTGTAAGTATATATAAGGCAACCGGCAAGCATGGCAACATAGAATATCACGAAGTAGTGGAAGAGTGTTCTCTGGACAGTAAACAAATTGCTACAGAAACAGCTAGAGATTCCGTTCTAGATCGAAATCTTCAAAAATTTCATATAAGAAGAAATGTCAATTCTGTTTTCAATAACGTTCTTCTTTTCGAGACTTAATTTGCTCGAGTCATAATTCCGTTTAGTCTTCGGAAGAAAGTTTTGGCCCTGTTGCATATTGGACATTAGGGCATTATTCGAATGAAGCAGCTAGCCCTTAGACACTATTGATGGGCGAACTTCGACAAGGAAATCGAAAGCACGGTGAATACATGTCCCCAGAAGGTTGCCCGAATCCGAGAAGGTGTTCGAAGGTCGGCCAATCACAACGAAGCCTTGGGAACGGTTACATGTCAATTTTGCATGGGGGTTGCGCGCTACAAAAACTTTTTGCAAGAAGAGGGTTGTCAGCAAGCATTGCCGTATCTTTCTATCCCAAGTCAAATGGGGAGGCCAGAATGATTGTGAGATCTTTCAAAACCGCCATGAAGAAACAATTTAGAGATGAAGATAGTACTGATCACGCGGAGCTATCGTTCCTTACCAGTTACTGACTTTCGCCGAGTCCTGATGATAAATCTCCAAACGATAAATTTCATTGTCGGCAACCAAGGACTGTGTTATCTCTCATGTATCCGACTCAACTTCAACGAAGAATAGGTGGACAAAGTTTATGGTGAGCCAAGCTGCATAATGGCTTGATGCGACGTCATCAAAAACAAACGCGAGCTCGAATGCCCTGATCGTGCTCCGTTTGTTGTCACTGGGATTTTAAAGAGCTTGAGCCAGTCCTATAGACACCTACGGACTCGGAAGCTGGTCAAGAATTATCAGGTTATTCAGCAAGAATTGTATGACCTGTGGTAAAATTTGACCCTTCATCATGATTGACGACTTCTTCAAAATAAGGCTGGAGGTATTTTTGCATCGGAACTTATTAACTATTCATCCGCCTCTCTCATTTACAACAGCAATACATTCTCTTAGTTTTCTCATCATCGATTGTTCTCTTTGATTGTCATTCGATTCACGTTTCGATCTCGTGAATGACAGTCCCGACACAAACTTCTCCAAGTTAAAGTTGCAGAGAGACGAAGTTCTTGTGAACCCTAAGAAATTGACTGACTCGGGTTTTCTCGTACACTCTCACACACAGCAGCGATGTTTTCAGGAAACTTTGCGTTTCGGAGGCATACGAGTGTTGGCTGATTATTAATCGATTTTATAAGCAACAAGGTCATTTATTCCAGACATATTCCAAACCATTCTCAATCCAATTTGAACCAAAATAAATAATGACATTTGGGTCAAAACTGAAATGGTGAAGACAATACTCTTCGATGGAGGCAATTAAGGTACTGATGTTTTAAATTTTTGAATCTACGAATTTGTCAAAGTCACACTGTTTAGACAAATAGTTTTAAGTTTCTTTAAAAGAGTCCGCACACTGTCCGAACTGTAACATTTTATTATGCTTTTCTTTCTTAGGCCAGAAATACTCAAATCCCTCAATAGCCTCATTTATTGTAAGCATAATCGAAAAAATTTGTTTTGGATTACGCTTAAGACAACCTCATGAGAATTGTTTGATGTTGATTATTAACAGTAAGTTACAATGAAAAGACTATCGAAAAGCCTTTCGTCCAAACCAGAGATACTATTAAACAAAACATTTCTGCTATATACTTTCTTGACAAACTATATGAGATTCAAACAAGAAGGAATGCAAGGCACATGACAATTAGATACGTTATGAATACTATCATCCAGGGTTTGTCAAGAATACCGAGCTTTTAAAATCCGGGTTTCGGTACTCATTTTTTCCCAAAACCGGGTTTCACCGGATTTCGGTTATTCAACCAAAATGACATTTAAAGTGATATCTAAAGCAGTAGCGTTAGAGACCGTTTTATAGCAGGTTTGTTCTTTAGAAAATTATAGTAACCTGGAATAGAACCGTCGAGAATATTACTTAGTATAAATCCAGGCGAGTCTACATTATTCGATAGCGGAAAATAATAAATGGTGTAAAGTGAAATTGGTGATAAATTAAAAATAATAAATAGTGCAAATAGTGAATTAATAAATAATTGTGGAAATTATTTGTTGTGGTGTTTTAGTGTTAGTGAGTTTTGGGAAAATAATTTTGGGTATAGCAGTGGTGTAAGTTTTACGATAGTGGTGTAAGTGTGTGAGAAATTATTTCCGGTATTTTCGGAAATATTCCGGAAGTGGTGTAAATCTAGAGAATTGGTGTTGTAACCGTCAAATTATATAACAATATTCACAATCCAGTGATACGAACCGGTTTTGACAGGGCAAACTCGTAACAATATTCATACAGTAAAATGAAAGATTTAATTTTTTTCGCTATAAATAACTACGAGTATTCAAAAAAGGTATTGCGTCAATTGTCATGTCATGTAATCTGATCCGGAGTTTGGTCATAATGTTTCCTGATTTGAAAAAAATTATTCTACCGTATATCGTCTAATGGTCTTTAAGGCGTTGAAGAAAAAGTTATTCTTTATATCGTATAATCGTCTTTAAGGCGTTGAACATAAAGTTAAATTTTAAGTGTTTCTGTGAGTGACATTAGAAACGGTAAATTCAGTCTTAAAATATTTTATTGTCATACTGATATGATTACGAGTTTTTGGAAATTTCATTGATGGTTTTGTCCAGAATATTTTGGAAATGTTGCGTTGAGGCTGCTAGAGCGAGATCTTCATTACCACCTCCATCATCGTCCACAGCTTCTTCAACATCCACGTTTGGATACATCCTTGACATTATTGACATTGCCAATTTTATTGCTTCGGTTTTCGAATAAAAATTAATTTTTTTAAGTTATAAGTTGTAAGTAAGTAAGTGTTAGTAATAGTAAGTAATATTTGTTAACATTAAATAGCAACAACATTTGGGATTTTTTTGTGTGAAACCGATAATTTAAAACAGTTAAAGTCGACTTTTGGTTTTTTTCGAAAATTTGATTAATACCGGTTTTTTAAAATCGACAAACCCTACTATCACAATTCTCTTTAACAAATTTTGGATTAAGTTCACATGGAAGACACGGAATTCACAAAAGTGTTGCCAATACCGAATTTGAGACAAGCATTTGAGATCATATCAAAACAAGTGCCGCCTAACACACCCACAATGTCCAGAGAGCCACTGAGAAACTCTAGGTTATTAATTTTTCAATCATAGAAGTCAACTTAACAAACGGTGTGCAGATAAAGTGTTCTCTAATAAACGTTAGGCCTAAACTTTTAGGATCGTTACAATTAGACACGTTGCAATAATAACCATTCTGTAATTTAGCAGGGAAAATACGGATATTAAAGCCCTATAAACAAGAATAAACTCCAATACAAAATATCGTACATCGAACTGCTCTTAAAGTAAATCTGCTAGTTGGTTGTAGAAAGTCTCAATTTGGTATATTCTTTTTTGCGATATCTGCTTGCGAAAGATACATTTATGATTAGAGGTGAGTTAGTAGTTACCTTTTAGTTTCAAACTAAATCAATAATCGTCAAAGAATTAACAAACGTTAGTTCAGATCATTGATCGTGAATTTACCAGGCAGCCTAGAAAAATAAATTGTAAGTATCAGCTGTTATGTGAGAACTCCTCATATAGAGCTAAGTGAATTTATAATATACCTAACTACATCGGTGATGTTACTCAGTTCATCTGAGAGGCGAGATTTAGATGCGGTAAATGATAAATATACAAGTGCCAAAATACTTTACAACGAGTGAAACTTATTTTTGGTCCGCATTATGTTAGCTGGAATTTGCCACTCAACCATATCACTTATTTTAAAGGTGGGCTTTCACCAACAAAAATTAAATTAAATTAAAATTGAATTAGTCGGAGTAAAAGTGTATCGTTTCTGTAGGGCAACAAATATCCAGGCCTCGATTTGTAAATTTCGTTTAATTTCCCGTTCTTAATGTTTGTCTGATTTCGGTGCCATGCATTTCGGTGCCGCGTGTAGCCATTTTCTGCCAAATTCAATTCTAATTTGGGACACTTCAACTGACTAGAATTTCAGGTTTAATAGGCATGACCTAGAAATTCGAATTGTATAGTCAAAATTAATGATGGGATGTGTAGACACTTAAACATGTAGATCGACACATACATCTCAAAAATTGCTTTAATTGGGCGAATGCCTATAGCAACAGTTCAATAGAGCTCCACAGTAGGAAATAAATAGCTGAAGCAGTTTATATACATTGCTTTACAGCACCTATCTTGTAAAATCTGCAATTCATTCAGTTTCTCTTTAACAGCTGAACCAAAGGTAGAAGAAGCGTATGTGAATCGGGTATGAATAAATCGAAAAAAAAATTTAACACATGGACTGGAACAAAATCAGCCAATTTCATAGTCAAGCAAATATGGTCATCACACGTCTTATGCTTGTCGAATATTACTCCAAGGTACTTGAATTTGTCCACTCGCTCTATGGTGCAGTTTGTTTCTTGAAATTTTTGGTAACTCAATGTGTCACAGGTGTGGGGAGTGAAAAATTATTTATTTCGTTTTGTTAAAATTAACTGATATTTTGTTCCAAAAATAAAATAAAATCATGCTTCATATGTGACATTGCTATCTGGCAATCTCTGGATTCGTAGAAGAGGGCCGTATCGTCAGCAAACATTCTAATATGACCCGTGGGCGGTAAATTGATCATATCATTAGAACGTAGATTAGAAATAATACAGGGCCAAGGTCCTTGAGGAACACCACACCACAGTTCAGACTTAAAGTGGAGCTGTTTACACCATTTAGAATCACAAACTGCTTTCGATTACTAAGGTAGCTTGCTAAAAGTTTGTATGATAGGCCACAGAAGCCATAAACTTCTAAATTTTGCAGAAGTATACTGTGATACGGGTATATACAATCAAAAGCTTTACGAAGGTCAACAAATAAGCCAGATGTATAATTTTGCCTGTCAAAATTAAGATAGATCAAATCAGTAATATCTGTTAGGGTCAAATCTGTACCAGAACCTTGTCGAAATTTATACTGACGAGAATAGAAAAAATTAGATTTATTTAGAAAATCGATCATCCGGTTAGCAATAATTATTTCTAAAATGTTGTCAAATACTGACAAAAGCGAAATTGGACAATTTCCAGACTTAAAGATTGGCGTCACTAGCAATTTTAAGACAATCGGAGTAAACACCAATTTCCAAAACCACATTAATTATAGGGTGTACAAATGTATTTCCGGCCTTTTTATAGAGGTGTCGTTAGTATCACTGCTTGCTTATTATTCAATCGGGCAATACATGTTTTTTGGAGGTTAGATGCCAAGCTTGAATAATTACTAGTGACATTTGTTCAAAGCGTAAACAACAATTATTTTCATGTAATTGAAAATGCCGAATTTTGTGCCAAAAACAGCATTTGCGGGAAGTTTTACTTCATTATTTTTTGTTGAAGAAAAGTGCAGCGGAAACAAATCGTTTGCTTGTGGAAGTTTACGGTGAACATGCTCCATCGAATACAACATGCAAAGAGTGGTTTCAACGATTCAAAGTTGGTGATTTTGACGTACGAGACAAAGAACGTGACCAAGAAAATTTGAAGATACAGAATTGGAAGAATTGCGTGATGTGGACCCTTTTCAGACCGAAAACAATTGGCAGAAGAGTTGAATATTACCCAACAATATGTTTCGCAACGTATACATGCAATGGGATTGGTTCAGAAACTGGGAAATGATGTGCCACACAAATTGAAAGAACGGGACATGGAACGTCGGAAAACCTTGTGCGAATTGTTGCTTCAATGGCAACAAAGGATGGGGTTTTGCATCGGATCATCACTGGGGATGAAAAGTGGATTGGTTATGATAATCCAAAGCGCAAACCAGCATGGGTCAAGCCAGGCGAACCAGGGCCGTCAACGCCAAAAACAAATATCCATGGTTCGAAGGTGATGCTTTGAACTTGGTGGGATATGAAGGGTGTCGTTTATTATGAGCTGCTGAACGAGCGTGAAACCATTACGGGACAGGTTTATCGACGACAACTGATGGCTTTAAAGCAAGCTCTAGCTGCAAAACGACCGGAATGGGACAAAACGCACCATAAGATTATTTTGCAACATGACAACGCTAGGCCACATGTTGCTATACCTGTCAAAAACTACTTGGACAGGCAGAACTGGGGAGTTCTACTCCACCGCCGTATTCACCAGGCATTGTTTCCTCTGATTACCGCTTGTTCCAGTCGATGCAATCAGCCCTGGCACAGCAGCACTTCACTTCATATGAAAACGGTAAAAAATGGGTCGATGACTGGATCGCCTCGAAACAACCAGACTTCTTCCTTCGGGGAATCCGTTTATTGCCTGAACGATGGGCTAAGGTTATAGCTTCCGAAGGAGCATACTTTGAATAAAACATTCTTCCATTTTCTACACAAACTAATGTCTTATTTCACTAAAAATTTCGGAAATACATTTGTACACCCAATAGATCAGCTACTAATTGTGAAAAAATTGCGAATAATTCTTCAGAACTACGCCCAGGATTTGGGCGAAAAAGAAATACGATTAATACTAGACGCCATAGTATGAAATTTATTTAAAACATCTGAGCCTGGGCTAGAACTACTTATTGATACAGAAGAATCAACAAAGTTAACATAACTGCGATTAAATATATTAAGGAGTGGATCCTATTATTAGAGTTATTTGCCATGAACTGATTTAACTGTTTCCAGATTTCTATTAAATAAATTGTCAAAATAACGCTTCTTTGCAAAATAGTTTCCGTTTTTGATCATCCTATTTAGCAAACCTGATTTATGTTTTAGTCATAAATTAGTACTGTTCCTTTTAAACCGCTTCAATGTACGGTTTTTAAGTTTAATTAAATCCCAGAGATCAAGAATCATCCAAGGACAAACACTTGCATTTTTAATTTTTACATTTACTTCCTTCAATACGGAAAACTGTAGAACAAGTTTATTATACATAACAAAAATCCTTTCTAGCGTAGACTCAGGATTTCTGACGTCAAACACGGTACTCATTAAAAAATATTCAAAGGACTCATTAACCTTTTTGTAATTAACGTATCTTTTCGTTGATGTCCAAGTACAATATTTAGGCTTGAAGCGAAATTTTGAGAGTACAAAACTATGATTGAGAACTATGATCACTTATGTCGGCTTCAATGGTAAAATTCCGAACTTGCTCAATATTATGAAAACTACTAACAGAGTGGTCTAAAATCGTGTGTAGATTGATTACGTTTCAATAAGCTGAATATTTTGCGACGGCTGCTACTGGGATTTTCAGTCCTCCTCCAATGTTCGGTCGCCGATAAGTAACTCGCACAACGTTGCAATATTGTTACTCATGTGTGTTAGAATTATATGTATATATACATACTATGCCCGTACTTTATTTTATGTATTTTGACCAATTTAGTCGATTGTCCTAAAAAAAACTATCTATCGTAGTTCTAATACAATCTATGAATAAATAATTGACAGTGGGAGCTTACTATCTTCAACATACTTTTAGTTTTATTTATTTATATCCAGTTTATATCAATCGGAAGTCATAGTCATTATAAATGTTATGTCATCATGGGTAAGAGAAATAAACGATAATAAAATTACACGGAAGAAATGTAAATACATAAGTAGAGTTTAAAATTCCTTGTTAAAACTACCATTAGCTTGTGCTTATCAAAATCTCAACTCAATTCAAAATAAAGGTTAATAAATTTCATGTACATCGTCTTTACGACGATTCTTATGGTGAATTTAAAATGTTTGGATTTTAACAATATTTTAAAAAGTTGAATGAATTTTTAATTGTTGTTGGTGTTGCGATTCTGTTAATTATTTGTTTATTGTATTTTTAATTGACCAAAATGATGGCACCATACACACGACATTATAATATTACAATGAACCTCTTAGGTTTGCGATTGTGTTAATGTAAACTTTTAATTAAAACCCCAATACAAAAATACTAAGAAATTATGTATATTGCGAATAAATTAAATAAAATTAATTGAAATTAAAATAATACAAGCAGAATTTTAAAATTTTCGAAAACCTAATGACTAAGATTATAGGTAATTTGAATACATGCGGGAAAAATATAATCAAATCGTGTGGTATGTTTGTTGAATTTTAAATGAAGAAAAATGGGTTCATCGTGTATTTTTATATACTCGTACGTACATTTTATTGCTGTGTACATATTTGTATATAAATATAAATGGTTATTATTTTACTGGGAATCTTATTTTTCGATATCAAATTTTGCGTATGCTGTGAATCATTGTGCGTTCGGTCAGGCATAATTTTATTCTTTGGAAACCTTGAAAACTCGAATTGAATATAAGGGAACAAATCCTTTATAGATTGCTGTTTTAATCAAAATATAGAGAATCGAAAAGACGGAATACAGACCTCAAATTTCTTTTTTAATGTTAATTCGAAGTTGCAAGTATTGAAATAGGTTGCAACTGTTCAAATGGGTTGCATGGTTACGAACGTTGCCACACATTTTTCACTCCCCATTTTTCTGAGGTTCTTCTAGATTGCCCTTCTGTTGAAGGACTTAATTCGTTGAATCCTTCGATGAAGTACGAATTAGTTTCAGATGTGGTCAGTACCGTTTGTTCTTAGTGTAAAGACAGCTTGGTTGTTTCTTTTTATGCTGGTTGATCGTTAGTGATATTCCTTTAAGAATAGTTATTGCTAATACTATGATTATTCTATTGAGGAGTTGTCTCGCCATAGCTTCTCTAAGATAGCCTTTCTTGTTAATTAATATATCTTAGTACAATTACTGTGGAATTCCACCTGGAGTTTCTGGTTTTATTTCTAGAGTATTTCTTCTAGTGTGTTATTCATCTCGGTCGCTTCGCTATACTTTAGCTTGTTTTAAGTTATTTCTTTTCAGTTGTCATCATGAAGTTCTTTTTTTGCTATCTATGCAGGTACCCTCGAAGAACCTCGTTTTAACTTTTTATTTCCCTCTAGCTGTAGCTTCGAATTTCCTTCGTTACTCATTTCCTCTCCATCAAAATTTATCTAACATTATTGTAACTTTAGTTGGAGGCTTCTCTGAAATATTTTCTTGTTTCATTTGTAAAATGGTTTCTTGGTGTAGCCAAACACATCGACTTCTTATAGGCTAATTATATTTGTTCCTGTTTTTGTTTGTTTTGTTACTTTCTAAATTAAGTTATGGTATCATTATTTCTCAATAATGCTGTGAAGGTTTCTATACTAGCATTTGTTCCCGCTGCGTTCAGCTGAACAATTAAATTTTATACTTTAAGCCATCAATTTTTAATTTTTACTAAATAAGTATTTTTTAACTTTATAACTATTGATATAATTTAGAAAGAAACTACTACAATTTTTGTTTTAACTGAGTGGAGATTTTGCCGTTTAACTTATTTACTGGTCACACCGCAACGATTTTGACAATTTATATTTTCATGAAAGGTCGCCAGTTTATGTCACTCTCGTTGTTGTGCTTTTAACTTATATAAATATCTGGAATAGGGTAATTTGTAACGAAATTGGTTATGGGATATAATTTTGGATTCTAATGTAATTTCCGGTGAAGTTTTGGATGAGCTGATGACCTTGATTGGGTTACAAGGCCATGTCTAATGAAATATGATATGATTTTGGATCCAGCTTTGAATTGAAATTCTAAAAAAATATTGTGACGGACAAAATTTTGAAGCATCTCTATTTTGAATGCATATGCACAATTATTTAATTATTTGTTTACTGAACGAAAGATTTAAAAAAAATTTAGAGTGGAATTTTGGAACATGGCCAATTTGAATTAAAGCGAGCTAATCCAAGAGATTTTTGTGTAAATTGGTTTGTGGGATTGGAATGGATTTCTAAACTAATTTTATTTGCAGGATCTGACCATTTATTTTTATTTTTTGCCAAATGGCCATTTTGCATGAACTTTCTATTTCCTAGTGGATTTTAAAGTGCCTCGCTCTTTTCTGATTTAAATGATTTTGGGTATGCGGCAATGCCATCTCTCTAAGTCGGCATGTGTGATTGAAGACAAATTAGGATTGTTCTTTTATCAATAAGTAGTTCATCTCTTTATAAGTTTGTTTTCACACGTTTGGCGTGTCGCTCATCAAACTGACCATCGACTTTGAGTTGGCCAGGTAAACACGGCGAAGTAACAAAGGTGATTGTACCTGGAGCAGCCCTTCGATCTAATATAGTTGTTACTGGCCACGCAATTAGATCTTAATAGACAATTTTAATCCTGGCCAGTGTAGGGCCATATTGGCTACACCTCGTAGATAATTAATATTCTACATGTGTAGAAAATGTATGGATACAATCAAAACTTTTAGAGAATGTAGACAGTGTCGAATATTATTGTTGTTTATTTAACCATTTCGGCTTCATGGAGTTCATTCTTACCCCCCCCCCCCCTCCATATGGCAATGACGTACTCTTATGTATATAATATATGATGCTTTGCTCGGAAAACGGAATGATAAGAAAAATGGATATTTCTTACATATAATACTTAGTTGTGTTAGTACAGTTTTGTAAAATGCGATAAAGGCCAGAAACATATGATAAAAAGTAGAACTTCATGCTTACCTAGTTACATTTTTAAACCAAATAAAGAGCTGTCAAAATAAACTAGTTTGAGCGACGGTTCTTCAATGAATAAAATAATCACCATGCAATAAAATGTTAAAGCACCAGTTGATGGAAGAATTAATAACAGTTATCACATAGTGGAAATTTTATTCCGGTAAAACCACTCAAATACCTCAATATTTATATGAAGTTTGTAAATCCAGCAGGCAGATAAATTTTCATGTGCCGCCTTATCTATACGCCGCCGTTTTGCTTAAGAAATGAATGTTAAACTTGGATAATGAAAGTCAGCATTACGTGATAGCCAGCATTGCGCAGAGATAAGCTATAATTATAGATTGTCTCAGGCTCGGCGAATTATAGAAAACGTTTTAGGAATACTAACAGGCATATTCTGAATTCTTTTAACGACGAAGCATCAAAAGTAGTAATGACATGTTACCACTTATCTAATTACTTATGTATGAAAAAGGGCGACTATTTGGAACAAGGTTTAGATGTGCATGACTGTTCTGGCCAAATTGAAGAAGGTAGCTGTAGCTTAAGAACACATTTTTTTGGTTTGAAACGTTCAACAAACCGAAAATCTTCATCTTCTGCTAAGTTAGTACGGGATAGATTCTGTGAGTATTTGATTACTGGAGGTGCAGTTCTATGGCAAGAAAACATGACAAAATAATAGAAAACAAAATATCAACCCTTATGGCACATTAATGTACTATTTTATTAATAAATATTTTAAAAAAATACACTTACTAGGTTTGTTTCAAATTGCAAGTTCATATCAAGTTTTCCTCATATATTTGAGAAATGCTCACTTGCTGTATTTCACGATCTTGAGGAAATGACAGATCATCCAAATACCAAAAACTAGAGATATAAATGTCATCTGTATCTGTACCACTTTTTTTTTACTTTGCGTTACCTTCTTTAATTGGCGCCTATAGTTTGTGTGAAACAGATTTAATTTTTTGCGTTTCATATCACGCACTGCGCGATATTCAATCGCGTTTAATTTTTCTACTAAAGGGAAATAACATTCGTCTTTTTATTTATATTCTTGTAGTAATCACTTTTTACCCGCCAAAATGCTGGAAAACTTCTTAAACTCAGAATAAATTCTTATTTATTCGAAAACTCGGAATAAAATTATCTATTCTCCTTCTACCGCTATTGTATATATAATTTTAAATAAAGCAGCTGTCATATAAGATTTACAAGCTCAACTACATCTACTCACAAGTACTAGCAAATAGTTTGCCATTTGCCAATTCGACTATTGTGTGCAAATTATCGATATCGAAACTGAATGAATGCTGTCAGTGGCGCCATGTATAATAGCGTACCAAAACAATTGAAAGATTGACGATAATGCCGAAAATTCAAGAAAGGTCTAAGCAAAACAATCTTAAATTTTACCATAAAAAATTTTAAACTAAAGTTTTAATTTGAAATACCAGAAGCAGGTGAATCTGGCGGTTTTTTATCTGCCAGTATTTCTGTTTTTTGCAGGTGGCAGTTGACACTTTCACAATTTCAAAATTAACTTTACACCTGCTTAGTTTCGTTCAACTATTTTTTCGAAATTCTTGTATTTTGAAAAACAAATCACCAGAAACGAAATTTGACATCATCAGTGGCGCTAGAATTTGTTAATGAAAAAACATATGGCATTGGAAATAAAAAATTCGTAAATTATGGAATTATTTTAAACATTTAATATTGTTATCATCTATTTGGTTTGGGAAAATTGAATTATAACTTTACACAATATTGGAAATTCCCAATTTTCACAGGAAAACTGTAAGATGACAAATTTCATCTGAAAAACAACAATAAAAGTCAATAAACTACATTACCTACGAATATTCTACATACTCTTCGAATTGTCGACATTTTCTCTGCCAAAATGAATTGTCGAAGCTATTTTCGACAACAACAAGTCGAAAATTCCAGATTACGCGTAGACGCACAACACTGATCCTGGCGCTTAATCTTTAGATTTTGCATATTATATTTGTATTTGTGAAACTTTCGGTAAAATTGTTGAACGAAAGGATTTACATATATACGAGTATGTGTATAACAAGCAATTCTACGAATAATAGAAGTTGATGGAACGGAACCGAACGAAATATACGAATAAATTAAATACGATGACTAAAACCAACGATTGGTTGGAAATGGTCCTTTTCCTAAAAATGATATGAAATTTGAGATTCATTGTAAAACACTGGCCACATTCCACAGATGTTTTGTAGATTGGCAAATATGCAGGATTAGCTCAAGGCATAGCTTTTAATATGAAATTTGCCTAATTTGAATACAATGATCGAGACCCATTAGTTGATTTGGTTGAAAATGATCGTTTAAGTATGATCAATACTAATTGTTTGGTTCACTTTATCGTTGATTCGCCGGATTCTATAGTAGTCTAGTAGAATCAGCAAGGTCCTTTATTAGCCTAAAATTAGCCTAATTTGGTTGAAAATGGTTGTTTTCATGTGATCCATATAAAACTTGGAGATCGCTATGTATATGAGCGATTGGCAGGATTTCACAAATATTTGGTGGATCCAGACTATATGAATAGTATCAATTAGGAGATTTGGCCGCCTCAACTAGGTTTCGATGATCATTTATCTTTCGAATTAACGAGTAATTGGACCGTTTAATACAGGCCAGATTCATGATCTACTGGATGAGATATACTGGTCTGTAGAGAGGGAGTGGGCTCATGCGGTTAGTAAAATGTGAATTAGCATAGCAGTGATTACTTTAGTGGTGTAGTATATAAATTTATTAGCACCAATGTTTTCTAACCTAACTTAGGGGTACTTAGGCTTATAGAACATAATGACTAGGTAGTATAAATTGTAAAGGCAGACAGGGTGAGTTTTTTAATGAATGCCCCAGACTTCTATCTCGAAAACGGTGCAAGATGGGAGAAAATTACTCACAATGAAAATTGTTCAATGTTGAGAGGGACATTTAGTGGTGATCTTGAATGATCTTCAAACTCATTAGTTTTGGAGATATCGACGAAATTTAGTTTTTTTTAATTAGAACGTAAACTTTTAAGGGAAGTTTTTGATTAAGCAGTTAAATTAAACGTGATTGCGTTCCCATGGATGACTCGATTTTTATCAATACTTTACTTACTGTCGATTTTTGATAACAATTCGCCCATTTCAAATAGCTGAATTTTTAATTGAACCATTACTACACGAAGATAATTGAAATTTATGGTAATGAAATTTATTTAAACTTATAAAACAACAACAACAATGCATTGTAAAAGTATTGATAAAAGTAAAAATTCACGCGAATTTATGTTGTAAAATTTCTACGAGAGAGAAATTTTGAAATTTCAATATTTTTCAATCCATATATTCTAATTATTTTAGAGACATAAAACCATGCATCCTCGGTTATTCCTTGAAACATACTGAAGTTGATGCTAAATGCCTGAAAAATACTAGAGTGACTTTGGAATGTATCCGAGGCCCGCATTCAAAAATAACTTTTTTTAATCCCATGGAAGGTACTATCAGACCAATTATAAAATCATTTAAATGCATAAGGCCAAAAATTTGATTTTGGGTCTATTCATTCCCGAAATATCATTACAGTGGGCGCTAAATGACATTTTAAGCCTAAGCCTTATTGCAAAATCTCATGGATAACCCTATCAAACCCATTACAAAATCATATAAAGATCAAGCGCATTCCATTGAGTCTAAGAAGTTATTCAACATTTTTTAAGTGTATGCTAAATTTCTGGAAAATACTTAGAATGACTTTGAAATGTACCTACGGCTCAATCAAAAATTATACTTAATAATCGCAGGGAATACCCTGTCAAACCATCTATAAAGTCGAGTAACTCCATGTGGACATTTCTTTTCGCCTAACAACCCAGCAATATCACTGAATTGGATGCTAATGTCTATAAAACACTTAGATTGGGCACTTTCGACGCTATGAACATTTTAAACGCTATGAACATTTTAAACGCTATGAACATTTTAAACGCTATGAACATTTTAAACGCTATGAACATTTTAACTCTCACTTCCCCCCCCCCCCTCCCCCTCATATGTTGTTGGTTTGTTTAAATAAGTTAGTATTCTGAATTCAACAGAATAATATTGCTGCGAAACAAAGAAACTTTCCCTTCTCGTATAGTTTGGGTAACATATTTTGGGGTAAGTTAGATTCGCCCATAGGATCTGTGCTTTTAACTCGGTATAAACTTACGCGGATACCATAATAAATGCCCTTAAGGAAGTCGTTCGTCTCACCAAACGGTTTTCATTCTCGACTGTGGTAACTTGTTATTTGACTCAAAATAACCGCCTAGGAGTTACTATAGTCCGTCAGGCAGTACTAAAATACAAAATAGGTATTAGGACTCCAAAAATATTCTATAAAGCGTCCTTGTACTCCATTGTACTTTCAACTCTTTATGCCAAAACTCGGTTGGTTGATGAGTAAAACTTGGCTGGTTGATTGTTATATTGCATGTTGTTATTTCTTGTAGCAGGAAGTCTCAATCTTGGAAACAGTTGCTCAAGTATCAAATATAAACAACGGGCACATTTATTTCATCAACAAAAGTAACTTATATTTTCCTTTGATTATCGTAAGCTCTGCAGCCTTTTAAGTATTTATATGTACACTTAGATTTATTTCGTTGCAGTAAGTCCGAGCTCTAACAACGACTTATAAGTAGATTGAATCCTGTCTTATCACACTAGTGATATTCGGATTTTTTGAACTAATAGAACTGTGATGTTTGTTTCCGATTTGGACACGATCTGCTTATGATAAAAGTAGAATGCGAGTACTTAAGCGATTGATCGATCCGTTGTTTAAATGGTTTCTTGAGGAACCTTCCTTACAGAAAACTTTGTTTAAAGGACCAACAAAAAAAAACGATATTATGTTGTTTAAGCCAGAGATGAGACGACCGTTAACTAAATTTCGTATAAGGACAAAGTTTTAGAGAAGTTTAGGATCCTAAAATAGAGAAGTGGGAAATTCCCGTCATATCGCTGTTCGAAATAGGAATTCACAGGGAAATAATTCTGAAGAAGTCGCCAAAAAATTATTTTTGGGTCGGTGCACTCAGAGAAGACCATTCTTTATAAAATATAATAACTCTAAAGAATTCGAGAATACTGGAAAATTTGTGTCATGTCTATGCACTTTTTATTGTAATGAAAATAAGAAATTGTATCGTGGTTTATTAGTGTGAAATTTCTTTTTCTAACTAAGTTCTCTATTTGAGTTTCGCATCGGAATGTGTTTGTTTGTGCCGACCAAATATTGTGATCAATTTTTAAGCCACGTCCTAACATCTAATTTTATTTAAAATTTACGCACACGTGTGTCTCCAGTGGCATCACTTTCAGTTAAAATTTGAAACTAATCGGTCACCAGGCTCGTTCAAATCCGATTATATTGAAAATCTGCACACATCTGACCTCGTTTTCAATTCAAATTTGAAAGCGATTGAAACCTGCGGGGTCGAAGGGCTGCCATAAAAAAGTTTGAAAATAACCGCTTTTCATTGAAAATGTGCGCACACGTGCGCAGTGACTGCACTTTCAACTAAAATTTGGAAGTGATTGGACTCTACCCTAGTTTGTATACCGTTTATAATTTCAATTATCTCCAGAAACAATGCTTTCTATATTTCAATTTGGAAATGGTCGAACCCCAAGTTGGATGGAACATTAGAATTTCATTCTGTGTTTTTAATTGTCTTAGTTGGCTTTTTTCGCATTTGATGATACAAAACAGAAATCTAGCCTAATTATTAGGCCTAAAACTACTGCAACATTTTAACGTTAAGATTTACTTATTTAGACCAACTACCTTAATAGCACAGTCAAAGAAATGGATTTATTTTCACAGATTCCAATAGTGACCAAATATCATTAAATTTCATTTGACGGACATCTGTGTAAATCGGCCAATCAGATAACTTTAAAATGTTCATAAACGCAAATAAATTAACACGACATATCAACGACCACTATTCGAATTATGCAGTGTTTTATGTATAATAGCATCTCGGATCATTTTATCCACGATTAAGTGCGATCCCTTGTAGTACCGCTCTCCACTCTCAAAAGCCTTGGCCTTGGTAATAACATTGGTTTGTGTGTAATTATAACGATCTTCGAAATTTGTGTATTTGGCCAAGAGGCATGCTATATTTCCCGGTTTCATTCGCATATATAGATGGAATGAGGTTCCTTCAAAAATAGAACGAACTGAATGAAATTGCGATGCAAGCATGATCGAGTTACTTGCTTTGTACTGTATGTATACTCGTACATAGTCCGCCATCAAAAATGATATCATTACCCAAAGATGTGCCCTAAATTAAGCATCAACATTTCTGCGTTGAATGCACATTTCCATTGAATTTTGTAAATAATTAAATTTCTTAATTATTTAAAAAAAAAACTATTTATTTAAAAAAAAATTAATTAAAATCAATCAATTTAATTTATTTCTTGCGCTGTTGATAAATTTCGATAACCAAGTTTCAACATCATCATCATCTCAACATCACCGGTCGATCGATCGAAGAAGAAATAAATCAAATTAAAAATAAGAAAAAAAAATGTTTAAAGTGCACCACAAGTAACCAAAGCATCAAAAAAATGTAAACGTAATAATAAACGATGAATTGGACATTTTTATTGTTATTATTATTACTATTACTACTTTATGCATATTATTATTATTTTTCCTTGGTGATGATCATAATGACGTTGTGAATGCTTAAAGATTTCGTTCTTTAATATACGAGTATGTATGTAAGAAATCAGAAGAGAAAAATCTGGAGCATATAATAACAGCATATGTCCTTCGTAATTATTTCGTTTGGTTTGGTTTTATTTTTAAACGTTTTTGTTTGCATTAAAAATGTTATATTACTTGGAAAATTTTTTGTTTAAATATAAATTTTTTATTTTATTTCTCAAGCTTTTGACGAATTGAAGGTTGAAAATGTTGTTCTGTTATGCAATGCGGACAAATTGGTTAGTATTTTAATGAATTTGTCTTAAATATTCTTGATAAGGGCATCAATAATTTTTTTTTTCTGGTCAAGGTAGTTTTTTAACATAATATAAATAAATATTAATTTGATTTATTGAAGCTTCGACCAGACAAGCGGTTATCTCGGTTTCTGTCGACATTTCACTTGAGCCCAATTTATAATCAACGCTTTCAACATACTTTCAACATAAAATCTTCAGAAATCGTTCTTAACGTTCTAAAACTTGTAAAAATAACACACCTTGATAAATATTTTAACCTGACATGCTCATATACTTGTATTGTAGAAAACCCGCACTCATAACCAACTTATCATATAGTCTTCCGACTATAATAAATTTCGCAATATCTGTGAAAATTAACAATTAATTCATTCTAGATGAAAAGTGGTACAAATTACGAACAGGTGGAAACGTTTGTAAAATAAATGTGAACCGGGACTATTGTATGATATTCGGGCCAAAAAATTAGTGGAATTATACATTTTTCAAACACGTGTCAAACATAATGGCAACAAAAATTTATTGTTTCTTATGAACAGGTCCGTAGTGGCGTTACTTTTTAAATACAAGGTATTCCGGGATGTTCAAAAAGATGTTTTTAAAGCGTTCTAAAGCAGATAAATTTAAACGAGGCCTATTAACCTGTGTCATGGGTGCACAAGTGGTTCGATGTATTTCATTGTAGTCTATAAACCCAAATGATGCTGAGCGTACGAATTATCAGAATGAAATCGCAACTGAAGAAACGGTCAATGAAATTTACGATACTAATCGATCAGACTATCAAAGAAACATGTGACGGATTTTCCCTGGCGTACGTGCTTGGTAAAACGGAAAAACGATTCGACCAAGCATAATATGTGAAAATTTTTCTGAGATTTACGCAGTATCGATCTTTATCTACTACCTGGAAAAAACAATATTACGTCTCTTTACTTGATCGCTTTCTCGTTGAATTGATTATAAGGCTTAATCAGGCGAAGTAAAAATTATTTTCTAACATTCCACCAGCTCACCAGACTACAAAACTTACCAAAATTTTTGCGATTAAATTCGATTCCCAAATTGATACTATTTTCCAAATTGGGCCCTTATGACTGTTTTCTCTTTTCAAATATGAAGAAATAACTCGGGAAAAAGAGACACGGGAAGGGAAGATCATCGCTGGACCAACTGCTTCCTTTTAGAAATCAATTTTTTGGAAGGCTACGAAGTTACGAGTAGAACTTTACACAAAATGTATTGATTTAATTGAAAAATGCATCGGATGCATTTAGCATACTTCTTAAGTATTACCTGAATTTGATCCTTTCGATTGTAAGGATCGAAGATTGGCAGGAAGTCCTTCGATTTTAATGCTGGGTCCGAATCATACCTTCAATTTATTATTGATAAAATCCACAGGGCTACAGTTTTATATTATTGTTATATTAGCTCAGCATCATGTTATCCAGGTCAAACAAATAGCTTGCACCACAGCACAGCAAATTAGCTTTCATTCAATTAAGGTCGTTTCACCGCATTCAGACATTACATGTCCCGTCAAGAAAACGCAATTCCTTGAGGTATTTCTATTTAGAATGTAGTACACACAGAATACAATACTTTGTTTTGGCGTTTTATATTCGGCTTCTTGACTACTTCCAATAGGAAATGGGTGATGTACCAGCCGTTAACTTTCCTGTTTGCGACATTATCTTGGGCTTCGTCGATTGAAATTTTTTTATTCATCACTCCACTCAGTAGCTTGTAACATGCATACCGAGCTAGAAAATCCTGTGAAACTGTTCTACATGAATTTTTATATAGTACAGATAGATCGCTAAATAACAAAAAGTTTATTGAAGGGACTTTCCTGGATATTGCTGGTGCATTGGACAGTATCTCGTCTTCTACATAGACAAATGTCTGCACCAAATTCGTCATTGACTAAAGTAACATTAAATGGATCGAGTCCATGTTTAGGTCTCACATTGTTGTGGGTGATTGGTCATTCGGTTTCATCAAAGTATCAGGTATCAGCAATGTCCCCCATGAGGTAGAACTTAATATTTTGATTTCGAAAAATTATTTCCCAAAATTAGTTCTTTTACGGGTTCGAATGAATTTTATAAAAATTGGGGTTCTTGTAATGTTGTGCAATATTGCATGATATTGCACCATGGTGTAAGATGTTGTTACGAGACGTTGCTGGTTGTTGCATCATATGTTGTAATGTTGCATAAGTTTGCGAAATGTTGCGTTATGTTGCATGATTTTGCATTACATTTGATCATGTTGCTTCATGTGGTTGATCTTATATTTAGATGTCTGGTGTTATGTTCTATCATTACGGCGATACGCTGTATGTATATGGTTGAGTAAATCGTGTCTTTTCTAAAATAGTGGTTATAATGAGTAACAATTTTTATTTTTATTATTAATTCTTTTCAGTATTGAAAAGTCGATCTAATAGATAAACGGTGTTAAATTATATATTTGTGGCAAAAGTGTTGGCAAATTGTTTTAGATTCGGGAAAAATATTTACTGGATTTTCAAATGGGGCTTATATCGTTATTTAAAAAAATATCGGCTCGAACGATTTTAATAAAAAACATTTAAGAGGGAATTTTGTAGTGGCTATACTGTAATGAATCATGATTTTGGGAAATTAATTTAGGGAACCTCTGGTTGAGCCATCATTTTTCGTCTTGTTACACAATAGAACTAAGTCATTTTTAATCGGAGGGGAAGGAACTCAGGTTATATGATGAACATTGGGATTTAAAATAAATGTTGGGCACGCCTCTGGAATAAATTACTGATTTAAATGGAGCTCATTTTGTAAAATAGATGAAATCCTTTCTTCTTCGGAGGGCTTCGCTTTCTAAAACGAATGTGTGGGACTCGTTCTATAAAAATGTTCAATTTGATCGGAATAATGCTGCGGACTCTGTAAATTGGCCATTTCGAATAGAATTATGCTTAACCATTCTATTAACTTCCAGTAAGAAAACTGATTTATTAATAACTAAAAAGGCTAACAATTATTTTTTTATGTTCAAGATAAAAGAAGATACTGATATTTTTCAGCGTTGTAAAATGATAATATAGTCCCGATTTTACATAGTAATATTACAATCAAGAACCGTGCCAATTTAAAAAACAAAATATTTTTAAAAAGGCAGAAAAAATTTCGAATTTAATCAACTTTGGCTTGGTGGCCAGGGACTTTTTATAAAAATGGCAAAATTTTAATAAATATTCTTTTTGATTTTCTTTACAGCGTAATGTGAATTATTTTACTAACCGTTGTCATTAAAGAGTTGTAGGTTTCAAGAAAGCGAAAGAAACTGCGTATTGAGACAATTTTGTTCTACTTCGAAAGTTAATATGAAGGGTATAGACTAGCCGTGACATTATCCAGGCTTTCCCTGGGAATACGGAATCAAGAAAACTATTTTGCGTTTTTTTCTACAGGGAACCGAAAATAGAGAATTGGGAAACATTTTTATAGCATTTTTGTCTAAATATATTTTTCTAGCCTACTGTTGGAGTTAGTTATTTAATTATTTTCGAAACAAAGTTGATTTGGAAACTTTAGTTCCACAAAACATTTATACCAAACTAATTCCAAATATTTTTTCCAAATCTCTGGGAAAGCCAGAGTAGTGCCACAGGTAACCTAAGATTGAATTAAATAATTTTTATTTTATAAAATTGTTTGTGAATATTAAGCATCACAACGCGTGTGATATTTCTCAGTGAAGATGAGTAATTTTTGAGGTTATGACTAGAGCAACACGACCCACTTTATATTAAAAGGGCAATTTTAAGTAAAACAGTAAATAAAAATGATATACAGGTAACGATCATTCCTATAATTTTTATGTCTAATACGAGAGCGGAGTGAGAAGTCTGGTAGAAATAAAACAATATTTTCGGCCAAAAAAAAATTTATTTTTCAACGTAGTCGCTTTTTAGCTCGATACACTTAGTCCAACGTTTTTCCAGTTTCGATCCCTTCCCAATAATACGATTTCTCCAACCCTTCAAAATAGGCGTTTGTTGCATCGATTATCTCCTCATTAGAGCCGAATCTCTTTCCGCCGAAACATTTCTTCAAATTCGGAAACAGCAAATAGTCGCAGGGGGCTAAGTCTGGAGAATATGGCGGATGTGGAAGCAAGTCGAAGCGTAATTCATGGATTTTGGCCATGGCAACTACACACTTATGCACTCGCGCAGTGTCTTGATGAAGGAGAACTTTTTTCTTCGCCAAAGCGTTTTTCTTTCAAAACGTCGTTGAAACGGTCCAATAAGTTGCAATAATATTCGCCGTTGGCTGTTATCCCCTTTTGAAGATAATCGTTGTGGATTATGCCGCGTGCATCCCAAAAAACTGTCCATGACCTTGATGGCCGATAAAACCGCCTTAGTCTTCTTCGGCGCAGATTCGCCAGTAGAAATCCACTGTTTAAACTGTTCTTTGGTCTCCGGTGTATAGTGATGGATCCATGATTCATCCACGTTCATCTGGGATGTCTACTATCTCAGCTATCTCGCGCATTTTCACTCTGCGGTCTTGCAATACCGTATTATGGATTTTGTCAACCACTTATGGTGTGGTGACTTAATTTGGGCGTCCTGAACGTTCGGCATCAGTGGTGCTTGTACGACCACAACGAAAATCAGTAAACCACTTGTGAATCTTTTAATCGATGGTGAAGAGTTCCCATAATATTTAACAAGCTTTGTTTTGGGTTGCGTAATGGTTTTTCCACGCAAAAAATTATGTTTAATTAACACATGAAATTCACTTTTTTCCATGTTTGCAAAAAACAATGGGTTGCCTGTTTTCAACGGCTGTCAAAACTGAACTAAATGACAGATCTGTCTGAAAATTTTAATTTGGTCTAGTGACAGATGGTATTGACACATGGCACCTGGGATTTGCGATTGTGGCGCCCTCTGTTGCAAGTTTACCAAACTTCTCACTACGCCCTCGTAGATGAATTCAAAAGGCTGGCAGTTTAATAGGGTTTGATCTAGTCTAAAGTAGACAACGTTAGGACCAATAAAAAAATGTAGCTGCTAAACGCGATTAACGAAAAGAATTAACATTGAGAAAAATAAAATACGCGAAATTGCGAAAATTAATAGATACGAAGAGCACTAGATTGTTGGCCTTATAAACAGAACAAACCACAAAATCGACAGAAGCAATCTCACGACCCTACAGAAACAGTAGAGAAACCTAAAGAACATACTATCTAACTTTCATTCTACAAGATCTTCTCAAGTAAAATAAATCTTGCGTTCTAAATCAATTTAGCATAGACGTAGTGACGAAACCAATAAAGAAACTGAGAAATGAAATTTGCAATTTAAAAGACAAAATCGAGCCACGCCAGAAATCGAGTATATTTAAAATAAAATGTAATAATTGTGATGCTACCTAGTTACATTGGCCAAACAAAGCGAAACATAACAAAATGATTTAAAGAGCAGGAGGCAGTAATGAGAAATATCCACGCTGAATTATAAGATGTAGCGAGACATATGGAAGAAAACAACCACAGCCGATTAACATTCTAACGGTTAGATAGAGGTACACGAACAACGAAAAATGGCTATAATAAGAAGCATAAAAATCCAACGAACAACAAAAACTGAAATGCATAACGACGATGGACTGGTTAAATTGATTTTATTTGATTTTTTAAAGTGGCAGACGAATAATACTTATGTATGATTTTTAGCCGTTATTGACTCTAACAACTCTAATAAAAACAGAAACTTGTTATTACTAAGGATGCCAACGCGTAGCATTAGTCTGGCTTCTCCTGGGAATATGGAATTAGGAAAAATATATTCATAGTAATTTTGTCTAAATTATATATTTCTGGCCTAATTGTAAAATTAGTTTGATGTAAATATTTTCGAAACAAAGCTTAATAGGGAAATAGTTTTCCCAATAAAAGGTTTGTGGAACAAAAGCTTTTCATTCCATCAGTGGGCCAGAAAAATACAATTTAGACAAAAATGCTATGAATTTTTTTTTCAAATTCACCTCTCTCAAAACAAGCCTCAGGGAAATATATTTTTACAAATAATAAATTTTTTTAGCTGAAAGTGAAGAGTGTTTTTTTCTCATAAATAAAATCTGCGGATAGTGCAGAAGAATTTCAAAATGGCTACCGACGAGTGCATTGGCGAGAATAAGAGATACATATATATTAAACAGCTAAAGTTTCTTACTCTGTCTACTCTACAATCCCTATTATAACTGGGTGTGTAAATAAAAGCTTATTAATTCATATAAATCAAGATTATACGAAATATAACTATCTGGTTAATATTTGTATGTTGTGAAACTTTACAGATGCATTTTTAACGTTCTAGTAATTTCGGCTAAAAATTACAACTTTTCCTAAAATACATAAAATTTTAAAATAAACTTTCAATAGAATTAAAAAGTTATTATATTTATGTCTCTTATATTAGCTTTTACCACTATATGTCAAATGCGTCAATACGTGGTGGTGTTCAACGCACACACTTTTGTGCGTCATTATTAACTAAATTTTGGTTTGTTTTTATAAGTTAGGATCTTAAATTGTCTCTATTCGAGAATTTTCAATGCCAAATAAAGCTCAATATTATTATTTTTTTTTTAAATTATTTATTTTGATAAGTTACCATTCTGTAATAATTTTAGAGTTTTTTCACAGATAATGTGAAATGTGAATACCCCGTTTCTCACAAAGAGACCAGTAGGGTCAAAATAAAATCAAATGATTTTAAAATCAACAAAATATTATCATAATTCTGTAACTTTCAAAATTTGGATTGTGAAAAGGCGAATTGTGAAAATTTCACAGAGAAGCAGAACGATACACTGTTACTATAAAAACTATAAATCTTCTGAATGGTTCGCAGATAAACCAAATCCGCAATTACCGCCCACAATTGTGCAACCTTGCTGAAATACATTTATTCCGATTTTTTCTTTCCTGTACAGAGATCAAGAAAATTAATAGTCTAAAATATTTACGATCGTTTACATTTTTATTTATAGCGTTTTGTTACTGTTCTGTCTTAAGCTTCAGAAAAATTTATAGGTGGATCCATCAAAACGAACATGATGGGAACAAAATTTTTGATTTTTGTGAAGCGATATACATACACATCACAAATACAAACAGAAAGTGTATTTAAATAAACAATTTTTGTCTGAACTGAATAGATAACAGAAAAAAATTCAAAGAATTTGATAATAAATTATTTGCGGAATTCATGAAAACAAATTTTTTTGTGTATTTTTAGTCTAAATAATTTTATCAAGAAATAAAATTATTTTTAATTAACAATTTAAATTTTTTTTATTTGTATTTGAAAGAAACGAAACTAATCTGAACTCCGGAAATTCCATGCAATGATGTTGATATGTATATGCATATGTAGTTCTTAAACTTGGCGTAGATAAATTATGGAAAATTTTAACAATTTATTAAAGACTTAATACGGGTCATAAAGGGTAATGTTATTATTAATATTATTATTATTATGACAAATAAACCTAAATGAGATAATAAAATAACAGATGGTGCTGACTACGGAATTCTTGGTATTTTGATTTTGCGTATAAAGAAAGTTCATGTCGTTAAATCAAGCCACGTCAATTCCAATCTACATATAAGCATAAAATACAAATTTATAACAGTCAACAGATGCAATGAACTGATCTCACACATTGTTTAAATTCTTAAAATTCTCAAAATACAGAAATTTACTTTGAAATAATATCTCATATCTTAAAAAAATCTTTTTAATATTTTTTGATTTCTCCTTTATTCACCGTATTTATGTATGTAGACAGACAGACGGACAGCCCAAAATACAACCATGTATGTGGTTTGTATACTGTATGTATTTTTAAGAAACAACAAAATAAATTCGTTAATAATAAATTAATAAAAATTTTAAAAACTTGAAATATTCTTCTTCTCAATATTATTTTTAGTTGATATACGAAGCAAAAATCCAAAAACTTATTCCCATGAATGAAATACATTTCTTCTTCGGCTCAATATGTATTATTCTTATTTTAATGATATAATCGTTGATGCGTTTTTTTGTTATATACCAAGTTTTATCTCCTCGGTCTTTTTAGTTCGTTTATCGTTTATAAAACGATTATATATTATACATACATTATGATGACGATGATCAATAAAAAAAATAACAAAAAAAAAACGATTAAGATAGATCTCTAAGATGATGATCATGGCAGAGATCTTTCATTCATGTTTTGTTTGTTAAGAAATACATTTTTTTTTTATTATCATGTTAACCATTAATATTGTATTTATGATGGACACAACTGATGAAATTGATATATAATACATAAATGTTTATAAAATATATAGAGATGATTAGAGAACGCCACACAACCGGAATTATATACTGGACCCCATCCAAAACAAACGTACATAACATCCGAAAAATTTCTATTAGCTAATTAACATTTACCGGTTAACATTTTTTTTTTGCGAAATTCCAAAATTTTTTTGTTGCGCGTAAATAGCACTTGCCTGTTTATTTCCCACAATAAATTATATCGAAATATATGCAAATTTTGTTGAAGAAATCTTCGCGAAACTAAATGCCACCACATGCCTCGAGGTCACGTAATATACCAAAATTATATTATCCTATAATTAATGGGATTGATATTGAAAAATAATCTTACTACTAATACTACTTTACTTGTTTATGTCACAATTTACATGTTTAGTTTTCGTATGCGACCCATTGGGAAACTTCAAATCAACTTTTTCTTATAAACATATCAAATATCCAATTTGTGTGCACACTTATTATTTATCTATGTTTATTTTAGAACGTGTGCGGCGGCGTAACATTGTTCGCAACCCGATTAAAAATAGCGAAATTTTCATTTTCTCGTGCAGCAAAAGATATAATATAGAATTTAACCTTGCATTTTAACGACTGTGGTGTTTATAATAATTTAATCACCGACAATAACAAATTTATCTACATTTTTTTGCGAAGTGCGTGTAAACGTGTGCAGAATACGTATGCTAAAGCATCGTTCTCAACGAAATTATCGGTAATTTGATTATGGCAGGGGCATAACACTCAGAAATATTTATGAGGGTAATATCCAGATATAAAAGTTTCTATTTTCTCAGCTTCCAACCAAAATTTTTACCTTTAAATATTTTGAGAAATAATTGGTTTAGCATGGGGTAAAATTAGCGTTCAGATCGTTCAGACTTCTATATAAAAACTATTTGTACCATAATCGTAATACCAATGTACGTAAAGTTAGCCCAGAAAGTCATCCCAGAAAAAATAAATAATTGCATCAGGCAACACCAAAGCTATATTTTCATCCCAGCCCAGGATTTCATTAAATTTATTTATTGTAAATTGACATTAATTCAGCCCAAGAAATGGTAAAACCTCAAACAAAAACATATTGGAAGGAAAGAAAAAAATTTCAAAGCCGAGACAATTATATGTTGATGAAAAACTTACAAATATTTATATTAGACCAAATACATGTGAGCTTGTAGCTAATAACAACGGTAGAATTAGCTTGAAATGTTTATGCTCGGTAACGGACATGATGACAAGTGGTTATTACTAGCTTTGGTTTCTGTCTAACATGAAGTAAACCAGTTCATGGTTTGGGCCAAACACATATGAGCCTATAGCTCGCTGTTAACGGTACGATTGACTTGAAATTATTATAAGTGTGTAGGGAACATAACCCCCAGAATTCCGTTCAGTAAATTCCTGTCATTGGATATTGTGATGTTTTCGTAAATTTGCATTCTCTAGATTTTTTTTCAAGATAAAATGTAAAATGGCAAGATAAATTTATGTCAAAAAGTATCACGTATAATTTATGGTAGGATAACTCACGGCTTGAATATTAGGCTCACATTTGGATATTATTAATAATTAATTGCAATTTTTGATATTTTGCGATCCCTCAATTTAGAATGTAAATTTGTGAACTTATAAAAATGGACTGTTCTCGTTGGAATTAAAATATTCTTTCAGTAAAGTCAAACATTCAAATATTTTACTCGATCGTCTTCACTTCCCACAAATGTGCAAATGTGGAAACGACCACAACAAAACAAATAAATTAATTATTTATAATACAATGTTTAAAGTAGGAAATAGTTGCTTCAAATATTTTAGTTGCTCAATTTTCAAATATAAAAGTCAAGTGTGTCTGATTTAACAACATCTAATGGATCAGTTCTACACATAACAAGCAAAGCTTTCAACTTGTTGTGCACTCGTAATATTTTACTTGATCATTACACTTGCCCAATTAAGAAAACCGACCAGTACAATAAATATGTGGGCCTATAGCAAATCTAAATATGTGGGCCTATAACAAATCTCAGAAAGTGAAAATGTTTAACATGTTAACTGTTTATGTCGAGTATACTCGTCACAACGAAACGAAAAATTTTCGCCAAGTATACTCGTCATCAAGATAAAAAAAAATATATTCGTATTATTATTCAACGAATCTTAATTTCGCTTAATCGCTGAAAAATAATTTGGCAGGAAGAAAATGGTTTTCGAAACAAAATTAAACAGTTAAAGGGTTAATATTTCATTTAGAGGCCCTACTACCTCTCAACAATCTTTAAGATCTTACAGTGCTTTAATTCTAGACTGTTTAATAGTCGCATGTTTGAGCAACTGATAATTAGGACAAACTTAGAACAATAACGAACGAGTACAAAATTTAATTATATTATGCAATAAAACTAACTTTTAACTAGCACTAACGTCAAACAAGATGTCTATTTCATAAAATCGATTTCTAAAGAAACAGTTAATTGATTCAAGTTTCATCGCCTACTCGTTACCGATCCTGAAGATTAACCCATATAATGTACAAAGATTAAAAATTAACTATAGGTAAAAAACAAATAGTAAAGCTAGAACGCCCCTCCAGTACTAGACCTAATTCAAATAACTAGAAATGGTTTCGATTAATAAATTTTCGGTGCTATTGAGGACTTAGTCTCAGGCACACAAACAAATTA
Organism: Nephrotoma guestfalica; assembly: GCA_963691935.1. Taxonomy (NCBI): domain Eukaryota; kingdom Metazoa; phylum Arthropoda; class Insecta; order Diptera; family Tipulidae; genus Nephrotoma; species Nephrotoma guestfalica. The sequence goes on from OY829914.1 coordinate 249,408,144, forward strand.
TTGGATAAGGAACTCGTGGAGTTCGAAAAACTCGTAGTGATTAACTAAATTTGATGATTAAATGAGCTTCGTTGCTCAAGACGCATAGTGTTTGTAGTTTACTCGAAATTCTACAATTATAGTACGACAATCCCGGGATTACAGAAATTATTCCAAATTCCAAGACCCGACTATTATACTTAGATATTGTTAACTCGCACGAGCTGAAAGTGCTGAATAGGGTATTTCCTCTTCAACAATGAAATACACTGAAATTAAAATCTGCTTAACACAGATTTGATTGGATTTCAAAAACATGTCGTAAATAATAAGTACAGAACGATGTGATTTTGTACTTAGAATAAAGAATAATCTTTACAGGGATCAGCGTATACAATATTAATCAAAATTCAACGGATGAATTGTAAATAGGACTTCATTGTATACGTCTTAACTATACGAAGTAAAGAAATTTTGGGCTGTTGTAATGTTCTTTTCAAACATTTAATTTGGTTTATATGTTTATCAAACCGTATCTTGTTTTTTATATCAAATTACTCCCGACTCCCTTAAATGTCAAAACTGTTATAAATAGGAAAAACAAAATCCTACCCTATTCCGTTTTGCTAGAATAAACATTTAGGCAAACATAGAAAAATGCTCGAAAAATATTAAATATTTTTTTCAAAACCGGAATCGGCCTGCAGGGTTGGTTTCCGGAACTCTTGAATTTCAGAAATTATTAAAGCAGATCCCTGTCAAATGTATTGGGACATTCGAATATGAACTTGTAGTGCTAATAACAATGGTAGAATTAGGTTTAAATTTTATGGTTGGTAATGGCCATTATGACAAGTGGTTACTACTAGGTTTGGTTTTCAAAGTTTCAACTGTCAAATATATTAGCCGGGATTTTATTAGATTTATTTAAATTGCATAAATTCAATCCAATACTTGTCAAAGCCTCGCAATAAAACATATTTTTTGAAAAAATAATATACAGGGCGCTTGGCGCGTGGACCGATAAAATTGTTTGGCAGATTGGGGGTCTAGAAGCTTAGAATCATAGAACTGATGTCCTAAATGTCACGGTGACTGCGAGATATAATATTTTTAAATTTTTTAAATTCCCCAAAATCTCGCTTTTAAATGGTTATAACATTTTTGTTTGTAGACGTTAAGGCACGAAATAACTTTTATTGTATTCTTCAATATGATTTTAATCTAAATAAATTATTATTTAATAAAATTGGCTTGAGAAAAATGAATTATGTACTTCCAAGTTCTAAAAAATATGTAAAAGTATGAAGAATGTCACCTTCTAAATTCATTAAAAAAACCTAAAGATTATTTTGAAATTAGTTTTGTTTTAAAAGTTTCTCTAGTTTATGTCCTCGCCAATGGTGTACTACATGTAAGAGAAATCGTTTATTTTGTGGTCAAAATAAGAGATAATATTTTGCCGAAGAGGTCTAAGTTATTGATAAATTTTTAATCATCTTCATTTATTAGATTTCGATCAAAATAACCTCCTCCATTCCGTATGCATGCGCGGCATCTTTTTCTTATCTCCATATGGTTGTTGTGCGAGGTTGCATTTGATTTTTCATTTTTTCAAATTCGGCGCTTATCCTTGCAATTAAAATTTCTCTTGTGGGCACCTCTGTTGCGTACATCAATTCCTTAGCACGTCCTCAGACGTAGAAATCCACGAGTGTAAGGTCTGAGATCCGTGCAGGCCAAGAAATAGGGCCATCTCTAACAATCCTTGAGTTTGGGAATGAATCAATCAAGTATTCTCTTACCGTTCGTTGATTATGTGCCAGACAGCCGTCACTTTGAAAAACTATCGGCACATCTACTTCTAACACTGGTAAAAACAGCTCAGGTAGCTCATTTTGAACAAATTCGAGATAAATATCTCTGGAAAGGCGTTCTGGCAAAAAATTTGGGCCGATAAGGGTTCGCCCAATAACACCAGCTCAAACATTAACGCTGAATTTTCTTTAGAAAGTATCCTGTCTTTTTTTGTTGTCTTCTTTTCTGCTCCAATGGTACAGATTGTGTAAATTCACAATTTCCTCACGATTGAAGTTAGACTCATCTGTCCACAAAATCCTTTTCAAAAAGCTATCATCCTCAACATGTACGCAGTACAAATCTACAAAACTCCAGCTGTCTAGCATTATCACCCTCCTCGAGACCTGCAACAATTAATTAAACCCGTGAGTTTGTGACATAATTGCTCATATTTGATCTTTGATACATTTTATGTAACCTGAGGGAAGAAAAACATGGGTGTAATTGTACCTTGAACTGTGGTGCAATGGAATTGCATGCCTTCCATCTACCCATAGAACCGACCGCACTTTCCAGACTGATAAGTTTAATCTGTCAGCGACAACTCGTATGCTTGTAGTAGGATCCTCATCAAAAGCTTGTATTATTCTTTCATCGACTGCAACATTGTTGCCTCACATTCACATGAGGCTCTTGAAAATGTAAGCTGCCTTCCTCCCTCAGACGCCCATATGTTGTGGAGAAGGTTTCGTGGTTGCGGTAAAGGTCTATCAGGATATCTCTCCTGATAAATTCTTCTCGCCCATTGTAATTAGCACTGCTATGCGCCAACAATATGTCAGCATACTCTTTGTCACTAAAGTTAGGCATCGTAACAACAGCGAAGACAAACGCAACAAAAAGTTCTTAAAAAGAACAACGTGAAACACACGGGCACTTCCGGTAGCAGATACTTTACTTATTTTTAAAAATCTATCAAGGATTCTATCTATCAAGGTATTTTCTTAAGCCTGACAAAATAGTATCTGTTATTTTGACCACAAAATGAATGATTTCTATTACTTGTAGTAGACCATTGGAACTAGAGAATTTTATAAAACAGCTAATTTCCAAATAATCTTTAGGTTTTTTTTTAAATGAATTTTTATACTTTTACACATTTTTAGGATTTGGAAGTTCATAAGTCATTTTTCTTAAACAACATCACAATTCTTATAAACAATTTTAGTCTAGTATCGCATGAAAATCACAATGGTTTTGTCATTTGAATATTAGCTCGCTATATTTTTAAATCAATTCAAACACAACCCTTAAAAATCTCAATATAAAAATAAATGAACTTAAACTTTCAAAATAAACGGCTCATTTAAAGGCAAGATTTTGGATAATTTGAAAACAAAACTTAAAAATATCATATCTCAGCTACTAAGACATTTAGGACTCAGTTCTATGAGATGAAAGCTTCCAAATGACCCCCAATCTGCCAAAAAAATTTGTCGATCCACGTTCCAAACACCCTTATATTCAAAACCCAGGCAAATATATTTCGACGCCAAATTTACAAATAATTATATTACACCAAATGTGAGTTTGTAGCGCTAATCACAAAGGTAGAATTGGCTTGAAATTTATATGGTCGGTAACGGGTATTGTGCCATATGGTTACTACTATGTTTGTGTTCCGAAATTTAAGGTTTATTACAACCGTCAATTTACGCAAGAAAAAACCAGTGTATAGAAAACGATACCTAAATTGAGTTTAGAATAATATAAATGTAAGTTTTAAATTTGTGTTCTTTTACTTTCCTCCAAGTGGGACATGCAACATGCTACACATGAAGCGTTACTGACTAAGTTAGTTGAAATTACAATAAAAATAAATAATTTTCATAAAATTTTTAAAACTAATTTCCCTGTAATTGTAATTTTTGTAAACGCCAACCATAAAAATTTGAAAATCATCCTATACCGTTGTGATTGGCGTTACAAGCTGATATTTGAATGGGCCAATACATTTGACAGGGATTTGCTTTAATAACTCCTGGAAACAAAGAGTTCTGGAAATCAAACCTAATAGTTACAACTCATCACTATGTTCTGTACCCACCATACAAATATCAAGTCAATCGCACCGTTCTGACAGGCGCTACAGGCTCGCACGTATCTGGCCCAATGCATGCACTGTTTTAATTCATGGTTCCCAGAAAACGCTACTTCCATTAATAACCATAAAATTACAAGATAATCCTAATGTTGTGATGAGCCTGTAGCGCCAAGGCTCATATTTGAATGGGCCAATACATTTGATAGGGATTTGGTTTAATAACTCCTGGAAACTAAGAGTTCCTGAACCCAAACCTGATAGTAACGACTCGTCACTATGCTCCATACGAAAACCATATATAAATTTCAAGTCAATCGTACCGTTCTGATTATCGATTATTGAGTGTAATAGAAAAATGTTTAAACATTTGAAATTATTTAACTCGGCCTCTACGGATCGCACAGAGATGATCAAAGTTGTTCTGAATTAGTATTTGATATAACAAACCAATCTTACCTAACCATTTGCTCATAGATCTCTAAGATTTTTGTTTTTTGGGAGAGAAGAGTATAACACATACAGAGTATAACACAAAAATTCTCAAACATTTCAAATTATTTAACAGGGTCCTTACGGATCGCACAAAGTTTCCAAAATTTAAGGCAAACTATATAGCATTTAGGGAAAAATGACAGAAGGATTGTAAATTAAATTTCAAATAAAATTTGTTCAGATCATTTTTTTAAATTTTTCCAGTTTTGTTAAACAGAAACTTTATTGTGCCAAAATTTGGCATCTCTATACAGTCCAGGCGGATTGACTATTCCGAATAAAACTTCATACTTAGTTGTAGGAAGTGGTAAGTTCCACTTAAGCTTTTTCAGTTTTTGCAGCGATGATGAAAAGTTTAGCATTTATAAAACCGACAACAGTTAAAAATTCAAATAAATTTAAAGATTAAATGTTCAACCAACAAATTCCTTTTCTGAGAGAGTTTTGCCAAAAGTCCGGTAATGTAAATGTAAACATTCGTGGTGAAAGAAAGTCGGATGTGACCACACCATATTCACCCCTCCATTGTTTAGAATTGGAATGAACCCACCTTTTAAATTAGTAGTATACATTTGGAAATTCGTTTATTACATTTCTATAGCTATAAAAATTCCACATCATGATTGATCGAGGTTTAAGTAAATTCTGACAAATAAATAACATAAATTACTAATTTATTATTATTCATCGAAAATCCCCTGGTAGTCAAAATAATATTCATTACTTACTGTATGCATGCATGCCTATGTATGTCTATCTTAACGATTGATCTAAGTAATTAATATTTTGATTGTTAACCGTGCACATAACATACACCAAGGTATATTTTAAAGCATACTTCTAAAAACAGCGAGTCATAATAATAAACTGGTAACAACAGTCTGGCTGTACAAATCATCAAATGATTTTATTAAATTTATACCTCCTCATATTTCATTATAATTACTTAACATATAAAGACACACATCTTTGATTCTAATTTAAATGCGTTTATAATTATAACAACAAAAACGTATCGATAATAGTGCCTCAGTTCATCATTTTTTCATATAATGTTTTCATGTGTGATCATCTTTCTTATTTTTTTGTGTCTAAAAAGCAAAAAAGGTTAAGCCATTGTAAATCCATTATCTTTAGCATGAGAAATATACTCCGTAAATTTCTTTTGTTTTTATTCGATTTAATTCTTTTTAAAACTCAAATATCGATTTCTCTGGAAATTTGTGTGTTTACAGATATTATTGTGGCGGCCCTGGTTTTAATGGATCAAGCATGCAGACAGCAGGGTAAACAGTGTACATTTGTACAATGCGATTCAGTATACGAAACAATTAAGTATATTTTAATGTACCATATTGGTGCTCCGAAAATGTCTCAATTTACAAAAGAATTCAATTTTTGCTTTCTTCTGATAAATGTAAATCATGAACAGTTTTTAATTTGGAGATTTTTGCAGATTTACCGTTCGCTTTATCGCAAAACTCCGAAAAAATGTTTTGCTGTGGTGCTGTGTTAATTAACTATCTGCGTCCTCTCTACAGCCCAGATGGAATGATGATCGTGGTGAAGCTTTTTTCATAAATTGGGAGATCCTTGCGAAATGTGGTGAAAATCTGTGTACCGGAAGTGGCAACTTCCGTAGGAGCTTTTCAATTTTTGCCATGATGTTCAAAAGTGTAGCGTTTTTGCCTATAAAATTTTTTAAATAAAAGAAAGTAGATTTAACGTTTACAGATCGTTTATTTAATGTTTGAAATTATGTATGAAAAGCAATGTTTGTCAAATGTCCGCCTCTATTGGCCTTACACATGCGGGCTTCTTTGATTACATTTTTCACAATTTTATTCACACATTTCACCCTGAATCATGTTAATTTTTTCTTTAATGGTCAATGTCATTTGGTTTATTTGCATAAACCTTGCTTTTAAGATTACCCATAAAAAATTCAGGAGCAGTCAAATCGGGGTGACCGTGGAGGCCAACCTATATCACCAGTTTCGAAATTAACTGTTGTGGAAACATTTCTCGTAACAATTCCGTGGTTTCTCTAGCAGTATGACATGTGGCACCGTCCTGTTGGAATCACATGTTAATCAAACCATTGGCATGCAATTCTGGTCTAAAAAGTTCGTTATCTTATCACGATAATGTGTACCAGTGACTGTAACAGCTGAACTGTTCAGATTTTCATAAAAAATATGGTCCAATGACCCCTCCACCCGAATAGCACACCATGTCGTCACCTTCAAGGGATGTAGTGGTGACTAATGAACTATTTGTGGATTATCTACTGCCCAGAACCGGCTGGTTTTTTGTTTACATGTCGACTTAAGTGAAAATTAGTTTTATCACTCATAATAATGAAATCATTTGCAGCGCCGTACGTATGCAAATAAGATGCTGTTGCCTGACAATGACATCCGGATTGTTTTGGAAAATTAGCAACAGCATCTTATTTGCATACGTACGGCGCCGCAAATGATCTCTTGCTATCAGCTCTTGTGTTAATTGAATTTTATACGAGAATAAATCCATGTATATGAAAAATATTTGTTAGTGTGGATCATCAAAGTCCAAGTTCTTGTGCACGGTGTCTGATTGTTGTGTTGGATTATCCAGTACACTTTCAAGTACAGCAGCAATATTTTCTGGTATTCTGTGTATACGTTGTTGCTCACACTTTGGCTTATATGCCAAGAGGGGCTATCCTCTTTCTTCAAATTCTTTGATAATCCGGTAAATTGTTGGCTTTGTAGTCACCATATTCCTTTCGAAATTTTCACGTAATTTTCTTAATGTTAGTGTAATTGATAATTGATTTGTGTAAAAGGTTTTCACTATTATAACACGTTGTTCTTTGATATTTTGCTATGATTAATTTGCCAAGTGTACTTCACGGCTGTCAAGTATAAACTGTCAATATGTAATATTAATATTCGCCTAAATGGCAGCAAACAATTATAAACCTTTCGGATGGACACTGTAGATAGTTTTTATCAAAATTCTACAATAGTAATTTTAATTTTCTTGCTTTAGATATCAAGTATGGTGTTTTCGAGGTCTATGTATTGGGTGTGTGAATATGACCCCGCCCGTTTTTATTAAAATAAAACACATTTGCTAGTTTAGAAAATGAAAGAATTATTTATTGAAAGTTGGCTCCATCTGCAGCTACAACTTTCCTCATCTTTCAGGCAATTTACGGATTCCCCCTCTGAAGAAATCCTGGTCTTTGAAGGCGATCCAATCAATAAGCCAATTTTCGATATCTGTGCGAAAACGATTTAGTTTCCCGCTTTTCAGAACAAGACGACTGCATCGGTCGGAATAAGTAGTAACCTGAAGCAGCTATGTCTGGCGAATACTGCGGGTGGAGTAGAACTTCCCAGTCCTGTCCTTTTAAATAATTTTTCACAACGTTCACAACATGTGGTTTTGCATTGTCGTGGTGAAAAATTAATTTGTTGTGTCTATTCACCCATTTTGGACATTTTTAATCTATAGTGCGTTTCAAACGTATACCATTCCTTTGGTTGCGATGGTCCAGCTTCACCCCAGTTTCTTTGCGTTTGGGATTCGCATAATAAAACCATTTCTCATCTCCAGTAACTCATTCGATGCAAAACACCTTTTCTTTGTTGTCTTTGAAGCACTATTTCACATTTGGTTTTTCGACTTTCGAGGTCTCTTTCTTTTAATTTTTGTTGAACTCAGTTGCTAGGTTTTTGAAACATTCCGATTGTTTGTAAACGTTTTGCTACAGTTGATCGATGAACACTTAATACTGCAGCCAATTCTGATTATGTTTGAGAGAATCTTCAGTCAGTAACGTTTCCAATTCAGCATCTTCAAGTTTTTTTTTGATTTTTTTGGTTTTCCATTATCTTTATCTTTAATGCCATAATCATCACCTTTAAATCGTCGAAACCATTCTTTGCACGTTGTATTCGTTGGAGCATGTTCACCTTAAATTTCCACGAGCAAACGATAAGTTTCCGCCGCACTTTCCTTTGCAATAAAATAATGTAATAAAATATCCTGCAAATGATGCTTATTTGGAATAAAATTCGACATTTTCAAGGAATTAATAATACTAGTTGTTTACACTTTAACCAAATGTCGCATACTGCGTTTGACAGCTGACATCAAGTACTATAGAACACCAATATTGCCCATTTATAGTATACGTAAGCTGTACTAGTAACGACACCTATTCCGAAAGGACGAATTTATATTCACACACCCTAATGTGTTAGATTTTAAAACTTAATGGCCTACAAAATATTGCGCGTAGGGCTATCTATTTATGGTTGGTTGTCTACTCCACCCCTTGAGCAAAAATTTATTTTAATCATAACTTGTTCTATGCTGCTTTGTTTATTGAAATATCATGTGTAGAAGATATTTTTGGTGTACAAGATACTCACATACAAAAATACTCACAGTAAAATTCGCAACAAGTACAACTCGTGCATACCAAAATTTAATTTGGTGGTCGATCCGTTTAGTTATTTATGAATTTTTCAGAAATTTAAAAACGAACTACTTCCTTGCAGTTATTCGAGAGTCATGAGGCTGCACCTCTCATTGTGATATTGACGGTAACGAGATGTTCGATTCTTTTGTGAAAACGGGATCACTGTCAGTTTTTACGGGGCCTGAACCCGATTTTTCTTTATCTTTCAATAGAATAAAGCAATCAACTGTTTCTTTCTAAATTTCTTAGAGACACCTCAACCGCATGCGGATGGTCAACTGACAATTGTGATAATTACTTTGAAGCAACCTACGATAACATTGATTATATGTTAGCAGCTACCCTGCTATTCCTAGGATCAAATTGCATGTATTTAATTCTAGTTCAACAAGCAGAAACGAAAGTTAGCAAGATGCTTGTTGCAGGTGCAGAAGAGCTTTAGATTAGGTTGTACTGTGCGATAGCGCAACGTAAAAAGCAGACATATCGGGCTTAACGAAAAGAGGTTATTGTTCAAGGTTCGCTACACAATACTTCTTTGGCAAAAACAATAATCGGAAGCTGTGATTAGCGACTGGAAATTTCACATGAATTCGACTGTACTTATTGGGTCTTTCAGAGGTTATTGTTGTTGGTGTGTGCTTTAAAGAATGTATGCTGAGAGGAGTCAAGTGCCTTGTACACGATAGTTTAGGGAAAAATACTAAAAGTTGTAACTACATTGAATTGAAACACCACACCAACGTTCGGTCTCCTCTTGGTTAAGAACAACTGTAGTGCACATCTGTCTTCTATCAAGCGGCTTAGTACATAAATGAGCACTCGAATATACTTGGTATTACAAAGGCCATTGTAATAGACGAGAATTTGGCGTTTTTTTACACACAGGGAATAACAGAATACGAGTATGTAATAACGGAATATGGAATAACGGAAAATAAAATCGATCACGGAATGCCTATAACATAGAGGGGGTCGGTATCGATAGTGATCACATGCTTGTCCCTTTTAAATAAACATAAGTGCAAATTGTCATGATCAATCAAGCAAAATATCGGTGAAAGGTAATGAATTAAATGACAAGTGGATTGGATGTCACCGACAATCCAAATCAGTACAACAATTACTATAACCAGCTCTATAACATCCATGAGCAGTGGGAAGTTCTACAGTCAACCGTGACTATTGCACTATCGGATATAGACCACCGGACGTCTTACTTCCTCGTCTGTAACAGAATTTGTGTGCTAAATTGGGAACACAAATATGAAATTCTTTCATGCCATAATAAATCACTAAACTTCCACAGTTATTAGATACATTGTCGCTTTCGTCCAAAACGATCAACTCCTGATCCATGCGCATGTACATGAACTCTACATCCATTTCGAACAACCATAGGAAAACATAATCGCGAGAACTTGTGATTTTCAGGATCATTAAGATCTCTTTGAAGTATTATAATTAAATGGAACGTCTTTAATCCGTTCGATATAACATCAGGTGTTTGAAAGGGAGATTTACTCATGCCTATTCTGTTTAATCTTCGCTGGACTACTACCTACTTCCTTACATAATAAGGAAAAGCCGTATGATAACGTCCAGTTGCATATTTAATAAGTCAGGTCAATTCTTTTGTCGAAGAATTTACTTGTCACGGGTCAATCATGACATACAGAGTGGATCCACAGTCAAAACTATTGAGGTCAAAACTTCTATCGCAGGCATGCAAAGTCGCACTGTAATAAGCAATCATCCGCCCGAAAGCCAAAACCTCCAATTAACTGCAGAGACAAGAACGAGATAACGCTGGTGCGACAACATTGAATGTGTTATAAAATGTCAAAGCTGGAGGCCACAGGCAAAGGACCGAGAAAGAATGAGGTCCATAGTGCAGGCGGTCAAATTTGTTCATAGGATTTAATTGCCAGAGAGAATTGATAATCGAATAGTTTATAATGGTTAGTATTTCAAAGATTGTTGTAGATTCGTATAGAATAAATTGTTGCTGAACTAGAGAGGTGAAACAAACAGTTTTTAATGTCCGTTAGTTTTTCAATTTTTTCAAGGAGCTTTTTCGTACACATTTTAGTAACTCACAGATCTGTCTTGTCCATATACCCCCAAAAATATCAATACTGATTACCGGACAATTGGTGCTGTGGTTAAAGCTTCGGCACTGGAGTACGGAGTTCCGCGCCGACCCACCGTCCATGGTAAGTGTACAGGTTGACATAGCGCTTGTAATGTAATATACAGGTGGTATATGCTGTAATTGTGTGCATGAGTGGTGTGTGCGTGGTATCAATTGACCTTCAAAGACATTAAATCCTCTGGACAATTAATACTTTCTTTTAAAAAATAAAAAAATTTAAAAAATGTTTAGCAATGCAATGGTAAATCTCAAAAGCACGTTTAAATGGGAATATTTTTTCACCCATTTTACCAAATTTCGAGCTCAAATTTCGAAAATTCATATATCATTATTTAAAGAAATAATAATTTTCTAAGTAATAACATTACTGGAGTCCAAATTAATATTACTTTATTTTCTATTTTTATAGGTAAGTTGCCTCTGTTTCTCGTAGAACATTAAAAATATAAAAAGCAAAGAATTTGGTAAGTCATTGATTTTATTAAAAATTAGAGGGATTAACTCTTCTAAAATGTCTTATGACACAAAACACGACATAATCCAAATTTATTTCTCAGCTATATAGCTCATTTCTAGAAACCACTGTATGATTTTTGTATTCAAAAATAAAAATTCTAAATATAAAAAAAGGAATAAAGGAATATAACCCCAAACCTACAATTTCCCACAATATATTTTTCCACGCTTCTTATTTTAAGTGATTTGTCACCGGTCACAGTTTTAAAATTACTAGACAATGCATGATTTAGCAAATTCGCGCACCACACGAAACATAAATCAATTTAATTAGACGATTCATTGAAAATTCGTTGATCTCGAATCAGATGTGCGACGAGCGACGTTTGACGTAGGTGAATTTTTAGGAAAATTAAATATAAAAGAAATTTTTCCGCTTAATTATAATGTAGCTATTTGAAATTTTTTAATTTTATGAATTCCACGAATTTGGAGACGTACCTACATATGTTTAGTAAGTAGTATATAACAGCACGAATAAATCATGTTCTTTCTATTAAATGAAAATACACGCGAATTGTGTAGTACACAAAATTTCGTTGAAATATTATAAAAAAACGTTTATTTACATTTTACAATAAATCCACGCCTATAAAATACCGAAGGATCAACAAGTTCAACATATAAATGACATTTAAATAAACAACAAAAAACGGTTGATATTTCAAGAGACACCAACAAACACATTCACCTTTAACTTCAAACAGTTTACATTATACGATATAACACACACAGCATCTCTTCTCAAACCAAAAAAAAAAAAAAATACGTAACGTAAGAAGAAAAACAGAAATTCCAATATGCATTCTATATAAAATATTTTTATTAATAAAAAATAACAAAAATTCCCAATAATTCCAACTATTCATGTTCGCTGTACAAATAACTGCGGGAAAAATTATTTAAGATCGAAACTAAAATAAATATTAAATTCCTTCTGCCTGGCTGTAACACCATCCAATAATTACAGACACACGGAATTTTATTTATTTTTATGCTTTAAATTGCAACAAGAAAGAAGAAGACAAAAATTCCACGAAACGTAAAGAAATAAATATTAATTTTTCTCAATAAATCGATCATAAATTTCCCGTCATCCCAACAACTATCTCGTCTATACAAAATTCACAACTACGAGTATATACACAAGGTTTTTCATTTTGCTTGCTTGTGCTTTAAAAGAATACATTACACAAATATTTTGAAAATATATTTGATTTTAATTGAAACAATCATAAAAAAAACGTAAAAGAGAAACAAATTTTCTTCTTTTCATTTTACATATTTATTATTGCACGATTTCACGATTTTCACATACTTTTTGTTATGTTTTACTATTTTACTTTTAGTAAGTGGGAACACAAATTTATTTAAGTTTCATGTTTACAGTGTGGAATAGAAATTTTGGTACAGCATGGAAGTTAGTTTGTGAACGAAGTGACATCTGATTTGAAAAGGGTAATAGCATCTAGTGCTGAGCTACATTTTAATAAAATTGAAAGATTAAGACATTTAATGTCCTTTGAAGGCCAATTAATACCCTTTTCATTTACGCACACGCACACACCACCCCCTTTCACACAATTACAGTATACCACCGGAACATTGCAAGCTCCATGTCTACCTGTACACTGACATGGACGGTGGGTCGGCGCTGAATTCTGCACTCCAACAGAGGGTCTTAGTTGTGTTCATTAACATCACCGATCGTAATTGATGACGAAAATTAACTTTTGAATTCAGCCTCTGGTGTGATTCGAACCCAGCACCTCTTGGTGCAAGTGCCGAAGCTTTACCCACTGCACCAGTTGTCCGATGAGTTTCGTTTCGACACTAATGAAACATTGGATTCTTTAAATTAAAAAATTCCAATATAATGAAAATATTGAACTTTATGAAATTTTCAAATCAAACTGGCGATGATTTCACTAATCATGATACCAACTGTTGACGGACCTGAAAATGCCCATTGTGATTATATTTTGAATATTTATTCAAAATATTTTCCATAGTTTTGTAGTTTGGTCATTGCAGTCTGATGAGACTATCGAATTTTTTAGTTTAAAGAATTCAATGTTTCATTAGTGTCGAAACCAAACTTCCAAATATTTTGGCAACCTCAGCTTCATGTAAAAACAATATCTGGCTATATCATCCAGAATAACCCAAAATTGCATTGTACTGTCTCTACTTCATTTCTATAAATAATCTTTTTTCGATACTTAAGAGTATTCTTTACTAAAGTAAGGGAAAGTTGTGTAGGTTTGATAAGCATCTGTGGGAACATTTTTTTCTAGAGTTTTTTGATATTTCGTAGCGATTATGGAAAACTCGTGCTTAATTTTTTCCTTTTCTCAAAATTTTCTGCACAATAATAAAGTTAAATCCATAATCTCGGTGCCTAGTTTTGTTTGTTTTTAAAAATTTTAATTTTATATTATAGACATTTTTTAAATAAACTAACTCAGAAAATTGCCGTTAGAGGGCCGGGGATTATTTAGTATGCAAGTACCGAGTTTTAGATTAAACAACAAATTTAATTTAGTGAAGAACGCTTTTATATAAAAAGTAGGGAAATAGATATTTTCCCAATTTTTTCTAGTAGATTGAGCAACAGCAAAAATAATAATTAAACGAAACAGTTGTCAAATTGGCGGTAGAAAAAAGAGTAGCCTATTCCGTTTTAGAAAAATTATTTAAATTGTCTCCTTTATCTACGAATATCTATATAAATAAAATTCTAACAAGATATCGACATAACAATAAATGCAAGTTATGCACAACTAAAATGATTGAAACATACAAATACAGGGCGCCCACGACTGGCGGTATTATAATGAAAGGGGTGAAAGAGATACTGTACAAGATAACAGGAAATTTACAGCTTAAAAAATAATTTGTTTTCTCTTTGCTTCGGGTTATAACCCTCAAAAATTGATTTTTATTGAAATAGTTTTTTCTGGCCTGCGTTGAGATTTTGTTTGATCTTTTGGACTTGATTGGACTTCTAATGTGAGCATCTATTTGTCTCTCTAAGCACTTTAGAAGAAAAGAAGTTAATGTTATAGGCCTGAAGCCTTTGGAATTGCTAAGGGCAGGTTTTCTGACCTTAGATATAAATATTAATTTTACTTCAGTCCTCCTAGTAAATGAGTTACAGACTACCGTTGAAAATAGACAGCTTCATGACAGCTCATTTGTAATGAGTGCAGTTTAAAATTATCCAGAAAAGTTGCGCTCTATCCTTTGATCATTCCACTTCATGCGATTTTTTGTAACCTTTGAAATTCGTGAGATGTGAAATTGGGCCATCGATCGTGCTTCACTAAATTTTCCTATTCTGCATCGTAATGTTTTTGTGGTTTCGAATTACATAGCTTAGATACCACTGAAAACTCCTGTACTATACTACATTTGGGCTGCCAGGCGCTAGTTTTAGCACTTATTAGTTCGCAATGGTTCGTTTTGAAGATTGAGGATTGGCTGTTCTGAAAATTTGTAAATGAGGCATGCTGGGAAAGGTTCCCATTTCAATCCTTTTTACACATGTGTGTTCCGAAGCAGTCACCAAAATTTGTATTAACCATATCATGGTTGCTTGACGTGGTGAAGAAGTTATTATCGTTTTATCGGCTTTTCTATCTAAGCTACTTCACCAAACCTTATACAGTCCGAAGTGGTTGTTAACCCAAAACATTTTTGCCAGTTCACAAACATTATAAGGTGCGCCATTCAATTTCCGGGTTTTTTTGAAAAATGGAAAATTTCAATAGAATTATAAAAAATGGTTTATTGAAAGTATTGCCCTTCGCTATCTACACATTTGTGTCATCTCTCTGACAATACATGAATACCACAACGATAAAACGACTCGTCATTGGACCGAAACCATTCATCCAACCAATTTTGCGCGAAACAAGGCAGGTGCGGTAGCTGATTTCAGCGTTTTGATGGTGTCCTGGACGATGGAAGTGCGATGGCATGGAGCGTTGTCGTGCTGCAATATCACTCGTTCGTGTCTCGTATCTCATTCTAGCCGTTTTTCGAGCAATACATGGTACACGATTCCTTTCTGGTTCCACCAAATGCAGAACATTGTCTTCTTTCCGAAGCAATTAGGCCGTGCCGTCGATGATGATATGCTTCGCCAGGTGAAAGCCATGACCTTTTGCGTTTGGAATCCTTAAAAAAAAATAAATTCTCATCTCCCGTAACCTGGATGCAGGAAGCTCTTTCTTTCATGCCGTGAAAGCAAAATTTCGCAAGTGGCTCTTCGATTTTCCATCTGTCTCTCAGTTAACTCATGCGGCACCCATTTTCCTTCCTTTTGAATTTTTTCCATAGCATGTAAACGTTTGGATATACCTTGGCGGGTCGTGTTTAATGCCTCAGTAGGTTGATATTAAGTTTGCATATCATCTTTATCCAATACCGCTTGCAGTTCGTTGTCTTCCAATGTATTGGTCTTCCGGAGCGCTGCTTGTCGAAATGTCGAAATCGCCACATGTGAAGCGTTTAAACCAAGCAAATGACGTGCTCCAGCTGCATTTATTTTCAAGCTGAAGCAGAAAAGCAAAGCTTCCCGCAAATGCTGTTTGTTTGGTACAAAACTCGACATTTTCGTTCTTAGAAAAAATATTTTTGCGTTGCGATATGTGCTGGTATTACAACTGGTTGTCTTTAACAACTTCTGACATAAATGACAACTCGATGTATCGCTAGCACCATTTATGTGTGAAACCCGGAAATTTAGTTGCGCAGCTGATACGAAAAAAAAAATGCTAGATATCTTCCGAGCACTATACCAATACTCTTCTAATGACTTCAAAATCATTACTGATCTGTCCGCAAATTTTCCAAATACGGCTTACGACGACAACGTTATTAAAAGTCATCCTCATTGAATCAGATGTATTAGAAGTAATTATGTATATTATATTGGGTACAAATTGTGTTTGTAACTCCGCCTAAACTTCTGTAAGTTTATTTTTCACAATTCTACAATCTTTTCAATCTCACTAGAAATATTTTCATTAATCTGGAAAGGCTCGTTTACAGTTCCGATCCAGAAGGTGGGCTGAATATCAGATTGTCTAATTATAGGCCAATTATAAAACTGACGATTCGTGATGAAGTTCCACCCCAGGCCATCGAGTATAATTACAGCCAACAGATATTCGGTTTTAATATACCACCGTACGTTAAAATTGATATTCGTATCAGCATACTGGGCCCCAGCTTAATACTAAACGGCTGGAGAGAATATTTTCGGACTATAAGGATGAATCCAACATTTCAAGAACGATTGGTTTAACCACTTTAAATTTATTTTTCGAAGTTAGATTTTCGGCTTCTTGCTTTTTCGCCTTTCAGTGCACTATATGATCTGAAATGACATAAAATGATCTTATTTTGAAATAAAGTGAAAAATAATTTTACATGTATACATAAAATTAAAACTAGATCAAATTATCCGGATAATCTAATATTCAATCCAGATAGAAAACATTAAGTCAAATTTCACAAGACAACATTTGGTATAGGCAGTCTAATTAGTTGGTTGCATGTTTGGTTTTGTCTAAGCCGTTACGAGTGAAGGAAATACTTAAATTGCAGTAAAGTTTTCAGCTTCTGTCGCGCTCCAAATTGACGAGCCTATACGACCAAATACCTAATTTTTGAATTTAGAGGACTTTTCTTTGGGAGAAATATTTGGGCTTTACAATGACCCTTTGCAACAATTTCTGACCAGATATTAAAAAATGTTTTGTACTGCTTCCTCAGCTCGTGTTTCCCGGGATGTTCTACGTGACATTCGTAGTCTTTAAACTCTGTCGTCCGTTTGGCAAATTACTTAAAATTTTCTCGTAAGGCCATATCAGGTTTTATATGGTTACTCCAACAAATTATCAAAAACAGGATCAGTCAACCCAAGATTGTATTGCTAACCCAAGGAATCAATTCTATGATTAATTGGTTAGGAACCCTTAGCTTGGTAAATTCATTGATATATACTAGCAAAACGCTCATTTCGTTTAAATCGCTTTTAACCCAGGTACAATTTTTGAAAATCTGATTATATTTCACCTATCGCAATTGGAGGCACCTAATCCAAAAACGTTTCTCTTTGATCTCAACAATTAAACATGAGTCATACGGGCTGTACTAAATTTTTAGAAGAAACTGGTATTTCAATTTGATAGAATATTATAACAGAACTCTTACACACCTGCTAGTAGCCAATCGGCTAAGGTGTATTCCAAAAGTGCCATTACTGTTTGGCATACGTAATATTAGAAATATTTTCGGAAAAACCCATCGAATGGCCGTAAACGGCTTTGCAACAACTCATTTAATTTTCAGCCCCTTATATGGCCTCAGAATATAGGTGTACGGCAAAATTCCGCAAGAGACAAAAGACTAATACAGACAGTAGGCGACTAGCAGAAAGCTAACTGCCAGTAGGTTAGTCACGGGCGAAAGAGCAACACAGAAAACATGGCGACATGGACCAAAGGCCGCTACGTATAAAAGCTCGAAATATATAAAAGTCCGAATGGACAAGACGCGGAATCATATTTGAATCCTAATTTAAATAAAAAATAAGTCAAATACACGTTAAACTTAGTTATTAGAAATAGATTAACAACGAATCTGTTAGATGGGTCATAAAAAATTTCTCTAAAGACAACTGAGTAAAAATGTGTTCAACAAATTCAAAGCTTCTATTAGCACGGGTAACAGACGGGTGATGCTTTATCTTGAAACAGGCACAATTCTCAGAGAATTTGAGTTCTCATTTAGATTGAAATTTAAGACCACGGTATTCCCAAATAGTAATTGGTGATGGAACACAATATCTCAAACAACTCGATAAACTTATTGATTGGCTGTAAGTGTAATAAAATTCTTGCCGCCTTAGTTTAAACCGAACAAATTTGCGTAAACTGGAGTAATTCACCAATTTTTAAGCTAAAAGATCCTTCTTCAAGGCTGGGCTATCACAATCAGACAAAGATAGAACAAAAAGTTTGATTTTAAAATTGGTCACCAAGGGCCCATATAGTACATCACGTGTATTCGATATTATCTGCAAAATCATGAAAGACTGATTAAACAATTTATCTGAACTGGAATTTATCTGAGCTGGCTCATGTAACTTCAACTACTAAAACGACTAAACAGCCCACGACAAATAGAAAAATTATGTTGTAGTCTAATGTAAATTACGTTTTTGTTAATCAAGTGATTCAATCCATATCTTAGAACAATAATTAAATGCTCTAAGAAAAGCTTTCTTTCCAATTTTATCAGTACAGTTACCCTCTTGTTTGTACTCTCTTCATATAATCATTTATACTAAAAATAGCAGAATACAATTACAAGTAAGACAGTTTCAATGTGTCGAAACGAAACCGTCACCGTTGACCATTAAAATTTCATGGTTGTAGGCTAAATTATCCAGCGATGCCAGAATATCTTTGAGAAACATTGATACACTTTATATTGCTGTCACCTTGGTTAAATTCGTTGTTATGGAAGACTCAAAGAAGGGTTTATTGTGAGGTTTTTGTTTAGGATCTGATGAAAAGCATAGTCTCGCGATTACAGGGATCTCTCTATCCTGCATTTTAGAGTGTGCAGACCTGTATTTACAGACTTTCCTTTACAGTGGATTTGTTGAGATTGTGTCCAACTACTACTTACTATACTAGTTTTTACTCTAGCTCGAATGTATAACTACCTTTCTACAGTTGTCAGAAGAGAGGAAGAAGATTGGTATGTTTTCGGAAATAGCATTACCTTGTTTCTGCTTGCCAGAATATATGTCATTCTGAAATACTTTTTAACGATTATATACAGTCAAGAAAGAATAATCTCTTAGTTATTCTATAGTTCAGCTGGAATAACCCGGGCTTGGTCGGCTGATTTATATGACTGACTTAGTAGCCATTTCACACCCAAATAATCCGATTTTTTAACTTGTGAGTTAGTCCGTCGATGCCAGCTAAGCGCAATCGAGTCATTAAAGTGTCCTGGAAAGTACGTTTTAATGGGAAGAGAATAAAATTCCCAACTTGAATATAACGTGGTGTATTTAAACTTAGAAAGAGTATTTTTCGTTGGCGAGTAGTCTCTACACCTTTCCGTTTTTTTTTCACAGAAGACACAGATCTTATTTGTTGAGGTGGCGTTTCTTTTTCAACTAGCGATGGCTTTTGGATAAGAATTAAATCCTCCTCCGATTTTAGCCGCGGGACACATAAGATTCGTTTCTCGGTCTATAAATATTTTGTATAAAAATTTTAAATTTATTCATCAATAAACTTTAAAATTTGTTTTAAATTCGAAGCGGCACTTGGCCTTAGCCAGTCAGAAAAAGAGAATTTCCCAAGTAAATTTAGTATTTCTTCAAGGTACTCAGAAAATAGGTAGGCATCCATCTATGTTAGTATAGTGGCTGCTGCCTATACCAGTTGTTGTCATTCGTTGTAAATAAACTTTCCCCTGGTTTGAAAATTGCTTCTTTTACCATAGAATGGCATATTTATGCTTCATCCTTTTTTAAACGGTTAGTTAGAGATTCCTTGACAATCGCGATCTTAATGCTTGATTACACCTCATCCGCATCATTTTAATTTCTAGGGATAGAGGAAAACCAAAAATCGTTTAACTTAGAAATCGCTTGTGACTACAAGGGTTGGAATTAAAGGCATTTTAATGAACTGCAAACAATTCGATATTAATACAAACCGAATAATTTATAATTATATTTAATTGGAAAATATTATTTATTTAAAAATTGACTTGCCTTTTAATCAAGTATGTTTACGATCACCATAACGAACTAAATAAATTCTCTGCTAATATTGTTTTTTTTTTAAGGAAACAGGGTGAACCAACAACACCTTTAATTGATTATTAATACTTTCCAATTTTGATTAAAACGATAACTAATTTTAAAAACATATTGACATACGTATTTACCGAGAAAACGTTTATTTTATCTGGTCCACCCTTTGACCCGCAAGAATACAATTTAAATTATTGCATTGAATTGAGTTCCGACCGGTAATGTTGACCCGCAATACTAAAAACTGATTTCTCCTTACCGCCAAGTTTTCCATAACCCATAAAAGTAGTATGGGTATGTATTCCAATGTAGCGCGCGGCTTTTACCTAGAAGATCACAAATAGTTGTAAACAACATTTTTATGGATTTTTGCACAAAATTTGAAATTTGGTTTTTATGATGCTGTTGCTCGTCATCAAATTTTATTTTAATGTTTCCTCAATATAAAAATGATATTCGCTGTTAATTACATTCTCGTGTTTAATTTTTTTGTCTTACTTTTCAATATACAAACAACAACGCCAACAAACATCCATAAGATTTTACGGTTCAAAATTAAAACTAATTAAGAAAATTTTGTTTTGTTTTGTGTTATTTTCTTAATAATTCTTTGATTAAACATTGGTTCCCCGCGCGCCACATATTTATTTCGTGCCTTCGTGGTAATTCTATTATGCAATGTGCGCGCTAATGGAGTACATATTCGTATAAGTTGCATCACTAAAATGCTGATTGAAGTTTTTTTTTGTTAATACTCGTTGGTTTGTTTAAATATCGCGAGATAAATGAATTTTGATTGTACTCGTATGATGGCATTTCGATCGAAGTATATGAGAGCTCAACACGAATATGTCCAAATGTATTATTTGGTATTTTTGGTTTACGTATTATGCTAATCGAGTTGAACACGACCGTATTGTGTATAGTATTTCAGCAGATCTTGTTTTTGTTTATATCGTGTGACGTAAACTAAAGGTAATAAAATTTTATCGAAAACACAACAAAAATTCCATCGTCTCAAATTTTTGGCGTTTTACGGGAAATTTATGTTTATAGTGTGGCTCGTTTCCTCCAAATTATTTGAAGAACGTACACACATCAACCAAAACAGTTCTCGATAATCCATAAATTATAAATTGGGACATCGTCGACGTCAATCGTTTATCAAAACAATATTTTGTGTTTGTATTTATTAAAAATTCCTTAGAACGAGCGCGTAAACGTTACGTCATTCTAAAATACGTTACAATTTACAAGCCCCAACACGAGCGATCGGCATTCAATTCACATTTCATCACCTATATATGACGTCTATATCGAAAACGATAAATATTATCACGTCGCATCCCATCCTAATATGTACTCGTGTAAACGACTATAATCTTAAATAATAAGACCGTATTCGTATTAAATGCATTAAGGTTTTCGATTTTACAATTTAATTCCAAATAATTTTTATTTTCATAGCCGTGGATCAAAGAAAAGCCGCATGGAAAATGTCATTTGGTTTTATTGTTAATTAACTCATTACAATGTTGTTGTTGTGGTTTAACTTTTAATAATTTATGAAGAAAAATTAATTAAGATATAAAACAACAAGACGATATTTAATACGATATACAGTTAACCCTTTAATTACTCGGGCGTTGTATGTGTAGTATGTCACGCTTTATTGCATCGTTATCCCGTTGTTTTCAATTAAAGTCACACACCTCTATAGTGAAATTTTGATTTGAATAATAAGTAATGAAAAACCGCACCCTTGGTGGTTCCTCAAAAAAAATTAAAACAATGCGCTTTAGATACTGCTATATTAAGGCAATTATTTTAAAATAATCAATTTTGATGCCCGTCAAGTCTAGGTCAAATACAAAATTTGTTTATATTAAATTTAAACATTCTTTGAAAATCACGTATTTGTGATATACAATTTTACCTTGTATTAAAATGATTAATCGCAAAACTTTGCAGCGATTAAAATTGGCTAGTAATGTTTTTTTTGTCTATTATATTCGAATTTATAGGGGGTTACAAGGTTTTAGCATAAACCTGATATTTTCTTAGTATCGTCTAAAATTGTGCACTATTTTTCATAGACCCATAGTTTGGGGCTTTAAACCAGGTTGATTTGATGGAAAACGAAGTTTGTTTATTTTTCGGATTTGTATTAGTTTCTTGTTGACCTAGATTGTAGTAACTCAATCCTAAATAGGTAGTAGCCGTAGATTTTATCATACTCGTGTCAACTGTGAATATTAGCGATTCATAATTGCTGTTTTTAATGTACGATCTCTTAATAAATTCTTTGCTTTTTGGATTGTACGGGGTTGTTCTGCTTCGCTCAAATTCCAATAATTTGTTGAACTCTGTCGACAATTCTGAATCAAACTGTTCACCTTAGTGGAGGACGACCACTTTCGGAATATTAAAACGAGATATTTACGTTTTAAACATAGCTTCACGCGGTCTCTGCTCTGATATCCTGGATTGGTGCTGTAAGTGTCACACAAGATGTAGTTCTATTATGTCTAGATGAATCTGTTTCTAGATGAATAGTGTGTTGTGAAAGCTCTAGTGAATGAATGAAGCTCGAGTTTTAAAGTAAGATGAATGAGTTTTCCCAGGAATGTTCGTAGCGCAATCAGTTCTTTTAAACATTACCACTTGTTTGTGAATACTTTCAATTCCATCAAAGTGAGATTGATAGAGGGTGTTCCATCTGATACTTTTTTTTGTATTCAAAAAACACATAATTTATGTTGGAAATGCAAAACTTTATGTTTTAAATACAACATCATTAATGAGACCATCACGGCTCCTGTTACAGGCCTGTAACCGAACATCAAAATTGTTGATAACTTTTTCCAATAAAAACAGTTCAACGGCTTCAATTTCAGCTAGAATGTTGTTCTTAAGATCTTGAATTGTTTGTGGATCATCGCTATACACGTTATTTTACAAACCAAAGAAAATAATCTAACGGTGTCAAGTTGCATGGTCTTGGTGGCCAATTGACATTAGAATTGATGAAAAACGCTCTTTTTGTTCGAGCATCCAATCAACAAAATGACAACGCAGCTGGCTCTAATTGTTTAGTTATTTGAATTTGTAAGGATGCCTGTGTAAATTAACGTGTAATATTTGATGTAAAGTGGTTAACGACACGTTTAATTGGGAACGACGCGTGTGTTTATATGCTCTACGACCTCAAATCGTTCAACAATTTTGCGCATTTTGCGACGCTCTGCAGGACTTCCATATTGGAAAAAACATCACGTAATTTAGGAAATGTTTGTTTGACAGAACGACCATTTTAGTAATAAGTTTGGATAACCAAAACGCGTACAATACAACAGTAAACGAATACATGACTAAAAATGACATAGTTTAGAGTTTTTATTTGCCAAAAAATGTTCGAGTTGCCACATTTTTTTGAGCTTTAAAAAACCAACTGATGGAACATCCTTTAGAAAAGGCGACTACGACTGCATGTTCCAGCTGATATCTGATGTAGCTGAAGTCTTTGGTCCATCTCCTGATAAAATCAAACATAGAATTCGTCTTGGCAATAATTAGATCAATGTGTTTGTTAAAGGGTATATTTCCATCGAACATCACACCCAAATCTTTTGTCTCATTTACTCTTTTGATTTTTATGCCATTGATGTTATCAGTCACTAATTGCTGGTGTTTTTCCCCGTGAAAATTACACCCCTAATAGAAACGTCTCCGAAACTTTGCAATGTTATTTTATATTTTGCTCTAGTTTCCTCTCTCTGTCTCCCACTGTTCATCCTCTCTTTCTCTCTCTCGCTATCTCCAGCTCTCCAATCTCTCCTTCTCTCTATCGTTTTTCTTTGACGTCCTCTCTCGTATCAAATGAAAGAATTTTTATATATTCCGATCATCGCTGGTGGCTTCCAGTTAGAACATTTTATTTGACACAGATCGTGCTCTATATGTCGTTAATATTCGGCTATATTGTTGGTTGAAGTCTTACAGTAACTGTCAAATGTAAATACGATTCATTTACATCCTCCGTACAGAGGGACAGCAATGCGCATTATTATATTTGACGGTCGTAGTTTTACTTAGTTTTCATTAGCTCAAAGTTGTCCGAAACCGCCATTTCAACTACTATTCTACTCAGGCCGCTAGATGTTATCAGACTAGACAGAAAAATAGGTGGCCAAGCTATAAGAGCGCGAACCAAAAGGTTTTGAATGCTGTCATATGCTTGTTGAAAATTGAAGTAGTGATCAGTTCGGTTCGGTCAGCATGAAAAACACACTAATCAACGCCAATACAGAGCTCTGCGAACGAGACTCTGGGGAGTGAAACGATAGCAACCACTTTGTAGTCATGTTCAAGAATTTCACATTTCAAACCATCAACATTTTTATAAAGGTAACAAACGTCTTCCAATTATTAAGTTATTATATATTATATCCCAGATGGCGATAAAGAGATCATGTAAACTTGAAACAGGAGTTCCGAGATCTAACCATTTTTTCATTTACTAATAATAGCATATATTTCTTCTGTGGGGATTGTAACGATGTCCTCTTCATCTGGTTGAGCGTGGAAAGGTATTAGTTTATCTGCCTCCTAGATCAGATTGTTCATCCATTTCCCTAGCAGTCTAGTTGATTGTTTTTTATTTGTTTGTTGAAACAATCGGTGCACTGTTTATAGATGAAATATTTGAGTTTGTCTTTTAAGCTGAGTTCGGAAGAATTTCTTATATAGCTTGTCGTCGCTCTTGGATGTTTAGCTGATAGCCTGGGTGCTGTTTTACTCTTTTAAATGTTCAGTCAGAACAAACATAGATGATGCACTTTACACTATGTTGGTCTTCCTAAATATTCAAGGAATTGGATTTTAATTTTCGTTATAGAAACAGTTCCAAGCTGGCTTCTGGACTCTCTTGCTCTGAAAATACGTGCTCGGTATTTTTAAATTATACATTTATACATAGACAGTTCAGAGGCACACAAAGTATTTAGTAGCTAAAGTCATAGCTGCAAGCGGGTTCAGCCGGCGCGAAATATTAATAATCTTGAATTCAACATAGAACACATATTTGACTTCATTTGATTTGCCTTCGATAAGGACACCAACAGTGAGGTCGGGAGAATAATTCTTCCATAGTGTGAAATGTTCAAGAGCTTTCCAGGTCTAAAGAGACTTAGTACGTTCGCATTACTCTGCATTGGATTGTGCACTACTACAAATACATTAACACGTACTCTCAGGAGAGATACTCCTGATGATGACCTAACAAGTCGAAATCGATCGAGTAATTTTTAAACTTTTTGAACTAATTTTTTTAATTAAAATATTTAAAAAAAATTTGCTTTGCAAAATAATTAAACACGTGATAGAATGTGTTTATTAAATGTGACAGATTCACGTTTTTCAACATCGATACTCGTACAATCAATTTCGACGTGTTCCACATTAAGGCATGAAAAGTGTCGAAAATAACCCCACATCAACCCCGGCTCCCCTATATTTATATAATATCGAAATTTGCTCCGCAATATTTATAAACGGCTACTGTCGATTTGCACGATTGTTTTGTAATTTGAACCGAAATCAATGAGCCTACTAGAGATACTAGAATGTACAGTCAAGTTCTATACAGTAATTCTAATGTGCAGCTGTCTTTAGAGGCTTCTTTACAAAAGTGTTCTAAATAATTTCGAAAAGCTGTACAGAACTAAATTTTTCCTTTCCCAAACATTTCATTGTAAAACAGGTTCAGAGTGCACACGTTATCTAAGTTTTTTGACTGATCTATGTTTTCATTTGACAGTTTCCTGTGTTTTTTCTATAATTCAAATAAGAGAAATATTGTAGATAATTGTCGACCCCATCTGTACACCGTTATATTTAAATGTTTACTTTTCGCCTTGTAGCTAAATGTTTAGCTCACATCAGCTTTAAATAAACTTTAACTTTAACTTAAATAAATTAGAGCATACGAGTGGGTTGAGCTAACAGATCCATGAGTTCCGTTTCACTTATTTCGGTTTCGGAAAATAAAAAGAGTAGCTGTAACAATGAGCAACGAGCAACGAGGCTTAAGCTTATATTCCCGCTAGTACAACTGTAATTCGGTGGTTGATGTACTCCGTTATTTTAATTTTGATATATTGTCCTGCATGCTGAAAGGGTAATTTACAGGCGTCAAAGCAAATTATTCTACATTTTGTTCTACCTCAATTCTAACTATGTAGTTCCTCGATAAACATTTACAATATTGTAGGTATAGTATTGTGTAGGTTCATTTACCAATTATTTCTGAAAATAGCCCATAATGACACTAATATGAAGCAAAGAATTTGACAATGCGGATATTTCTTAATTACATTTTTATAAATTGTGCAGTTGTGTCATAAATATGTCCAACCATGCAGAGTATTGACATCTAATTCTTAATCATTGATAACAATTTATTAGAGTAAAGCATTTTCCGCAGAATTCTAAGCATATTGAAACCCGTGATTCTGAATAAAAATCATCAAATCGTATTAATTCAATCTTGTTGAATATAATTAACAATTCACGTGTAGCCTTGCCCATAACCATAATTGGTCGATTATTTCAATTCACACGATCTTAATTTCACTTGGATGCGGTATTTTTTTTTCTTGGGAAATCATTTTTATAATAAAAACAATTTTTTATTAGAAAATACATTTTCACGATCATGGTGATCAAATTTTTATTTAACAGAAATATTTTTATAACATGTGTAAGGAAGGCAACTAATGTTTTCTGTTTAAAATCTGGTTTATATTTAATAAAAATATTATTGTTTTAACCCTCGAGCTATGGTTGCAAAAACCAATAATTGTATATTGATTATCGTTATATTGCGCTCGGAATTTTAGTAGCACACCTCCT
Organism: Nephrotoma guestfalica; assembly: GCA_963691935.1. Taxonomy (NCBI): domain Eukaryota; kingdom Metazoa; phylum Arthropoda; class Insecta; order Diptera; family Tipulidae; genus Nephrotoma; species Nephrotoma guestfalica. Next base: position 249,435,433 of record OY829914.1, read on the forward strand.
ACTATCAATTAACAAAAATAATCAAAAAAACCCTGTTTTGAGTTCTCTGAATTTCAAATACATATACATTATTTTGGTTTTGAAAATATGGGCAAGTTCACGTAGGCAAACCTATAATTATAGTAGAAATGCGGATGACGTTAGCAATTGAAGAAATTTACTTAGTATTTAATAATAAAAAATTACATTTTAAAATTTTTTCATCACCCCATATGTAGATCACTTATTATTATTCCTTTAGTTCTGAATATTTGTATGATCACATATTTCTTGGTACTCATAATTAGATTGGTAATCCAATGTCGCGTATTTTTGAGTAACCACCGAAAACAGCAACGATCACATTTTCTAGTATAAAAACATTACTCAATATGATTAAATCGACTAAAGCGATCGATTCAAGCATTCAATCGACTAAAAACTGAAAAAGTGCATAGTTCAGAACCATCGTTATCTCGAACTTTGAAATGCTCTTGAATATAAAAAAAATACAAAAATTCTTGCCCAATCAGCATGAAACAAGAATAAAAAAAATATTCTTCGGATTTATTGAAATAAGTCAGATTTTAGTGTTGCTTCCAGAATTGTCCTGAAAAAACAACTTGATACTTGAAAAATGTGTTATCCTGCAGGTTAGTTCCACGTTATCTTCCAGATATGGCAAGGCCTTTAAATTGATACGCCCTTTACCCCAGGACATGCTTTTTTCAATTGTCGAAACTAACTACCATAGTCGGGTCTTTGTCATACGAGTTTGGACTAGTTTTAGATTAAAACCAAGATTTTGACACGTGTTTAAGATGCATCGCAAACTGCCTTTATAAAGGGATTTTTAAATGTAATTAAAACAAGATTTGTGTGAGATATGATTATGTGAGAAAGAATATTTTATGGCAAGAAGATAACATCTTCAAATGTTCGCAGCGGCTTTGCTTGGGGTACGTATTCGAGTAGTAAAATGTTCGATGACTTTGTCGCATAAACCTGGTTGAACTTGCTGGATGGTGTTCGTTATGTTTACTTTAAGGGCATTAATTGTTTGCGGGTTATTCGCATAGACCTGCAACTTAAGATAGCCCCAAAGGAAAAAGCCTAAAGGCATTAAATTGCACGATCTCTGTGGCCAATTCATCCCGCCGCCGCGCGAAATAACTTTCAAATTGCTGGTGCAGAATGACCATAGTGACATATTAAATTCTATTGAAATCACATGAACCTATGATTCCTCCAGACCAACGGCTGTTGGCTGATTATTTATCGAACCGGTTGACTCGAATTTGGTCATTAAACGTCGAATAGTCGACTCGGCAGGACAGTTGTGGTGAGGATAAAAATCACGTAATGTGTGGAACGTTTCTCGAATGGAGCACTGATTTTGAACATAAAATCTGATTTTGAACATAATATATGATAATTTGCACAGAACAATTAACAACAAATTTGACAGCTGTTGCTTTAACAACATGGCGGTTAAAATGTAACAAATTTTGAGTATCCCTATTGAAAGACCCTTTAATGATGTGTGCATCAAAGAGTGCGGTGCAGTATAAGATTAAACTTGTATCCGCAAAAACTTGGGTCCTCCTAACATAACTAGAAATACGTACGCAGCAGTAAGGAGTAACAGAATGACTTAAACATCCTAAAGTTGAGTTTCCAGTCACATTTATCTCTACAGTTTCCTGTTATTTAGCAGTCTCCTTCAGAGACGTCGCATTATGTTAATAAATTTAAATTTTAATAAAATCAGTTTTGTGTTGGCATATTGTATACTTTTTACTAAAACTCAAAGGCAAACCCTAATGTAAAACTTAAACCATATCTTAATTGTATTGAATTGAGTGATTAATACAGGGTGGGTCATCTATTAGTCCTTTTTACATTTGTAAATAAAACACACATTTTGGGATAAAAAGTTAAAATTTCTATTGATAAGGAAAGGTGGTTCTATGCCATTTATGTATGAAAACAATATCGTTCATATGTCCAGCACTGCTTCGTCTACAGGCCTCCATCCGAACATCAAAATTGTCGATGACTTTTCCCAATAAAAGCGGATTAATGACCTTAATTTCAGCTCGAATATTGTTTTTAAGGTGTTGAATTGTTTGTGGATGATTAGCATACACCTTACCTTTCAAATAACCCCACAAAAAATAATCAAGTTGTGTTCAATCTGGGCTTTGGTGGCCAAGGAAATTCACAATTTCTTGAAATTACACGATCACCAAAATTTGTTGACAATAAATGGATTGTCGCAGGACTTGCGTGGCATGTCGCTCCGTCTTGTGGAAACCAAAAGTCGTAGATACGCAATTCATACAATTTGGGCCACAAAAAACTAGTTAACATGTTGCGATAACGTTCCCCATTCACTGTAAGGGTATTTTCATGTTCATTTTCAAAGAAGAACGGTCCAATGATACCGTCAGCCCATAAACCAAACCAAACAGTGACTCTTGGAGGATGAACTTCTGCTTCGTGGAAAACATGAGGATTCTCCGCTCCCCAAATTCGACAATTTTGCTTATTAAGGACACGTCAAAGAGGATTAAGATAAAATGAGCTTCATCGCTAAAGATGATTTTTGATGAAAACGCTTCATTTCGTTAAAGCATCCACTTAGCAAAACGACGACGATTTAAATTTTGGTGGCTTAAATTTTTGAGTTAGTTGAATTTTGTATGGATGCAAATGAAGTTCCACATGCAAACTGCGTCGTAATGTGGTTCCTGAAATGTTTAGTTTTTGTAAACGATACCTGGTTGATGTGCTTGGTTCATTACGAATACTTTCACTAACAGCTGCCACTGCATAAGGAGTACGAACTGGATGAACATGTTGATACGGTCTACGACCTTCCATTGAACCAGTTTCTTCAAAACGATCAAAAATTTTGCCAATTGCACGCTCAGTAGGTCGTCCATGTCGACCAAAACTCTCACGTAATTTACAAAATGTTGTTGTTTTTGAACGATTATTTTCATAATAAATTTGGACAATCAAAATGCGTTGTTGTGTTGTTAGCCGCTGCATTATAACTCATCGATTGAAAAAAGGACCAACAGATGGCCCACCCTGTAAAAACAATTCAAGGCCTTAAAACTAACCAAAACTTGTATGCAAAGAACGTTTTACGTGAAGCAGGCACCAATACTACCAGCCTAAGATAGTATTACTGTCATCTAGATATATGCCAGCCAAGAGATTGTGTATTCGAGATTTTGTTACTAAACTTAAAATATTGGGTACAGAAATTTTATTTGTCCTTTAAATGTATGAAAAATTAGCAATTTTATTTTTTATTTTTAGTCCTTTTGGACCATGAGCTTTTGTAATATTTTTTCCAGAAAATTGTTCAGAATGAAAATTTTCTTAGAAAATGAGAAAAGCTGAAGTTGTAAAAATATTATCTATGTATTACGTCATAAGTTCCAACATTCAGAACTACATTATATGTCACTTTCCATTCTCTTTCGAAATATACATTAGCAGTGAAAGCATCTCGTAATTTATAAATAAAGGGTGTTTTTTTAGGAGGTTTGTTTTTCCGATAGATGTCGTTTTATTTTATGACAGTTGTTTTGACAGCTCAAAGTGGCATTACTACTCAGTATTGTTTGGCAAATCATTATGAATAGGTTAACTCCAGAACAACGTTTTCAAATCGTGGAAATTTATTTTCAAAATCAGTGTTCAATTAAAAATGTTTATAGAGCACTTCGTGAATTTTATGGTGCACATAATCGTCCGTCAGAGACCACCATAAAGAACGTAATTACCAAATTTCGGTCTACATTCACTCTTTTGGATGCCAAGCCACCGACAAGAATGAGAAGAGTTCGTACAGAAGAAAATATTGCTGTCGTTGAGGCCAGTGTCGAAGAAAACGACAATTTATCGATTCGTCGTCGTGCTCAGCAAATTGGACTTTGTCCATCGACTTTATGGAAAATTTTACGTAAAGATTTGGGTTTGGTGCCATACAAAATTCAATTGGTGCAAGAATTAAAGCCACACGACCATCGTTTGCGCCGTGAATTCAGTGATTGGTCGTTAAATCAATTGAACGAAGATCCATTTTTTTACCGTAAAATTCTCTTCAGTGGTGAGGCGCATTTTTGGTTAAATGGATACGTCAACAAACAAAATTGTCGCATTTGGAGCAAAGATAATCCACACGCCGTTCAAGAATTACCAATGCATCCTGATAAATGTACTGTTTGGTGCGGTCTATGGGCTGGTGGGATCATCGGTCCATATTTCTTTAAAAATGAGGAAGGACGACGCGTTACCGTGAATGGAAATCGATACAGAACCATGTTAAATGAGTTTTTGTTGTCAAATCTTGAAGATATGGATATGGATGAAATGTGGTTTCAACAAGATGGTGCCACTTGCCATACAGCACGTGAAACAATCGACTTATTGAAAGAAACTTTCAACGACAACATTATTTCGAGAAATGGTCCGGTGAATTGGCCTCCGCGTTCGTGCGATTTGACGCCACTCGATTACTTTTTGTGGGGATACGTGAAGTCATTGGTTTATGTGGATAAACCTCAATCGATTGACGCTTTGGAAACCAATATTCAACGTGTCATTGCTGACATACGCCCTCAAATGCTTGAAAAAGTGCTGGAAAATTGGACCTCCAGAATGACATTTGTGAAAAATAGTCGTGGTAGCCATATGCCAGAAATTGTGTTTAAATGTTAAATGCCAAAAAATTATCTACCAAATAAAAAAAAATTTTGGTCATTTCATAATTTTATATGTGTTTTATTCAAAAAAAAAATCGGCAACCTCTTAAAAAAACACCCTCTAAAATAACATCAGTCATCAACGAACAACAAAACGTGTTTGTGAAAGTACGTTATGGAAGTGATCGGTTTGCCACTGATATAAATGAGGGATTAAAATATTAAAGTAAGATTAAAATAAAAAGGTTTCTTGGCTATACGAATAAAATAATTGTGACTCATACGTTATCTACGATTTTTTTCATATCTATAACACGTACTTTATTGTATCATCGTTCGAGCACTATACCAGCCACCGAAAAGAACCTGAGATGAATTAATTTTACAGCAGGGTTTTACACTACTTTGTTGCTAAATAAAAACATAATGCTTCGCCCGAGTATTAAAGTACTCATAAAATTCAAAAGCTGTAGAGATATCAAATGGTATCTCTATGAATAAAGCCTCCAAATCACCGAAATAGAATTTCATCAATCGTTTTCCATGTTTCACTCATTGCAGTGCTCGTTTGGGACGATTTCAGTTTATTTTCCTATTTATCTGGAGGCCATCACTCAAAAAAACCTCGAATAAGCTATATAGACTTTTCGGAATTATAATATGTTTTATGCGCCACGTTACGTACCATGAGTGTCGATTGATACATTTAATTAGATTGATACATTTAACGAAATAATTTACACAAATAAACCAAAATTTCTTTTATTTTTCTAATGGAAATGAACTGAATTCCGACCCCAAAATGATTTGTTAAGCCTGTCGTCCTCGTAATCTAAGGCGATACCTAATATTCAAGAATTGTAACTACCATAGTCCCAAATAGTAGTTGAACATTTTGGACAATCGACTTTGTTTAGTTCATACATTTTCGATGGACTTGTTTCAAAACACGGTAGATATTCAATTTTAGCATGGAACAGTCGTATAGGTTTTTCAATCGAACGCACAGTATTTCGGATCAGTAAATAATAGCCTAGCAGATACATAGTATTTAGCTACGTAATACATATAAACAAACTTTTCCAACGATTTAATATTATTTTACCACCTTCTAAGATTTTTAATATCTTGCTGCTCATCATAATTCGGTAGCTTTTAACTATTATACTAAGTTTGTAAATGTAATCAATGTAATGTTTCCTTCTTGGTAACATAAATCTTCCATTACACGTTTAAATAACAATGTTAACCGTAACAAGGGCATAACTATGTCAATGATATTTTCCCATTCATCCCGCATACATTCGCCATATTCGTGAAATCAAATAGAATACCAACTTTAGCCCATCTGGGTGGGACTTTATATTTTACTCGGCATCACACTTCGTGGTTATGTCGTTTAAATCATTGGACATTCGTAAAGAGTGCATAAATTCTCCGTGAGGATAGTAAAATAAAATCGTTTAAGAATCCCAATTTTGTATTCTAGATGTGACTGAGAGCTACAATTGAATCTCACATAGTTTCGACAAATCTTTATCAAATACAAGATGAAATATACCATGTATACTTATGCCGAGACTTGGAAGTCGAATTCGACGAATAAGTTATAAGTTCCTTTACATATATTGCCGGTTTGTTCAGCAGGCATGATACTCGTAACCTCGTTTCTGAAAACAAGAGAGGTGATGAAGTTTAAACCGATAAGCAAATAATTTATTAAAAAAATGTGTGTTGTACAAGTTATTTGTATAACACACGTTTTTTTTAGATAACAATAAAAAAAATTACAAAGTAACTAGTCTTGACTAACAGCGTTTGAGTCTATACTATAGCACTAAAATGTATTCTTTACATTAAGTGTTGTTTTGGTTAATTTTACTTTATGCAGACTATTCAGGCAATTCAAAAGGTTTCATTCTTTTTGAGTCTTCTTATGACACCCTCTTGATGAAGTAGTCTTGCAGCTGCGATGTTAGGACCTTTCCTAGTGTTTTTGAGCACACTTCTTTATTTCACTTGCGACTGTATCCATTCCGAGATCTCTATGAAGAGCACTTTGACGGGTTTACCAAGGAGCGTTTACAATCCCTCTGAGTACTTTATTTTGACATCGTTAAACTATCTGTAGATTGCAGGTTTTGGTGCATCCCCACTGTTGAATACCACATGTCCAAATGGACTTATAGTTTATAAAGCATCGGTTTATTATGAATGGATAACTGAGAATTTCTTCCATTTAACCAGTACATTTTTCTATATTTCTGTTGAAGCTCTTCTGCTTTCTCTTTGACGTGTACTTTCCACTTTAACTTTGTATCAAGGTTCATAGCTAGGTATTTTGCTTGATTTGCGTAAAATATAGGTATATTATTGAGAGCAGCCACAGGTAGTGGTTTTAATGTTAGTGAAGTTAATGTGCGTAGACTTTGATTAATTTATTTTAATTCTAGACTTGGCCAGCCAATCTTGGATATTATTTATGGCTATTTGTAGTTTGAATGTGGCTTCACCGATTGTATCACCAATTGCTATAAATGTAGTGTCATCTGCAAATGTGGCGGTAGTTGTATTATTCGTCTGCGGTAAGTCGCTTGTAAACAGTACGAAAAGGAATGGCCCTAGAACATTCCCTTGCGGGAGTCCTTTTTTAGCTTCTTTTATGCTGGAATAAACTCCTTCCTGTTTAACTCTAAAATACATTGTGATCCGCTACGATTTTACAATTTCGCGAACACAACAATTTACAATTATTTATTTTTTCCAATTTGAACGAATCTTTTTTTCCTCTAAAGATGTATCTATTAGATCTGTTATTCTATGGGCTTGATCGATTGCTTGATCGAGTGTTTCTCTCTAAATGCTTCTCTCCTCCCATCCAAACTGATGGGAAGGAAGAGCTCCTGATTTTATAATTTAAGGTTTAATTCGTTTTAAAAATAGTCTCTCAATCAGTTTTGACGTATTTGGAAGAAGTGATATTGGCCGATACGAGGTTATTTAACTTGGCGGCTTAAGATAGAGGGACATAACAAAGTCTGAATGAAGGAAGCATTAATTATGTATATTTTCTTTATTACTTTATTTGGTAGTTTTCTAAAAATCTCTCCTGTTTTCAAGTCATATCCTGGTGATTTTAGGTACCACATGGTTCTTTATGTCTTGTTTTACTACTTTAGCATTAGTCTTGTCGTTTTCAATCAGTATATCCTGTTAATTGAGTGTTGTTAAATTGGGCTGAAAGGTATGCTTAAGGTGATCAGCAAAACTTTCTGCTGCTTCTTCTTTGGTTTTAGTCATACGATCGTTATATGTTCTGATTGGTGGTATGTGCGTAACTGGTCTTTTCAAGTATTTGGTTGCTTTCCACAATGCATAATCAGTATCTTTGCCGTAGGTAGGAATTTCTTTTCGTATTTGTTGTGTTAAATTATTTAATATATTTTTTATGGCTGGGTCTCGCGTATACTTTACCATTTCCTTCAGGTAATTCTTTTCTCTATAATCAGTTGTTGTTTTTTTATTTTTTTATCTTTACAATCTGCTCTGGGGCCGAAGTACTCCCAATTCTTTCGCAGTTCGCTTTTGTCGTCCTACATTAAACATTGCCTACCAAATTGAGGACGTGTGGCTATAGGTCCGATTTACGTAAAACCATCTGCACATTGCATAGCTCCATACCAGCCCATAATACTGGCGTGGAAGATGGGTCGGCCTCGGTTTGGCTGTTGCCTACTATTTGGTCGATCTCTGTAACTATAGTGATTTTATTTCCATTGGGTAGCATTTGCCAGTTATTTTTTTGTTTGTTGAATTAACACTATTCCACGCTGCTTGCTGTATATCTTTGATGAGCTTCTCCACCTCTTGTTCTAATGTTTCTTCTGATGAAAGCTGTATGTTTAAAATGCTATTGTTTATTCATTTCTAAATTTTTCCAGTTCATATATTTATTTGTTAACATTAGCTATTTATCATTTCTAATTATTGTATCACTTATAATCATTCAAATACACGATTGGGCAGATGTGAAGTCAAATCCTTCCTGCTTCCTCCAATATAATCAATCGGGACTTTTCTTGTTATAAAGAAATCAATTAGGTGTTCTATTTTGATCGCTGGGCCAATAAGTTATTGTTTCATGAAACTCTTACCCTTTTATTGTTGTTAGTCTTGCTCCCCAGTCTGCGTGTTTTGTCTGACCCCAGATTATGAATTTTTCACGTAGCTGCTTGAAGAATAAAATGAAGAGTAATATTTTAAGCGTTTGGTTTATAGTTTAAAAACAAAATAAAATTGCTAAAATGTATGAAATTTTTGCCATTTTTTGTAAAGATTATATCATGCAAATGTTGACCATGGCTACGTTTTAAGTGGGTATCTCGCTAATGACACGTTTAATGTTGTCTTCCAATTCTTCAATTGTTGTTGGTTTATTGCACGATCTAAGCGGCCACGTTGCACGTGGTGCTGTCTTGGTGAAACCACATATTGGCCAGATTCAGTCCAAGCATTTTGGACAAAAAAAAAGTTCGAAATCATCTATCGTTCGCAATGGTCATTGACGGTATAATTGCGGCCATCGTCATCTTTGAAAAAATACGGACCGATGATTCCACCGGTCTATGAATTGCACCAAACAGTGGTTTTTTTCTGGGTGCATTACAGTTCTTTCATTGCCAGTGGCTGCTCATGATACCAAATGCGACAGTTTTGCTTATTAACGTACCCATTTAACCAAGAATGAGCTACGTAGCTGAATACAATTTTTTGGTGAAAAACAGATTCTCCTCAAGATGTTCTAAGGCTCTCTCGTCAAAATTTCGACGCCGTGGTAAGTCGTTCGGCTTCAGTTGAACGACGTAGTCGAATAACACAATCTCAATTGCTATGACCTGCGACGGATTTACATTTTATCGTTTTCATCGGCACTAGCTGCAATATTTTCCTCACAGCACTCTACGCATACGATTTGGTGGATTGATGTCCAATAACGTGAAATTGGTGCGAAACTTTTTCACAATGGCTTGAATTGCTTGCTCAGTAGGTCAATTATGACGACCATAAAAGTGACAAAGTGCGCGAAACACAATGCTAACTGAGAACAATTGACTTTGGCAGTGTCGCTAATCACGCGTGATGTGTCAAAAACATATTTATGAAAAACAAAAAAGTAAATGAATTACCCTACAAGGGTATATTACAATATAGCAGGGTACAAGCCTATATTTAACAATTCCTAATTTTCTAATTTCCGTTAATATTTTGATCATTCATGGTCTGTGAAAAAAATCAATTATATTATTAGAAATGATAAATAACTTTCTTGTTTGGTCTCTTTTTCTCACCATGAAGATAAAGAATACATTAGAAGTTTTGTTAATTTAATACATTCTTCTTCCAATCAGTTAAAGATTAGGCGGGCCAACTTTTTATCTTTTACCTTTCTCCAATCATTATTGCTCAATTTAGCTTGTTTCAGCAACTCTACAGGTCTAGCCACACTGAGCGCGTACCGCGAACAAACTTCTCACAGAGTTCTCTATTTAACCATCGAACACTTTAATAAAAGCACAATAATCCCCCCAACCAAACTAAATCTGCCAGAACAGTAAAATGTTTCAAAATACGAAGAAACCTAAAACTCGAAATCTAATTAATTATCTGGAAGTTTCAACTCAGGAAAAAGTCATTAAATCCCCTACTCAATTCTATAAAAATGATCGCCTCGTCGTAATCAATACTCCGCCATGAACTATCAAAAATTCGATCCGCACTCACAACCCACGCCCAGCGTGACCAGGCTCAAACTCTACTTGCCCGGTGGAACTGTCTGTCCGGGTCTGTAGGGGCCTTCTGTCATCCATACATCATGGTAGCATCGAGTAAATATAAATTAATAAAATTATTAAATAAAAATTATGAAGTAGATAATCCAAATTTTTAGGTTATAAGGAAATATTCTTACTTCCTCTTATGTAAAAAATTGTTTCGTATTGATAGTTTTGTAATTTATGAGATCTATAATGTTTTAGGATTTTATATTTCATGAGTATTTTAATTTTGGTATCAATGATTTTTATGTTTTAAAAAAATAATATTCGTGGTCAAATATATCATCACTTATGTAATTAGATATTTTAATTATTTTGAAAAAATGTCAAGAATTTTGTTTTGATGTTCTTGTTTAGAAAAAATGTTATGTTTCTGTATTTTTATGATATTTAGGGGTGATGATATTTTTATGTAATTTATGGGATTTGATTTTGTTGTCAATGATAACAATATTCGTGATCAATTATTTTATTACTTATTTATTACTTAGAAAAATGTTAGTCATCGGATATTTCAAATTTTTGTCATTTATGGATTTTTGTTATGATTTTTGTGTATTTAGGGAATTTATGATCTATCTTGAGGGTCAATAACTTGAAAACACAACACAACGAATAGTACTTATGGCGTAATGAAAATACCGAAATTTATAAACAAAGGGAACATAAAATAGTGGAATTATTAAGGCCCAATATGCAATTGGGTAATGTCTTTATCAATACTACAACTCTTGCTCACTCACCACAAAATGCTGCGATGGTTTATTTCATCATATATTATCATATTAGCGCATAGCAAGGATTAAGACTAATTTATTTGAAAAATTAATTTTTATTACACGAGCGGATATTTATTCCAGAGGAGAGGAAAATATTATGATAAGCACTTCGAGTGTGGAGCATTTCAAAACTCAGTTTGGCCAACCGTGTTACAAGAATATAAATTATCTAGTGAATCTTCATTCAATTAACAGGTCTACGAACTTCGGGACGACAATGTTTCTTGTCGGAAATTTAAAGAAAAACATTCATTACGAGAAGCCCAGACTGCGTTAGCAGATTACCTTTTTTAGTTAATTGTTGATCAATTCTGAATACTCGATAAAACGATCAGGAGTTGATTTTGATGAAAGAAAGGCTGGGTATCTAAAGTCCTCAGGAGATTAGCAGGAAGTAATAAAATCTTTCAAGATACATCACAACCGAAGACAATTTAACAGCGCATAAAGGGGAATTCTTTCATAAGGATAAGGCCATGAAGAAGATAGGTGTGGTTTTTTCAACCATGGCCCGCTTAACTTTTCTCCTCCCTAGTGATTTTAGTAAATCAGCTCTACCATACTCATTAATAGAAACATATAATTTAATATCGTTTGTATATCATTGAGTTCCTCGGATAGTGACATGTCGTTTAATCAAAACATGAATCTAAGGGTGATAATGGCCTCTGAGCTTTCTTAGGATTCGCGCATACCAAATGACCATTGTAAGCTTCATTAGTAAGTGGATTATTCTCAAGTTACAAACTATTTTAGTTATTCACTTCGAAATATCTAGAAAATTAGTCGGTATTCCCATCAAACTTGCCCCAAATGCCGTTCTGGCTTTCTAAGTTTTAGAGCCTTTCAGATGGCCATAAACGAATCCACGAGGAAACGGGTAATTCTGAAGTTACGAACTATCAGTTTATCCTGCATACTTTCAAATTATTTTACAACTTTTCGTTTTGTTTTTTGTTAATTTTTTGGTATTTATATTTAAGTTCAAAATTTTTGCAAAACTGAAAATACTAATTGATTTTTGTACTGGATCATATTTTAATATATTGTGACACTCAATAAGTCCCGAGGCTGACACATAGCTCATCTATTTAATAAAATATTCAAATAATTTTTAGAAAGTATCAACCTTCAAACAACATGTGCCAAAATATTGTGACATCCATGACTGAATATGTTGCAACCAGCACCCGACTTTCTTTTACCACGAACGAATGCATTTATCTCGAATAAACCAACCACTCTTTATTTCTAAAGCGAAATATTAAACTTACCGAACTTTTGGTAAAACTGTCTTGTATAATCAAAAAACATTATCCCTGCCTAAATTTCAGAAAAGCAATCAAGCTGTAAAGCTGTCAATTCCGGTACACACAATTCCGGTCCAACAAATTTCGCAAGGATCTCCCAATTAATGGAAAAAGTTTAAGTTGGAAGTTTTGTGCCGAATAGTCAATCCGCCTAGACTGGAGAGATTGGAAAATTTAGTGAAATTAAGTTTTTTTCTTATCAAAAAACCCGTCATTTCCAGTAAATTTTAAAAAATGATCTGAACTAAGCTTGTTTAAAATTTCTTTTACAATGTTTTTCGTTTTAATCTTTTTTCGTACATGCTAGAAAAGTATATTTTCTAAATATTTGCAAAACCGTAAAGCTGCTATGGAAGCTGCCACTTCCGGTGCATCGATGTCAGCCAAAAATCACTGGGATCACCCAATTTATGGCAAAAGCTTAAGTTTCATCCCGATCAATCAATCCGTATGTACGAATGCCGAACTTCTGGTGAAAATCAGTTTTTTGGCCAAAATCGTCATTTCCGCTCAAATTTTGGAAAACTGATTTGGATCGATATTGTTGCAAATTTAATTTAGAATGTTTCGGTCTAAGCGTTTTTCTCGTAAATGATATACTTTTCAAAATATTTGCTAGAAACCAACCAACATTTAATCTGTACGGCACCGCACACAGACGCACATACACTGAGATTTTTTAAAAACTACTTGTTTTGAGTTCAGCGATATAACGACTGGTAAATCTGCAAAAATCTCGAGGTCAAAATTTTTTATGATTACTATACTTTATTTAACTACGTAAAAGAAAGTAAAATGAATTTCGTGTGTTGAATAAACACTGTTTTACTTTCTCTTACGTTGTAAAATAAAGTACAACCATACAAAATGTTGACCTCGAGGTTTTTGCAGATTTACCATTCGCTATATCGCCGAAGTCAAAAAAATTAGTTTTTTTAAAAATCTCTGTGTATGATATGTGTGTCTGTGTGTGTTGTGTCGTGCAAACTAAATGTCTGTTGTTTCTCTACAACCCAGACAGAGTGAAACTTCATACTTCAGCTTTTTTTTGAAAAATTAGGAGATCCCCATGATTTTTGGCTTTTTGATTTTTCAAAATCGGTCCACTAGAAGTGGGCATTCATAAGAGCTGTCTAATCTTTTGCAAATATGTTGAAAAGTATATCATTTACAAGAAAATTGATTATGACTAAAAGATTCTAAATTAGTTTTGCAACAATATCGACCCAGACCAGTTTTATGATGAAACGGTAATGATGATTTTTGCTGTTTTTAACAAAAATTCAGCCTCTGTATCGCCTAGACGGATTAATTGATCAGGATGAAACTAAATACTTAATCCTTTACCATAAATTAGGAGGTCAAGTATTTTTGACCGAAATCGGTTCAAATAGGACCTCTCGTGTTTTGCAAATATTTCGATTCAATTATGAGAAAATGGACTAAAAATTCTAAATTAATTTTATATCGGTCCAGATTTCAAACATTTAAGCGGAAACTACGATTTTTGACAAAAAAAAAAGTTTTATCAGCAAAAATTTGGCCCTGAAACCTGAAATTTGGCCCATACGGATTGATTGATCGAGATGAAACTTCATACTTAAGTTTTTTCCATAAATTAGGCAGTGATTTTTGACCGACATCAGTCTATCGGAAGTAGTAGCTTCCATAGGAGGTTTTTCGTTGTTTGCATATATTTTGAAAAGCATACAAATAACATTTACGAGATTTGAAACGAAATTAATTCAAATCATTTTTTAAATTTAATAAACGCATTTTTTTAAAACACTTGTTTTTTTATTTCGCAAAACTTTAATTTCTGAATATTTTAATTAAAAATGTTTTATGAAAAAGTTTAAAAAATCACTCGATCGATTTCGGCTTCTTAGTCCACCATCAGAGTATATACTCTACCATCTGATGATGGCCTAACAAGCCGAAATCGATCGAGTGATTTTATAAACTTAAAAAAAAAAAATTTTATTAAAATATTCAGAAATTGCGAAACAGCAATTCAGATTTTGCGAAACAAAAAAACAAGTGTTTTAAAAAAATGTGTTTATTAAGTGTAAGTGTGTTTTGCCAAGTGCCTACGGCAAACAGTGTCAAAAACATTTTTTAAATTTTATCGGAAATGACGATTTTTGATATTTGCTATTTTTAATACTCTGGACTGGATCCAGGCGGATTGAGTATTGGGCATACAATTTCAAACTTAAGTTTTTTCCATTAATTGGGAGATACTTGGGGCAAAATTTGTTGGAAATCTGTGCTGGGAGCTTTTCAATTTTTGGAATGATGTTGAAAAGTATAGCATTTACAAAAAACGACAAAGAATTAAAAATTTAAATCATTTTAAAGATATCCCTTAAGGTCAACTCTTGTTGGTTGAAAATTTACAACCAACAAGGGTTGACCTTAAGGGATAATGTTTTTTTGATTATACAAGACTGTTTTACCAAAAGTCCAGTCAGTTTAATTTTTCGCTTCAGACATCAAGAGTGGTGTATTCGAGATCTATATATACATTCGTGGTAAAAGAAACTAAGCCGTTCCAGCAAAGCAATGGCTTGATAAATGTTATAGGGACTCTGTTCCATCGAAAAAAACCGTCGAACGTTAACTTGCTGAGTTTAATCGTGGCCGTACACACACTGATGATGCTGAACTAATCCCTTTCAAATGTTCCAATCAGTTGGATTGTTTAACATACAAATAATTTGGTTGTTTTAGTAAGTTTAATAGAATTTTGAAGAAAAGCGTCAATTTGATTTGATGAACCAATGTTATTAAATTGATGCGAATTAGAATTTTGATTACAGAATTTGGAACAGAAAAATAACAATTAGAATCTGGAATAAAATTTTGATTCACAGTAACCGAAATATGCGGAACCTATTCTGATTTACAAATTTCATTAACATATTGCCACTCGCAAAATTTGTCAGGTACAAATTTCTTAGCATATCTAAATCATATATTTATGTACGAAATTGAAGTGTTAAAACACGAATTTCACTGTAAAATACCATAAATGATTTATCTGCTTTTTACTTTCCGAAATCGATCAACCGACGAATGTCGCGTGGACGATCTTGGTATCGTTCAATAATTGCGGGTTTAAGTTGAAAACAACTTTAATCTGGGTTGCGGTCGGGATAACACCAATACCAATTAGACGCAATTCCTTTAAGAACGACATCGAATTGACCTCGTACTGTATTATCAGAAACCAGGTATGTACGTTTCAGATGTTCTACTCTGAAATCTCCCTACCGATACTCCATCCGGTGTACCATTAAATTATCTTTTCCAATTGTATAATAATTGATGTTTCCTATCCCCAGGAACACACGAATTGATCGGATGAGACGAAAATAGAGGAAGTGGTTGAGGTGGGCCAAAAAATTGATTTGGAATATTAGAAGCAACTTGGGAAAATATTAAATTCAGAATCTAAGCCTGAATTATATGGAATTTGATTAAAATTACTTAGCGAATTATTGATGTTTAAATTAGCAAACTGTCCTAACATCGAATTATTCGTAATTGGATTTCCAAAATATGCGTTACTAGTACTAGATTTTGTATTATCTAATATTTTGTGGTGTAGAACAAATCTTCTTTGAGAAAAAATTGACTCTTCGTCCTAAAATTCATTTCAACATTATTGACGACAGTATTACTAATTTGCGTATTACGATTTCCTTAAGTGCGGGCAAACAGTTTGCCTTATATATTTTTGTTGGGTTAACCAACCGTTCTAATCCCTATCTACATGGTCTAATCTACATCTAACCTGATCACATTTATTGTTATCCAATTCTTCGTTTTCTTGACCCACAAATCACTCTGGTGGTTCAAATTTGGCTGTTATTCCAGTAAATATAAAAAAGTGCATAAAGTCGTTTACACTATTTTGCATGAAAATTTGTCCATAAGAAAGCTGTGTTCAAAGTGGGGCAACGCATCGATGGCTCAGAACGCCGTTTTTAGGTGTTTAACCATAATGAACAGGATTTTTTGTGTTAGCATGTGACAGTGGATGAAACATGTCAGCCGAAAAGACAGCAACCGAGAAAGCCTTCCGAATCCACCAAAATCGCAAAAATCGGCCGATAAGATTTTGATCTCCATATTTTGAAATGCACAAGGTATTTTATTCGTCAACTTTCTTAAGAAAAGAAAGACCATCAACTCCGAATACAAAAGCGTTATTGGCGCGTTTGAACGAGGAAATTGCGAGAAAAACGACTCCAAATGCAAAAGAAAAAATTGTTCTTTCAATACAATGCACAAATCGTTGCCTACGATAGCAAAATTGCACGAATTAAAGTTCAAATTGTTTCCCTAACCACCGTATTCTCCGGATCTGGCTCCCAGCGACTATTACCTGTACGCAGACCTAAAAAAGTACTCCAGGGGAAAATATTTGCAATTATTTTAAAGCTAACGATAAATCATTCTAAAAGAAAGGCATCAAAATATTACGGATGCGTTGGATTGAATGTATATAACTTTTGAAAGAAGAAATAGGCAAAAGAAAATGGTTTTTTAGTAATTAGCCGGGGGACTTATTGAGTCACATATTATTTAAAGTATCAAATTTAAAATTATGTATGTTATTTGTGGCGTGAGCATAGAAATTGGAAGCCTAATGCACGATATAAATTCAAAACTAATAAGCAATTTATATTCTATGTTCTACCTTTTGCACTCAAACATGTAGAAGGACACCAAATAATTAGATATGAAGTAATTTTTGAACATTTTAAGGTTTAGTGGTATTTCATTGAAGCACTTATAGAAATTATCGAGTTCACGAATCACAAATTTTCTCACAAGAAACATTAAAAATGTTTGGAAGTTTTTTCCCGAATATCAAATTTTGTTTCTAAACCTCTTCTGTCTCCTAAAATATATTCCGCTCCTTGTGGCACTATTCTTTCTTTCCTTGGGAATAGAGAATTTGGTATTTTTTCTTGGCCTACCGAGGAAAAAAGTTTGGTTACAGGGATGGGCGAGGTAGATTACGCAAAGTTATCTATACGTGGTTGACATCTCGTAATTTATTACGTAGATTACAGAACGTTTTTTTTTGCGTCTCTGACGTCGACAATCTAGCCAACTCCGACAACCAAGGAAATGGTATTAAAAGCTCAATTATCTTCATCTTCTATATTCTTCTTCTTCAAGCCGGTTTAATAAAGTAGCTGTCTAGCTGTTAGGTAATAATCTAATTATCATAGAGGCCAAATAACTTTATATTTTGATACTAAATCACATAAATTATTCGTTAGTATGTATATGGACCGACTCCTGCTATCGACTAAGCTAAATGGACCTATATGGAGATGGGTATCAAGTAAGTTGTGCACTATTAGAATACGTGGAAATTCGATTAATAATTACAAGAATTTCTTAAGACATCTATCTATAAATATCGAATAAATACTATGTAATAAATATCAGGGATGATAATTTCAATACTAAAGTACTTTCTTCGATATTGTGGCAGTATGAGAAAGAAATATCACCGTATATCATGTGACTATTTTTGTAGTTTCTAGGCGTTTCTAGAAATCAGGGCGTTCAGGTGCTCTAATTCAAAGACTTAGGTGTTTAATCCGTTTTATGATAACGTAGCTTAATTTTTGAGCCAAGTGTAAAATTTTGTGAAGGTCCCATGTGTACTGAAACTCTTTCTTATGGAACCCTGTGATTCAACAAAGAATTCGTTTTTTATTGGATTAAATGATAAGTCCAAATCCATTATTAATTCTCGGCGAATTTGCTTCTCGAGTAATTGATTCATTAAATGCCTGAAATGACAAAATCACGTTAGGAGTAAAGAAGAGTAAAGATGTCCTTATGTGATCTCGAGATTAATCCCATCTCACTAAAACCTCGGTTCGACAATTGCCAAAATAGTACAATAAAGTGCCTAATTCATAAATAATGTAATGTTTAACTGAGAGCAGCAAGTGTCTATACCAAATGGCGAAAATTCCCAATATCAACCATCCGTTTTAAGGAGATATTTCCTTTCAAATTTGGGTTTATTGAATTGGACGCGAAGTCTAGTAATTTGGTCACTAAAACGATCACTAAATTTATTAATTTTAATTCATTCTAAAAGATCTGTTATAGCCAAAGCTTTTTGTTTAAGAGGTTAATTGTTTTAGATCCTAACACAGTAGGATTTCATAGAAAGATTACAAAATGTTTACTTTTTTCTGAAATCTCTAAACTAACAGAAATTCTTAAAGCATTTACATCATTAGTTTAAAAACAGTTCTTATAGATTTAACGTCAAATTAAAACTTATCGGAAAATTGTGCGGGGATTTGGGGGTTAATGATTCCATTACGATAGTTGATTTATGATTTGTCATTAAATTAAGAACTTTTAACTAAATCATTCAGGTAGAACCAACGTTAGTTCGAAGTATTCAATTAATTTTGAGACCACCTTATACGTAAAAATTATTAACTTGCAGTTGAACGCTACTCTCCCTAGTTCCAAGTTCCAGGATTAGTAATAATAATTACTGAGATTACGGAAAGATCTTTAAGGTGACGCAATCATAAGGTTTAATTACCAAATGAGCAATGTAGGATTACAGATGAAGACCGGGGGGTCGATTTTGTTCGAACGAGACTTGACAAAATAATAACCGCAAGTACATAGTAGTGGTATGCGTGTTTGGATTAGTGCGATTGCGCGCTATTTAAATTATTTGGATATGACATTTCCATTTATAATTTAAAATTTGTACATGCAAATATGTTTTAAATAAAATTTAATTTATTTAATTATTAATTCGTTGTTATTAGTATGTTCGTAATATGTGTAGTTTTTTCTTAACTCAACAACTACACTCGTGGACAAAATTAACGCATTTTTTTGTAATAAAAGAAAATTCCGCTGGTCAATTTTAATACTATAGTGTCAAATGACAGCACATTTATATTTTGATCAGAAACCACCTTGAATAAAGTCTATTGCAAGCCAATCAATTAAATTGTTCAAAAATGCTTAACCAAGAGTGCATGTTTGAAATTCAACGCAACGATCGGCTTTTGTATCACTGCATATCAATTATTTGTAAATCACATTGTTTCAGGAAGATTATACTTCGGTTTCACGAATATTTAAGCAATATCGAGAGACCGGAGAATATAAAAGAAAGCCCGAACAGGAACATAAAAGGTGAACAACCGATCATGACGACCGATTTTTAAAAAATGATTCATTACGAGATCGAAAGCGTACTACTGCTCAACTGAAAAGTGAGTTGCTTAGCGCCCGTCATATGAATATTAGTGCCAGAACAATAAGACGAAGATTACAAGAAGTGAACCTAACTCCAAAACAAAAAAAAGTTCCACGGCTTCTTCCCCGTCACAAATCCAGCCGTTTAGAATTTGCTCGTGCTCATGCAAATTGGGGAACTGATCAATGGGACATTGTTCTCTTTTCAGATGAGACCAGATGTACCGTGTAAGCAAAATGTAAGCTTTGGCGGAGGTTCAATAATGTTTTGGGGTGGAATCAGTTGGGAGGGCCGTACGATGATTGGCGATCACGTTTTGACATATGTGGGCTTCATAGATTATGTGTTAATGCATGATAACGCTCCCGTAGCTGCCACGGTACATCAATATCTCTAATATATCGGCATTCGTGCACTTAAGTGGCCACCAATGAGTCCGGATCTTAATCCGATCGAACACGTATGGGACATTCTAAGAAGAGTGGAATCTAATTCCGCAAGAAATAATACAAAACATACTACTTAGTATGCCCAGAAGGATGGAAGCTGTATAAAGGGGGGGGGGGGAGATGATACGCATTACTAAATTAATCAAACTAAATTGTAATAAAGCTAATTTTAATGTTTATACATGCATTTGAAAATTTTCAAAAAATTAGTTCGACACATTTTAACATTTTGAGAAAAATATAAATTTGGAATTATTTGATCGCAGTTCCACTGAAATTGACCATCGGGATTTTTGTTATTATAAAATAAAATATGCTTTAGTTTTGTCCACGAGTGTATTTTTACTAATTCGCCTTTTCAAAAGCAAGGAAAATGTTAAAAAAGTGAGACAACGAAACGACATAAGCTCCATAAAAACTGAACCGATTGATAGTTATTCAATTTTTGATGTTTACATTCGCAGAAAACAAACAAATCTAACTACAGAAAAATTACACACACTAATATAAAATTGTGTACTATACTCCATATACGTAAACGAAAACGTCAAGTCTCGTGTCTCGGATTTTGAACAAAATTAATTCCCAGAAAACCGAAAGCTGTAGTTAAATTCCTCAAGTAAAATCGAGTGTTACGATTGGCGCAGTTTTAATGTTTTTCTTGGAACTTTCTCAATAATAGTACCAGGAGCACTTAACAGTTAAAGTTCCCCAATAATAGTGCATCGTTACGTTGATATAAAACCCTTACAATTCAATGAACATTGTCGAGATTGAGATAGGATACAGAAATTTACAGAGTACAACTGGTCAGGTTAGCTACACATCCAAGATATTGTTATTGGTGTTAATTTTACGTGGGTTTTTCCATTGTTTTCCCTATGATGATCTCCAACCAAGGAACTTGGTTTTTCATGTTCAAATTAGACAGATTTTACTGTATATTACAATAGTTTACGTTAACTAAAATTCCGGAAACAAGTTCAACATAAGTAGATCAGTCAATCACTACTGACGAGGATTACAAGTGGTTGTCGACTTGTCGACGATTAGTTGACGTTGTCTACAAATAGTCGACGTTGCCGACGAGTTGTCGACACGATCACGTAAAAATTAGTAGGTTACGCATAAACGCCCATCTCTGTTTGGTTATAAATCAATTCCATCGAAATATGCAAGGTATGTAAGAATGCGTATAAATGTTTTCCTCAATTTAATTTGCTCGCAGTAAAAATCAAAATATGTCACAGTAATGATTTACTGTCCTAATAAAAGGTTAGGGAAAAAGTTCGTGGCCTTTTTTGGATGACACTGAAACAAAGAATTTTCTTATTTCAAATGAACTTTATTAATCCTAATATGTGCCATTTTGATCGATGACCTTTTGCCATTTTTCTGGTAGAGCCATCGATGCAACTCGTTTTCGCAGGCCTCTTTTGTATTTAATGTAAAACCATTAAGATGGTTCTGCATGGACCGGAACAAATGGTAGTCCGATGGTGCAAGGTCAGGACTATATGGTGGGTGCATTAAAACTTCCCAGGCAAGCTCTCACTTTCTGCCGGGTCATCAATGATGTGTGTGGTCTAGTGTTATCATGATGGAACACAATGCCCTTTCTGGTTATCAATTCTGGACGTTTTAACTGAATTGCTTGCCTTAAACGCGTTAGTTGTAAATGTAAATCCATCTACCGAGAAAAAGTCCGCGAACTTTTTCCCCTACCTATTATTACGTTTAATAACGAAGTAGTAATTTGCAGTTTCATAACAAACAGTTAAATATATTATTTTAAATGTTGCCCTTACTTCTAATACTCGCGAGAGATCTTATTCTCATAAAAAGTCGCGGGAGAGACTCCTAAAGTTTTAGTTGCAGTATTATTATAGCACATATTACAGATAATAGCGAATTATTATTATCTACGAATAAGGCTCATTCTAAGAATCCATAGCATTTGAAAATGGGTGTGATCACTTGATCATTAAAAAATCGCATATTTATTCGAAAATTCTAGAAAATATAAAACTGAACGACGAATATTGTGCATCCACAATGCAGATGCGATCTTTAATTTCCGAAGAAATAGAGATCATCACCGGAAATTAATCTAGCTAGTAAGCACACTTGATGCACACTCCAAACCACTATATATCACGCTTAACCAAAATTTATATTATGTTTATGAACGTACATGACTGTATATAAGTTTAAATTATATTATCAACAAGTCGCTAGCGCTATCTCTACATACTTCTTACTTTTTCTTCGTTTAAAACACGCGCATTATATTTTCTCTTTCTTATACAATAAAACTATACATATTATAAAACTTGATCTTCAATTTGTTGTTGCTTTAATTTATTTATTTTTATTTTATTATTATTATTTTTTTTTTTTTATTCAACGTGTTTTTTGTTCATTTGTAATATTTTCGTTTGGGTTTTGTTTTTTCTTAAATTTTTTGTTTTTAGTCGTCTTCATGCATTATAAGCGAATTGACGATCGTAACTAAAATACTTTATACAAAAAGTTTGTAATAAATCGCTTGATCGGATTTTGTTTTTTAAACATTTATTCAAGTATTTTAGCCGGCAAAGTTGTGTATTTATGTTTATAAAGTTAAATAAGAAAAGATTCATTCAACAAAAATAAAAAGAAAAGATCATATTAAAAAGTTTTTTTTGGTGTTCTTACGTTTTGTTTGTTTTATTATTTATGAATTTATTTATCTGTCGATCGTTTTATACGTATGCTGTGCTTTTTAGTTTTTTTTGTTTTATGGTGATCGCGGAGAAAGAGAAATAAAAGTGTTTTGTGTGTAGGATTTATACAAAAATAAGAAAAAAAAATTAAGAATTACTTCATTCAAAAGTTGAACTTTTTTTGGAATAAAAGTGTTAAGTAAGAGATTGAGTGTATTAAACAAAACAAAAATATAAAACGTTACAAGAAAATGGAGCTACTGTACGATGTGTTTTATAATCGGTTACGTGAAAATTTTATAAAAATGAATGAAAATAGTTGTAATAGTCGAAATAGTAGTAACCGTAGTAGTAGTAATAGTAATAATAGTACAAATTGTTATAATAATTATTTATTACAATACGAAAATTACAATAATAGTTTTAATATTTATTTAAATAACGATTATGGTAATCAGCTTATCGATATTGTTAGTGTTGATCGCGGTCATCATCATGATCACGATAGTAATAATAATAATAAAATAGTTATTAATAATAATAATAATAATACTGAAACTTTGGATGATAGTGATGATAACGACAGTAGTGATGAAAAAGAACAAATTTCATTATGGCAACCATGGAAATTATCAAATAGTCATAATATAACATCGACGACTAAAGGTAAAATTTTGACTTAATATTTTTTTTATTTTGGTGTCTTATACAGTCTTAAGAGTTTATCTTTTTTTAATAATATGTATATTTTTTGTGGTTGCGGCGGCTGTCGATATAAAATACGTAAACAGCGAGAAAAAAAAATTAAACCGGAAGCGTATATATACTTTTTTGTCGGTTGATCGACCACTTAGCAATATATAGAACTTTTATAACTTGTTGATGGGCGATCGCCACTTCTTTTGATCGTACGATTGGATTATTACTCATGAACTTATATATTGACAAAGCCAAATATTTGATATATTCTTTGTTTAATATCATAACGCATATATATATGTATGTAATTCTAACTGAGTCATAATGCTTGGGTCTTTTCATCGTATTTCAATTAATATTAAATCAAAAATGATTTATGTAATTACACATTAATCTATTAGATCATGTATGTTTGTTTGTAAACTAATTTTGCGGTAGTCTAAAGATTCAAACTCTATATACAATATTATACATACGCGATCATATTGTTAGAATATAATTTTTTGGTTTTTCGATTCAAGGTTTTTAATTTTGTAAATACTAATGATTTCATAATTTCGAATTTATAATTGCTAAATAAATATATAGCCAATCTATAAAATTTTGTTTGGTGTAAATTATAATGCATTAAAGTGGAACTGACTGAATGAATGTGCAAATCAAAAAACAATATAAAAAAAATTAGATCATTGTAAATTAGATCGATCGCACTCTTATAAAAAATGTCTATCGTATTTTGTTAACAAATTTTTTGGCGTTATTGAAATAAAAATAATTAGCTCGTTGGGCGTTTGGTGTTATACGATCGGAAGTTTTAATCTGAGGTTGTGTTCGTAAAAACTAATTGTCACTAAGGTGACATAGTTAGATCAAACTTGAGAGATTCCCGTAATACTGAGTATCTTTAAAATGTGCTCTGTCTATTTTAAAACGTTAACCAGTTCTATTCAATTTAAACAAATTACAATGATTACTGCTACGAGTATAACCCCTCAAGGCACATTATTTTTACAAGTGCATTTCTGACGTATCTAGATTTAGATACTCGTTTTACTTAATAAATGCGGCCATTTACTTTTGTCGCTTGGCTCTACCAAGTCAAAAACATCCAGTTTTTCTAAAACTGTGAATGATATTTATTTTGGACGAATTTTAATTAATACACACGACACGACCAGCATTTCGTGAATAGGAATCGAAACCTAATTTCCAATCCTAGTCCTAATATTAATATAATTGTATGATTCCTATTGATAATCAAAAGTGAACGGCTTTTTACACAGGTTGTCTTTCCAAAGCTAAAAAACCAAAAAATGTTTAAACCATAAAATAAAAAAGGAAATGATGAGTAGAATCCTTTGGTCAGGATTGGTCGCAAGTTTTTGTCGTATTTATTTATCGTTTAAGCGTTAGTTCGTTTACACTTACGCTTAAACGATACCATAAATAAATAATTTAAATTTGGGAAAAACAAATTCTGGGTAGCACTTTATTGAATGATAATCATACGAGTGCCATTTAAATCAAATTCCGTTAGATATTGACTGAGGATTAGTCACCACCTTTTGTCGTTTGGTGACCAGTGCGAATCTTTTTATTGTAAAAAATGAAGCTAAAATTACTAGTACATTAACTCAATAAAATTGGGAATTTAATTTTGCAAAATTAACAACAAATCTAATGGAATATTCCATTTTGATTACAAAAAGTTAAAATGCTTTTTTCAAAGAATTGCATCTAAAATTTCACACCTAAAGTTGAATTTTAAGACCCTCGGCTCTGGAAAGTTCCGCAACCCTAATATGTTTATAAATTCAATTATTAAAATCGTTTGCACACCTGTCATTGAGGTTTGAACATTATTTGGACTCGTTTTTGCATCCAAACATAACGAACGAATCCTTATATTTTTACAAATAATTGTTCTGTTTTTCTGTTATCTATTTCGCATGTTTGGAACTGTTCGACTCTTGAAAGTAAGTCTACCCCAATATTTTCGATAGTCAAGCTATCAGAATCGTTTGATCAACTGTCAGATGGCAAAACAATGTCGATCGTAGATTTTGTAAAAATTATAGAATTGGTCAATTGGCCAAAGCAGTTAAGTTCTAACATAGGGATGACCAAATGAATCCAACTATTGGCTAATCCTCAATGACAAATGACCAAATAATTCCGGTCGTTGGATTTATGAAATTTTAACATCAGCCAACTTTCTAGAGCAGAATATTTCTAATTGTGCTCCTCTTAAACAATTTTAATCGTTGAACATTCCTAGTCGTGGGGCCCTTTGAATTCTTAATAAATTATCGCAATAAAACGTGACAAAGGGATGACTAAACGAGAACAACAAGTGGCTAATTCTAAATAACAGATAATAAAACGATTTAAATCGGTCCATTTGCCAAAATTTTAAGATTGACCAACTTTCCAATGTTTTGCAATTAAATTTTATGAACCAAACAACCTAAAATTTTTGTAAAATGAAATTCCCAAATAAGCGACAAACACGTTTTTTATTGACTTTGATTTCGTATTTTCGAAAATAAAAAACTTTGCATTGGAGACTAAACAACGAAACTTGGTGATCCGAGAATTTTTCCAAATGTTAATTATTTCTTAATTAATTATTTATTTATCTTATTTAGTGAAAGTGAACAAAACGATCAACACTACAGTGGCCAATCCTGACCAAACGATTCAAATCATTATTTTCATCAAATTTTTAAGACGGGATGATTAAAAGGCAGAGATCAATATTTTACTCATCTACAGTGCAGTATTTTGTATTTCTTCTCAGGTCATCAATATTTTAGTTATTGTCCCTTGTTTGCCCTAGTGGCTAGACCCATTAGTAAACTCCAGTTATCCCAGCCTTTAAGAGTAGGTAAAAATGTTGCTCTAGCTCAGAATTATTAAATTTTATAAATAAAAAAACTAAATTTTAAATTTTTAATTATTATTTGTAAATATATTCAAACTTTCATGAAAAATTATAAAACTACTACAAAACAAAATTTTAAGAACATACTTGTGCCAATTTCCATAGGAATCGAAGGGATCTCCCTTGCCTCTTAATTTCTAATGTCCGGTGGAATCGAACAGATTTCTCCAGGAGTGCAATACTGCTTGCGTCCCATTAGATTTGTGGCCACGTTAACTAGCTCTGATATGGTAGCTTTCCGATAATATGTGTATGTTGTGTGCGACGCCTATAATGACTTGAGTAAGTACAATTTCGAATTTTCATATGAATTTAATGTAGGCTTAATGTGGTTTCTGGGCTTAAATTTAGTTAAATTGGGCCTCACCAGGCCAAACCAGGTTGACGATCTTGACGAATCTGAGTATTTTTTAAAAACGAAAAACTTTGTTTTTTTGTAACTTTGTCGAGCTTCAATGTGCCTCATGTACCTAAAATATTTTCTTTAATTCGTTTATTACATCATTCATTACAAAGTTATATCTGTAAGTTATTTAAGCTCGAAGGAACCAGAATATCTGCCCACTATACCGTAGTTAGGTTTGGCAATTAGTTATAATAGGTTGTTCAATATTATATATTTGTGTCTGCTGAGATCCTGCGTGATCCTGATTTCCTTTCACGAATTTCATCCTTCAATACTGTGAGAGCTCTTTTCATTACTCATTAAATTCATTGATGACTTATGTGTGCTACTTTTAATGTTTTCTTTATTTTTCATTTTTTTAACGTTTTTAAAAATGATATCTTCATAAATTGTCAGTTCTTGTTTACTAAAATTGGTAAAATGTCCAATTACGTAAAAATCCTGCCGGTTACGTTTGTAATAAAAATCGACCGATGGCGAAATACCAAGATGTCTCATCACGATCTTCGGTGGCTGCGAGTGATTTCTTAAATCACTTCACTTAGTTTGTGAATTGCAATATATATTCTCCGCATATTGTTTCGGCGTGCAGCGCTTTCTCCTCCTAAGGCGATGATTTTCTGTTTTCTCTACATTGGTTCCACGGGCACTAATTTCTATCCTAAATTTATCTTGTATGCCTTGATCTTGGAATTTGATAACGTCGTACTTTTGTATACGTTTCTGTTGATTGTATAACTGCAGGTCTTATCCTAAATTTCGCAACCAATAAATTATCATTGTTATATTCTCGTACATCCGCATGCCCAAAAATGAACTGATGAATTGCCTGTTAATCAGGATGTGATCAATTTGGTTACGTGTTACGCCATCTGGTGATTGATAAGTGTAGTAGGGCAGATCAGGATGTGGGAATCTTGTGCCTGCCAGATAAAGCCGATACCTGGAGCAAACGTCAATAAGTCTGTTGTTTTTGTTCCCCTAGACCATGACGACTCATAATCGGCTGGAGATCCCGATTATCAGTACAATTTTGGTTTTCAAATCTCCATTGAAGACAGTTGTCTTGATATCATGTATATATGTGCCGATCAGTGTGGCTTTTAGTTGGTTATAAAATTGATCATTGTTTTCATCTTCATTTGGTTCAGTTGGGGCGTAACATTGGATAATCATGATATTTGTGAACCAAGTCGTGAATCGAGCTAAGAGGGTACGATCGAAAACAGGTTGTTAACTGCATAAATGGTTTTTTCGGGACTAATAAAATTTCGGCTACATTAGTATGGGCGATATTGTTGGCGATTTTATGGCGATAAGTTTTAACGACTCTGTGCGTGAACGAACCTTCCACATCCATATCCTTGCCGATTACCATATTCATATAGCGAGTGCTTGCCGATACATGGAAATACGGGGTATGCACAAGATTTCCACTGTTCCTCTCAACCAGAACGCTTGTCTCAATTAGCTTTATCAACTTAGCACCTCAAGGAGGTTTGAGGCTAGGAGTTTCCTACTCACTACGACGTTCCCTTGACGTAATTTAAATACTTTGAAATTTAAAAATTCCTGATTAGTTTTATCTTTAGAACCAAAAATATTTGTAAATCTGGCAACATTGTAATGCGATAATTTCTTTAAAGAAACCTACCTATGAGTAAATAATATGTATAATATATCTAAGTACTACATACCTCCAAATTTTGTTTAAATCAGAATTCTAAAATGCACTCAAATCAATTATTTTTCATCGCAGTCCAAACTTATTTTGTTCAATTAAAATTTGGAGTATTCGGAGATCTTAAGGCTAATCTTAGGTTGCGGAAAACTGGTAGAAAAATTAAAGTACAGAAGTGATTGGTAGCTGATTAACCATATTCTTGCTTCAATTCTGGCAATGGCTTCTGTTCCAGTAGTATTTTGAAGACAGAGTATTTACAATTGAAGGAATATCCATAAAGCACGAAAATGCTTAGTGACAATACTAGTACTTAAGCGGAAATTTTGGACTAATATCTAACATCTAACCAGAAGATGTGCCACTGATAATATGGCGTGATAAGCGGTGTCAAAACAGATGGTAGTCTAATATACATTATGAGAAGGTTTATCGACAATGGCTAAATGTAAAATGCCATGCAAAATGAAGAGAACACGATAGACCGGAGGTTTTGCTTCTTGTTGATATTGTGGAGGAGTTGAATACACGCATCAACGAAGTAGCACGAGGGTTTCCATACCCATACATTTACCGAGTATTCGGTATCTCTGTGATATTACAATGTTGCCAGATTTACTAATATGTTTTTAGTTCCTAGGAATAAACTAACCTTGCGATTTTTAAAATTTCAGTGTATTTGTATATTAAGAAACTTCATGATTATCACACAAATGTCGCTCACTACATTTTTAAGTTACTTAACACTGATGTCTATTTAACATTTCTGACATTACACCGATTTTAGTGTCAAATTCTTTCTTTACTTACTTGGATTGTTGTGACGTTACGTCAATGGATGTTGACAATTTAATTTATTCGGCTATAGAAATACCATGGATGCGATTTAAAATCAGTGCGACTAACATTAAACATAATGTCGTACGTTCCTAGTTCTTGGTGTTAATTAAAAATGTTGTTGAATGAATGGCATCGTATATATCACATCTACCAAATTTAAAATGTAAATTTAAAAATCCTCGCGCATCTTTATGTCATGGGAACTAAAAAAATTTTATATAATAAACCACATAACATATAACAAGTTTTCTAAACACCCGAAAGTGACTTAATTATATGCTGTACAGATTAAAACAAAAACAAAATTTTATAATTTAGCTCATCATAATCGTCTATTGAACTTTTGATAGATATACCGAGCTTTGTTCGTTCCGCGCGCGCCCATCTTAATAGTCAAGCCCCATTTATAATTTGTTTTGTTTTTTTTTTTATAATTTTCGGATTTCTTGGTGCGCGCGGTTCTCTCGAGTAGTTTTGTTAGTTATATAGTTTTTATTTTTTATTTTTTTTGATTGCCCATTTCCGGCCATCATCCAAAAATTATTTTAAACACGATTTATTTCTTTTTTATATATACACTCGTACGTATTCATCGTGATTCTTATAGACTTAAGAATATTATTTTAGATGTAATCTTTTTTATTCGAACGAGAAGAGATAGAGAGAGAGTTGACTTAAATATTTAGGTGAATAGTTTTTAATTCCTTGCAGTGTAGAGTGTGCGCACATGAAATGAACGGACTGACGTTGCCGCCATATAAGAAAAAAAAATTATGTTTTGTGTACAGCCAACAGAAGCAATGTCAGTAGCAAAAATTATGATAAATTGTTTGTATGTACAAAAAACGTAAAATTAAATTCAGAAGCACAAAATCTTCCATGAATGATACACACAGCAAAAAAATGTACATACGTAAAATCCCTTCAAGGGGCTTTTATACAGCGTTATAATGTTGTTGTTCCGTTTTTATAACGTACAATTTCTTGTTGTTAATTTTCAAACCAACAATGATTTATAATTTTTCCAGACTTGCTAAAAAAAATTACTACTTGAGATAAAATAACACACATTCACAAACATATCCACACGTAAAGAAAAAGTGAAAATTTAAAATTGATGTTATAAATGAAACGACCAAAGTAATTTAAGTCTGTCACGCAAAAACGTTTTAAAGACACACAGGGTGAATTATAGGCGATTTTCAGATTTTGTATGTGACGACGACTTCATTCAAGATTTCACGTAGACCATCTCCAAAAATATATCTAATTCTATATTTGGACGATGCTAATTATTGTAATACAATAAAAATTCAATTATCGTCTGTATAGATTATTGCATGATCGCCAATTTCGCACAAGGCGTGTATGTTAATCTAAAATATTATATATAAATGGTGTTTATTAATTAGCATATTAATTATGTAGAGGATCACACACATTATATTGTATTGAGTATGCGAATTGGCAAAAAATTTCGTGCGTATAAACTTAGATTAGCTTAGACGTTATAGAGAGAACATTAGTTGCCAGTTTGCCACTCGACTTAATTTATCTCGATTTTCTAATTAATATTCCTAGCATACCTAGTCGTGGAATATATACCTTCTTAATTATAAAAAATAGTCAGTTTTCTTTTGCTAAATTTATTATTATGTCTTTTATTTATTTTCTAATTTTATATTCTTTTATAAAATTAACATAAGTAATAGAAAAAAAGCACAACAACAAAACTAACGAATTTATGAATGAACAATTTATTTAAATAGAAAAAATATCGGCGTGGGCCGACAAAATCAGACAAAGTAAAGAGAGGAAAAAAAAATTTTTTTAATAGCGTTTTGATTGCAATTAGAAGGGAAATTTATTCATATTGTTTCGCGCTTTCGGTTACATATATGTTTGTAAACATTATTGAGGACCGTGGGAATTCATTTATTTGTCATTTAACTATGTAGTTTCAAACGATTTGGCAATAATGTTCATTGTAAGAGTTGTAGTTTGCATAGAATAATCTTTATGAGATGATGCTGATTCATCGAATAATGTATAGTAGGGGTGTCGTGTTGCTGGTGACATAATAAGTAAAGGATTTCAAATTTGCATCATGAATTTTAGCTGTCATTTACCTGACAGTGGACGCTCTTACACCTGACGCTATGTGGACTTTACTCCAAATGTGTTTCTTTAATATATGAAGATCTTAAGAAATTACAAAATATCAAAGAAGGAGAATCATAATTTTCAATGACATTATAATACAATAATATTTTCTGATAAACAACCTGAAGAAAAAATTATAGGTCTGGAAATACTATCTTATGGCTCTATGATTTAGTAGTGAATAAATTACGCCAGCCAAATAAGTTTTAAACTTAAATACTTTGTCACTTGGATTAAATGACCTTTTACATTTCATCCGAGAGACTCAAAAGCAACTAATAAATCAAAGCTTCTGAGCACTTTTAACTACTTAAGTATTTCAGCACCTTTGTACAATCCATATTTCGCTCAAAATCCGTATTTTCAAATTAAAAAATTAATAATTCCATATTATCCGGAATTTCGGATTCGAAACGGAAAATATAAAACCAATATGTAATTTAATATGAAAACGGGTTTTGAAAATATTCAAGCCAAATTTATAAAATATTCATATTCAAATTATAATTTATTTAGTTCATGTATTTAATTCATTTTTTACATATTACTGTTTAACATATTTTAAGTTAAACATTTTTAATTTTGTTTCCTGAAATGAGCTCTAAGAGAGCAAAGAGTACTTAATGTTTTATCATTTAGTCGCGATCGTAGTTTGGTTGAAAATAGGCCAGCAGCGGAGAAAGCTCGCTCAGCCTTAACGCTTGTGGGAGGAACGTGACCTCCCTTCATTTCGAAATTTGACTTCACTTCGAATTGCAGATTGGATTGATGAATTTTTTAAGACTTTTGTTGTTGACTCTGATAGTGACTCATTTATTTTTTTCTGTGACAGATCCTGTAAGGATTGCTGATCCCGAATTTTATCCAATTGATTATGTTCGGAATCTGAATCAGCAGAATTCATTGAATTGATTTACGGAGTGATTTCGCTGCTAAGACGCCGGTTTAAAGATCGTGCATATTAAACGCTTCGCTAACATCCGTTGACGACAACAGTGATTGATTTAGATCCATTTTACATCCACTTTTCGCTCTTATAATTCCATAAAACATTTACAGTGAGAGAACATTTCTAGAATCAATTCCTGTTCTTTTATTTTTAATCCATAGGCAGCAATTCTTGGCCGCGAATCAATTCGTGGAACCTTGGCATTGAACAAGTCGAACCAGTCGTTGATCTACACAATCAGAAAATAACATTTATCAAATAATCAAATACACACAATTAAAATTTTCAAAATAATCTAACCTGTTTAAGCAAATTTGCTAACTCAGCGCAGTGTTTTGATTCACAATTCTTTTTATAGCGCATGAATTAGTATGTGAAAACAACTGGGTTGCAAATTTCGTCTTCTGTCTTTGAGCGCCTTCTTCAAATGAGTAGCTGTTAAACGACTAGCTATCTTTAATTCTGGATTGATTTTCCAGAAGCTATTGAAGTGATTCCTCTCAACAAAATATTATTAAGTAAAACCCCAGAATCCAAGAAATAATTCCTAAACAGATTAGGATGCAGTTTCTTGTGCAGTGTCTCACTAAATACGTACATTTTTTTATTTTGATCACATGAATTCGCATAGAAGGTTGGCTCGCTTATTTCCATTTCATTCCATACAGTTCTCTATTTCCTCCTGTCCTAGTTGTAGTACACTGGCTGTTTCCAATTTTCAAATAGCCCTCATGCCATTATGAGCTGCACATAATTTGCTGGAGCCAGTAAGGTGTCAGAGTTCTGACTATTCTCGTACGATTTCCGGATTTTTATTTCGTCTGACATTAGCAAGCAAACCTATTGATGATTGACCAATTGAGGAGCCATATCTGCATTTTCTATCAACTTGAAAACTATATTTAAATATTCCGGGTTCATATTAATTTTCGACGTGATAAGCAAAGATATACGAAATTGAGACAAGGGAATACACTACCTTTATTTTCTGTTTGTCTTGGTCGCATACCAAAACCTTTGATTTATAAAGAGAATCTAGAGAATTTGAAACTCTTAATTACCCCTATGGCCATCATGAAAGCTTCTATGCATTTTACTCAGGTTACGGCCATTTTATTTCTTGACCTATAACTAGTGACCGATGCTTGTTTTTTTTTGTGTATCTTTCACTCTTCTGGGATTTGCTCTCAATATAAAATTCTTGATATAAGTTCTGCTATGCTAATCACATAAAATGTCATTTAAAATCTTTCCTTCTTGTTCTTTAGCTGCGATATCGCCATGCACACGGTTCATTATAGGATTATAAAACTGGCGATGGCACCGCAACGTTAATGTCGCAAAGTTGCTAGAGTGCAGGTAGCTTCTTAGAAAATGGTGCACTAAGATTTAAATTAAAGGAGAAATAATACTTGTTCTTCCAATGTTGATATGCATTGATAACTCTTTAGTTTAATAATGAACGATTATTACTTATTATATCATCACTCAATTATTATGCCATTCTGTTTTTCTTGATTTTGAGCCGCTTGGCCATTCTTCTCGTGGCCGGTGTAGTCGCTAAACTGCAAAATAAAGATAAGATACAATCACAAAGCCACCTTTGTTCAACTATTAATTTTGTAGTTAAGTAACGTCTACATAAGACACGAATGCGTCGGTTACGACAATCATTTCAGATTTGTTAGTCATTAATATTGGCCTGGGTAATTTGGAAATCGAAAGCTTCGGTGATCCATTGTGGAATATGATCTAGATTATGAATTTTTCTTGAATATAGACGTATTATTTATTGCTAATTTTTTAATAAGGTGGTCGAATGTTTTGGAGGTCTATAACTTGCCCCTCGATCATCTTTCAATATTATCTTTACGACTATTTTGTACATTTACAAAATTCAAATTTCTACCGTTTGTAGGTTTTGAGTCCGAAGTCGCTAGTGCATTTTTAGAAAACCGTGCTTCATTGCCCTGGTACAGATTAGAGTCTGAACTAATCGAGAAATATAGTGGTATCTCGAGGTCGACTTTGGTTTTACCGCAAAGTTTGCGTGAGAAAAAATGAGAAGAATTTATTGACCAATATCTGAATCATTATCGCCAAATGAGCATAATTAGAATTGCAAGTCTCATGTACATTAATTCAGGAGAAGCATTTATGACTAGACCTCATTGACAAACATAGTAGCATTGCGAGACAATTACCACAGTTTTTTTCTTGAATAAATTGGGAAATATTTATGGAGCTATGAAGACAAATATTTATTATTATTCCGATAATCGTCAGTTCCGTTTAGCGAGAGTATCAAATATGAATGCTGTGTTTACCATAACAATTTGGATTATTTTTGGGTAACTCGCACATACATACGACGACCGGAGCTCTCCAGCTCTTTGCGATGTGGAATGATTGGTGTGTCGAACCACTTTTTCTAAAAATTATGAAATTGATGGATTCAATGAACACTTTATCATTTGGTTTTTCACAGAACTTTACTTATTAGCACTATTGCTAGGGCGACATCCTGCTCATTTTTTTTTTGTTCTGTATGCGCTTTATCACTAAGTCTCTGACTTGACTATGCTTTAGTGCTGCTCAAAAGCTTAGTTGGTTTATTTAGAGTAGTTAAATGTTACTTCTTAAACCACGTTTTTATATCACTTTCATAGCTTATCGGTAGATTTATGATCTCAATGTTCGAATGCTTCAACCTTTTCACTGCAGAAAAGAGACAGGATTGAATATTTTGTTTTATATCTATGAAGAGTTAAACTAAACATACACCCTATTTTCAAAATTTGTGTAATGCGAGTAAACCTTGGGTAATTTAATTCTATTAGATGCTATATCGCGAGTTATATTTTTCAGGACTTACTTTGAAAGAGCGTCGCGACGTTTTTTTACGTTTCTAATTAACTTTCTCGAACCACTTATCATCATCAGTCTTGATGTTACTATAGTTCCTACCTTCCCTATAGCCCTTCATATACTGAACGTCAGGCCTTCTTCATTTTGTTTTTTGCGTGATTGCATAACCTTAATGCAACAAGACATAGCTCTAATCTAATTTAATTTGATCTGCAAACTAAAAAATTAGAAGAGAAATTAATATTCCAAAGCATTAATATTCGTATCAAAAAAAAAATCAAAATTTCCGGATGACTTGGTACCAGGAGCTTTTTCTATAGTAAATGATGTCTAGCGGTTTGGGTTTGTCAGTTTGTGTCGTTTCAATTATGATAAATTTGAGTTGTAGTGATCTAAATTAAAAGTACTCAAACTGATAAAATCCCCACACGGCGGAACAAATCGACGCAATGGTTGGTAAATCTGCTAATGTTCTATTTTAACGTCTGTCTATAAGTAGTTGTCTATAAGTAGCACCTCACACTCTATGTTTTATGCCACAGTCGTGCGGTATCTTAATATTGGCGAATATTCATAATTCGAAATAACATTTTGTCTGTCCTGCAGCCGAAGCACTTGACTCTTCACCGGTTTCCTTTCCATGTTCTACTTACGCAGTTAGCCAAAATAAAGACGTACGGCTATACGTAGAACCATCTGCAAATTGTATAGCTCCTCGCCAGCTTGCTGTACTAAATTGGAAGATAGGTCGGCCCAAAAATTCTACACTTCGACAGGAAATCTTAGTTGTGTTCATTTTCATTGCTATCGTAATCAGATGACGAAAGTCCCTTTGCATCTTGCCTCTGTCGGGATTAGAAACAGTCAAGAGTTGAATTTCAAAAATAGTTGTTTATCTGTACTTACTCGTCGTAGGATTAGGCTCGACAATTGAATCATAGACTCGGCCACAAAGTTTCGGCGCTGTAATTCACTTTCTGAAAATTTCCGAACTTAAAATTTTCAAAAAACAGTGCAACTTAAAGCATCAATAAGCTTTTCTTCCAATTCATTAAGTTAAAGGAGTACAAGTAGTACAAAAAATAGGCGGTAGGAGGTAAGAGATTACTGAAAGTGTACGTCTGGTCACCGTAATAGAACACATAAACATAATACATAAAAATTCACAGTTCAAAGGACTTTTTGAATTTATAGAATGGATTCCATAAACCTCAGTAAATTAATCGGTCATGCACCGATTGCAGTTTGGCAAGTTTTTCGATTGCCTTCAACTATTATAATCTTCTGAAATATGAAAATAACTGATTTGTGATTATTATCTCACAACCCTAACAAATTATTTTTTAACAAATTCGTAAATTTTATTCTCCTTTAATACTTCTCTTGTAAGATTTAACAAATTTTGCATAACATATTTCTGGTTTAGAAAGTGTAAAAAGGGGACCAAACTATACAAAGCTAAATCTATCATTTCTGCAAGTGTAATGGTCTACATCAATACTAAAATGCAAACAGAAGCATTACTAAAACAAGCGTGGATTTGGTAGCTATTGTCGATAATGAAGACAAATTATGGAGGATTTATTTTGTGTTTTGTGATGTGTTTTGATTTTAAAAAAGTTTCTTATTTAATTTTTTTTTATAAAGTATTAATTATCCAATGAATTTAATGTCCTTTTAAGGTCTATTAATCCCCCTCTTTCATTCACACACAAACCACCCATTCATCTACTCACATTTACAGCATACTCCCAACAATACAAAACATAAATACGAAATCAAATTTGCCTCAATTTCAATCCACGCTTCTCTAACGCGATTTTTAATTTTCACCACGGATTCTAATTGCATCCCATTACGGTAAACTTCGCGAGAAAGGATGCTTCATAAATTTTCTATAAAGTTCGTTCGAGCTGCAAGCTGGCCAGTCCATTACCTCAATATTCAAACTGAACCATTTTTAGTTTCTTTCTACTTGTGAACGATTGCGCTGGCCTGTTGGAAGATGTAATTGGACCCCATGAGACCTTCCGTGTGTTCAATTAAGCTGATTTCTAACATCAGCGTGAAGTGTTTCGATTTCAATTTCGTAAAAATCCAGGCAAATAGAAGTTTACCGTTATAACAAAATCCACTCAAAACCATCAGAGACCCTCCACAAAAGTTTCGGCTTAAACGGATTTTCGTATCCTTCCGAAGATCGTGCCAGTAACATTGATGAACCATCCCGATCATCCAAAGTTCTCGTTTTCCATTCTTCCTTTCAAGCCATATGGCAAGTCGGCAATAATAAAATATTTTCTCTATGACGATATTTAATGAAGTTTTGGAAACTCAACTAACATCAACTAACGAATTGCTGCGTAAAATGGAGTTTGGTACATAAATATTTACTTAGTATTGTTTTTCAGAAGCGCCTGAAAGTCTGTTACAAGCAAGACACATATATTCAGCTTATCACTCTTTCTTAGCTAATCTTTATCGGAAAACAACGAGATCAATAATATGTACAATCCGAAGTATCACCGTGACAGTAAACTTGGATGGGAGTGAGCCCCTTGTTGTCGATCTAATACAATTTGGTGATCAATGATTTTCTTAATGAGGCATTGTTTTTTATCTTCTACTGATATAGTAATAATTGACTCATGTAATTCGATTACCATTTTAACGACTTAATTAAATAAAACAACATCATTAAACAAAAATATATAAAACATATTTATACTAGTAGTTGACCTTATTCAAGAAACGTATCTATAGGGTTTGAGTCATCTTATGCCGACTAGTTCAAATTCAATTGATCAACTATAATCGATTTAAATTATTTGTGAGTCGGTAAAGCCGCGGGTTTCTTCTATAAACTCTGTGCCGAAGTTTATAGACATATACCTATACTTGTGAAATGGAAAGTAAATACTTCTGTTACGTAATAAATCCGTTAAAATATTCTTTAGAGGCGCAATACCGAGAATTATACACAATTGAGCCTACTAGACAATAAAAAGTTTTAATTTCTAAATCGCACTTTACAAGAAGTAAAGAAATAATATTGACGCAAATGGAATAGTAAATATTCGGCAAGATATATAGAGATACGCAAATATATCCCCAAACAAATTATTTACCCAATTGTATTCAGAATTTTATAAAATATATAAAGTAAAAATACTTTGCACTTAAAAATAATTTTTGCATTCGTGGCGCGTTTTTTGCGTTTTGTTCATTCAGAATTACTCGTATATTATGGCTAGTATTTTGAATTTTATAATAATAAAAACTCAAAACCCCGAATCTTAAATATAAACATTATATTCAAGGTGAACATGTGCGCTTGCTCTCGCAACTTTTTCGATTTTTTTTTTTTTTGCTTTTCTTAATATTAATTTTCTAATCTTAATCTTATTGCGTTAAATTATATAGTAGAATATATAGCTCCACCCCACCTATTATTTATATAAATTATAAAAAATAAATTCGTTTAGTTTTTTCTTTCTCAAAGATTTTGTTTGATTATTTGATGAGCGACTCAATGAACTGAAACAAAATAAACTTAACGCAGAAGAAAACAACGCGATCTTAAAGAATCTCATTCATGCCTTCTTCTCATTGAATGAATATATGCGTGTGTAGTTATATACGAAACCAACAACAACAAATATACTAAAATATCTATATAACACAAATACAACTCCTTCACCTTTTCTGTTTATTAATTCTGGTTTCTTATTTAATTCTCTGTATCATTAGTTTTATTCCGTATATTCTTTCGAATACTCATTTTCCAAACGTCTTAAGATTATAATAAAAAGAAGTGTTTATATTAAAATATATAATCCCTCTCGATATATATTCAGCACTGTGTATGTGAGATGGCTCCGCGATTCGAACAACCATATCAACGGGTACGATACGTTGCTATATAAAAAAAAATGATCATCAGCAGTGCGATCGATGATGATATTTTTTTTTTTTGTTAAATATATAATTTCTTTTAAGAACTTGAAGAAGTAGAAAACACCCAACAAAATATACAACAGAATAAAAAATTGAATAACTTTTGAGACGCCAAAAACGAGTTTTTTTGGGAACCATCAAAATAATATAACTTCTTCTTAAGAAATTATACAAAAACAATAATAATAATAATGAAAGAGTTGAAGAAGGGAAATAATGAATTAAATTTTCTTCTTCATTTTTTCATCCAAACAACATAAAATATAAATTAAAACACAACAAAAAAAAGTTATCATCTTCGGCCTTGTCCTGACCTTTTCCAGGAGTGGAATTGGAGGATAAAATATGGGTGTGGTGATTTGGAAAGATAAAAAATTAATTTGAAGCAAATTTTTTTAAGCATCTTGCAAACTTTTAATATACCACTAAATTTACACGATGGATTTGTCTTGGGAACATTTTAATATTATTTAACTCCCATCTTATGATCTACCATCACTGATCTTAGAGATGTTCATAGGATCTAAACCAATCAGATCACATGATCTGGAAATATTTTAGTACATTAAATTATAATGATATCAACTGTGCTGTAAACGATTAGAAGTTCCGTGGTTTTGGATATTTTTTTTTGTTATACTGTTAATCTTAAGATGTCGATCCTGTTTAAAAGATCTTCTTATATTTCTAGAGAGTTTAAAAACTAACGTACCCTACCTATTTAAAAACTAACCCTACCCAGTGAACAACTGTCGGAACGGCGGTGTAATACTTGAAATATCACCTAAAGTAATCTTAAACTCAATTTTAATTATTTTTGTACGAATTGTTCCCTGTTGAACTACATTCATTAGAAAATTTTCTGATCTCTACTCATGTATAGATATCTGGAGTTATCGCTAAAATGGTGGTTAAAAATAATTTTTAAATCTTCCAATACGTCTAAAACAAAAAGAATTTAACAGTGTAGATTCTTGGTACAAATTTAATAATCATACATAACTTAGGCTGTGTTATATGTATAGTTTAGGCACAAGTAGGCACAGGAGTGGCTACGCAGAAAGAATAGCAGATGTTATTTATGAGAAACATACACTTTCTACTTTCAGCTAAACTTTTTTTTTTAAATATATTTTTTTCTTCAGCCATGTTGTTGGGCCTAATTGGTTACTATTTGATCATAATTGACCAGTTATTTCAGCAGGATTTTTTTAAATCGTTTTTGAAATATGCCAAGGTCATTTATTAACTTAAGCACCCCAAGCAAGGAAAACCATAAATAGAATGACCTTAAAACGCAATTATATATCGGTAATAACACGCAAACTACAAAATGTAGTTAACGGGACATTTTATAAAATGAAGCAAAATCAGCACAAGTCTATTTTACAAAACAAAATGAAAAACTAGGTTCCTATGGAACAGAACTTAAACAAAGTTCTACATGCAAATACAGCTAAATACCTTGGTCACTCGAAGTTAATTTAAGCAACACCCAAACATATTTTACTTGCTAAGACTGATCAATTAATAATTATTCTTGACCAAATATCAGCAACGATTGACGAATTAATTCCGCATTTCGGTTTCTTTAAATTCTCGAGTTTAGTCTTACAATATTTGAATTAATGCGAGGAAGCTCAACAACGAATAACTTGAAAAATACTTTTGCTAGATACGCTTGCAACATGTTTTGTTGCTTGGCGAACTCTATAATAACCAGTTTTGTGACTTTTTTGGACAAACATGGGCACATCATATTTAATTCTCTTTTAATAGTTGTTTACTCATATTAATTGACCTTAATTATTACTAGGTCAAATTTACGTTTTATTTTAATCTAACAAATTTTAAAAATTTATAATATATAAAATTGAAATAAACAATTCAACAGCAAATTTAATTTGTGTTGCACGCGCATATCTACATACAGAGAAACTTCTGTAACCCATTCGAGACCGACTGCACACCGTATAGGTACAATTGATTTCCGAGGCTATAAGACCGTCGGCACATCGTGTATACAATAATAATAATCAGCAATTATCCGTTATTCTGAGTAAAGTAGTCGTCGAGATAAGACTTTTTTTGAATTAATAGTATCTGTCAAGTAGAGAAAAACAAAATTTGACATTGGTTTTGTTGCGTACTAAAAAAAACACGACGACGCGTGACAGTTCAGTCTTGCAGAAAAATTCTCATGCGATCACTGATATGAATACTGATAAGACATGCAAAATATTTTTCATAATAAACAGCACAAACGACTGGTATAGAACTTTAGTTGTACCGCTCATTTTATAAATGCCACTCACTCTGAAAAGTTAGTTTCGAACAAACTGTACTTGATTAGAAAATAATTTTCTTAACATTAAACTTGAGCTAAACTCATTAACCATACAAAGATTTTGAGACTGATTTTCGGAAAATATTTAAATTTTTTTTCTCTTTTTCCTTGAAATTTTTAATACACACCTGTAAAATAACTCAAAACAAAAAAAAATCTAGTGAAACGTCAAGATTCGAACATAAACAAACTTATTTATACGATTCCATTTCCGAAAATTCGAAAATCAAGACAAGGAAAATAAATAAGTTCTTTCTCTGACACACAGAAGCAAACTTTTTTCTTCTTCGTTTTTTACTTCTACGACGAATGTTTGCTTATGTCGTCTCCGTGTATTTATCTCAATGCATGTGATAGACAGTTTTAAACTTAGCCCCTAAAATGGCAGATCCTAAGGCAGGAACATCAGGAATGCAGGAAGCAACCAGTGATGATTTTATGCTTACAAGAAATAGAAAGAATAATCGAAATTTATTTATGGATAGCGATAGTGATTTAGGAAATGAGGTTTTTGAGGAAAGTGATTGGGACGATTGTACTGACATTGAAAGTGAAATTGAACAGCATCAAAGTGAACTTATTGAATATACAGAGACGTGGGAAGATGATGGCTCTCTTACAAAAAATCCTTTTGTGGGTAAACCCGGTCTCCAAAAGTTGCTAAATGAAAGTAGTTAGTACGATTTTTTGGAAATTTTATTTGATAATATCGGGTGTCCGCCGGGAAGGTATACTACTTTGTTTTGCCGCCATTTAGGCGAATATTAGTATTGACAGTTCATACTTGACAGTCGTGAAGTAGGCACGTGACAAATTTATTATGGAAAAATATTCGATAAACCATCGTGTCAATAGGATATTACAGTCGCCCATGACAACCCCGATTTTCATGAAAAAATCTTAATGAGTGACGAGGCACAATTTCATTTAAATGGATATGTGAATAAACAGAATAGTCGGTTCTGGGCAATGGAAAACCCTCACATTATTCATCAGTCACCTTTCCATTAAAAGTGACAGTCTGGTGTGCAATTTGGTCAGGAGGAATCATTGGACCTTACTTCTTTGAAAATGAAAACGGCGTAACGGTAACTGTGAATGGGGAGCGATATCGTGATATGATTGAAAACTTTTTAACGCCACAACTGCATACTTTGGGCTTGATTAACATGTGGTATCAACAAGACGGTGCCACATCGCATACAGCCCGGATTACAATGGAATTACTGCGAGAACTCTATCCACAACAAGTTATTTCAAAAAATGATGATGTTGATTGGCCTCCACGGTCGCCTGATTTGACTGCTCCGGACTTCTTTTTGTGGGGATATCTAAAAACCAAGGCTTATGCAAACAAACCAGAAACGCTTGAGCAACTCAAACAAAATATTCGTGATGAAATTAATGAAATGTACTTCAAAAAAATTTGGAACAAAAGCAAAAATTGTTTAAGGGTTGTTATGAGCAATTTCAGGTCGATTGGTTGCCTCGTCCACCTTGTAGAAAGGATTCAGTACAGCATACAGACAGAGATCCTTACAAAGAACTTACAAAAATCACTTTTCTGACTTCGCCGGTACTGCCTAAATCTTCCGGGAAGTAAAATATATTCGACTTGTAATTCCGTCAATCAGACACAAATTTCAATTAAATATGTATTATTCTGTAAATCTCTTGGTAATCTTTGTTTGAATTTGTTCTTTTTTTTTGCATGGGAAAAAATTAAGAAAACAATAATGGACCGAGAAAACCCTTTTGGCCCATAACTGACTAATATATGTTTATACTTATAACTTAAACCCCGATTAAGATATCGAGATTTCTTAACATTTAACCTTTATTAAAATCTTTTGACTTGAAAGCCAGGCAACGAAACTGGACATTCCGATTACTTTTCTCAAATGTAAAAAAGACCAAAAACAGTT
Organism: Nephrotoma guestfalica; assembly: GCA_963691935.1. Taxonomy (NCBI): domain Eukaryota; kingdom Metazoa; phylum Arthropoda; class Insecta; order Diptera; family Tipulidae; genus Nephrotoma; species Nephrotoma guestfalica. The sequence goes on from OY829914.1 coordinate 249,479,268, forward strand.
CTTTGTTCTAAAATTACAGGCAGACACTCTTATTTTATCTATGTGTGCACATTTGAAAGTGGTTAGATTGAACCTATGGATTTTTCGGCAGGGAATGTAAAGATTTAGGTTAAGTTTGTTTAGTTTAAGTTTTTCATGGACCGGTTAACGAATATTTATAACTTTTTAATGAATTGGTTATTCTGGATATTTGGCAGCTTCGTTTTGAACTGAAGAGATATTTAAATACTAAGTGCTCATAAAGTAATCACGCTTAAGCGTTAAATAGTAGAAAGTTGAAATTACAAAGTGTTAAATAATATTTAGTGGACTTATAATATAATCCGCTAAGCCAATTGGTGTTTATTTTATGCAGATATATGAAGTATTTATGGTCACTGCAGCCTGATGAGAAGACCGAATCTTTAAATTTAAAATTGATTAAATATTTTTTCAGTTCGAAATGAAGTTGCCAACCTCTTGAAGTTCACGATCAAATCAAACCTTGACCAATTAAACATTCAAACAAATCCAAAGATGGGTCATCTAGGCATACTAAAAAATTATACTAACCAATGATTAATCACCACACGTATAAAACTATCATGAACATATCAAGCAGAAAATGTTTTGACATCAACTTCACTTTTTATTAGCACCGATTACAAATCAACGAAACACTAACCAGAACGCAAGACATAAACCACAAATTCACATTTCTTAGGTATAACAATGTATTTCTTATATAAATATATATTACGCCATGGCATTGAAAAGGCATTAAACATAATAAACTATATACAAGAAATAAATAAATAAAAATAATTTTTCAATGAATAATTTATAATACAAAAAAAAATTTCGAATGAATCATAATAATGCAAATTTTTATTTAATAAAAAACAAGTTTTTTGTTTTATTTATTTAGTTTCAATTATTAAATAGATAAATAAAATCTTACAACACTAGAAAATAACAACAACAACAACGACAAAATAATCTAATGCATTGGTTAAATAAGTTAAATTTCTTAGAGCACATTGGGAAGAGGAAGAGATATTACATTGTACGTGTAGCATATACGGTATATCGAAGACAAAAAAAAACGCGAAACATTATTTATGGGATTTCGAAAAGATTTTAACGCTACTCCTACGCAAACGTCGTGGTATATGCAGGCAACATATTACACATCATACGTTATATTGAACGTGTAAATTGGATGATCATTTCATAAATGTCAAAAAAAATGTTGATCGGGTTTATACAAGTAGTTGTGTAACACATATTAAACAATAAATGGTTACATTGTTGCGAATTTCCAATGCAGAATACGCGGTTATTTTAGTCGATAGGTGATAAAAAAAATCCACACATCAATAAATTCTTAAAGTTGGGCTTCTTTCTGTCACAAACTATTATAAATTCTAAAACGACTACATCTACATTTCAAACGAAGATGTTCTGCTTCTCGTATTCTTGTGATTTGATGTATTATGATGGTTGTCATAGGAAGAAATCCTGCATAAGCCATTTACGCCTGCATTTTGTCTGTGCTTGCAAAATTAAGATAAAGCTGATGATATGTGCGACCAATTAAAGCATATTCTACGATTGGTCTTTTTATTGAAGATGATCAATTGTGAAGGAAGGAGATATAAAACATTATCGTTATGTGACCATTACATAAAGAGACGGTGCATTTCAACTGTTAATGTGGTCCTCATTGATATACAAGTTGCTTATCTGTTGCATCGCATCGCAAGCATTAGTACTAAATCAACCAGAACAAAATTTGATCCGCCTCAATGCGGTGTTGTCGAAACTAAAACGAAACTATAGTTAAAATGGCAATGCTATGAACGAAATCGATTGCCTATCAGAAATGTAGAAGTAACACCATTTCTGGGTTGGTTGGGTAAAAAAAAACTAATGCCGTAAACGTTTTTAGAAAATGATAATACTAATGTTTTCCGATGCAAATCTCTATGTCGGTGAAAAAGTGTAACATTTTTGGAGGTTATGTTTCTCAGAAGTCATCTGTCAGTTCGCATCGCAACATTGTTTTTTATTTACTTGAAAAATTGAATTCAATGAAAAAATGCAATTATCGCGCGAACATTTTCGTGTGATGATTTTTTACGATTTTTGAAACGGGCTAACTCAACAACAGTGTTTCGAATCACTTCATTCGACTTTTGGCGATGAAGTACCATCCGTGGCTAGTGTTTATAATTGGTACAATGAATTTAAACGCGAATCACGTTCACTCATAGACGAGCCTCGTCAAGGTCGTCCAAGAACAGCTGTTGTGCCAGAAAACATCGATGCTGTGAGAACACTGATTGAAGAGAATCGTCATGTGACTTATCGTGAAATCGAGACATGCGATCATACGATCTTACATGAACATTTAAAGTTACGGAAGCTATGTGCACGTTGGATTCCACATTTGTTGACAGACGCACAAAAAAGGTGCGTGTCGATTGGTGTCGCCAAATGCTTGAAAAATTCTTTGGAGGTACTTCCAAAAACGTAGCGGGAATGAGCTGGAAAGAAAAGGGCAATCGACTGTTTGTGTCTTCCAATTCGACGAAATCCACAAAAGTTGTTCTTCACGAAAATCTCTTGGAAATCAAAAGACAGTCAATACAGCTTGGTATACGACCATCTGTTTGCCCGAGGTTTTCAACAAATTGAGAGAAAACAACCCAAAACGGCGAATCATTTTACATCACGATAACGCGAGCTCACACACGTCACATCAAACAAGCGAGTATTTGAGCACTCAAACGATCGAATTGATGGGTTACAAACGATCCGCCTTACAGCTCCGACTTGGCACCCAATGACTTCTTCCTGTTCCCGACAATCAAAGATAAGTTGCGTGGACAACACTTTTTATCGCCTGAAGAAGCGATTGAAGCGTTCAAAAACCATGTTTTGGAGCTATTATCTTCGGACTGTCAAAAGTGTTTCGATAACTGGTTTGAGCGTATGCAAAAGTGTATAGATCTTAAAGACGAATATTTTGAAAAGCAATAAAGCAATTTTTGATGGAAATTTTTAATTTTTTATCACTTTTTATAAAAACTTTTACGGCAGCCCTCGTACATACAGCTTGAGAAGCAAGCTATTCAAATACATGGATACATACAATTGGGAATGAAAATCGCCAATCTGTTTGAAAATACATTACTAGAGAAGATTAATTGACCAGGTCACTGAATAGTTGTATTGTGGGTTGAGTACCAATGGAATTTGCAGCCGGTAATAACATTTAGAAAAAATTGTACCTTAAAGATCTTAAGGACTATCTTAGAAGCTATAGTGGAACTCAAAAACCGCGATATCAGATTATTCAAATAGGACACACTGTTTTCCTAAAAACAAACTATATTTTCCTAATTAACCGACATTCACCCATTTTTCGATTTTTAGTTCAGACAAAACTCCCATGTAAACAATAACAAGTCACTTATATGTGACATGAGTTTTTGGGACCGCGATGCGTTACATAAACATTGTGTCCCAGAATTGGATGATCAAACGAAGCAGGATGATAGGGGTGCGTATTTACAACTAAAACAGCCAAGTAAATTTTTTTCGGGTTGTTGATTTGATTGGTGTTACAAGTGCAACAAACGTATTTGGTCGCAGTTCGCTTACCAGGTTTGCTACATTGGCGACATCTCTTAAAACTCTTTACCACGTCTGGGAAATGTCTCATTATTGATTTACTTGAATTAGAAGGCCGTTGCCCTAAGTAAGACTTTATAATTTTTTCTCGGAACTCTAAAAAAAGGCAATGGTCGGTCTATATTGATTTTATTATAAATCCAACACGTGGAAAACAACTTTTATGTACCAACGAACGTCTTGAAAAAGCATAGTGTGAAACCATTTGGTCAGCCTTGTCCATGCCCGACATGTAGGCCAACAATTTTTGACTTGGTGACATTTTTGTTTCGTCTTATCATCAAATTAGCGACGTCCGCGTTGTCGTTGAAGAAGTCATTAACATGTCGCGCTGGTCTTTCCACTTCAAGACAATAATATTTTTTGCGTTACGCCGTCATGAAATTTCGCCTGCTAACGTGTATGACCCTTATCCAAATATCTCTCCATAAGTTCATTGACCACATCATATGAATGTCCATGTTCGTTTGGTACCGTTCCTTTTCTGGTATAAATAAGCATATTTAGCAAATATCATCTGGAGAACATAGCTAGTAAAACTTCATACCATAATTGTGCCTTTTGTTTGAGATATACTGTCGGAATGTGAGGCTCCCCGCCACAAAAGTAGAGCTTCAACCAAAGACACATTGTGTGGTGGTCTACAAATGTTTTTTATATTATTTAAAATATGGTTTACGACATTTTGAATCTTGTATATATAATCGAGTGGAACTGCCGTCACTCGTTTCATTATAAAAACACATACTTCAAAAATGTTTTGGACATCCAGCTCGCTTTTGGTTCAATAATTTCGTACGGCGGGTATTTTATTAGTGGCATAAGAATGCATAAAGCAAGCACCTGCTTAATCTCGAGAGCTGTTGTGTCCGGTACAACCGGTTAAAATTATATTTTGCTCGTAGTCCCTTATAAGCACTTTACTATTTTTACACTATTTTTACATTATTATAATTTTAAACACTTGTGTTTTCAAGCTGAAAATCCATCCACACGTCATTATCAGTTACTTCAACATTCCAAATATCTTGCGAATCCAATGGTTCTAAGAATTCAGATGAGTCACTTTCGGTATCTTAGATACGGACACTGCTTCCAGACTTCAAAATCTCGCTGCTGCTTGAATCTAATGTGGATTCAATAGTTTGAACAGGTTTTGCGCTTAAACAGGCTCAAACTAGTGCGTCACATATAAGTGACGTTGAGTGGCGAACATGTTAATCTCAGTATGCAGCTAGCTAAAATTCGTCAAGCTAAAATGATTGTGCAGGGATAAAGTTGTTTTATTTCCAAACACTACATAAAGTTACGATATATTGATGAAACGTAACAACAGGGGTAACATCACCAACTTTTTGAACTAAAAAACTTACGTACTTGAGGCATCAAATCAGAATCTACAATTAAATGAGGGATTCTCGTTAAAAATTTAATTATAACCTCGCCCCACCATCAGAGGATCGAGTTTTTTTGTCACTGGATAGGTTTTTCAAAAATATTGAGCCTGTTTCCAAATTTGGTATGCTTTCAAATCGGATAAGAAGTCGAGTTCTGAAAGTCCTCTCCTTAAATCGTATTCAGATGTGGATTCTGAGAAATGGCATCAAAAATTCCAAGATCTTATGTGCAAACCGTCGTCAAATTAAACATTAAAAAGTCCCAATATAGAATAGCAATCCGGAAAATTTACTAATATCTGGAGTGTATGTCAATTGTGTACATGAGATCTAAGAAATTTATATACACATGTGAAACGTGTGTAACTCGAAAATGGAAAGAGTCCGCCACAAAAGCGAAGCAGTTGGCTCCAGAATTTGCTTGCAGTATAGTTACGTCTTAGGCCCGATTGTCTTTAAAATTTTACGTTTAATAAAGCATATCTCCCATTTATCTCATTCCATTCACGCCAGGTGAAGAATTTGGTGAACTGCTTTCTTTCTGTATATTTTCGACGATGCTCTGGCTGATTAAATTTTACCTACCAATGGCATGCCGATGTTCTATTTTTAAGGACAACCTGCTCTATCTTTTTCAAGCCTATGAGGTGTTTCATTTTTGTCGGTAAGTCTGATTGTACTGATGCGATGATCAAAAAGGCTCTAAATAATAACCTAACCCAAAAATCACAACAACACACTGGTAGTATAAATACGGAGACTCCAAAGACTACCGTCTCGGATATGAATCCGAACATTCGGGTTAACGTCTGAACCAACGAATCCAATATCATAAAAACGACTATCGTCTAGGATAGATCAACAATGGATGAAGCACGGCTCTCTCAGCGCATTCGGCACAACGAATATCAGCACAACTTCAACTTTGGCAATCCTCAAATTTTAACATAGATCGCTATGCATTAAAGAGAGAAATATTAGAGGTCCGATATGGTATGGTCTGATGTATAAGACCATACCATATCGTTGTTAACTTTAAAATGGACTATTTCGAGATTCAATCGTTGTACACTACTTTTCAAACTACGAAGATTAACTAACCTTTTTAATTTGACTATTACTTTGACTTTTGTTATCGGGCGAGTTTTCACGCTACGCCCATTTTATGGTCGATATAATCGTCCATCAGATCAGTTAATTTAGATATAATCGCGCACTAAGCAGACGGTCGTGTCTGTAGTGCGTAGTATTGAAGAGAATCCAAATAAATCGATTCGTCATCGTACACAACAATTGAGACTTGATATTAATGGATTTTGCGTAAGGATCTTGGTTTACATTCTTACAAGATTCAACTTGTGCAGGAATTAAAATGATAAGTAATCCGTTCGCGCCGCCAATTCGGTGAATGCACCGAAACCAATATTGACATCGAAGTAAACTTTCCATACCAAATTTTCGCATTTATAGCTTAGAAGCTCATTTTTGATTGAATAGCTATGTCAACAAGCAGAAATGTCGCATTCGGAGTGAAGATAATCCACGAGCCATAGTTCAGAAACCAATACATCCACAATAGGTTACCGTTTGTTGTGCTTTATCGGCCGACGGAATCATCGGGCCATATGTGTTCAAAAATGATGCTGATGAAAACGTTACAGAGACATCATCAGAGACATGTGGTTCCAACAAGATGGGCCACATGCCACACAGCATGCGATACAATTCAAGCCGCTTGCCCCAAATCATACTTAAATATTTTTTTTATGTAAGTATTGATATAATTGTATAGTTTATCCCGTGTTCGTACGACCTCAGGTTTCTAAATTTCCCTTAAATTTTCTTCTAGCTTTATCGTTTCTTATTGTAGTTACTTAATTGAAGGTTGCTTTTCAATCAAGAAGCGAAGTGACACAAAAATTGACCATCATTGTATTACCGGTTAGATTACCGATTTTTAACCGAGTTTGTTTCTTGAATTAGGTAGAATTCACTTTCCCCTAATTCTACAAAGCCTGTATGTAATGCCTAATAGGGCGATCTCGTGTACCAAATTAGGTTACTGTCTTAAAATATTAGAAATGTTATTTTCTGAACGAACCTGAACAATACGTGAATTCGAACTTGGTCAAATAAAACTTGACCACTAAACAATAGAAGGGAGATAGAACAAATGAGATCGCCAGTAACCAGGAATCACTGTATAGAGTGCTTCCAGAAAAGTAAATAACAGACTGATAGGACGAAATTGTTTAGGATTTGTATAATTCGACTTTGCAGGTTAAAGCACTCTACACACTCTTCAACATTCAATAGCAATCGCGAAAGCAACGAGGCCTTGGAACAGTTGGAAAAAATTATTCTGAATAAAACGAGTAAACAAGAGGCAAAAAATCTTACAAGGTTTAAACAACAATATTCTGTTTAAGTTTTCTTAAAAACTAATAAAGATTTATATTTTGGTGAATTGGAATAAATTTTACTCTAGCGGATTCAAATAAATCAAACCTCAAGAATAAATGAGTTTATTTTGGATTGCAGCATGCTAGCGATGATTTACGGCAAATTGTTTAGCAACAACAATAATCATTGAGATGAAATTTGAGAATGATTCATTATTGTGAAGTGCTGTCCTTCAATTTTTTGTTAAGTCTTATGTTAATAATTTGTGGTAGACAAACCACAGTCAGTATGTGTGTTTGCTTTATACATAAATATTAGACTAAATGATTGTAAATGACACATAAATTCCCTCAACGCAATTACATATTTTGTGAAAGTGCCAACTGAACGTAATCAATTACGCTTATATTTTTTATATAATTTAGAACCCAAAATTTGCCGCAATTGTCTGCCTTGCTTTTCTAAGTTTTTAATTTAAGATGTTGCAATCTAAATTGTGATTCATAAAATGACTCACAATTCCAAATAATCGAGAATTATATCTTTAAATAGTAGAAACTACAAGTGGTATCAGTATCGTTCAGTCAAGTTCAATGAAAATTGGAATACTTCCAAATTACACAAAACCAAAATGAATATCGCACGTTGTAGACATTAAATTAACCATAAGAAAAATTTAACTGTGCTACGCGTCACGTTAATACTAAAAGATCCGCAAGATCACCTAATAAAAACTGGAAAATCCGCCAATCAAATTAAATTAACGATAACGTAATGGGGGAAATACATAATAGAATATGCACTTGCATAACATAAACAACAAATTGAATTGATCCGAAGCGGAAGATTAAAATATTGACTCTAAAATATTCATGAACCCACCAAATCAAACAGTAAACCGTGAATCCCAAATATTTTATTTACCAACGACAAACAAACAAAAAAATTTTTTTTTTGTTAATAACATGATCACATATCGACTTCCGTGTCCATTGGATTTTATCATCCGGCGCTAATGACCACCCTAAATCATTATCATTCTGCACACGAATAAAATATATAGTTCAATGGTCTCGTGTATACGGTGCGATATGCCAGACACGTGGAATATTGGAATTTCTTAACTTCCTCGCGTTGTTATATTTCAAAAACTATTTACGACATACACAAAGCATTACAATTTATGTTAATGATGTATTTTTAGTTCCGTCTCTTAAATACAGCGAAAGCAATTAATATTCCTCGGGGTAAGATTCGTTATCATTAATAATAGCCTTTGTTTTTACATATGCGCGGTTTAATCGCGTTCCTCATATTCAACCGAATAATAAAATTAGCGCGTAATGTTGTAACACATTAGTAGTATACAATGAAATTATAATTTCTGTTCTATTTTTATACTTACAGATACAAAACTAGCAAGCAAAGAATTACCAACAACAAAATGGCGTCGCGATCGTCGACTACGTACATCGCCCGAATATCATCAATCCGCGCAATTGCAACAACCATCCCAACCAACAACACCAACATCATTACCTTTCGCGAATTGTTTGCGTTTGAGTAGTTCGGCGAATGATGTCGATTTAGCACCACTCGATATGTCACTGACGGTGAAACCAAGAACGCCACCGCCACCATATCGGGCTCCATTACCCGGTTCAATTTATGCCAGCTGTGTTAGTAACAGTAGTAATAGAAATAATTTTACGAGTAGCGGGAGTAATACAAATTTAAATCACAGTAGCAGCAGCAGTAGCAGTAGTAGTGATAGTGTTAGCCCGAGGCCGAGTGTTATTACGCAGGCGCCGAAAAGAGATGCGAAGGGGGTTAAGTGTGAAAAAGGTGAGTTCGTGTTTCATTTACGCGTTTGTAAAGTGTAAATATCAGTTTCTATTTGTATTAGAAATCTCCCTTTATAAAATTGTGTTATCTTTAGAGACTAAAACGAATTTAAACGACATTGCTCTATTTTAATAATGTGATTCTTATCAAGCTCGTGTAATTAGCCGTATAGCGATGATAGGAGGCAGCATCAATCAAAAACGTCAATCTATCGCAAGGTTTATTCTCGAACAAAGAACAGAGAACTCTTTAATTGTCATCGAATCCTAAGACGCCGGATAAGCTAATTAACTTCAATACTTTACAGTAGGATGGTCTAGACAGCCAATTAGGTTGGCTTTGTAACCTTATATGAAAGCAGAGGTAGCCAAAAATAAGAGTACAGCAAGAGTACAAGAGTTGCAGCTGAGTCCGCAGATTTGTTACGAAAATATGCTGTATTTTGCAATACCTATGTCCAAATGTATGTAATTTAAAATCTCTACTGACCTTAAGCGACTGAGCCTGAAACCTTTTGTTTTACCTGCATCTTCATTACTATGAGACAATTGACCATCCTAGCGGGTTTTTACACTACTTTGAAGTTGTGTTACCCTTAACTTTATTTACGTCATTATTTGTTTAACAATCCCCTCATTTCAATTGTCTTTTTTAAGTAAGATATCTTCTTAATTAGTAGCGTTGCCACTATACAACCTCAGACAAGCCTTCGTTGTTCAAAAATACTTCAGAACCGTCTAAGTTTGCAGTCTAGATTTTCTTAACTGAAATATTGCTTTCCGCGGGATATTTCCCGTATAACTTCTTTCCCATTCCTTCACAGTTGTTGATCAAAATATTATCTTTGCCAGCTATTGGTTGAACGTGCGACACTTGACGGTGGTTTCCACTTAGGCTCTTGAATTTTTTAGTCACTTGTTTTGATCGCAGATGAAGTCTACAGCTAGCTCTAGACACTTCCTGTGGCCAGCGCCACTTATTTGCTCTAGTAGATTATCGGTTACGTATCGGTTACTAGCTCTAGTATTAAGAGTGTCTCCTTTCATTGTTGCGTTTGTTGCAGCCCTCACAATATTGTGATTCCAAAAATATTCTTAACTTTTGTAAATTTCAATACTGATAGCACAAACTGAAACTTAGCCGCTGACTTTGTTCTCTTGAGCCTATGACAGGTTTAGGCGTATTTCTGTCTCGCTTTACATAACTATGATCAAGGAGTTTGGCCGTAGGTAACATCATATTACTTTAACAAATTCCAACATCGCAATTCCATCATCTGTAATTAAATTTAGGATTCTTATGACAGCTCTACCGATAAACGCTTTGTAATTTATATTTTAGTGGTTTTAAATTTGTCGCTCTCATAATATTACATGACCCAAGCAACAAAACAGTCAACTGACGCCCATTTCCAGTCATATTTTGTGATTCGTTCTAGATATAATGTAGCAGTTAATGAGACCAATAATAATGTAGAAGTAGTCTCTTGCGTTACGTGCCTCTATATGCGAGGCTGACATTTTTTGATACGGCTAGACCTCAGTGGAAATAGGGGTTCGTTACCGATATACTTACAAGAGGCAACACATACCTTTGTGTCATCACAATACGCTTGTGAAAACAAACTTCCCGATTCCTCACAACACTATTGACCAATAAATGGAAACTATTCACTTCGTTCTATACTTAACAAAATTATGTATGTTAATTAAATTAAAATTAAGATCGAAATCATAACAAAGCAGAAATTAATTGTGAAAAACAAAAAAAAGCTTTAGGAAAGTTTGGAATCGTTAAAATTTAAAAAAAAATGAATGACAAATGTTACTTAATACTAAACTCACCCATCCGGCTTTCCGTTTTATGTTCAATAACTATTCGATAGCCGTAACACACCTATTTTATAAGTCAAGGACTGTAATAATGTTAGGTTATTGTATACCGCGACGCTTTTAAAGAGCTTACAATAACCTAACCAGCCTAAAATTATAATTTCTTAAGGTTTGCTATAAGTGATGAGATTACGCTACTCGCTACCAGGTCCACAGTTTCACAAAAGAAAATTTCTCTAAAAGTCTTCCTTAAATGGTCAAATTGTTCGATGTCCGAAGAAGTTTGGTATTGGAATTATCTGGCTTAAAATGCTAAACGGAACTCGACCATTAACCAATTATAATGAAATTTGATTTGTTATGTTCAGATTCTAACATGTATTTTAGATGAAGTTCTGGATTCTGCCCGTGCTGAACCGAACTTCGCACTTTCGTAACCAATGATTATGAACTTAGTTTTCTAGAGTTAGATTTGAATTTTAACATAAATTGTAGGACAAGTTCTGATATAGCTTCATGCTTCACGATTAAAGTGGATTTGAAGGCGTATATAGAATGAAGCTCAAAAATTTGGTTATGCCAGATAGAATTCGGCTATTTTCAAGCCATACTTGCGAAATTTGGTTCATGTCGTAATTCTAAAAAATATTTTGAACAAAGTTCTGAATTTCTTTATAAGTAAATTTGAAATTTGGTACGTATGGTTGTATTTTGATTTTGGTTTGGGAACTTGCAAATCCGCATGGAAAAATTGGGTAGACCTAACAACGTTTAGAAAAGAAAATTTCAACTTAAAAGTAAGCCTCAAAGCCTTTATTAGCTTGGTTTTACTGTGTTTCGCCTGCGTAGCCACATAATCAATACATATACGTCACTACACCAAACATGAAATCAGCGGTTTCAAAACAAAATTTCGAAATACGTAAGTAGTAGTGACATCTGTGTTAAAACAATTTAAACCAAATACAGAACTGTCAATGTACTATAATCACACATCATACAATGTAATGAAATGTTATAGACAGCAAAACGTTTTTCAAACAACTTATTGAAATAAATCTATCTAAATGTAAATCTCAGCTGACTAACTAAATAGAAAAAAAATCAAAGTGGCACTATTCTGGTAATTCCTCGGGAATAGAGAGCTGGGGAAAGATTTTATATGTAATTTTTATTTAAACATTTTTTTTCTGGCATGCTGAGGTAAAAAGTTAGTGTTAATTTTTTTGAAAACAAAATTAAATGAGAAAGGATGTGGCCTGCCAACTTAGTTTGGAAAAATTATTCCCAATTTATAAATATTTAAATCAAAATTTTCTCCTCAGTAGGCCGGAAAAATAATATTTGAACAGAAATTACATATAAATTCTTTCCCCAGTTCCCTATTCCCGGGGCATTACCAGAATAGTGCCACAGATAGGATTAATCACAGCTGTCACATATTGACACAATACAAAAGTTTAATTATCGAAGGCGAAATGGTATTGTTCAACCCATACAAATAAAACCGCCGGTTTCGGGTCGATATTTATTAAACAAAAGCACAGGAAGAAGATTATATCGCCACCGATACAACAAATTATGTGTCAGGAAATGTTCGTCAAAAATTTGAGCTACATCAAGTTTTAGATAAAAAAAAGGGTTACAAACATTTCATACAATATTGCACACAGTGACCGATAGCGACAGCAAATGGTTGTTAGAAGTGGTACCGCACTATTAAGTGGCATTGTACGCTTTGATAATTCATAAAAGTTGAATTTTAGTTAGTTTAGTTTTAGTTCTGCTAAATTATATAATATTTTTGGAAAGAACGTTTCATAACGGTAAGAAAGCTATTTAAGAACTACTACCATTATCATGCAACCGTACAAGTGGTTTGTTTCCCCTACATGGCTAAGACTGATTGCGACTTGATCACATTTATAAAATGACAACTTTGTTTCGAAAACAATTGCCCAAAAATTATTTCAGATAAAAATATTATGAAAATATGTTCACCAAAGAAAGCCAGAAGTGTCACAGTAAGATAAAAAGTGTTTCATTATTTCTAGATGTGTCTGAGCTAAAAGCACAATACAGAACACAAAGCACAGAAAAGTTCAGTCAACCTAGCGAATTTATGCCTATTAGCCGGTATAGGTAACCCTAGTTAGAGGTTTCAAAAATATGTAATAGGCTTGCGTAAAAGCCATATTATTTTTAATATCTACAAAACGGTATAGCTTCGAACGAAACATATAGAACATAGCCCGCAAACAGATTAAAATGTCAAATATGACATTGACATTGATAAAAATATAAGCTGAAAATAGTTCAATTTACAATACTAATTCACAACCTTTAAATTTTTATAATTTCAGAATCAATATCAATGTGCGACCCAGTCATCGACGAACATTTCCGACGTTCACTCGGTGACAATTACATGATACTGTTCTCCCAAAATGGCCAATCGAGTAAAAAACAAAAAACAAATGAATTAGACGATGTATCACGTCCAAGAATCGACCATTCAAAAATCAAATCGGAAGCATCAAGTGATGCCGAAAATGATGAAGAAGATAATGATATCGAGGAGGAGGATGGCCAAGAAGATATCGGCGATGATGATGTCGAAATCGACGTACAGCACGATGAGCACAATAATGACGAGGATGTTTCAAATATGATGGATACCCAATCAAATGCATCGACAGCGTCATCATTGTCGAATGGTATGGCAAATATTATTGATTCATCTCCAGTGGCTGTTTCTGTAGTAAGACCAGCATCTGTATCACCAAAAATATTAAATAATAATAATAATAGTAGTAATAGTGATAGTGTTAACAGTAATAATAGCAATAAACAGCCGAGTACAACAACTACAACCATTTCAAGCGATTCAATCGAATTATCAGTTGATGATCATTTTGCAAAGGCGTTAGGTGAGGCCTGGAAAAAAATCCAGGAAAATAATACTTCGAATAAAAAAGACACTTTAAGACCATGTGTCAATTAATTTGTGTAGGTACACAATATTTTTGCACTATACTGTACCATCATCTTCTATTACGTTGAACACCATCTATCGTCGAGTAGAAACACTACATAATCATTTTATATTTTTAACTTATATATTTTTAATTATTAATTAATTATTTTATAATATATAATATTATATTTAGCAATTGTTTAATTTACAAAGCAATGGAAATTATTAAATAGATTAAAAATATGACAATAAATTCTTTTTTTCTGTTTTATAGAGACGTTTATCGGATGAAATTTTTTTTTTACACTTTATTTTATAGCTTTTAATCGTGTGACTGTTATTTTTATTAAATTTTAGAGAACGTGTATCTTAATTTATTAATTATTCACAATAATAATTATTCAAACTATCTATTTTATTATATTTTTATTATTATTATTATCATGCAACGCAGAAAAATACAAAAATTGTACTACATATTAATTAATTATTTTAATTTTTATTTTATATTAGATAATAAATAAGATTTAAAAAATAAACTAAATATATTTGTTGTAAAATGTATTTTGCATTCACAAAAAAAAAACTATTTCACTCGGTGTTCGCTTTATTTGTTTGGATGTTGATTAGTGATCACGCAGCAAAGACTGATTTCGAATGGTGCTAGAATTTCTTACGTTTGTTAAAAATTATTAAAGCAATTTTTTAAACACATCTAACCACCAAACGACCTCAGTAATTAATGATGATCTAGACGTTAAAACCACTTAAACACAAAAATACGGTACACGTTATAAATTAAACTCAGGACCAAGATGTAAACCGATTGGTACAAGACTTCAAACTGATTGAGATAAATAAAATTTGTACGCGTTTTAAATTAAAATTTTAAGTTCCAAATGACAAACGGTGAACAATACGAATAAGATTTAATTACAAAAATCATATTATGAAGAATGAATGGATTGAAAAAGAAAAAAATAAATAAATATGGAATAAAACGAAAACCTATATCTCTCTTACCTATATGTCTTTCTAAATTATAAGAAATAGCAACAAAAAGATTTATGAAACCTAAACTTTGTACATAATAATTTATTATGATGGTAGGAATGTTTAAAAATCTGATTGAATATCACTTTTGACTGCATTTTGTAGGAAATGGACAAAGAAATGCACTAGCAAATAACATCATTGCAAGGTTTCGGATGTAAACTGATAATTGTAAACTCATAAATGTCAACTAAGAGGTAAGTTTCATTACATCAGATGGTAGGATTATATAAAATCTTAACTTAAAGTTTCTCCGGTCTTATCGCTACACTCGCTTTCGTTTGTGTTGCAAGCGCCAATTGGCCAGTTTATTAAATTTTAACATTTTAATTACTTGACGATTAATTTCTCCGTCATCTTTCGAAAAACTCACATGCGTCCGAATATCTAAAATTTTAACTACCACAACCCTTATCCATAATAATCCATTGTTCTATTCTTACTATTATTAGAGCGTTATAACGAATATAACGTTATGTCCGTCCTCTCTAAATATTTTGTTTGAATCTCTAAACTTTTGTCACTAACTTTCAACAATAATTTCCGTTTATAGGTCCAGCAAAACCGTATGAATTCTATTCATGTTTGCTCAAGGAACTAATCCTGCCACAAGTGCTCGACATAAAAGATGCAATTTTATGAATTTATCTTCATTTTGCAAATAATTAAAAGGATCTTCTACTCAAAATTATATTCTAAGGTAACGAACATCTACAATCTCTAACGCACATGCAGTTTTCCTTTGGTACCCCAGTTACTATTCTGGGAATTGGTCTAGGTTTGCAAAATTTAGGTTTTCGGCCTAAACCTAAACAACACAACATATCTAAGTGGATTTGTTTCTACGTAAATTTACTTAGCTGTTCATAAAGTAAACCAATCTGAACTATTGCCTTACTGCAACAAAAATAGTTACTCAATATTTTATTATCTGTTGTACTTCTTTTTCTAAGGAGGAGCAATCCCTCGTACATATTTGCAATCTTCAACAGACTGGTTTTCGTAATGGCAATCCTGACATCATTTCTTGCAACAAATCACATTTGTTGCAATAAATTTTGATCCAGGCTGTTTCGGACAACGTATTCATTATTCATTATTAATCGTAGTGAACGTTGCTGGAAAAGATTTGCATCGATTCTTATCCCTAGGTTTAACTTGGGATTATTTAAAATTTATATCAAATTACATAGCAAATCATTTTTTCAATTAGCATTGTTAATTGATATCAGTGCCTTGTACATTTACCCGTCAACAATTAAAAAAATTATGACGTGTCCATCCCTACTCGACACTTGGGGATCTCTACAGTCCGGAGTGTCCAAATCGCAGTATTCCCTTCGCTTAATATAGTGATCAGTTCGGCACAAGCCACTTTTTTGTGTGATCAGTTCGGCACAAGCCACTTTTTTTAATGACACAACGGCCATCACGTTATATTCGAAAAGTAGGTGCTTATGTCGCTATCGATAGCAAAATAAGTAGAGCGTTTGCTTTGTGATTCGGGGGTCCCGGGTTCGATTCCTGGTGGTGACAAAAAGTTATGACTGGTCGTTTTTAATGTGTTATGTGTTACATTCATTGTCTATAATATCTCGTGCCAAAGTTATAGGCTTTTCTCCAAATATATTAACGTCTTCTGCTTCAGCTCCGCATATACATTTGACACTGATCAGTTATTTTTAATCCCTGTAGCCTTTAAACTTAATATATCCAGAGATTACTTGTATCATTGAGCTTCGTTAGATTAGTATTTTTAGTTTGAGTCTTGCTTTGATGTCGAGTATGAAGCCAAATGTACGCCTACCATTGGCCGATTTGTTTCTATATTGTTGTGTGCAGTTCGTTTGAAGCACTTCTCCTTAGGTGGTACAAGTGCGCTCGCTTTTTGCGAGTTTTTGCACAACAGCATCTTTAGACACTCTTCGGTAGGTTTTGTTACTCGTAGCGGGATATTCCTCTGGACACTTCTCAATGATCTGATGTAGTGTCAATTTAGTCTATCACGCGCTCTGAAAACGCTTCACTGACTCTAGGAACGTGAGAAGTTACTTCCACACGTTCATCAACGTCAACTCCTAAATACCTCACAGTCTTAACCATTTTCTAGTTTTAAGCGTTTTAAGATAATGATGGAGGTCGGCAAGTATTAAATTTGCTTTTTAACTGCAGCATTACTATTTTTTCTGCAGGTAGTGACATTTTATTTGCTACACACCATTGGTTCATACTATTTATTGCGATTTGACCCTGACGCTGAAGTTCGAGTCTCGAGTTGCCACGCACCAGAATGACTTTGTCATCCGCGAATACAATTTCATCAAGGTCATGCTCGTGTTAAACACAATATTCCAGATCAGAGGATCTAGAATAGAGCCTTGAGCACATCTTTTGGTGATTTTCTTAGTAAGGGAATCATACATGTCTGGATGAAGTAACTCCTGAAAATATTCATAATCTTTTTAGAGCTTTAATTTCCCTAAAACCGATAAACTTACGTTGATTTCAGGTCACGTAAGGTTATCTCCGGCGATATCCATGCTACGTCGTATCTCTATCACCAGGTTTCCTTATTACAATCATTTCGCCCGACTTCCACATTTAGGAAAGTAACCAAATTTTAAGCAGCTGTTTCATCATTTTACTAAGCAATTGAGAACACTAGTGACTTCTTCCCACGTAAATGGGGGGTCTTCAGCAACCGTGGACGTAACTAAGTTTCGTCTGGAGTTTCCTTATCTGTGACTCCATTTGTCTTCGTAATGATATTTAAGACACCAGTAGGCTTAATTTGACAGCGAAAAATTTGTATACAAGACCCCTCTTACCATGTTGTGACGTACCGTTGGAAACTATTTTGCTTCACTTTTGAAAAGTTTGTCAATTAGATGGGCATTGAGTATCAACGTGTATCCTGTACCGTATACACCGGAGCAGAATTGTTGTGTGGAACGTGGCAATCGCACAATTTTGGAATCTGCGCGAACAATGATTCATGCAACGCAGATGGACTACATATTCTGGGCGGAGGCTGTAAATTTTGCAGTGCATGTACTGAATCGAACGGGACGAGCACTGTGCTTGAGAAATCACCATTTGAATTATGGCACGGTAAAAAAGATGAAAATCGATTATTTGAGGGTCTTCGGGTCCGAGTGGTTTATGTATACATTCCAAAGAAAAACCAACAAAAACTGAATCTAACGGCGAAGTCCAATGTGTGTTCGTCGAATATGAAAATCATTCTAAATCGTATCGGGTATATGGAATCCGGTGGCGAACAAAATTGAGATAGATCATGATGTTATTTTCCTTCTGGAAGAGTCAATGGCTGCCCTGGACAATAATGAGACTAATAGTGAGAAGTGCAATCGAACGTGTTGCAATATGCGATCTGGATAAGAGAAATAGTTTTGAATGACATTTACGCCACCGAAACAACATTACAGCGGCACGGCGGCTAACGTATTATGCATCGGCAGAACATGTTTCTTTGTTGGCAATCAACGAGCAACCATGGACATATGAACAGGCAATTGGAGCGGATGATCACAAGCAGTGGGAGTAGGGAAGCAGGCAGTGAATGAGGAGTACGATTCGCGAGTATGATTGACAATCACTAAACATGATTGGAAGTACGTTGGTTCCCACCGGAGTGACACATCAATTACTCAAAAATGATCAGCTCTGTGGTTAAGTTTACATTGATTCGTGCAATTCTGGCGCTTGCGAATATGACGATGGCAGCGAACGAGTGTGCAAGTTAACCAAGAGCTTGTACGGATTGAAATAAGCGTCGCGTTGCTGGAACAAAAAGTCTACTTCATTCATTAAACAATTCGTCTTTGGGGCCACTGAATCGGATTCGTGTGTTTTGTGCGTAAATGGTACGAATGCAATGACGATACTGACGATTTACATATGTCGACGACGGTTTAATTGCAACGGAGAACGAGGAAGCAATTTTTCTAGTCATTGAACACTTGCGCAGCGAATTCGAGGTCATAGCATTCGAGCTCAAATGTTTTTTGGGGCTTGAAGCAGCGTTCAGAATCTTGGCGATTGTGAAGCGGATGGAGAAATCAAATTTCCGTATCGTGAGGTGATTGGTAGCTTAATGTATACGGCCATGGCAACGCGACCAGACATCAGTTTTGCTGTTGACAATGCAAGACACTTGGAGAAATCTGCGGCAGCCCATGTGAAAGCGGTAAAACGAGACGTCAAAACCAAGCGGTCGACGTACGGGTATATATTCATGTTTGGCCATGTAATTATAAGTTGGGGCTTAGAACGCCAAAAGTCAGTGAAGTTAACGTCAACAGAGTCTGAATAAATGGCGTGGCATATGCATGAAGGAACTAGTGTGGCTGCATCAATGCGATAATCAAAGCGCGATTTGGCTCATTAAAAATTCGGGATTCCATAAGAGAGAGTTGAGTATTAAGCACATAGAGGAACTTCCAATTTGAATTTTGTGGCAAAGGATGGACAGGCGGCCGACATAATGACTATATAGCGTTACCAAAAGGCAATAAACATAAATATTTTTGCAAATTGGTGAGCCTTTTGCCAAAGAAGACCTCCTGTGATTTTAAGTAAGTTGTAAGCAAAACTGGGAGTATTGAAATTAATGAACGCAATATCCGGTGCAATTTACTTAAAGTTGTGACAGATTGACACATTGTACGTATGAAAGTGTGCATCGAGGCTTTAGACTTGGCCGGTGTAGGTACTCAATTGTAACAGTTTTGTTGCATTTTTGACTGAAGGTTGGTAAATTAACAGGGTTAAGGTTAATTCAACAGATCCAGAAGACAAAACAGTAATCGAAGAAAACGCCAAACCCTAATCAGTCGTGATTTAAGAGAGTAAAGATGGGGTTGCACGAATAATTTGATTGATGAGATAATGCGACAACAACTTCACCGTAGAATGGAATGTAAAGCAAGATTCCTTTACGGCTCGCCTCAAGCAGCAATAGTAGTCCAATTCCGGTAGCTCTGAGTCATGGATATGATTCGAAGGACTAATCAATCATTAATTCGACAATAAGTTTTTATGTGACCTAAGGTATGGCCAAAAGGACTGCCAAATCTCACAATGGGATGTAGCGCTTGTATAAGTAGATAAACTAAATCGGATTTGGAAAGTAACGGTTATATTAGTAGTATAACAGATGGCCCTAGTTATTACGTGGTATAGTCGAAATTGACGTGGTAATCGAAAGACAGTTTTTGTTCGATTTGGATTACCTGAAAGTCTATATACTGATAATGTCCCCCAATTCATTAGCTAATGACAAATTACTGTGATACACTAAAGTTTAAGGTGAATCATACAATTTAGCTTTCATCACAGGAGAATGGGGAAGTCGAGCGATAAAACCGACTGAAAATTGCTCAGTTGGAAAAAAGAACTAGAGACATGCCCTGTATGACTACTTACTCATGTATACACTCTGTGCACCCATCTACAGGAGTGAATCCAGCGAAGTTAATGTTTAATAATACATTTAGAGACAAAATATCAGCTGTATCACATGATAGAATACTGTTTGACGATCAAGCAAGGGATAAGGACTACGAAGCCAAATTAAGCCGTAGAATGTACATTGAGAGTTAGTCATAGTTTAGATGAAGTTCCAAAAAATTTATTAATTATTAAAAAATGTATTTATTATGTCACCTCCCCTCCAGATACCTGACGCAGATTATTCACCGTATTTTGTTTTAATTTCTTGCTCTCCTTTTTCTCGAAACGGGCCTTGATCACTTCTGTACTGTAATAAGTCCAACTCGGCCCAGCTCGTTCAACACAAATATATTAGCACCTTTACCCCAGAACGGTGTGAACCAGAACATGGTTTACCATTTTACTGCGCCTAGATTCGATAGCATTAACCGCGACACACTACTTGCAATGCAAAGCTGAGTAGTAGTGTATGTAGTATTCTAAATATCAGTTAGGATGTCACATTACGACCGCCTATTTTAAAATTTGAAAAAAATGCAATGTTTATTTGAAAAGTTGATGTTTTTCCGATATATGGCCGCCTCGTGACTGATGACGCACTCGTTGTTCCTTTTGAAAAAAATTTCTATTACATTTTGGCATAGTACCGGCTCAATTTCATCAAACGGGTGTTGAACCTCGTGTTTCAATTCAGGTATTGTTCTCGGGTTATTGGCATACACCTTTTGTTTCAAAAAATCCCAAAGAATGTTGGTGGCCAGTTCACCAGCCTCGTGATGAATGCATGAGACGTTGAATGATCGCTCTTGGGCTCTCAGCTCTCCACATGCTAAAATTCTGTTTGTTGACATAGCCATCAAGTTCGAAATGCAGGCGTTCTCATGGGAGAAAATGATTTACTTCAAAAAATCACCATTCACTTGGTTTTGCTCTAAGACCCATTATGTGAACGTTCAGCACGGCCGATTGTCTACTGGCTTCAAATGTTGTGTCAACTGAATTTGTAACCGTGCAAATACAGATCTTTAGTCAAAATTCGCTGTAAACTGTTTCATGAAAGTCTTAATTGCTGACAACGATGGCGAATTAAAGTATAACAATTCTGGTCAACACTCTCACTAACTGCTGGAATATTTTAATTACACCAAG
This sequence comes from Nephrotoma guestfalica, assembly GCA_963691935.1. NCBI lineage: Eukaryota > Metazoa > Arthropoda > Insecta > Diptera > Tipulidae > Nephrotoma > Nephrotoma guestfalica. The sequence continues at coordinate 249,501,077 of OY829914.1, forward strand.
CTAAACGAACCTGGACAGGTCTCTTCTAGGTTTCACTGTACGGTAAAGTTGAATTTTTGAAGAATTTTAAATCAAATTAGACGAAAGGATCAACCACTAAATACATTATTTTAGGGAGCAATCAATGAGTTCAATTTGCAAAACTAGTTCCGTGCGCCGTGTATTTTGAATTTGGACTAATTAAAGGAAGGAATAAGTTGGTACGAGTATAACAGTATACAACCGACACGTTTGAAATTTGAGAATCCACAAACGGCTCAAAATCAACATAATAGTTGAGTGAGAGAAAATCATGTGTACGAAATGAAACGTACAGGCCAATATGATGCCTATACATTGCTTTAGTTAAGGCAAGGAGGGCAATTTTTCGTCAAAATCGCCAAAACTGCAACGAAGAGGAAGGTGCAGCGATTGTCAACAGATGCATCCTAAAGGATCTCCTACAAACTGTCAAAAAGAATTAAGTCCAATAAGTCCAATTAGATGAGGAACGTTACAAAGACATGGCAGAAAATTACAAATAGCATTTAGACGTCATCAAAAGGAAAATTATCTCCTGTCATAAGAAGCTGATAAACTTAAAGAAGGCGACAAATCAGCTCAAAGCCTATTAGTAAACGCGCAACGAGATAAAGATCAATTACTATCCGAACTCGAAGTTGTTAAGGAGCGATGGGAAAAGCCCACCAAATTCATCAAAAATTACAAATGGAACGTGATGCAAGGTTTACTCTAGTCAAAAATGAAAAAATTCTTGAAAAATATGACCGAGCCCAAAACGAAATTTACCGTCTACAACACGTTATGATACAGCTGAAGCAGATCGACTCTGCAACGCAACTACTGCGTTCCAAGGAAATTGGAAATTGAGAATTGGAATACGTCGCACGAAAGTTGAACGAGAAAATGTGCAGGCAGAGTTTGATGAACAATCACATAATATAATTCACAAACCAAAATAAATCGATCACTTGACGTGGCCCAAGAAGAAAGCCGCTCGTTATGATATAGAATTCGAAATAAATCCCCGGGTGGGACGACTCAAGGAAGATGCAGCACTGACTAGAGAAAATCGACAATCGAAAGAAGATTATGCGCGTGTGCGAGATCAACTAGACAAATTAATGTCGGTGTTAGAACAATTACCATGTAGGATCGCGTACGATCAAGAAGCCGTATCAAAAACGATGGCAAAACAGGAGAAAGACACTTATGGTGTAAAATAATGGTAACAGGACAGTAACTTTTTTGCAATTCCATTGTTATGCTTAGTAGCACTTACCTGACCAGCAACGTTCAGTTCAAAGAGATCTGTAATAAGACTTCATCTTTCCAAGCGATCTACAAACGTGTTTCATAGATTACCATTCTTGAGCTCAATCTTGGGACATCTCATCCAAGTTATTAAAATCTCGGAGTCGAATACTAGCATCTCTGACCGTTTTACAGATAGAAATTTGAAGGAAATGAACCAAGATCTTTAAAAAATAATTTTATATTCTTAAAAAACATAACTAACTACTACAATTATCTGACCGTGTGCTTTCTATGTATGCCCAATTTCATTACGTCACTATAAACTCAATAACCACACTGCATTTGACGAATTACCAAATACTGGGATTGGATAGGGATCTTATTACACCTAAACAGGTTATAATTTTCTACTTTTCTATTTGTAACTACTAAAAAAACGCACAAGCAAGTTTTACTGTGCAGCAAGCCGATCGAACCGAAGAATTATTTTGAAATTCGATATCCGTAGTTATTTACAAATTACAATTCCTATCGATTTATTTATAATCTTGCGGTTTTGAAAATAAATCTAAAATTTACGTAATCACCTTCTAACTCGATTTGTATATTTCAATTTAGAGCACATTGCCATGTTGTTGGCTCCAAAATCGATGATCATGTGCAAACTGTAACCATTTTGTCGTTCTAATTTTTTCATCTAAATATTTCACCGAAGTACCGTTCTGATCTGATGGATCACCCCAATACTCCAGTTATTATATTTGTTTTGCACATAAATAAATAAAAAACTGTTTTAAGCAAATATGTTGGCTTTGTGTAATTTAATACTTTCGGTGAATATCAGGTGTACGTTACACATGAACTTAGAAAAAAAAAATTCTACACTACATATTTCTTTTGTTGTAACATCTAAGTAGATCATAACACAATTTCGAAAGCTAAACATAACAAAACTGTGTCTTAACAGCACTAAAGTAATTCAATATTTATAAAAGAGTACGGAAATGTGAATTAATGTCGTTGAATGAACAAAATAGCACAATTTAAGTCATTGCGAAATTTAGGTCAGTATGCCACATTGAATTTTTAAATTATCTTTAGTAGCTCGCTTACCGATTATCATAGTTCATGTGGCTAAATGAGTTCAACGGAAAAATTTTAGTAATCTCTTTCTTACGATTTTAGTGACATCTTGTAGGCAATAGAAAAAATAATTAAATTATTTTCGATTACTTTATTTTTCGACCAATATTCTGACATTTACTAATAAACATCAACAAAACGATTTTCCATTACTCTCTTTTGCATTTTTGTTTGTATTCTACAAAAACGTTAACTATTTTATGGATCATCTACATAAAGTTGCACTTTATGTGCCACCGTTGGATAAAAATTTTGATCCAAACCAACCGCCACAAACGGGCGAACAATATTTGCAACAGATGATGTACGAACGGAATCACTGCCCTAATATCATGGTGGCAACAACAAAATGTGTATCACGCAAACCGGTCCAATGGATGGAGCAAAACCGGGCCGAAAATCCAAAAATTAAAGATTTCCTTCATCCGACGCCAGAATGGGAAAACTTACAAACGTTAAAATTTAGAAAAATTCAAAATGAAGTTGCTAAAATTCGAGAGGAGCAAGACTTTAGGGAAGCGGGCGCACCACGTTTCCCAAACGAGAATACAAAAGAAAAATGGTTGGAATTCTGTAAAATGCACACTCCCGTGCTATCGACAGTATTGCAAATTGATCAACGTACGTTACAGCATTTGATCGATATCGAAACCGAGTGGCTGAACAATGAGGGCTGGTCCGAAACATTCGGTCGGGACTTAATCGATTTGTCGTCTACAGAGAAATGGATATCGGAATGGATATATGCCAGTTTAGCATGTATAAAGCTACCAGTCGAACCAGCCTTGCACAGTATATTGCGTGCACTAGCAAAATGCTGTATCAGCATGAGGAAATTATATAGCCCGTTTGATGAGCCTAAATTGGCCCCGCTGAACTTGTTTATCGGTATTATTGCGAATAATTTCAATCAGCTAGATTTAAGTGATAACTTTAATTTGTAAACTTGGTATGATCGGGAGCTAAATAAATTCGGAACTCAACTCATATTTCTTATTTTCATAGTTTTGTTGTCCAGTTATATGCGATAGTGGCAGACGTGCATCATACAACTCTTCAATGAATTGGACCGGCACCTGTTGTTTTTCTGTCGTGATATCTCAAGAAATAAAATATGGTAAGTGAATTATAAGAAACACCAAATATTGAAAAGTAAAATGTCGCCTGGCAATATTTAGTAAGTTTCCAGTGCAAATCATGGATCACCTTAATGAAGATCAATTATTTTAAAAAGGCTCCTTGAGAATAGATTTGCAATATCTTGTGATGCTAATATGATGCACACTCGTTGATATTTTATGAGCTGTTATAATTTAGTTTTTGGTAGCTTTTATGGCTGAGCCATCTTTTTATAGTTGTAATTCAGCTTTCATCATACCTAGTGTAGGACGGCTCGTTTTTCCTTGCTTTTCTATTTCGTTGTAACACAAGATAGCATTGGGTTTAGTTCCACTACCCTGACCAAATGTTTCTTTCGTGCCGATATCGAAAACTGCATAATAACGAACTTTAATAATTGTGCAAACTGCATTGGCCAGAATTGACCATAGAATTACTAAATATTACAATGAAGGCTTTTTATAGCTTTATTATCGTTCTCCCAATTCTTATGGGAAACCTAATTTGCTAATAGGTATTTTGGAGCCTAATGGGATTGTAGGGCGCTAAAGACTAAGATAGGTCTCGCGGAACGCTGGAGCTTGCTACGCTCCCTATTCATATAATAAAAATGATGGGGGCCCCGACGTGATCTGAGCACCCCAAAAACATGTAAGCGCACATTTAAGATATGAAACGGGTGCCGACGAGTCGTCGGCTGTCTGAACATTTTTTTGGCGTTCAAATACACTATCATCTCATCTCGGCTACAGGAAATCCTGAGATTTATGACCAGCCGCTTCGTACAAATGGAGCGGAAACGATTAAATGATTTCTTTATATGGTTTCCTAAATAATTTATTAGTTTAGTTACGAGTACCTACATATATAGTATAACAACTTTCTTCAGCCTTTTTTTTTAAATTTTATTTACACGAAATTATGTTTGGCTATTTATGATCACTAGGTAGCCGAATGAGGACGCATTTGTAGATGTATTAGGGAGTGATACACCAATTCTATCACATTTAATTAACATTCAGTTTCGACACTTTAAAAATTCTTTAGTTAACGGCGATAGCACACTAGGTTCTGCCAGGAAACTGCGGATGTTGGTATTCTATATAACGATAGAGTAGAAACATCTAAAATATTGGAGCGGTAGGAGCGTTGCACTCCCGATTACACGATCGGTTTTCTGATTTGCTTTTTCGAGGTAAAAGTGCTGGTTCGTTTAAGGCATTTAAAGATGAGCTTATTTAAGTATTGACTGAGTCGAAAATGGCTCGTTTAGGTAACTAATATGTTACACGAGCTAACATTGGACGGTAAAAAATAATCTTGACTATTAAATTTGATATGAATGAATGTCGGTGATAATTTCAATGAAATGGAATCTAATGGATGAAGTGGTTGCCAAGTCAAATTCATATTGTTTTTATCACTTCGGTGGACCGAGCATCTATGGTTAGATGTAAAAACTATTGGCGCCCAAGAAACGATGATATTTGTTTATTTTGGATTAATTTTAATATTTGTATTTTCTCAACCGACTAATACTGTGGGCAAAAAATAGTATGACTTTGTTCATAATTTTAAAATTCTTTATTTATTTCTCCAAATCTATTTCGTCCCCCTCAAAGTAATCCCCCCCCCCCCCGGCCTCAATACACTTGTAACCAACGTGTTTTCCAATCCTCGAAACAGTTGTTAAAGTCAATTTCCGGAATAGCCTCCAATGCGCATAGTGATTCACGTTTAATGTCTTCAATAGACTCAAAACGGTTTCCCCGGAGCATTCGTTTGAGTTTGCTGAACAGCCAGAAGTCACACGGAGCTAAATCAGGCGAATACGGTGGTTGCGGAACGATATGGGTGGAATTTTTGGCGAAAAAATCACGTAAAACCAATGCAGTATGAGAAGGTGCATTATCGTGGTGCAAAAACCAAGAGTTGTCGACCCATAATTCCGGCATCTTTTTACGAATAGCTTCGCCCAAACGACGCATAAGAACACTCAAATAGTATTCCTTGTTGACAGTTTGGCCGGTCGGAAGGAATTCCGAGTGCACCACACCTCGATAATCGACGAAAACTGTCAACATCACCTGGATTTTTGATTTGCTTTGACGTGGTTTTTTCGGTTTCGGCTCACCTTTGGCACGATATTCGGCCGATTGATCGTCTGTTTTTGGGTCGTAAGCATAGATCCAAGACTCATCGCCAGTTATAATACGTTTCATGACATCCTGGTAGTCGGAAAGCATTGTTTCACAGACGTCAACGCGACGCTGTTTTTCCAAAAAATTGAGTAAGTTTGGAACCAATCGTGCTTTCACTTTTCTCCGATATTTCAACGATGCCAGAAAGGTCTCTAACTGTTAATCGTCGATTCTCGAGCACCAATTCCTTGATTTTATTAACGTGTTGATCATCAGTTGATGTTGATGGCCGTCTTAGACGTGGTTCGTCGTCAACACGTTCTCGACCCTCTTTGAACAATTTGTACCAATCAAAACACTTGCTCGCGACATACAATTATCACCAAAGGCCTTTTGCAACATTCTGAACGTTTCGGCACCACAAAATTGATTTCACACACAAAATTTAATGGAACTTCTTTGTTGAATAATTTCACTCATTGTAAAAATCGCCGAATGTAGTTTTTGTACTTCAAAAAAAACAAGCGTATACTAAACACTAAACACTAATGATTATTTTGATGTGACATTTGGCACAGATGTCACTGACAGTCATACCATATTTCGACGAATGGTTTTCCGCGCGAAATTTAAATAAAAAAGTCTTACTACTTTTTGCCCACAGAAATTAACTCAATTTTTCTTTTACAATTTCGGCTTTTATATAACGCTTCTAAACATGAATACTAGAATTATTAAATAACAATCTTGAATCATTGGGCATTTCCAGCACACTGAGGTCTCATTAAAAACAAAGAAACATTTCATATAAAATTTCGTGAGGCCTCACTAAAAACAGTGCGAATCTCAGTGTGCAGGTTATGACCAAGAACAATTACTACTAACTCTGTATTTCTCTCTCTCTTTCTCTCTGTCTTTCTCTTTCCTTTTCTCTTTCTTTTTCTCATTCTCTTACTCTTTCTTTTACTCTTTCTCTTTTTTTCTCTTTCTCTTGCTGTTTTTCTTTCTCTCTTTCTTTCTTTCTCCCTCTCTTTTTGTTTCTTTTCGCTCTCTCTTTCGCTCGCGTTTTCTCTAGTACTGTCCTCTATTCGTCTCGATCTATCGCTCTACCACTGAGAAGTTGCTTTATCTCCTTGCTCTCTATTCGTATGAAGAATGCGTTATTCTTTTTGCACAACTTTAATTTGACTAAAGCTGGAACTATTGACCTTCCTAAATAACAATCTACAATCGTTAGAAATCCGGGTCCAGCGATTCGGGTATTTATTTCCGCCTGCGTATCATTTGACGATGTTTTTAAGTATTTAAAGTTTTCAGTATTACCAAAGTTATGGTCGCCGATTCCGAGATTTGTTATGGACATGATCCTTACTACTGTTCAGTTCTAAACCAAATCTTCTTGTGTAGCGATCGAGCGGTATGAAACTGGCCTTGATATCGGAAAGTCTTTGCCCAAGAAACACGATATCATATGCATATCCAAGAATTTGGCCTGATTTATTAAGTATACAACGCGAAATGTCAATGTTGCTGAAAAGCGCAAGCGCCAAATAGAACAACACAGGCGCGAGTACATCTCCCTGTCGAACAGCAGATGGCATTTCAATAGACTACGGATATCGTTCCTTCGATTACGATTCTACATACAGACCCAGACGTTGTTAATTTATACAGAGAATATATGACTCATAAGTTCACGCAGTTGATACTCCCATGATGAAACACTGGTCGATCGGTTGGAACGAAAACCACATTGATAGTCGCCGATGTTTTCGATAAGAGGAATGAGTCTGGCAAGTACAACGTTAGCTATCTATGTATAGGCAGTGTTCAATAGGGCTAGGCCACGATAGTTTTCTAGGAGTGCGATCTTCCAATTCTCTGGTAGCTCTTCTTGCTCTCAAATAGAGACGATGAAATCGTATAGATTTGATGCACGACTAGTGCCTAGCGGGGGTCACTTCGTTATTCCGATTTAGCATATTTTGGCAGTAGGCTTGCTATTCTGAGAGAACATCAGTCACGGTTTCTCAGCTCTCCAGTCCCGTCTTTGATCTCAGTACTTCTTGGGTGGAAGTTTTTAATGAGATTCCTGGCATTATCAAACCAGTCCCTTGCATTTCCTCCGCTTCTTTTGCCGATGTGCGATGTATTCTCTGCACTCCTACCGATTTTTTGATTAAAGTCATCCACGATGAATTTAATGCCATGGTGCGGGATGTTTGATTACTTCCCCCAACTCGGCAAAGAATAAATCTTTCATGTCATCAGATTTATCTTCGGTGGGTGCATGTACGTTAACGATCCAGATGTTAAATTTCTTGGTACGGATTCTGAGCGTGGATATCTATGTATATTGATAGGGCAGAAGTCGATGATATGTTACTTCACGCGCCGATGGATGAGAAAGCCAACTCCAAATTCTGCTCCCAGACCATTTAAGCTTTTGCAGTGCATCTAATAAGCGTCTTTTAAGCGACTAAGCACGTTCCATGTGTGTGATGAATTCGATATGGTAATCGGAGGCCTTTGTGTAAGGTTCATAATTTAAGAAGATTTTTAGCATGCCGCTCAACCCGCTATAGTTACGTGTGTGGGTTACGTACCGGTGCGAAAAACTAATCTTAAACACATTCGTATAACGAGCCGCTTGATACAAGACAGACGCCCGCCTCTAAGCTGGAGAACAGACACTGATTTGTTATTGGCTTTGCGGACTCGCCGTGACATCATGTAGTGTCCATGACTATAATCAGAATTTCCTCTTCTCGTCTCCACTACATCGCCTGATTCATTTAGAGTTACACAGAGACCACCGCGTATTTCCCCTCCTTAGAGACTCGGAGATCACGAATTTTTCGTGACGCGATACAGTATTTTGATGACTCGACCGGTTCTGTTGACTTTGGTGAGTTGATTGAGATACGTGGTTGATTTTGAACATCTAACGCGAGCCTTACCCTTCCTTCGTAAAGCGACATTGTTTTTTGGTTGGTCTTTGGTGACTATCTCTATTCGTTCGTAAGTTGATGGTGTTGAACCTGTTTTCTCAAGGTAGCACGGTTCCAGTCTATCCAAGGGAATTTTGTATTGTTTGTCCCGAATAAATAAATAAATAAATTTTCAGTACGATTGATGATCAAGTATGGATCCCCCCTTTTAGGGGCTGTGACTACTTTATCCTAACGATGTCTAAATGATAGAGATAGTTGGATAACTTCGAAGTGCGCTCTAAGTTGATTGACAAATTTTGACTGGTTCTGTTCCAAAACCAAAAATAAATTCTGGTGAGGTTTTAAAATCTTCGCGATACGTAGGACCAAAACCTAATAAAACTACGGTAGAATGCGTGTGCATTGTTTGGTTTGATGGCGTATGATAGCAGTTTTAAGTGTACGGTGCCATTTATCGATGAATCCATTGCATTTGGGGTTATAACTGGTTGTTCTCTTACGTTCGAACCCCAAAATTTTTGAGAATTCGTTGAATAACTCGGACTTGAACTGCATTCCTTGATCCGTCACAATAGCTACTGGTACACCAAAACGAGAGGTCCATGTATCAAATATTGCTGCGCGAACAGGTGCAGCATATGCCCATCTCGTAAAGCGGTCTATAAATGTTACATAGTAATTATGTCCCGCCGTGATGCAGTTCGTTGAATCTTCTCATAACTGGGGCGTAATTTCTTATTATGCTTGTTTGGTATGTCGATTAACTTTTGCTTTTTGGCAGGCCAGACAGATAAATTATGCTGACATGGCTTCAAAGGTCGTTTGAATACCTCGATGGGATTGATTAAGTATAGATTTAACCAATCTGTGGAAATCCTTTGGTAGATATGGCCGAGTTTTCTCCGTCGAGGCGACACAATAGATGCTCAAACTTTATTGAAAGCTAATGAAACTTTTACGAATTTCAATGTAATGTTGGTCTACAAGAGATTTCTTAATTGCTTATCTGATTGTTGTGCTTTTGCTATATTTTCATAGTTTATGGCCCTGAGTAATGTTAATGAATCGATTATTGATCGTTTATCTGCGGCAACATGTTCCGTCTCGGATGTGTTGTATATCGCTTGCTAACTGACCAATGTAATGGAATTTCCGTGGTTATGCCTTATCAGGGTTCTGGTAAAATGCGTACATCAATGGTTTATGGTCGGTGAATAATGTGCATTTACGGCCTTCAATCAGATAACGGAATAATTTGATTGCGGAATAAGCAGCAAATATTTCTCTATCATAAGTGCTTTACCTTTGTTTAGATTAAGTTTAGTTTAATGAATAGAACTGGCAACCGCCAGGCATTCTCCATTTTTGGTTGAATAACTGTTCCAATGGCTTTGTCGAATATATCTACCATTACTGCAAGCCGGGCTGTTGGTGACGAGCGTGCTAGGCTAACATAATAAACTCACTTAGCTGGTTGTTTTTGGCGAGATCAAATGCTTGATAACGCGAGAACTATTTTCGTTGCTCCCTTTAAGATAATTGCAGAGGATGGCTTGGTTCCCACAAGAATTCTTTATAAATGTGCGATAGAAATTCAGCATCCCAAAAAATCGTCTAAGCCGTTTAACACTTTCTGGTCTGTTGAATTTGAGTATAGGGTTAACAGACAAAAATTGAATTTGATCTCTGATTTGAACAGAAATCCGGACCTTTAATGATTTTATGTCGCCTGCACTTCTTAGACCAAACATTCAAATTCAAATAGTCCGAACGGTGTTGATATTGCACTTTTTGAAACATCTGCTTCTTCAATCGGAATTTGGTGATAGGCACGCAATACGTCGATAGCGGAAAACGCTGTACATCCCCCTAACCGATGTGTGAAATATTGGAGGTAAGATATCGGGTATCTACCTCTTCACCATTATTCTTTGCGGCCAGATGCAATGGGCTGATGGCCAAGGACTTTTAGATGGTCGGCCAGTACCCAGTGTAACCATATACTCGAACTCATGTTTGCTATTGCTAATTTATTCCTGGATAGACGTCTACTTTTGCATGCGTTATGAAGAAATAGAGTTGCAATATGATGAGTTGCGTGATGTTGAGCAGCTGTATTCCCTTGGACGTCGAATGTAATCTCCTTGAATTCCTCTTATAAAGGAAACACTCTGACATCAGTTGAGCTAGTGTTGATAACCCTTAATGTTGGAATTTCTGATGCTGTTTTGGATATCAACCAAAGAGTGTTTGAGGAAATTTGCTTGTATAATAGCCATCGTTACATCAGCTAAAATGAATCTCCATCTGAATCGTCTTCGAAAGCGGGATCTAAATCAAATCGTCAAAAACCAAAAGTTCGAAAGTGATCCGTTGGCTGCGAAAAGCTAGTGGCAGGTATTACACAAATGTCTGCTGCGGTGTCCATTAAACAATTAGTTTTTGGTGTACAGGATCAAAAACTATGAGGCAACAATTCGAAAATTTTCATTCACTAGTCGCCGTTTGTAAAGGTTTGTTTAGTTTTTTGCTTTAAATTCACTCCATCGAGAGCAATTTGTTTAACGATTTTAAATTTTGTTTAACCGCCGATGTTGATAGCATACCAAAGGATCTGATCCTTTTGCTGAAACATATTGTCTATTGGTGGATCTATTTGATGACCGAAACTTGCGATCAGGAATATTTCGTGATCTACCACGTACCATCTCGTCAATACGATGTTTTATTTCTTTAATTTGCAACCAGATAGTAGATTCAATGTGATTATCAAGCTGGTTGGTTGAAACCGTCATAACGTGAAATTGTGACATGATCTCTAGTAAACGATCTGCTAATTCCGCGAATTTAGATGTGTTTATTGAATACGTAGTTGGAGCTACGGGTCGCTACCACGATTCGATAATCGTTGTAATCAAATCATCTTGATGAATTCGTCGTCTACAATACCCTCGCCATTACTTTTCATTCGGCGGAGTAACTCTCTAGAAGAACATTTTTAAGATCGGTATATGGTGTATTGGACTTGGACCTTAATGACATCGATTATGCCATTAATTACTCGGTCGTTTTATTCATTGAGAAGGCGGAGAGGATTTTGGGATACCCTGGGATTCTAAGACATTAGTTAAGTAAGGAGTGGGTGCCATAATTACTTCTGGATTGTTAGTTGTTCATGACCATAGTCCTGATGGTTAGCTATTCGTCGTAGTTAATAGTATTCTCCGCACATCTGATCTTGAAGCTGACTTTTAATATTCAATTTAGGGGGTGGTGCTCGTGATGGTTTCCTCTGTCGTTTGGCACTTGGCTGAACCGTTACTTACTGACTCATCCAACGTGTTGAGATCGCCTTACTATTGTGTACATAAATTAGTAACTCTTTCACCGTTGTTATCGACAGATCATGGTTGGTTATTGTCAATGAGGCTCAATTTAATATCCATCGTAAATCCACATTCTCGTTCAAATGCTTACAACCGGTTTACGATTTTCTGTTTTTACAACATTTGATTTTTTTTTATTTTTTGCGATCTGTTCTAGGGTCGAAACACTCCCAACTCTTTCGCGACTGGCTTTTCACGTCCTACCTTGCGCAGTTACCTGTCAAATCGAGGACGTTCGGCTATAGGTCCGATTTACGTAAAACCATCTGCACATTGCATAGATGTGTGTTCAAGCATATCACCATCGATTGAAAGGTAAACATCTGATAATCCTGAAACAATCAACTTCCTTTATTTATTCGAGTTTACTAAAATGAGCTTCGGTGTCATAAATGCAACACAGACTGTTTAAGGAACACGTTATGAACGTTATAAATAAAACCTAGAATATAAACCTAGAACCTAGACCTCCCAAAATTAAATTTCGTCAAATCGTGTAGTATATCGTTTGAAAGGTCTTGATCAGACAACAATTTCGATACAACCTTAGTTCGTAAATCTACCGTTTTGGCGCTGGTAGCTAATTATTCAATTATCATTAATCTATTCGTCCGTGTCGTATATTTTCTGAAGCACCTTAGTATTCAAAACTACCGTGGCAGCGCTAGAAGCATTTACAATTTTCTCATTCCCATATAATCATGTAGCTTATCATTTGCAAGGTCTTGGAAACAACTATCTCTCAATATCGTCAATCTGTTCGGGATCTACCATATCAGGACGTACAACCGGTTTCGACGTGTGATTTTAATGCTGTTCTTGGAGCGTTTTCTCCTTTTCACCAGCTTATGCCCGTCAAAACTGGTGATCTATGTTCATTGAATGAACGCTTAACGTTTAACTGCCTCATTTCTTTGCGTTCCCTCATGTGGCGATCGGGTTGTTGGCATTGGAAACATCGAAACGCGAGGAACGCGAACTTCCGAACCCAGCTTGGGCAACTTTACCGAATCAGTTGCTAACATGGCTTTGACTGCCTCATATTCCAAAACGTCAATACTTCGAATATGGGTTTACTTACCTCTATTATTGGTTCTCAAATGGGTTTCACCCTCAGTGGGTTTCAACTGCACTTTCAAATTTTCAATTTCTCCCCAGCGAACATCGGAGGCTATATAATATTCCTTTTCAGCTTCCGGCCACTGGTTCTGTTGAAAACGTTTTATGTATTTGGCATTTTTTTAATAGTTTTCTAGGCATGTATTTCAAAACGGACCTCCACTTGTTTAATTTTATTTTGAAGCTCCTGCCTGATTTGTTCTTCACCTCGAGGAACTTGATTTCTCCTCGTAGCTCTACAACTTGAAGTTCTTGGATATGCTGAATTTAGTTGAGTTTTCGTTCTGCACTTTCTGTTGTTTGCGCAGGTCGGCAAGCTCCTTGTTCTGCTAATTAAGCAGTTTGCCACGTAGATCAGCAAATAGTCCAGTTTGTTCGTCTAATTTGGCGCCGTGCTCTGTGCGGAATTCATCGAATTTGCCGACTTGCTCTGTATGGCACTGGACTCTAACCATTCTCTTCAATTGAAGCAAGAGTGATTGCGTCATATCTCTCATGTCGAAGAATGGTTTCTGTTGTTCGGGAGTGGGCCGCTTGATCCCTCGCTCCAGTTCCTTGATTTGTTACTTCTTCGCAACGCTGAACTTCTGCTCATCCTTTGGGACAACTGGCATCACCCCTGATGGTCCTGATATCGATGATGATTGTCGCGATCTACGCCCTCCGTTTTCAGCATCCTCTGCAGCTTCATTAACACCCCCCAACTTCTTCAATAAATGCCGTATTTTACTATGTATCAACTGCATTGTTTAGTGCGGGTTTATACGATTTTTTCACTGAAAAATTTGCAGCACGGGACTTCTAAATGTCCAATCGAAACAGGCCATTTTGTAAGCAAATTTTCCCCTCGAAAAAAATGTTCAGCGCAAAATAAGTAACTGTTCAAGATTATTTCGTTTATTGCATCTGTCGATACATGTGTATTGTAATTGTAAATCACTTGGCTGAAGTTTTATTCGCGAACGTTCCCCTGCCTTGATGATTAACGCCATTGTAAATTCCAACATTTTTCATGATGAATACCGCCGTCGTTTGGAATGTCATTCTAATCATAATCAAAATAATATTCCGATTCTGGTTTTTATATTAATGAATTAATAATTTTTTCGACTATTTCAATACATTGTGATAAATTTGTAAAATCGGTGTTACCTCTAATACGATATCTTAAATATTAGCTGAAATGCTGGACTCGCTTGGATTTAGTTAGAAGTAATATTCTCGATGGTTCTGTTCCAGACTACTATAATCTGCTATACAATCAAACGGTTATAAAACTTATGACTAGATGTCACTTGTCACTAGATGTCACGCTACTACTTATAACTAGATGTCACTTGTCTCACAAAAACCTTAAATGATCAACTTTCTCGGAATAAGTGTCTCGTCCACGCTAATTTCTTTGCTCATCAGGCCAATAGGTTGAAATAGTAACAGTATTGTTATTCAGCGTAGGCTAGAATTTATTCAAAGAGCAAATTGTTCATATTTAATGGTTGGAGAGTTAATGTAATTTTTTGTGAGGCTAGTAACATCTAGGTTTAAATGGTAGCATTAGGTACTTTTATAACGGTATATTTGTGATTATACTATGCATAAATAAAAGAGAGAAAGATAACCTAACAAGAATGAATTATTTAATCCAAAACGCGGCTAGCGACGCATCCAGTATATTACTTTTTGGAACTAACATTACGATCGTGAAGTACAACAACTGCAAAACAACATAAAGTAAACAAATTCTCTTTCTCTCATTTTCTTTAATTTATATATAGAATAATAATGTGTATGTGACATTGTACCGTTGTTGTTTCATTTTACTCATACATTTTTATGTAAGGCTTGAAGGAAAAAGTTACAAAATAGGAAGGAATGAATAATTTTTTATTTTGTTTTAATTTTTTAAATAGACCAACAATAACACAAAGGAATTTTTTTTACTACATCATTATAATGTTTTCGCGTTAACACGAACAGGACAACGCTTGTTTTCGATTTATTTTCATTATGTAATGACAGGTTGCTTCAGATATTTTATATTCATACATATTTTAATAGAGTTTGTTTTATAATAATTATTGTTGTGACTTTATTCAATTCATTTTATTGATACCTTGTACATTATATTATTTGTTTGCTTTAGATAAAAAATTAATTGATATTGTGTTAAAAAAACTGTTTTTCAAAAATATTTTCGAGATGGGTGGGCCTTCGGGCATTAAATGTGCTGTTTTTAATTGTGACTCAAAAAGAAAAAATGGGGCCCGGTTGTTCAAATATTCCAACGTTTATGATAAACATGACTTGTGGTTAAAAAATTGTCAAATTTTAACATCTAGTTTAAAAAACATTTTTATTTGTTCTAAACATTTCGAGGCCCAGTGTTTCTTAAACCGAAAATTAAAACGAAATGCAGTCCCAACATTATTGTTACCACCAGAGTGCCAGACGACTGTTTCAACATTAAGTGAAATAAATTCCGTTAATCAAAATCAAAATATTGTGTCCATGGATGTTACATATCAGGGTAATTCACTTGATGAAATAGATTTTGCTAGTTCAACTTCAAATGTTTCGAATTTAAAAACTTACATTAAATGTGATGAAATTTGTGATAATTTAAGCTTAGAAGAAATTTCAAGATTGTCGGATCCTTATTTCGATAATATTTCAACTAGTCAAAGTTTTATTCCGTGTAAAAATTGCGAGAAATCAGAAAGAAATATCGAGGTTTACCGACGATTAAACCGAAAATGTAACTTTCAAATTTGTAAGTTAAAAATTGCAAAAGACAAGTTAATTAAAAAATAAGACTTTTACAACAACAAATTCGAACATTGGATAAAAAATTAAGTGTATTGAAGCCAAAAACTAAAATTTCTTTAAGTGATGTGATAGAAATGCAAAATAAAAGTGTACAATCCAAAAACTTTTGCAAAATGATTTTGTTGGATCGAAAACAAAATCAAAAATGGGCCGACGATTTTAAATCGCTCGCACAAAATATGTACTATCGCTCTCCAAAAGCATACAATTTTATGAGAGATCGGTTAAAATTTAGTTTACCTTCCAAATCATCACTAATAAGATGGCAGCCTATAAAAAATGTTGCCCCAGGGAATAGTAACGGATTTATTTTAAATAAATTAAAAGAAAAAATCGAACAACTACCATCTACTGGCAAACTGAGTTCCATGATTTTTGACGAGATAAAAATTCGCCAAGATCTAAAATATAATATGGTCAGAGATTGTATAGATGGATATGCCGATTTAGGTGAGGATTCTAGAGGGCCGGAAATTGGTACTCATATTTGTGTCTTCATGGTTAGTAGTTCATGGCTTCTATTATGTCTCCCATAATCCGGTTAAATCTGACGTATTAAAAAGACTAATAAAGTGCAATTTAGATTTATGTTGTTCACTAGGGTTGTCGGTTCGAGCCGTTATTTGTGACCAAGGTTCAAATAACCGAAAATGTTTAAGTTACATGGGTGCAGTAAGAGATAATCCTGTTTTGACATATGAAGGACCCGCAAAAATTGTTGGAATATTTGATTCTCCTCATTTGTTTAAGTCTTTTCGAAATGCGATGCTAACTTCTGACGTCGAATGTGCAGATGGTGTAGCAAGTTGGGATGTCGTAAGAGAGCTATATGCTATCGAACAAACATCTGTTACTAGAATGTGCCCAAAATTAAGTGAAAAACATGTTCATCCTATGCACTTTGACAAAATGAAGGTAAAACTTGCAACACAGGTGTTCAGTCGGAGTGTTATAGCAGGGATCAAAACTATGTATGATTTAAATAAATTTTCTGATTCTGCAAAATCTAAGGTACTGGCCACATTAAATTTATTTGATAAATTAGACAAATTATTTGATTTATTAAATTCCAAGCACATGTTTGACGTGAACAAATTTAAGTCCGGATTGAAGTATGACGAGGCCGGAGAAATGTACAAATTTCTTCATAACATGATAATATATTTAAAAAATATTAAGTTGACTAAAAATAAAACGGTTTTCTCTTTTGACGGCATGATTCAAACCATAAACGGAATTCTGTTCTTGATAAGATCATTAACGGAAGACAGTCTCGAAGTGGATTATATTTTAACCGCTCGACTAAACCAGGACGCATTGGAAAATACATTCTCCCTTATAAGATGTGCTAATGGCAACAATTTCAATCCTTCAGTTCAGGAGTTTAGCTTTACCATGGCTAAATTACTATCTATAAAATATTTAACATCATTTACAACATTATCAAATTGTGAGGAAGATAACGATTCAAGCCTCTTAGATGTCCTTCGGGATGAAATTGACCAGGAGCAAGTCGCTGAGAACGAGAATTCAATAAACAATAGTAATGAATCAATAAATTGTGATTTATATGTTACTGACGACAACAATTGTGATGAAATGGAATTAGATAATTCCGTCAATTTAGAATTAATACCTTTAGAACCAGAAATCAACTCAGATGCATCTATTAGATATTTCGTTGGCTACTTAATCCAAAGGGTTTTCAGAAAATATAATTGTGTCCGCTGCGCATTGGTGTTGGTTAAGGACAATGATTATTTGGAGAGTTCATCAGAATTATTAATTTATCACAAAAACTATTTAAATGATACCTTTGGAAAACTTCAGACTCCATCTCAGACATTTTTCGAATTATGTAAACGACAAATAGAACTGTTTGAGCAAGTTTTTAAAAGGAGTTCTCACGTTGTAGGATTGAAACAGCAAATAATAAAAATTTTGCTTGATAATACAAATGATGGTTTGTTTTATAATAAGGACAATTCTTGTTTTGACCACCGTTTGTTTCTTTTAAACCACATGATTCTCATTTTAATTCGGAAGCATAGTAAATGGCAAATTGAGCGCATAAAGAAAGAAACCCTCGAAACCAATAACACCAGAAAAGAAACCCGGAAAATAAGAGCAAGTTCCTGCAATATGGATAAGAGATGGAGAACGGTTCTAAATTAAAAACTTAATCTTAAAATGTTTTTGAATACGTAGTAAATAAATTTATGAATTAAAGTATTTGTTTTGAATCATTTATATGTATTGGGCATATAGATTATATAAATTCATATTTTTTCACTTTCACTGTGTATTATATCACTTTAAATTATAATGTTATTATTTTAATAAAAAAAACTAGTAAAAATACATAAAACATTCAATTTAGTTTTTTATAAAAAAAAATTATATTATGAATCATTTACTTTTTGAGAACGATAAACGAACAGCACTTAACTTAGGATTGGTATTTATAGTACATTTTATTTAATATCACAATAGAAGGTTTTGTGAAAGGTGATCCAATTTCGTTATATGTACTTCTTAGTATAGGCGGCACTGAAACCCCAAATTCGTCAAAGAAGATGATCTTTTTAAACTATGACCGTCAAGAATTAGGTGCTCTTATTCACAGATTCACAAGAGTACACAGATTTTTATTATTTTCATTCCATTTTGTTCTTAATCATATGTATTGCAGCATACATAATTTTCAATATAAATTCGTTTCTATTCATATTCTTCCTAAACTACACTTTTACTTCTTAAGTGTTAATACAAAAACAAGAACAAAAAATACTCATTGTAAATAATCATTTATTTCATTTGATTACTAGCTGAATTACCCGGCGTTACCCGGGAGAAATTAGAATTACTTTGAAATACGCTGAAATCAATGCAATTAGGAACGTTGCCAGTTCCGCCTGGTGCATCGAGGAAGAAGATTCACTCGTAGTAGCCGTTGACTGCTATCATCAATGTGTCGTACGCGGTTTCCTGCTTCAGCAGCAAAAAATTGGACTTTTTTTGTAGTGATTGACTCAAAGCATCTCAATCGTATTGCCGTTCTCGTTCCAATTCTCGATTGAATACATAGTGCATGGAACGATTTGGCCCTGGCATCCCTAATTCGTGCAACCTCTTGTCGGACACCATCAGGCACAAATCCTCTATAGAAATCAACGCCTCATTGTGAATCTCCGCATTAAATTTAAGTAGGGATTTGTTCCACATTCGATGGAAAACACGTTGAAATGATGATGGCAGAAAGTGATACGAAGAATTTGATACGCAGTAGATGAAATAACAGCACCAGCGAGTGTACTTGATCCCAATAAATGTCATCATCTAGTAAATCTAAATACTGACAGAAATTCAAATGAATTCGGTCCACGAACATTAACCAATAACAAACGCGGATAAAACCATTCGTCATTGCTCGGATGAACTGTGTAAATGTGCCCCAATGCGTCGGTCGAATATACATTTACGTATCCAGGAATAGGTTGGGCGACATTGGAATTATTTTGATGATGCGTTTCATGTGAAATATCTCGATCACTCAATGGATCACAGTGGGATGACGTTCGTGTATTGAGAATGAAAATATTCTCCAAACCGCCCCATTGCTGCTGACATCTTACCATCTGATATTTCGAAACTTCATCGTTTCAGCTGCGAATACGGAACAATCCAGCTGTTGTCGACTACAACGTAGTTATATTTGACTTTCAACGTTACGGTTCTGCTATTATCCACTACAAAGTGACGACGATACAAGGGGTAACTGTAATTGTCTGTGATTGTGTCAGCCAACAAAGCACGCAGATAACGTTTGGAACATTTGTTTTCGATCATGCACGTTGATTTCCGGTTGTGATCGTCACAGGATTCACGAATCATGTTCGTCGTCACTACTTCATACAACTTTGGATTTGTTTCGGGATCAGGAATTTCTGCGCAAATGAGGGCGTCAATTTCTTCCGGTTTTATTTTATCGATCATCCACAGGTGAATATGTGCATGAGGCAGTCCTCTTTTCTGCCACTCCACAAAGTACAACTAATAGCGCACGTCTCCGAAGACACGATACTTCATTTCACAATGAAGTCCATGAGCGCCTTGAGTTTCGTCTTGAATCGGGCTTCCAACAAACGTCGCTGGCAAAATGATAAGTCGGCCGACATTGTTTACATTTTTATCTACATTTATGACAGCGCGCAGATGAATGTATTCTTCTGTACGCAATTTTTGTTGATTTAAACGTATGTATGTCAGAAGTTCTGTTTCGATCTTGACATATACACCAACGGTGAACTGGTGAAACAATCTGGCATATTTCATCATCAAACGATAGGCATAAAAATTCATCGAGTTGACCTTTTTGTTTGTTTCTCGAATTATAAATGAATAATGAACTTTTGTTAGGAATCGAGTTGAAAAACAGTTAACAACATTGCTACGTTCCAGTTAATGGATTAATCATCTTGATCATAAAGTGATATTTATCCTTTCCTCGGCAAAATATCAGTGGGTATTGAAATGCATCAAAAGATGGGTTTCGCAGATACGGTGAAGCTTATCACCATCACGCTGTCGAACTACAATGCCGCGAGACTCAAAGTTCTCGCCAACCAACCCTACGATAATTTTATTCAACGTCGGTGCATTGAAGCACGTTTTTGTGTTCGTCGGCTGGTCTTTTATCTGCTCTGATTACTATTTTGTGATCATCCGAAGGCGTCATTTTTACTGCAATCTTGAACAATTTCTCCAATTAATTGTGTTCATGTAAGAGTTGTTGCAGTTGTGTAATAATGTCGCACTTTAACGCTCGATGGCACAACGATGATTGATTTCATCATCAGAATTTCCAAGAAAATAAATATGAATAAATTTATGGTCAGCATTCATTGGCGGCAACAATGCTCCTGCACCATGGTGAATTTGTGCTTGAACCTGTAAAATTGAAGACAAATTCTTAATTTATGAGCCTCGGAGTTCTACATTATTCCCTAGTGGATTTGGCGGTGAAAGGTTGTGAATCGGTGATGTGGGTTTGTGTAATGTGTGTTATACCTATAATCGAAAAAGAATTTACCTTAAAAGTTAGGTTAAAACCTCGTGCTTTGATAATATTCGTCCCATACTCTGCAACAAATGCTTCGATCGAGGTTCTTGACCAGAAAACAATGATGCCAGTGGCTCTGGTGGCGATGTGTAAGTAGTAATATGACATTTCCGCTCGCACAACATAATCCCGTGGTTCGTGGCGAAATCTCAAAGCATTGCAATGTTGACAAACAATGCTCATTGTGCCGAAATCGACCGATACATCTGCTGCGTAATCGATTGTTGGGTCGTATTTGAACGCCAATTGTTCATTTAGAATGTCAAGTATAGCCGTCTGTTTTGTCGACGTTCCAAATTGTTTTGTGCGTTAGCTCCAACTGAGCGAGTTGAACTCGACTGTATAAATTCTTATTCGATTTGCCTCCGAATGTTGTCCACGCTCTTTATCCGTCTCATCGACTCGACGATCATGTAGTTGGCTTCCGTTGCGCACCAAAGATATGATCACCACCGATAACACACTGAACTATCCCTTTCAATTTAGCAGAACTATAAAGCTGATCGCCGACGCCTTCTTTGCCATTTTGTCATACAAAAATACTATCCAAAATTCCCACTTTTCTGGTAGATTTTCCCAAATTTCTCTTTCATACAAACCTTGACCTGACAATTACGAATACAATAAAAAAAATCAGGAAAATCAAGCCATTCTCAAGTGATGATCTTTCATGAGTTCGGTAATTGATTTTTATTTATATAGCTTCACATATCATTGCATAGTTATTGACCTTTAAGTTCCGTTAAGCTTTGCTCGTTTATTTTCGTTTCCTTTTCTAGGGACAAAATAATAAAATTCATTTTAAATTTTTTCCGTTAATTAGGAGATCCTAGTGAAATTTGTTGGATATCTGTGAACGGAAGTGGCAGCTTCATTTGAAGCTTTTTCAATTTTTGCAGCGATGTTGAAAAATTTTACATTTACAAAAAACAGCAAGGAATTAAAAGATTTAAATAAATAAAAGATAAAATTTTCAACAAGGGTTGATCTTGTTCATTGTCTGAAATTTAAGCAGGAATAATGATTTTGTATTATCAAGACAATTTTACCAAAAGTCCGGTAAGTTTAATTTTCCGCTTTAGAAATCAAGTGGAGGTATCCGAGATCCGAGATATATACATTCGTGGTAAAACAAAGGGTACTTGTCTGTTGCTTGTCTGATGCTTTTTTGGCCATCTGTTTAACCTGTCACAATTCGCGTGCAAACAATTAAATGTAACACGCTTAATATTGTTTTATATTATAATAAATGATTTTGCATTCATTTCTGCAAAAAATAAAAAAAATAATTGGGGTGAATTAACAGACAAGTACCAAACAAAGTCTGATGTTGGCCACAACATTTTCACTTCTCCATTTTTGTACAAGGTTTTCTGACATCAATGCGCTTTGTATCAATAAGATTAGCAACACAGACGCAGGGGTTCATGCGTAATGATTACAAAAAATTTCAAAAGTTTGCTTTATATACTCGTAGTATAAAGGTTAGGAACATGAGACTAATACGGGTTACAGTATTATGGAATTTTACTGGAAAATAATAAAATCTCATTTTCATTTCAAGCTTCTTTTAATTGCTCGAATTTTAAAAAATCATTCACTTAACTTACATTTAATTGTTTGACGATATTCTAGAAAGTTAAACAACAATCGTTAAATAATCCAAATATATTCATTTGGTTATGAAATGTGGTTATGAAAAGATTCTATTTCCTGCCAATCTAATTAGATTTTTCAATTCGAATTAAAATTAGTAAACTATTTCCATATTTCAGAACATCGCTTGAATAAGTGAAGTAATCGCACCTAAACCCACCAAGTTGAAATTATTCATTCGACAAAGTACTCGTAATGAGCAACAATTTAAGGGCGAAATTTACAGATATTAAACTTTCGTTACATAATTCAATCGTCCAACCGCTAAAAGATTTATTTAGTTTGGACGTATTCCAGTTCATATTTAAATCGTTAAAAAGGGCTACTTGCATTTTTAATATTATTAATGTATATTACGTATTATAATTTGTTTGTCGTATTAAGAATCTTTGTATTATCATTAGAATATTTTGAAGTACACGATCAATGTAAAATAATAAAGAACATAATAGGAATTTAAAATTTCGTTTTTCTGTTCATAATGTTTAAAGGGCGAGAGGAAAAATAATTTTGTGGAAACAACAACCCATTATGTATTCTACTTTTACGTCATTTTCAAAAGAAAAAATATTTGAATGTGTGTACGTCCTAAATAAAAGTTTATTATATCACATACATTCATAGGAAAAAATAAAAAATTACATTCATTGATCTAAACACCAAAAATATTTTTTTATATATATTTGTTCGTCTTCCTTCAATTCCCTTCTCTACATAACAAAACAATAACATAATTTCTCTATTTCGTTTCGTCACTTCGTCGACACATGTGTTTACGAATAAAAAAAACCAATTGCCGACCTTCAATTTTACGTGAACAACAACAAAAACTCAAAACGATCTTTATTATGGTTCAAAGGATAGACACGCGCGCTGGTGTCAATGAAGAGATTTACACTGCATAATTCATCTTTGTCTTTTTTATTTATGTACTATGTTAAGCCTGGAACAGAACCGAAAGTCAGCGAATGATTTCGAAATTCAGTGCGGTAACACAATGAGGAGTCATTCAGGGGATTCGGTACGCGAATGGCTTAAGAGCGAAAAAGAAAATCAGTGGTGTAAAACTAGAAATAGTGATGTGATTAAAAACAATTTTAAATGGTATATTTGTGTGGTGTTTTAGTTATTAGTGGATTTTAGAAAAAATTGGAATGGGATCATTTCTGGTTTACCCGTATTCCGCAATATTCCATTATTAAGTAAATACATATTAGGAAATTATCAAAGAATATTTCCGTTATTTTTGTGAAAATTCCGGATGCGATATGAATTGCATGAATTGTTGTTGTAACGTTAAATTATATAGCTGTGTTCACGATACAGTGATACGAACCGGATTTTTCAGGAAAAATTCGGTAGCAATTGGTGACAACAGCGGAAATGTGAATATCAGAAGATGAAACTCAAAAATTTGATCAACAAGATAAAGCAATAACCCAACAAATAATACATAATTTGGGACAACAAATGGATCAAAAATTTAATCAACAAGTAATGATTTGACTCAAAGCTGAAACAAAAAATTAAAGAAATCAAAATAGTCAACTGGAGAAGAAACTGGATTAAATGGTAGACATAATATTTAGCAAACGAAATGATGATGTAGGCGATACGGAGCAGATGATCGATCATTAACATAACGGTGGAGGGCAGATGTTGGAAATGGGTGTCGGTATTCGCTAATAAGCTGGAACTGGATAATGAAGGTACTAGAGAGAGTGCCATTGGTCGAGAGGGGTCATTGGGCTTTGTGGAATCGAGTGGTGGCGAGGAGACAGCAGATAATGAGAATCAACTGAACCAGCTCAAAAATGATGAACATTTCAATCGGGATATTGCCACAGTTCAAGAAGAAAGAAACAAACTACTCGGGCTTGGATAGATGCAGAATCGACCTCGCGGTGGTGAGCCATTTATTAGTCAGAAAGAACTAGCAGAGTTGGTGTCCATATTGAACGGTTTCGATGAATTTGGTAACCCGGGGTTGTGCAACAAACTTGGCGAAAGGTGGTAATGCTGATGCTGGTGGTGGTGAGGAGACGGAGAAAATCAAACACGGATGGCAACACAGAAAAAGTGCAAACTTGTTGCAGATGTGGGTGACGCATTCCGAAGAGCAATTGTGGCAGCTAAGTTTGAACGGGATAGTAAGTCATAAGAAAATTGATCATTTAATATTTGGAGAATTAATGACTCTAGATTTAAGTAGTAGCATTAGAAGTAGTTTTTAATGCTGCTTTCGTTTTGTTGAATGTTTTGGTGATGCTGATAAACTTCAGTTATCAAAATCTCACATCGTTTACAAATGTTCGATATATGTCAGAGTTCCTCTTCGCTTCGGTTTTATAGTCTTTATGACGTTCGTTCCTTGAAACAAAATTAATTAGTTTATAAGCCATTTGAAGCGTTGTCTGATCAGTTTTCAAATATTGCTACATTTAGGAATCGTGGCAGATTTAATTTTTGACTCATTTTCAGGTTAAAATGGTGGTTAACAAATCTTTATCCTGAATTATGGGGTATTGTAAAAATTTCTAATGATCACCAATTTCATCCTATAGTGGGTTTATAAAAAAATATGGCTTAAAA
Source organism: Nephrotoma guestfalica (assembly GCA_963691935.1). Taxonomy (NCBI): domain Eukaryota; kingdom Metazoa; phylum Arthropoda; class Insecta; order Diptera; family Tipulidae; genus Nephrotoma; species Nephrotoma guestfalica. The sequence continues at coordinate 249,526,392 of OY829914.1, forward strand.
TACGCAAACTAACTAAAAAACTTTGCATTTTATGTTTTTAGTATATATTCATATAATTTTTTATTTCTTTTCTTTTGTTTTTTTGTGTTTTAATTTTTAGTTTTTTGTTTAAATTTAATTTTTTTTTTCATAATAATTTTCTTTTAAATTTTAAATACAATTAATAATATAATAATAATCAATTATTTAATAATATAACCTATAATAATATAATAATAATTTTGGTTTTTTATTAATTTTTTTGTTTTAATTTAATTAATAATTATAATATAATATATTTTTTGTTTCAGTTGCATTTTTCATATTTATTTTATGAAACTACATTTAAATAAGAACATATTATTTTCTTTATAATCAATTTCGGTTAATTAAAAAATTAATTTTTAATTAATATTTAATTTGAACTAAATGACCATTAATTTATGTTATATATTTATATTTTATTATTATTTATATATTTTTTTCCATCATAATAAAAATTAATTACTATTTAATATTTTATATAATTTATTACATAACATTTAGTGGTAGATTTATTCATTAGTAGTTTATATAATATTAAACCAAATTAATTTTTTATTTTTATTTATGTATAGCATATTTTATATGTTTTAAATCCCAAATACGAAAAAATATATTATGTAGGTAATATTATTTTATTTATGTATGTACGTGTGTGTTTAGGAAACGTCCTGAGAATTGACATTTAATTGATTTTATTATTGTAATTTTACAAAATTTTTACTTTTATGTTTGGTTTTCAATTTAAATTTAATTTGGGATTTTATTAAATTTAATTTATCGTGTTTCACAACCTTTTAACAAATTTTTTTTAGAAATAAAATTGCTTTTTACTTATACTCAGCGCCACACTATAACATGTTGTGTTGAATAGTGGAACTAAAATTAACTAAAATAGGGGAAACATATTTATTTATTAATTATTTTATGTAATAAAAATGGCGGATTGGCTTGAATTGATATTTTTTTAGTGTTTTTGTATAAATATAAATTTATTATTTAACAATATATATAAATAGTTTGTTTGGTTATTTAATATATTTTATTTGTTAGTTTTTAATAATTTGTCGGCAGTCTCTCAAAGGGGGTGCACAATAATTATATAAAAAATTAATTTTTCTATTAATTTTAGGGACAAATTCAAAATTTTACAAATCTCTATTTGCTTCAAAAATATCAAATTTTTTTTGGTTTGGTTTGGTTGGTTGATTTTCTAAATGTTTTTATAAAAAACAATTTTTATAAAGTTTTTTCTCCCTAATCTTTTTTTTACTTCGTATTGCAAAAATTATAACAACCGTACATTACAAAATGTTTTCTAAAAACATATTTTTAAATACCAAATTTTATTTTAAAATAATTCACAAATATTTGTCTGGAATTTTGTGTTTTTGTTTTTCATAAAAATTGGAATGTGTGCCTTCAAAATTTTTCATCGCCCCCGAACTCTAAATTTGTATGCAGTCATACAAAATATAAAATAAACTATCATGACACTATCGCTACAGCTACTATCACATTTTACAAGTTATTTTTTATTATTAAATGTATTTAATTTAACAATTTGGAATTATTTTAAAATAAAATACAAAACATTTAAAAATCAAAAAATTATTAAAATTTTTATTTGTGTGTTGTGTGTATATAAAAATTTTACAATCAATTATCCGTTATTTTAAATATAATATGGAAGAGATTTTTTTCATAATTAAATTAATTTTCTAATAGATTACAAATCAATTAGGATTGATAATTTTTTTTAAATATTTATTTATTTATTTAATATATATAAATTATGGAAGGCTAGGGGTTTAAAAAAATCAATTTTTGTACGCTGCGGATCGATAAAATTAAAATTCCAAGTTTTATTATTTATTTAAATTAATTATTATTAGTAAAAAAATACTTTTATTATATTTTATGTTTAGGCCACGCCACATATTTGTGTGTTAGAGGAATTATATTTTGTTTTATAAATGCAACATTTAAATTTTAATTTAATTAATTAATAATTCGTTGAAATTGGCAAATTATGTTTGTTGGTTTGTAAAATGTACATTTAATGATTATTAATAATAAAATATAACAACAAACTATTTTTTTTTTAGTTTTTTTACATTTAATATCATATGTTTGTATATATGTCTGTGTAGGAAAATTAGGTTGCCCTGACATTGTACACAACTTATATAATAATAAAATTAATTAATAATTAAAATAATCCAAATTATTTTTCCTCATCGTTATTGGTCGACTCGCGTCGTGATGATGCCGCTGACGTCGTCGACGACGAAGACGAAGATTTCTCTTCGACGCTAGGCAGAACAAAACTTTTTCGCCCAACAATCCTATCTCATTTAGGCGTCCCATCACCCGGTGTCCACCGATCGAATTCAATGCCGGAATCCGGCGAGACACCGGTCGTATGTCCTAAAAAATCCGTTTGCATACATTTACATTCGACGGAGAGACATCCACACGAATATTTTGTGGTTGTACGTGGTATTTTATCAAAATCGATTGGTGTATGAAATTCAGAATCGGACGCCGACGAGAGTGGTGTCCGATTTGGATCGGTTTTTAGTTCCGACTCAAAACAATGTAGCTGCTCCATGAAATGAAAATTTGGCGATACGTCTGGTTTACGGGCCCGTACTAATGAAAATGCATCGTTTAGACACAGCGAACGTGTTTGCATTAAATATGCCAATGTCATTGTCACGGAACGTGAAACGCCGGCCAAACAATGCACTAAAACTGCTGAACCTTTTCTTCTCGCTTCGTCTGCGTATACAACATTAAGTTAATATTTTCAAATAATACACATTTAAAATTTACTACTCACCAATGAAACGTATAGCAACTGGAAAATGTAAAGCCAAATCCTGTGTAAAACTATCCGTAATCGGTATTTTCAAATACTCTATCCGCCCAGTACCCTCGAACACATTTGGAAGATCTTTCGTCACATTCAAAACATAACGGATATTATATTTTTGTAGTGCATTCGAATCGGCCGAGTGTGAGACGTTACCCAAAAATAGCCCAGGTAAAATTTCAACAGGCGCCCCATTCAATGATGGGTGTGATGGATTACATTCGTTATCAGATGATTCAGCTGAGCTGCTGCATGCTGAATCGGAATGTGCGGCCGATATACGAAGTGACCGCAGCCCCATTAATTGTTCGGCCTGTGCTTGATTCGCCTGCGATTCATTAGTTGTACTGTCATCTTCACACCATTCGGGAAACGCATCACGAAAATGCGTAAAACCATCTGGAAAATAAATAAAGATAGCACGAGATTAATAAAAATATATAAAATAATAGTATTAAACGAGTCCAAAGTACTCAACGAACTCGCGCCGATTTGCGTACTTTTGTATTAAAATATATATTTATCTAATGCACAAATATATAATTTACAATTTTCTTAAACATTCAGAATAATAATATATTTTTTTTTATATTTCCGTTGATTTATTTATGAATATAGCTGTGTATACATTTCTTATATATTCCCGTTTTGAATATCAATTACACTTTTTTTATACAATTATTTTCATTCATAAAATGAAACGTATGTGAAAAACATGCATCTGAAAAAAATCTTCTTTATCGACACGTAACACAACACATCATAATAAGTATGGAATTTTGTGTAGGGCCGCCCGGTAATCATCATCCCCGTTATAAACATTTCGCTTCGCCGCCACACATTATTGTGATTATTGTAAAACAAAAGAATAAACAATTTCCTTTAATTGTTCTCTAACAAAACAATTTTTTCCGTGAGATTTTCACTATGCATACCTATTTACAACCGTAATGTTGACATTTCAATTGTTTTTATTTATATGTGTAATGTATATCTTACATAAATTAGTATCCGCTTACTTAAGTGGATGGCATTTAAAAGTGCACGGAAGTTATTTATAAACTAATCTAGATCGTGGAATTTTATTAATGGGACAGAAATTACTCAACTGTGTAAAAATATTTTGAATTTAGAGTACAACTAGATTTAAACTTTAGACTTGTCAGACATTTTAACTTAACTCACACATGTAAGAGATTTAAGCCAACGAATTTAGCCCTCTCTAAGCCCATTATTGCACGACATCAAAGGTGATTCTGATCAAGTGACAAACAATGACTTAATTAAATTCTTAGTTCCAAAAGTATATCGTGCGTCAAAAATAGTCAGTAAAATCCGTTTCTTGAGGCCGCATGAATCTTAAGCAAACATTTGGACTTAACATGTTTTTTAAGATGCCAACCCCTTTTAAAATGGATTAAATAAATGTTTTGCTACTTAAGGCTAGCAAGTCTCACTTTACCTTCCAAACATTTTGCCTTTCACACATCATATTTATCCTTCACTGGACCATCGATCTAAGATTAGCTATAGCACCGACGCAATGCATCGTAATTGATTTTATATAATAACCACCTACAAAAAACCAACTACCTCTTTAAACAAACTTTCAAAAATTGTTTCGGCTCCACCAACCAACCATATTACATGACTGACACCTTACATGCATGCACTCACACACAAAAAAATATTAAAATTATGAAACCTGAACCGAATGCCTGAACTGAAAATAAAAATTCCGCCTGCGAATGTAACACTATATAATGTAACATTCTAATCATAAAACAAAAAATTTATGCGGGAAATTTGATATGTAATATTTCATCTAACATATTTTTTTATAATAGTTTCTCATTAAGCACACATTTATATTTTAATTATAATATTATATTAAATTAATACATAAAAAATTTTCCACGCTTTCATTCATTCCATTCTCATTTTTTTTTTATTTTTATTATTAAATTCATTCATAATATTTAAACTTTTGTTGCTTTCGCTTGTTTGTATTTTAATTCAACGTGTTCATTCATTCATTTCTATATTGTAATATCCACTTGTCGCTATTTTACGTTTTGTTGTTGTTGTTTAGTTTATCTATAAATATAACGACGATAAATCTATAAATTTATTTTTATTTCATATGACGTATTTAGTAGAGACGCACACGTGATTTCTTTAATCCATAATTAGTATAATATGTACAATCATAGATATGTTTATTGGGTTGTTTAATTACAGTGTAATATGCCAATATGCCATAATATTTCATGTGCGTTCATTTCAATTTCGTTACATTTTACCACCCCGTTGTCGTAGTAACTAATTTCAACGTTCATTTGTTTATTTTGGTTAAAGAGATACATTTCGAAATGTAAACCTGTTTGAACGTGAAACAAAATACGTATACATGTCGTGTAAATGTACCAAGATACACATTTTTTTCTGTATTGTTTGTTGTTGTTTTCTGTTTAATCAGATTAAAGATTATAACTTTTGCAGGAAATTGCAAATTAGATAAAATAAAGAGGAATATCTTTTTCGCGTCTTCAAGATTACATAGATACCTGCTATTAAGTGTTTTGTTTTGTTATTTTCTCATGAAATCGAGTTTAGATTTCTACACACAAAAATTAATAGAATAATTTTTAATTGTGATTTAATGCTGTATATAAATACCCAGTATATAGAGAGGAAGTGAGTATTTTGTGTGTGAGTGTTGCTTAAAGAAAGCGTTTGCTATGGTTCCCATATAATTCAGCAATTTCACTTAACATTTTATTTTATATTATAGCGCGTAGGCATTTTGCCCTCGAGATACGGATGACCATCTTTGAATGTACATAATATAAATTGGGCGCGCATACCATAATCCTACGCGATATAATCTAATTAAGCGAAAAATGAAAAACCCACAACGTGCATAGTAAGTATGACCGCGTGTGTATATTGTTTACCATTTTCACTCAACTTTCATAGACGTCGAGCACGATATACAACCTAACCTGATTATTTCCCATAAAAAACCATTATTATTATTTTTCATTAAACTAAACAAGACAATAACAAATCTAATATCCTAATCATTTTCGCTTTTTTTTATTTTAAATATAATATTAAATTAACTCACCTCCGCAAAATCGCCATTTTTAACATTATAAGCATATATACGATACGAACATAAAAACTTTTATAATTTATTTTATGTACACACAGGTTCAATTTGTCAGCGTGTAGGCGGATTAAAAAAAATGAATGTGTTTTTATTAAATAATTTCAATTTAATTAGATTGATTCGAAAGCTGAATGGCTACACAACATAAAAATGTAATACCTCGTGGGATTTGTATGCTGTATTTGATTGCGGTTATATCTATATGAGCAGTGCACCAAAGGTGTGATTCTGAAGAATTTTCTTCAATTAGTATATCAATTTTATTGTTCATGCTTTTCAACATTTCACATCATCTTGTGTGAATAATAAAAATGTGAAAGGTTACGTTACTCGATTAAGGATTATTCCAAAATAAAGTCTTTTATAAAGATTAAAGATGCCTGTTAATTGCCTGCACGTATTCTTGAATTCCACTATTATGTCCACACACAACGTCCTATTCGTACATCATGTGAATTTTTTTTCGCCATCTTTAAATTTTTTAATCACTAGTCATAAATGGTTTAAAATTTTATTATTTTTGTCTTGTCAACGAATGAAACATTAAAACAAATTTGTTTGCTTTTGAACAGGTTTACGCGAAGAATTTGCGTAACTACAGGGTGGGCCAACTGTTAGTCATTGTTTCACTTGTAAATGAAACATACATTTTGGGATGAAAAGTCAAATTTTTTTGTTGATAAGGAAAGCTAGTTCTATGCCATTTATGTATGAAAAACAAAATCTTTCATATGCCCACCATGGCTTCGTCTACAGGCCTGAATCATACTCTTAATTTTCAAATAACCCCACAAAAAATAAACAACTGGTGCTAAATCCGGGCTTCTTGGTCGCCAAGGAACTTCACAATTTCTTGAAATTATGCGATCAGCAAATTTTGTTGACAAATAAATGGATTGTTGCACGACTTGCGTGGCATGTCACTCCTACTTGTTGAAACCAAAAGTCGTGACACGCAATTCATTCCATTTGGGCCACAAAATGGTTCCCCAATCACTGTAAGGACACTTTACCGTTCGTTTTCAACGAAAAACGGCTCAATGATGCCACCAGCCAATAAACCACACCAAACAGTGACTCTTGGAGGATGAACTTCTGCATCGTGAATAACGTGACGATTCTCCGCGCTCTCCCACATTCGACAATTTTTCTTATTGACGTACCCATTAAGATGAAAATGAGCTTTATCGCTTTTTGATGAAAAACCTTAATTTCGTTCAAGCATACTATTAACAAAACGACGACGATTTAAATGGCCTGATGACTTCAATTTTTGAATTAGTTGAACTTTTACAAAATGCGTCTTAATGTGGTTCGTGTAATGTTTAGTACTTGTGAACCATGCCTTGGTTGATGTGCTTGGTTCATAAGTACGAACCAGTTTCTTCAAAACGATCAATAATTTTGCCAATTGTACGCTCAGTAGGACGTTCATGTCGACTAAAACTCTCACGAAATTTACGAAATGTTGTAAATGTTGTCATAATAAATTTAGACAATCAAAATGCGTTGTTGTGTTATTAGCGACTGCATGATGATAAATGGCATATTTTTGACTTTTTGTATGCAAAATAATTTTTTAGAACATTAAGTACTAAAATTCATCGATTGAAAAAAGGTTATTGCCTTTGAATATACGATTAAATTAAAAAGGTTGCATAATTTTAAAGAAGTTTATATTTATTAAAAAATATAACGCAGGATAGTTCAAACTATTCCCGCATTCTGCAGTAGAACAGAATTCATAACCACAGGCATTTTCCATTCCAAATGAAATTCAAGAATATTCTTACTAGCGTTGTTTGAGATACTGTCTCGATTTCATCAAGTTACATATTGCTAATTTATGAGCATCGCTCTTTTTTAACTTTAGCTTAAGTAGGTGTTGGTAATCGCCAAATAGTTAAATATCTTACAGTTTGTTAGTATCCTCGATATTTGTAAGTGTCAAAATGAGTGTAGCGGCTAGAATATTACAACCAAATATTCTAATCGTACATATTACAAATATAACATCTTGCAAACTCAGCATTCATCACTCGGTACGTACAAACAGAGTAAATACATCAACATATGTATGTTATATGATAGAAAGTGTCTTGTATTATTTTCGAGTTCAACATATTAAATATGATTAAAACTAAGCTTCAAACTGATTGGTCAAGCCTGACTTATATAAGATAAATATTTCACAGAGACTGGAGTAATCGACAGAGATTTATCATTTACAAGTCCCATAACAACTTACAAAATTTCAGTTAAATATTGCTGAGCTCATTTTTTTTCTGAATAGTATGACCCCTCCTAATACGAATAAGAGTGATATTTACTGGAATGGTTTACAGCAATTTTTATTAACATTCTTCTAGTTGCATCTGCTTTTTTGAAGTTAATTATTCTTGACTATTTGCTTTTGGATTCTGGATGGTATTTTTCAGTCAAAAGTTCGTATTACTTAGATGTATAAAGCCCGATTCACACGATTATGTAGTTATATGTAAATGTTGGATCACATTCGCCTATTTATCGAACGTGAGCCAACATTGTGGTGATGTGCGAACATTTATCTAACATTGACAAATCTTAAAATTGAATTCCGATACGGATGATGGAATTATTAAATAAATCAAGATGTGTGTTACTTTATCAGCTATTTAAAAAAACAAGCATTCTTTTATAAATAGTGGAACTGATATGGCACTAACATTTCAAACAAAATATGTCAACCATTTATCAAATCGCGTGTATGTGTCAGTTAACATTAGTCGTTTCCTTAGATGTATGTTTATTTACCGCCTATTTGGTCATGTGAAAACTCAGCACACGTAGAGAATTTAAGTAAGAATGAGATAATTTATTAGGCAAGTTGTAGAAATACAAAATATAAAAGTTTTATTGGTTGTAGGCTTTTTATCAGAACCTTCTACCATATATATAAGATCCCGCCGTTTTTGATCATAAAGGGGGGAGGGGGTGGGAGTAACGATCGGCGTATTTTATGTTTTTTCTGTTCACCTCAAAATTTCACACGACTCAAAATAAACATTTTCAATTGTTTCTTTCACTCCAAGTCACCTATTGGTATAACGACCGGCTAACTTTTCATACAACTAGCAGCTACAAACGACTCGACTACCACCGGAATTGCGATGTTGTTAAGGTAATAATTTTGGGGATTCATAAAACTCCGGTTTTATTTTGTGTTTTTTGTCAAATTTTTTTATAAAGATTGTGGTTTGTTGATGGCAAAACTCATCGTTATATTCGACAATCCATTTTGATGCGACCAAGATCCATTTATTAGACAGAACTGAATATTTTTTTTTCAAAACTAATCTTATATTGGATATTGGATTTATGCACAATTTGTGGGAAATCGATTTACGTATTTTTTTACTAACCCACACAACTAAAGAAGAAAGTTTAATTCCATAATCCGTTAACTGAATTTGAGGCTATTGTCAAAGATTAAAGAAATATATAAACAAAATTTTCCTTTATAACAATAATAGTCGATTATGTATCAAGGGAGTAAAATAGGAGCTTATTACTTGAATGACGAAGCTACCCAAAGGCCAAGAGTGCTAACTGAACTAAAGCCATAATCGACGTTTACTCCCGAGTTAAATACGATATTTTACCTTGGACTTCAATTTTAGTAAAAATATGATGTTTTTATCAAAAGTAAAATAATATTTTGTAACTTTTAAATTTCTATGCTTTTGGCACAGGAATAATCAATAATTTTTAAACAAACTTAACTATAAAATATTTTTTCATGGAAGCCAGCATCTATGTTTGTCTAGGAAGTCCAAGAGGGATACATTTTTCTATGAAAAATAATTTATACAAAATATTTCTGATTTTTTTAAAAAATGTAGACTCTGGAAGCATTTCTAATATTGATTTGTTCCTAAAAGGTTTTTGTTGTTCTAAGATGTTCACATTCAGATGTAAGGGCATTTTTTAGGTTTGATTTCTGTTTAACGCGTTTTACATGGTAAAAACGTTTCTCTATAAATTGTTTCGTTTGACCAGTAAAATTTACGTTACCTTCACATTTCACTAGATAAAACAAATTTCATTTTTTCTTTAGAGAAACTAGTTTGCCGCTGGTCGTTCCACTATTTAGAAATAATAGTTTTTAATTTTTAAAGAAATGTTTAATTTTTCCTAAAAGGTATTTAAGGTCAATTAGTTTTTCCGAATAATGGTTGCTTATTACAATGTTTTTAAGAAAAGTAAAATTTTTAAGAGTTTATTATTAGTTTGGTTAATTTTTCATTATATAAACCGATAACGATTAAAAAACCAAACCGAGTCAAAGAAACAGGTATCTTAAATATAAAGAATAGGGTGAGTTGAAAATTCGGTTGAAATTTTAAAAGGCACCACATTTCTCTACATAATAAAACATCTAGAACCAAAGTATCAAACTAACTATGAGCAAGCCATAAATAATTGCATAGCCCAATATTCACCTAAAATTTAACGAAAAATCTTTTCATTATTATTTTTTATTAAATTGCAGGCTCGTTAAGCTTCGCACTCAATGATAGAAAAGTGTTACTCCTTGATTTAATTTAATTCTATTAGTGCCGCCACAAGCAGTACTACTACTAAAACAAGTAGTCCGGCATGCAACACGTCGAACATCAGAATAATATTCAGTAATAATAAAAAAAACCGAAGCAGACCACAACGTCGAAATTCATGACGACGGATTTCAATGCGACGCCTAGCAGAATAAGGTAATCTACAATTTTTGTTAATTATAATTTTAAAAAATTTCGTTTGTTGACCTATTGCTTTTCTCGTCAATGAGTGAGAATTGTAAATAAGGTCGGAGTTGGTTCGTTTTACAACATTTCGAGTCGCGTTTAAAAACCTTTTATTTTTGAGTCGTGTTTCGAAAACTCACATTCCGGAATATTCCACTTTTTTATTATTTAAAAACATGTTCAGTGAGTGTTCAATAGTAACCCAGAACCCACGTGTATGGTTTAGATCAGATAAGGTGATCACCCTCTCTTGGGGACGTCATCGACATAATTATAGGACCAAAATCTGGCACCTCGTTCATTAATTTTAAAAAAACCTCCTCGGAACGAATCCGCGATTCAAAGCAAAATGCTTCGTATGCCCCAGGGAATCGAATTGGATGATATGAGATTATCCCAATAATTCCGTAATTTGAATATCTACTGCTTTTTCGACCTCAATAATGAGGTTACTAAAACTATATAGTTGAAACGTTCGCTTACCGCCGATTCATCGTTCGTTTAGCCATCAACGTCGACTAAAATGCCAATTCGCAACATCCCAAATTAAATTGTTAGGTCACGGTGTTACTGCAGCAGGAATTAAGCCATCAATCGAACGAATGAATGTCTTTTTCGTCACAGCTAATACGATTACTTGGAATGATGTTAATTTATGTACAAAGAAATTGGAGTAGTAGTAGAGCAAAATCTGCTACACAACATCATTGTAGTACCTTCCTTTAGTACCAACAGAGAACTTCTAGCTAAATACTCCCTAATTAAAAATTTAATTGAAGGTCGCAAATTCATATTATTCACGGATCACAAGCCGTTGATTTACCCATTCCAACAAAATCCACGTAAGGCAGTTCTTTACCGATATTTAGCATATATCTGAAGTGGCAAACTTGGCAGCAGCCGATAGTATTAGTGTTGACGTAATGGTATTGCCAAAATCTATATATTTTCAAGACTTTAAGATGCTGTTGCGCATAAAGCACTGTCTTAAAATGAAAAAAATAAAGAAAAACCTTCTTTAAGGGGACGTTCGTGGAATTTCTAATAACCTGTAATTAATAAAACCCAATATTGTGACAAGTTTCACGAATTTGAATTCGAATCAGTAGTTTCATCCAGCTAATCAAAATACAATCAAAACAATTTCAAGCTATTCATCTCGAAAAGGCAATAAAAGGATGTAAAACGACTCTATGCTACTATATGGCATATCAGAAAGCCAATTATTTCTCACCGATATACCAGGAAATCTGCATAAGGAAAAGCTGTGCGAAAAACAGAGCCATGCAATTGGTGAAGAACTAAATATCGATCACAAAACAGTTTTAAACCGTTTGAAAATGGCTGGATACAAAAAAAAGCTTCACGTTTGGGTACCACATGAATCAACAGTTAAAAATTTAATGGACCGGGTTTCTATCTGCGAAACGCTGTTGAAACGGAACGAAATCGAGCCATTTTTAAAGCGAATGATTACTGGTGATGAAAAGTGGTACGACAACGTTGTGCGAAAAAGATTATGGACGAAACGAGGTGAAGCTTCCCAAACGGTATTAAAGCCAGGATTGACGCCAAGAAAGGTAATGTTTTGTGTTTGGTGGGATTTGAAAGGAATCGTGCATTATGAGGTGCTGCCACCGGGCAAAACGATTGATTCTAATCTTTACTGTCAGCAACTAACGCATTTAAGGCAAGCAATTTGTTCCATTATGATAACGCTAGACCACACACCCACCATATGGTCCTAACCTTGCACCATTGGACTACCATTTGTTCCGGTCCATGCAGAACCATCTTAATGGTTTTACATTAAATTCAAGAGGCCTGCGAAAATGAGTTGTCTCGATTTTTCGCCTCTAAACTACAAAAGTTCTACAGTGATGGGATCATGGCTCTACAAGAAAAATGGCAAAAGGTCATCGATCAAAATGGTACATATTTGGTTTAATAAAGTTCATTTGAAATAAGAAAATTCTTTGTTTCAATGTCACCCAAAAAAAAGGCCACGAACTTTTTCCCTAACCCTTTGAACTGGCAGTCTTTAAAATCGTACGATCAATATCCCAGTACTTTCACCCACTGACATAATCATCTTATCAAACGTGATATAAATTAATTCTACTAAGTGGTTGAAGTTTCAACCCAATTAAAAACCTATAATTAGAAGGCATCAAGTACATTTTATTATAAATAAAATTTATTATCAGTCGCCTTATCTTAAGCTGTATGAATTTTTAAATACCTCCAAAAATTCCCTAAACCTTGCCTAGCACATCGTGCCGCAAATGTATACAATAAATCAAACCTTCCCCGTATACAAATTTTTCAATGTCACACGTCTATTTGTTTTTTATCGTTAACATTCTAAAACTAACAACAAACACGAAAAAAATAAAATCGTCTTATGAATGAAATATTGTAAGCAAAAAAAAAAATAATTTAAGATTAAAAGAGAAATAATAATGTAAATTAACCGAAAACAAAATTGTTCATACTTCGCGCACACACCACCGCCACCGATTGACGTCACACATTTTATTTGACAAATGTATTTTTCTTCTCTTGGTGACTGCTTGTCTGTTCTGCTATTGGTGTGTATTATGGATTTTGAATTGGCTTCGTGTCATTTTTAAAAACACACCGTGTTGTTAAAACTAATAAATAAATGATGCATGTTTTAAGTCAAGGCCCTTTTAAATAACGCAACGCCTCATTAATCTGGTCCCGATAATAGTAGGTAGCGTTTACCTGCGCGTGTAAATTCCACATTCAATAAAAATCTATAAAGTGTGATAATTTACTAATGAAATCATTTGATTTAAATCTATTTTAGTAATTTCGCGTTTCATTCAAAAATTCCGAGTTTTTTTAGTTTGTGTGTGTGTTGTGTTTTATTATATTTAAAAGGTAAATCTATTAACAGCTTCCCACCTTCTTTTGTGTATATAAGTGTATACAATTCTCTAGAAATACGTCAATTACAAAAAAAAAAAATATTTTAACGAATGGATCATCTCTGGATTTTTTTTTTTGCTTAAACTTTATTTTTATAATGTTAACCTGTTGTCTGATGCGGTTCAATACCGATAATCTTTTGTTCATATACACAAACAAAACAAAATGTTTATCATTTTGTTGACAAATGTCATTATCACATGCAACGCGCGCTTATCTCCTTCGCGCGGCTGCTTATTATTATCGAGTCGTTTATAAACAAAACGTGGTAAGTTCAAAACAGTATATGGCGGAGATAATGCTAAATCAGCTTAGATAAACTAACAAAATCTACTCGAAACCGGTTTAATTCTAATTATATAGTTTATGTTTAGTATGTAGTTCGAACGGAAATTGGTTGTTTCCGCAAGTTTTTTTTTGTTTAAATCAAAATATTATTGTAGATGTTCTTGTGTGAGTATTAAATATGTAAGGCGAAAGGTTTTAAGTGTCATACACGCTAAAAATATACGCGCATGCTGATAAGACAAACCGGTTTGTTTATTTTAAATACGGTATTATTATTTCCGTTGCGGGTTATAAGTGCAGATCTAAGATATAACCATATTTTTTACTAGTATGGTAACTGGATTCGTTTCACTATTGTAATGAATATTTATATTAAGCTTACTCACAACAGCTTAAAAACCGTGTAGTCCACATATTGGATGTTCCGATTCTTACCTAAAATGAGAAAAGACATACAAATTGATTAGATATTATCACACATTTTTATATTATGTAATTATATGTTTATTCAGCAATTCAGCAAACTACATTTATTCAGCACATTGGTGACCCCGATAAAAACTTCTCACTAGTATTGCGTATAATAATGAAATTTCATGGGAACCATCACTTAACACAAAAACACTAATTTCCATATCATACACATACCGCATCGCCAGAACGACTGTGGGAAAAACCCGAACAAAATGAATCGGAAACGGATATTTCAATCTCTTCTCACAAATTTTTTTTTTTTTGATAAATTATAGAAAGGATGTCGTATTTTTAGTATTCTGTATTTTACAGTTCTTATCCAAAATTTATAAACATAAAATAAATAAATACGACATATACAAAAAAATCAATAAGTGGTTGACACAAATTGTTATTTTTTATCAATTTTACAGAAGATACAAAATAAGAAATGTGAGGTTGCATCTTCCAACGGTGCACACGCAGCAATACGATATCAGTTTTATGTTCATACAGAATTAAGTTGAAGAAGAGACGAATAAACGACAAACGGATATTTTTATTTAAAATAAGAAAACCGGAAAATATTAAGGCGGTTTTGTTGTTATTTTTCTAAGTGGTGTCTGGCATTTTACGAAACACATATAATAAGCTTAAGCAGTTTAATTTTTATGACAGGATATTAGTTTTTAGTTTTAGATCGGGTTAAATACCGATGCGGTTTAATCATACCATTAAATAAGCCAACAAAGCAATATCGATAGAATACAACTATAATCTAGTGAATCATATTCATATGGTGTATAAGGCGATTTTGCCCTTATATGTAATGCAAACATAAAATAAAATTATGGTCTGAAGGTTAGTTTCGTAGAATCGAACGAAATTCATAGAAAAGTTTTTTTTTTGTAATATTTGTTTAATCGTATTCGGTGATTGAATCATATCTCATATCGCGCGCACATAGCAGACGTGTAGAGGCGATGATTCATGTCCGTCGTTTAATTATCAACACTATTATAATGTTAATTAGAAGACTATAAGTGAATACTAATTAAGTGTAATTATAATTACGGAAAGGAAGTGGTTACACGATAGGTGTATCATATATAGTAGATAAGTATTTTATGTATAGGGGTGATCAAATTGTGGATAGCGTTCCACCGAAGACTGTCTCGTAATAAAATATTTGTTTTTTACAGCGAAGTGACCAATTAAGAACGTTATATTAAACGGTCTAAAACAATATTCGTTGTAATTCGGCTTTATTTGAAGGTGGTTCTATAAATTTTACAGAAGAAATAAATCTAATAAAAATATCAAATGTAGAAATGAGTTATTCGGCGTGCGAAAGTAAGTATAATCTAAAAAATTAGATTATATAGTCTTTTAAGAAATACATTTCTTAATTAGAGAAGGTTAATAAAATTGCAGAGGATAGTCCTGACTGAATTTCGATTGATGTCGCATAATTCTCTAAAAAATCTTAGACCAATTTGGTCACTATTCACTTTAGTGCAATAGTGCTATTTGGTTTTGTTGTTGTTTGATCGGTGCCATAGTCTTGTGATGTTGATCTGTTCATTTTTCATATTCATACAAAAGCATCACTTTGATCAATTAAGATATGCAGACTTGCGTAGAAGTCACCGAATAAGCCAGACGTCTCAAGAAAGCACGATGTAGGTGAAACGCAAAAAATCACCAACCTATGAAACGAGATGTTAGGCATAATGCGAGTGTGAAGTTTTTCACGAATTGATACTTTTATAGATACATTAGTTTCCCACTGTTTAATTAAAATAGCCTAACCTAGGAAACAAATGCTGTAGAGTTTATACCCGTGGCCAAGGGCTAAGATTTGAGGTTTGACGAAGTTTTTAATAAGCTGTTAAGCGTTATCGAAACTGAGGTAACATCGCTGGTAAATTAACAGTTTCAGATCAATTTTCACTTCCTATAAAAAACGTTGCATACACTTTGCGTCCTGGTTACAGAACCGTAAGTAGAAACAAATTGTCCACACTTTACTCCCTTGATTATAAACTATATAGGCTAAATTTAGGAACTAAATAGGATCTAAATCCTAATATTTAGGCTCGTTGAATGAAGAATTTAATAAGCTAATCTAACTCGTTTATAACAGTTCTAGATCGATTTGAACTTCATACAAAAATTCTGTACATTTTGCGACCGTAGACAAGGGTTGGTATGCATACTCGTCGAATGAGAGATTTAATCAACTTTTCCAATAAGTAATGGGACCTGAGACAAAATCTCTAATAAGCCGTGTTAATTGACATTTAAGGAGGTCAGCTATTTATAGGAAACAACTTGAAGGAATTTAACCTTAGATGTTGACTAAAATTCTCTAATAAGCCGTGTTAATTGACATTTAACAGCTGGAGGTCAGCTATTTATGGGAAACAACTTGAAGGAATTTAGCCTTAGATGTTGGCTAAAATTCTGAAATTACCTCTAAAGAAAAAGTACGATCAGCGCTCATAAGCATTTTTGAAATGACTTTAGTACTAAAAAGCCTCCAGGTGTTCTATCATGCCCATCAAGACATCCTACAGCCATTCATACTCACTCCAAGTTAGCTAAAGGAAGATGTACCATTTATTCGACAACACGTGCCTTTAACCATTACTTTACCTGGAAAAAATATTCACGACCTTCATCACAAGCATCAAACCATTAATATACGGAGCCGAGTAATTTAACAAATGTAGTAATCGAAATTATCTTACTGCTTTCGTTCGTGTGGGACTATACACTAATATCTGTAGTTTCAATTCCTGATATCAATCATGGACGCACACATTTACACATCATTAGTTCCACTGATTATATAGCAATGAACAATCGGCGTGCACTTTGCATTATTGACCAGAGCAGATGTTAACCGATGTCGAGTATTGCAGCCTGCACATTTCTTATGCGAAATATCATCAATTACCAACACTCCAATAAACCAAACCTAAAACCCAAGAATGGGCTAGATACCGTCTGAAGCTCCAGGACAATAAAATTTAGTAATAAATGGAGCAAACTTCACAAGGGGTAGATGATATGATATTGATATATATATGGTGCCCAACTAAATCACAGTCAAATAATTGCTATAGGTACAGCCCCACGCAATTTCAACACATCCCTCGCCATTCAACTCATCTAATGCATGGTGCCAACAACTTATGGGAAGATAATGAATTGAACTTACTAGCCACACCAGAAACAACAAAATTGGATAAACAGATAGAGACATTGAAAGATGACGAAGAAGTTATCCTTATCACTAGCACCTTCATTATATTCACCATTATGCAATGATCCACATCTTATTCTAGAGTGCTGTATCTAAAGGAGTCATCTGGGTTATAAACAAATAAAGGGGAAAATGTGTCACGAATCACAGACCTCCTACATCTCTAACACGACCAGAAAAAAACATCGTTTAGCAGTAAAAAGTTTTTATGCTCAGGGTAGAGCCCGGAAATATGTTGAGATAAGCTCAACACGTCAACAATACATGTTGAGAATATAACATGCAGAATAATCAGTCTAAATTTTTTCTAAAAACCCAACTCCAGAGCATGCAGAGCAGACATTTTATGTATAAATAAGACTTAAAAATAAAAATAAAGCAGAATTAAAAATATCTTACAACAGTATAGTTGTTTAATTATTTACTGGTGAGGCCAGTGATCCAATCCAAATAATCATACCAGAAAAATCAGAGCATGGGCCTGATTTTTTATTAAACAATAATAAACAGACTTAAAATGCACCGGAATAACCCAAGTTTTGTTGAGCTTGAAATATTTCGGTTAAGTTTAATTAATAATTTTTTAAATTATGATCATCTCTAAAACTATGATTAAATTTCTCTTATTTGAGTCTCCTCATTTATTAAAATCGGTTAAGTTTTTGAGAAACAGGCCTTAACAAATTTTCATTTTTGTGAAAACCTAAAAACGGCGTGCCTCCTGTTCAAAAGGACAATGCAGAAAAAACCAAAATTTTCGTGTTTCTTGAATATAAAAATATGTTCCCCATTGTATGTAAATTATATTGAAACAATATTAAAAACTAAAATTTTCCTAAATTAATGTTAATTATCTTTTTCATGTAGAATTATAATTAGGATTTATTTTTAACCGACTAAAATAGTCTGGAGTTCAGGTTATACGAAAGACAGCCGAACTAATGAATGCCACTTTTTTACTAAATTTTTGTATTAAAAAATGCTATAGACCACATTTGGCTTGACAGTGTGACATAACAGTGTACTCCTTGCACTTACACATTAATAAATCAATTACAATTCAATGGGGCTTGTCATATTCCAATATGATTCGCATACGTATAACTTGCGTAGCTATTATACTGAGGTAAATGTTGAACAGATAGTGGATAATCGGTATTGATGCATACCGTTATGAGAATAAAGCAATTTATAAGTACTATGTAGGCCCGGATATAACATCGGCAACACCTCAAAAACAATATTCGTTTGATGAATGAATCTCATTTTTGAATTCTATGAAATTTTTGCTAAATCAAATTGCGCGTCAACAACTTTTATTTTTACAACGAATTTTTATTATCAATACTAGTTAGTTTTGCTTTCTGGGTTTCTCTTGTAAACGTGATATAAATTATTCTAATTTTTTACATGAATATAGCGGCAGTGTTGCTATCATTTGTTGTAGTAAGAAGTCCCACATAAATAGAGCCAATTATGTATAATATTTATTCACACATGCTAATTAGAAAGTCATGTGCTACTGCATGCACCTTTAACTTAAGTATTTTAATATGGTAACACTAAAATAACATAAAAACAAAATACCTACGATTTTATTATTATTGTGTAGGATTGTATTATTAATTTGAAAAAATCAATATTCATGTATTTGTTTATTATATGCTATATATAATATCTTTTGTATTTTCTGCGCTTATGGATTATATAAAACGTATGTAGAAATTTTAGCTCCATTTACAACAAAATCTCAAACAATCGAAAAACCATGTGTGTGTGTATTATTTTTAAGCGTGGGCGTTATTAATTCAAACAAATGAAAATATTTGATTTATTATTAATAGCTCAGCAGCTCCGCTAAGCTAATATAATTTACATATGTATATGTATTTAAGAAAGCTTATAATCAAATTTCCCTCATGTCTAATATATACGAGGGTTGTATGAAAAGTTTACAATCTAACAAAGATACAAGACATTTTTTCTTTCTCTCTGTGATGGCCTCCTCATTCGACGAAAATCTCTGTCCTCAGAACGCAACTTTTAGCTTAGGGAACAAAAAAAATCGCTTTGGGCTAGATTTGATGCGAAAGGAGGATGATCAAGCAGTTCAAACCGATTTTCGCTATTGCAGTTGTGGCCGTTTTTCCGTAATTTCTGCTTTGAGTTTGTTAAGTAACGGTTTTCCCTTTTGGAAGATAATCGATAAGGATAACTCCATGTCTGTCCCAGAAGACAGTCGCCATCACTTTCGCAGCCGAAGAAACAGCCTTTGCCTTTTTTGGAGCCGATTCCTCCTTGCCAGTCCGACTGTAATTTTTGAATCCAACTTTCATATTGCGCGCAAATGTGGCACCCAATGCACGGACATCTTTCTCATTCCTAAATCTTGATTCAATATGTGACAAACACGTTCTTTGGACATATTCATAGCCTCTTCTATCTGTCTAACTTTAATTCGACGGCTGTCTAGCACCATTTGATGAACTTGGGCGATGTTATCGTCAGTGGTTGCAGTTTTTGGACGTCCCGAACGTTCATCGTTACTCGATTTTTTCCATTTTCACAAAAACACTTACATCGGCTCACTCAAACGATTATTAAACAACTGCGTGTCCAAAATGGCTGATATTTCGGTGAGTACCTTTCAACGCATGCACAAACACACTCCCCAACTTTTGTAAACGACTGCTGCCACCTTCGTGTCGAGGTCGGAAATTTTTCAGCCAACCATCGTACATTATTACATTATTGATGTAGGTGTGTATAGTGTTGCCACCTTATTTACAAAATAAATCCGAATTCGCCCTACATACCAAAAAATCAAACAAATTTCAAACGGAAACTGGAGGCAATCAATAATTTTTATATAGACATATGAAGTTCATTTAACAGCAAAACACACAACCTACACACGCGATTAATCGATTGCATTCGTACAAGTTTTGTACTTAAAAGTGTTTGTTAAAAGAATCGTTGTCGTCTCTTATAATTATATGTATAGTGTACATGAACGTAAAATATATATGTACGTATACTATACACAAAAAACCGCAATTTACCGGCTCTAATTGTAATTCATTGACTGTTGTTATTGTGTGTATAATATACATATAGTTATTAAGTACTACACACAATTTATGAATGAAAATGGTTAAACTGCTTATTTGTACGATTATATCCATATTTTTTATGGGTGGGTGCAGTGCACACATTTAATATAATGTGTTTAATTTAATTAATTAAGAAATAGTAATTTGTATATTCCAGAAATTAATTATTATTATTGTTTGGGGTTAATAGTGTCAATGGATATTAAACGCCGCGATGCTCTGAGATGGGCGCTTTTATTAAAAAATATTTGTTGACGTAGTTAAATCAAACTTCTATGGACGATTTGTGTGTAGGCAAATTTGCTCAAGTTGTACTTCATTAAAAGTTGTTAAACACTTAAAGATTTCTATTTCAAGAGGGATGACCTAAAAATGTGTTCAACCTTGGAAATTACTAAAGTGGTATTTTGGAGATGATCGCCAACCAAATGCACAGCATTACATAAATGGTATGTGTGACACACGTTTAAATGTGTAAGCTTTGAAAACAGCGCAATAAACTAGGTCATCAAATAAACAAAATAATGGGGCGTGCACTCCCACATTATATAATAAAAAATCAATAATATTATATAAATAAGGATATTGTATAAAATATTTTCTGAGAACTGATTTTTAATAAGAAGCACGTACATCTCATATACTCGTATACCATCTTGTCGCAATAACATTTTTGCGCCATAACTACGCATTATAATAAATAATCGAATGTATGAACGATGTTGTAAATTGCTTGCGGCAACCAGCGAAAATATACAAAATCCATTAAAATATTCCCTGACCTCAATCAAGGCGCACAGACATATTTTATGATCAATAAACTGTTTCCGTTTGCATTGTCCGTATCGAATCACACAAATTAAATGTAATTAAACCGCGCATATATACATATTCATATACATTCCGGTCATCATCATGCATGCATATTATACTCGTACGCCAAGTATATACTCGTACACGTAACGCAAAATTGTTGTCGATGTTTTCATTTTATTTTTTATTACTTTTTGGTTTATAATAATAAAAATGAACCGCGTAATTTAACTTATTGCATTCTTGAAGTTAAAAAAAAAGCAAAAACTTCTTATAACACACAATACCAAATAAAGGAGACACATAAAATTAACAACAACAAAAAAATTGTTGTATTATTTTTATGAATGAATAAATTAAAAATGAAACCAAATGAACGTAACGCTTAAATAACAGCAATATTTATTGAATGGAGCAGCGCGTATTTCGCAAACGCCAATTTTATTTTTTTATTTTGTGTTGAATGAATGAAGAAAAAAATCGAAAATACCCCACGAGAATGTTTATAGTATAGCAAACAACAACAAAAAATTAAATAAATGTTGCTAACTTGAAACATTTCAGTGTAAGGTGTATATTATGCAGATCATAGTCTGATTATCAAGGGGGTTCAAAAATGTATCGACCAAAAATCAGCGCGATATCAAACAGCCAAGATTCTGGATTTGCTAAATTTTGTTGGGAGTATTAACCCGTTAACCTTGGGAGACCTTGGTCTCGAAATTATGTAGGTAGGGACAAAAGCAATAATTTTCTGCTGGTGATCACATTAATGTGTCAGGTTACACAAATCGTGTTATAATCCAGTGTTTCGCGATATATTGTTTTACGGTAAATTATTATACGATAAACTGTTTCACGATAAGCTATTCACGCTAAATTGTTCGTAAATTAAATTTTGTGTAGCTCAAGTAGATTGAAACTATATACTAGCGACAGTTAGTAGTTATGTTTGTCTAAACTACTGGATGCCCTATCTCTTGATGTACCTCAAAAGACTTTCAAAATAAACTTTAAATAAACTTTATTTAAATGTCACTATGACATTTATGCTATAGATACTTTTATGCTATAGGTAAACGTACTTAAACTAAAACTATTGGCAATTGTAAAATTCAAGCTTTCGCTCTTTTATCATAGATGAAAATATAATTTACTAGGTTACTTTTCGAAGACTTTTCAATCCTTTTTTATAATTTTATTATGATGTACTACCTGCGGGTGACTTTAGTTATTTTTTTGCATATACATTAACAAATAAAGAACACAAATTAAAAAATAATATTTTACTGACATCTGTTTTTATATTTCTTAGGGTACACGACATAACTAAATCGATGGTTAGTTCAAACCCTACACTGATAGATGTCAGTAATATTTATAAACCAAAATGAATCTGCTATTTATTTGATAATGACAAACACACCGAAGAGATTTATCAACCGTCGATTATAAATATTTTAGCGACCCACAAGACTGAGTTTAATATTAGCAGGTATAAGACTGGTATGAACTAATTATTAATTATTTAGTCGGGACCTTACCACCGGACCTTACCTTAGCCTTCGGTGTACGTTTTGTAGCCAAATATCGTAGCTCATTAAATTTTTCCAAATTACTAATATGTATGTGAACGGGCGTTAAACTTAACTCCAATCCCATTTTAAGCTAAGATTTGGTAGACCTTATGATATAATGAACCATATTATGATTTTATTAAATGTTGGACTTCGGAAGAATCTAAGAGCTCAAATTTTGCGAAAGATTTACAGTTTACATTTTTGTCCACCAAATTTCAATAAATGTTGGATTTTGGAAGGGTCGAACTTAGTAATGAAGAGATCCATTTTTAAATTAAAAACTAAACTTTAAAGTCTATGGCGCTCACACAAAATTTTGTCGATAGTTTCTTAAGAATCCCACTTAACGAGTGACTCGAATAAAATTCGATGCAAAATTAAAATTTTTCGTTTTTGATAAACTAAATTTGGTTCAAAATGGTACTCTAACTTAAACTGTATGGTTAAAAATTTAATCTTCAATTTTATACTCTAAATTTGCAATACTTCTGCGTAAATAGGCGACTATCGTATAAACTTTTATCAAATTTTATCATGTTCTAATTTTGCAACACACTTCATTAAAATTTAACATGACGTTCAATTTTTGCTGTACCAAACTTGGTATACAATCTCTGGTTTTCTAATATAGATCGTGGTTGAATTTTAAAAGTAGTTGGGCTTTCACAAGGCCGACTACCAATTTCTATTTTTTACCTCGAAATTGGAGTGTAGAACTTAGAGAGCTTAGTGGTGTTGTCAATCAAGGGACTCCGCTTAAAATTTTTATATTTGTAAACCAATTTCTTGTATCAAATTTGGTCATTATTTGATGGGACTCTAACTCAAAGTAGCATTATGGAAAGGGTTGAACTTGAGTGTATCACTGTAGTTAAGACATTTTAATCTATTTAACTTATAACGTTATATAGTCAGACACAAGTTTATACATTTTTAAATTTTGACATTAAAATGATTTAATTTTATTTTGTAAAATGACTTTTCTCGGTATGATCACAATTAAAAAATTTAAATAGTCCCTGTGTTTGATAAATAGAGACATCTGACAAATATTTTCTTAATCAATACTCTGATTTCTATTGTGTGCGTCTCCGCGTCTGATGTTGAATTAAAAGTTGCTAAATAAATTTAGTTTGTTCAATATCCACAATATTTACGATCAGCGTTTGATAAATCTGAACTAAGTTGACTTTTGTCAATTGTTTGTTAGTAGTTAGTGCCCTGTGGCTGCTTGTTGCGATTCTAAGATTGTGGGTAGTTTGCAGTGGTTTGCTGTTACAGAGTAATGTGGGATTCTTTCGAAATACTGTATTATGTTCGAACTACTATCCACAACATGTCATGTCTCAGGAAATTTGGGCTAATTTCAACTTAGCCCAGTTATAATAATTTCGAACGCTGAAATGGCTGACAATTCAAAATTGAGATATCTCCAAGCAAACGTCACATTGATGAGTCATATCGCACTGACACCATATGCACATACAAAAAAATATCATAAAAATGAACAACTAAATTGAAAAGCAACTTTGCGAAGAGACTTTTACTTGTTTTAGTCGCCTGTGGCACTATTCTGGCTTTCAGTGGGAATTGGGAATTGGGAAAATATTTGCATAGCATTTTTGTCTTATTTATATTCGTATGGCCTACTGTTGGAATTAGTTTGGTGTAAATGTTTTTGAAACAAAGATATATTGAGAATTATTTTCCCCTACAAAACTTTTGTGGAGCAAATATTTCCCAATCAACTTTGTTTCGAAAATATTTACACCAAACTAATTCCAACAGTAGGCCATACGAATATAAATAAGACAAAAATGGTATGCAAATATTTTCCCAATTCCCAATTCCCACTGAAAGCCTACAGTAGGCCAGAAAAATATAATTTAGACAAAAATGCTGTGAACATATTTTTCCCAATTCCCTATTCCCAGGGAAAGCCAGAATAGTGTCACTGGTGACTAATAGCGTAATAAACAAAATCAGTAACAGGCACACATCAGAGGCATGCTTTTGTACATGCACATTAGAGACATCTATTAATAACTAGTAAGAACTAACCATCAATTTCAGCAAAAAAAACGATATATTTTTTCCGGAAAGTTAGACAACTAAAATAAATTGTATAGCAAATAGTTTCTAAAGAAAAAATCTATATTCTATCTATATCTAGATACGATGGCAGTTTGATAAATCAGTGAAATTTTGAATAAAAGATATTTTTGCGGCAAAAAAGCATCGTTTTTGTTATCAATGCCTACAGCCTCAGCTACCTCAGGCACTTTCATTTTTCGCTCGTCCAATATCATTCCATGAATTTTACCGACTATTTCTAGCGTGACAACCTCTTTTCTTTCTTTACGCAAAAATAATGGTTAATCAGAGTACGAAATTCACTTTTTCGTTTACAAGGTTATCTGGTTTCAATGGCTGTCAAACCTAACTAAATTACGCAACGTGCTCAAAATTTGGCTGTAGACTATTAATAGATGGTAGTTGACGGGAGCAGTATTCAGCGAGTTCTAATTAATCGCAGATAAAGTTTGGCCTGCGCCATCTTTGAGTAAGCGGTATGAACTAATCCTCAAGGTTTAAGGGTAGTTATATATAAACTATGTAATTTTTGTGTGTGAATTATTTTTGAATCCGAACTCGCCCTGAAAATTCTGATATTTATAATCAACTGTAATTCTGTAAGATCTATGTGTCCGTTAACCGGCCGAACTGAATATTTTGTGTGCGCCAAATACCAAAATGGCTTGCAATATAGGTTCAATCTTGAAGCGAGTGCTCTATTTATTTTGTCTTAAATTCCGATCTTATATTACTCGAATGTACATCAGTCTAAATTCATAGATTAAGATCACGAATAATTAATGTAATTAAATTACAAAATTGATGATATCACACATAAGTATTATACGATCTTAATAAATGATGTCAATTCTATTTGGACAAATTCATATCGTAATTTTTATATACTACGATCGCGTATAAATATATTAAAGCAAATTAACACTTCAATGAAATTATTGTTGCAATCGATCAATTACTATGTAATTGAAATCCGCCAATATTTTATAATTATTATTCGAGCCGAACAAAATTGTATATATGACATGACCTAAGACTAATTTTGATTTCCTTTCCTGTGTCATATACACAAACATATTCCATTGCAATTCATTGAACCGGAAATAGACGTATAGTATTATGGAATACAGAAAGCTTTGATCGTCAAAATTATTGGTGCAGAAACTATGTTAATTCACATAACTATATTGTTGTTTTTCGCGATATAACTAAAATTTCCGGTACACTAGAAAAAAAAATTATCCGACCTTGGCAATAGTTCTCGGTAGTAGCGTATACAAACAAGACGATATAAATTATATTCTATACTCCACCTTAAATAGCGCTGAACCAACAACATACTTAAAATAAATTGGCTAAATAAATTATGTAATTTTCAATTTCCGTAACAATTTTTTTTTCTGTTAAATTTAATTTCTTAAAGTAAACACAACAATATAACTAAAAATATAAATTCGGAAATAATTATATACCGTCTTTTCTTTATAAAAAAAAATATTTATACGCGGCTATGTATATACATTCGGTGTGTCTTACATCCGGCATTAAGAAGCATAATAACATAATATAATTTTCGATTTAAGAAAATATTTTCTTTAAACGAATAAAATATGGTTCATATATTCGTCTAATTGAATCTTGAATATTGAAATGACGTCATACGACTGAAGCCCGCGACCTCAAGATTTTCTGTATTACACAAACTGTTTTTTGTATGTCTTCGACATGTTAACGCTATTAAGACGCCCACGTCGACAATATTTCGTAAGAAGTTTGTTTCTGGTGCGGATAAACAATTAATTTTATTACTTAAGAAGATCGTCAGCACGTGTTTTGTCTTATTAATACTACGCGTGTTGATCGAACAAATTTTTGGCGTTCCGTGGAACGATGAATGAATGTTTATGTATCGCGTTTGGTTTTGTATAAATATCAGATATAACAGTAAAATTAACATACAGTAAAATAAAAAATCGGACATAATCAAAATACATGTATGTGAATTAAATAAAAAAAAATTAATTGGAAAATTTTGTGATTCGGCGAAAGCTAAAAAATAAAAAATATAAACATTTCAGTGAATTCAGTGAAATTTGGTAGTGTGCCCGATAAATATTTCGCAATCTTTGGTATATAATGGCGCAAACAAATATTTCCTGGAAATTTGTTTATATTTTAAAAGTCTTTTATTGACAGGGTAACGTGCGTTCGCGCCTAGTTTAACTTAATTTTCCGTGTGTTCATCTCTTAATGTGTGTTGTCATCGTCGTTGTTGCCTTGTCGACATTGTATAAAAAATATTGTGTACAATTTATACAAGTTTTTATTTATTTTTTTGTAAATCAAACATAAATCTTAAGTTGATTTTTGATTAGTTCAAAGAACGATAAAAATAGAGATCAGTGGTAGTCAACCGCTTATATGTATACAAAATAATATATGGAAAAATTATGTATATATGCGTGTTATGTCTATAGAATATTTTCGTTATATACATGTAATATGCAATGCGATATATCAAAATTATTGCGGGCGCCTACGCGCCTTCAAACAAAAAAATAAATAAATTTAACTATTCATAGTTTTATTGAGGAATTTGTGTTATGGGTTTTTGTTCAAAAAAAGATTTATATAATTTATTACCAATTAATTCAGATATTAAAATTTGTTGCATCCGCAAGCATAAATTTAGAAATGCGCTATTCAAGTTTTTCTGACGCATAAGTCCGATCATCTTGTGCATGCTCATCATTATTTGGGTAAAATTAGGTTACTTTGGCGATCTCAATAATTATAAATAAAAATAAACTTTAATAAAATTACGGGTGACTCAGGCGTCGCGGGTTAGTACTATGGTATGTTGTAAATTGTATCCAAGTAACTGATAGTCTTCGCAAACTGAATTAGCTTGAATGAAGATAATTACACTACAACAAACGACTGCCGCAGACTGTTTATGGATATAACGGTTCTTTCTAATTTTAAAAATGAGGAAATTAAATTAATTAATTTAATAAAAAATAAAATAGATAATAAATTAAATTTCAATGTGTCTATTTATACAATTTTTCTTTACCATTCGAACCTACCGAATAGAAAAACTCCGTATTTACCAAATAATCCCTCTATCGGCAAATTACTAAGTTAATTTTTTTTGGAAATTCTGTTTTTATATAAATTTTTTCTATAATGTCAAATTAAAATATTTAAAAACAAACAAAACTAGACACAAGATTATAGATTTAGCTTTATTATTGCAAAGAAAATTTTAGTTTATTTTTATTGTATATTTCGATCGAGCTTGCACAACTTCTCTAAATTTAAGAGCGAATAACAAAATATTAAAAAAAAATTCGAGAAAAGGAAAAAATTAAACACGTTTTTTATAATAGCTATTGAATATCAAAAACTTCTAGAAGGAAATGTTCCCACACATGCATATCGAACCTGCACAACTTACCTTTACCTTAGTAAAGAACACTCTTAAGAATGGACATTAGTTTAAATTTTCTCTCTATGAATGCACAATATTTCTCTACCTTGAAATTTTCATTCTTTTTCTGCCGATTCCTGGACACGAGCCAAACTTTATAAACCCGATTTACATTTTATGTATAATGTTTTACTTTTTATGGTTCTAGAGCTTACATATTGGCTGTGAAAAAAAGACTCTTCCTTAGTTTGATCAATTTAAAACGAAATCGTTATATGAAATTTGTTTTGTGTGATTTTTCTTGTTGACGCTTGCTACTTATGATAAGTGTTTATACGGTAATGTGATCATACGGTTAAATATTTACGATAATGTGGTCTTCGATTAACGTTATCGTTAAAAATATCGTGCTGCTGGAATGGAGAGAGGTTAGGATAAGAAGAAAGAAAAACTTTCGTTGAGATCTCAATTTTGACATCTTCGAGGATTGTCCGACTGAGTGCATGTTATTTAGAGTTGGCCGACGTTTTGTGTTTGGTTTTAGGATGTCCACCGATCGACCAAGAGACGTCAGGTGTCATCTCCAATATTGCCGGACGCCCTAAAGTATGTTGATACTTTAGTGATTGTTGTTGTTGTCTGAAATTGGCAGCAGACCCAGCATAGTGATCGGTCGCTTGAACACACCGTTCCAACATCTCAGTTTGACAACTCGAACTCGTCTATCAGATCCTGGAGGTTATATTGTTGTTCCCAAGCAGGAGGAATAAAGTTCCAGGTGGTGCCATCTTGTCAATAATGCAGCGATATTAGGATCTACGTCTCTCGTGCTCTGTTGATGCAGAAATGCTAGTTGACGACTAGCTCCGACGAAATTGGTTTCGCAATCCCTGTACAGGTTTTAAATTTGGTATAGCGTAGCATAGTATAGCGTCATTGCCGACGAAAAGGTTCAGAGATCGAAATGGGCTCTTGTCTAAAAGATGTTCTCCGGATTAGCATCTCGTCAGCGAAATTTGTCTCTTGAACCAGCTTGACCCAGAACTCGAATGACCAATTCAACTTAGGTACAGTAATTAAACCTTTCGAACGCGTTGCTGGGCTGAGACGTCGAAGTTGGATGAAGCGGCTGGAGAAAACCGTGATACAAAGTAATTTCCCGAGCGATGAATATCGAGCGTCATTTGTCTTTGATGCCAACGTTGTACGAGCATACACCACTGCTGCGTGGGCTTTTTCAGAGGCATCGCTGAACCCGTGAAGTTAAAGATTTCTGCGATTTGTCGAATGAGTTATTCAGCGATCGATTCTGAGAGCCTCCAGTGATCCCAAACTATCTGGATAAGAGTGCCATCTCTGGGCTATTGAATTTCGGACCGCTTACGATATGCCGGTTCAATTCTTGAAATATTATTTTGTGGATAATTGTGGTATCTTGGATGCGGTAATTGTTGTGTTCGAGCACCATCAAGATCTGCCGATGCATCTGCTTCACATCTGTATGGAAAACGAATTTATGTTAGTGAAAACGGTTTAGTATTTTGAAGATGTTCTGTTGGACCAATGCGAGGCGAGCAATAAGGCGGTTGATATTTTGTTCAATGCGTCGATCCCAAGCGCAGTTTGCGTTGCATCACACCGGGATCAGAGAGATTGCAAGTTTGATCCGATCTTTCAGCAATTTCCCCATATAACCCGATTCTGGGTATAGTCCTGCATGAACTTGGAGTACTCAGAATGAGGTTGATCGTTCTTGGAAAACCGGCGTTCCATATGTTGTAATCGCAGAACTGCGTCCTCTCGTGACCTTCCAAGGGGTGATAAGTTGTCATTGAATGGTAGAAAGACTATGTATCTTCTCCTGTGTATGTCGATTCGTAGAGCCGTTCGCATTCTGACTCATCGCGCCTTAATTCTCGAGATGAATAAACATCCGCGATGGAGTATCATGACCTGAGTGACCACTTGATTGGTTGTCTTGCGCTCTACCTTGCCGATGAGGATGTAACCAAGTTCCGTATTTTGGGCGAAGGATGAACCGCTGTCGCTGATAAAACCATTCCTTTGAAGCATCCCAATGACATCAACTCCGAGAATCGTGGGTGCCCCGCTCGCATAGATTTCACAAATTGTGACGGCTTCTGCTCTTATCGCTAATCTGATCTGATCTGCTGTACTCTTCGATGTGAAACTGACCTGTGATCCCGAACCCAACAGAGCTCGAACGATTAAGTTTTGATTTGAGTGCTTTACGATAGCGATCGTTGTGGCGAGGAGTACATCCGTGAGTGGCGATGCAGCGTAGGCCGTAGTGTCCTGAGTTGATGATGATGATTCGATGGACGGCGATTCGGTATTCGGGTTCGAATTGTGTAGTAGCGTGTGGTGTCTTTTATTGTAAACCCGGCACAAACTCGACTTGCAACTCAAACTGGTGAATGCGTCATGCCTCCTCGTAATTATCGTTAGTGATTCTCACAAAATTGAGCAACAATGCTGCGTCTCCGACCGAACGACGTTGTGTGTGCACTAGTTTGACTGCACCTTGCGGGTTCTCGACCGTAGTTCTCAAACCTGGGATTAAAATATAATTTAATTCGTATCGTCTTTAAGATGAAATTTGAAAGTTCTCTGCTGCAATTACCAACACTCCGTGCATCGGAAATTTTATGGTTATCGAGCTTACGTGGAGGGCCGTGTAGATGTGCTCTTAACTAAAATTAAGTAAACGCTTGGATATTCACTTTTTCATAGAAAGTATATCTGCTGTTAGGAGCTATTGGCTTAAGTTCAGTATTTTGTGACTATCACAATTTTTTGTTGAGTAATAAAGTCAATTCTACATCCCACGCACGAATCAAACTGGAAGCAATTTCCCATTTCTGAATCGATTTTGCTCACGTTTGGCCCAACAAACGGTAATTATGATTATTTAAAAATTAATAGTTTTTAATGTCCATACACATGAATAACGAGTTGCAATGAAATCCGGCCGGCAGACACAATTATAGCTCATCAACAAAAAAATTTTCACGGATACGCCTTCACATAAAATAACAGACTTTTTTCTTTTTTTATTTGTTGTTGTATTTTATATTGTTGTTGTTCATTCAGCAGTGTGTTTTTATTATTATTTCCCATCCGCGAGAGCACAAGAAGAAATTTCCGTTTCACATATACACGCTACGTACACACAATTCCATAATATATACATAACTTCTTTTTATTAAAAGATCGCGTCGACGTCTTACGTACTCTTCTTCTTCTTATTATTATTTATAATTTCTATTATTTTAATTCTTTTTAAATTACACATTCAATAAACATTTAAAATAATAAATTTATCGCCTCCATTTATAAAATAAAAAAAAATTTCGTTTTTAATCATCATCATCGTATCATCATTATATTGAATGGAAATAATATATTTATAAAATTAAATAAATAATTATAATAATTCGTCGAATTAAAAACATAAAAAAAATTATTTCTTAGAAAAATAAATTGTTTAAATAAGAAATGAAACTCAAGAATATTTAGTTACATTTTTTTTGTTATGTTTGTAAATGCGCGCGCGGATTACAGTGGGAAGGCGGAAATTTCGGATCGTTCATACGACTGTATAAGTATATTATAACTTAATATTATTACGGACGAGGTATACAATTTGAGACTTCCCGGAAAAAGTATATACGGCATGTGGATTTATTGCACTCTCGAGCAGAGATATCGCGCGATCACCGGCACTAACTACGAGTTTGTTGGTTAAATTTTTAGTTTTTCCGTTTTAATTTATCATAAATAAACAGTATACGACGCACACATAAACAAGTCATTTGAAAAATAAATATTTATCCAAATGTGATTTGTCCACATAAGCTATATTATACAAGAAGTCCAAAAATCTTGTACTATTATGAAACCGCGCAGCGCACTTTGAGAATTTTTTTTTTTTGTAGAACGGAAATTGTTATGATGTAATAGTTTTTTAAAACTAAATAAAAATTAAATTAGCGCAGATTTTTTATTTTATTTATTTGTTTGGTATGTGAACGACATATTTAATGGATGGTAATGGATTTTTTGAAGAAATCTAATCTTAGTAATCTACATAAGTGTACATTAGAGTATGTTATTTACGCCAAAATAAGAATTTTAATTGGAAAGTTCCGCGGTAATGGCGTCACTTATACAAAATAAATAGCTGAAGATTATAGAGGTAAATCATATCCTGCTTAATCACATTCCAAATCAATCATATCATTATACCATACGAAAAATATTTATAGAACGCCATTTACATTTATTTGCCGCCATTTGTTTGACTGCAGGACGGTCCTAGCTCAAAGTAAAAATGGAATATGTTCATTTTATATAGTCTATCGAAATTTTTAGTGACTTTAACATCTCGGCTGTGCACTGAATGTGATACAAATGCCAAACTGGATGACGTTTTAAATTGGAGATTGTCTGAAAAAATTCCTCCCTTTTATCACTTAAACCAAATCGTAATGGGAAGTTGGCACCAACTGCAAATTATTCTCTTTCGAAGTATACCCTCTTTTAGAGCGATTGGTAGGGGGGATATGTCCGATATGTCATCAAATTTTTTGATATTTAATTTAATTTGTCAGGCACTAAAATTATAAATAACAGAGGTTCAAGTGTGAACCTTGTGACCTAGAACCAGCTCAAAACCGTTTTGAAATGCGATATGGAATTGGATCGACTGTTTGTAAATTCGTGTTAATGGGGTCGCTCTGTATGCTATTGTCAACCGAATCAAGCCACCACCGTCTAGTTGAGTTGTAAAGCTAAATCTATTATCAATTTGACCACGTGAAGTTAATTGGATCTAACTCAAAAAGCTTAGAGATCATGAAACTTGAAAATTAGGCTGATTAGTACGCTAGTCAGACACGGAACATAGACACAGACAGACCCCAAATAGTCTATGTACACAGATTACAAATGACGTTATTACTATTACGCAATTGCGACGGACTCAATTCTCATAGAAGTAGAATATTTAGATTTCTCAGTAAAGAATTTGGAGAACTTCCAAAACATCAACAATTTTTACTTTGGAAGAATATCAGTTTGGATTAATTTAAATTTTGATTTCTTACGTTCAAGAAATATATATCCTGCATTTTAGTTAGATTTGAGAAAGTCTACCTCTCTGTTGTAATAATTTAGTAAATTTTGTAATGTGTGTGGTTCTTTCTGTTACGTAATAAGGTGACTTTTAAATTGGATCACTAATTTTCTTGTATTTTAAATCAAACACTGAAGTTTTGATAAATGAACACAATAAATTGCTTTTATTAACCCCATCGCCCCAAGAAATAGTAATTTGAAACTCGTGTAATAATGTAATAATTTAATAAACTAATTATTAATCATTTCATCCGACGGGACTGTGGCTAAATAGGGCGGTAGATCCTCCGGTGAGGAAAGGTGTGTCTGGCTCAATGGGCAAAGAACTTATTTTTTATGGGGCGGTGGGAGATATTTCATTTTTGTTTTGGACTATTTTTAATTTTCTTATTAGGTCGTTTTCCATAATGAAAAATCGTCTAATAATGTTGAGTAAATTTTGCTTTTCGAGACATTTTTCGTTTAATCACTTTTGCGGAGCCTTTGAATCGACTAGCCAAATTTCGGATAAACAAGTTAAATCATAACTATTGGCAGTATGTTTAAGTTAAGATTCTTTAATTTAGATTGATAACCGAGACAATTTTGGTAGTAGACTCCCTTAGTTAGTTAACAGTCTTGTTGACCGCGATAAGAAATCTTTTTTTACTAGGCTGCCATCAAAACTACATTACTTTGTTTAATCACCGTTTCAATTTTGAAATCGTTGAATTGTTGGTTTAACAACTGTTCTAACCGACAGATGACTGGACAACGTTTTCTTATGACTGCTTTCACAACATCAAAAACAATAATTTTGGATGAATGTTTTTCTGAGAAAATTATTAATTTATCTGTGGCCTCACTTTCGTTTGTTCTTCCACAGTGTTTTTGTTAAAATTATTTTTTATTGGCCTTTTATTTATTAAATGCCATCTAACTATTTACCCTAGTAAGCCAGGAAAAATAATATATACAAAAATCCTACGTAAATGTAATTTTACCAATTTCCAATTTCTAGGGAGACCAGAATATGTAATGCCCTCGGAGTATACTCGAATTTCGTGGATATGACATGGCAATTTTTTTTATTGCCAATCTTAATCTGGTTGGCTGAATTCTTAGCCCAGACGTACGGTGCAAATTTACAAATTCTTTGGAACTTGCAAAACATATTGGAATGTTCAAAAAATAGTTTATAATTTTTATAATTTTTCTGGACTAAGCAGAACTTTGAATAAAACCACGCCTGACAACTTGGTGTGCTACTTTCTTCTGTTCACTTTCTCCTCCTACCATACCCGACGTCGACCACTCCGGTTGGAGGTAGCCCAAAATTAACCCAATATAAATCCGTGAATTAGCTAAGACATTTTGAGATTTTATTGCGTTTCAAGGTCAGATTATACCAACCAATCTTCTTTAAAATATTGCACCATTTATAGTGGCAGCAGTTCTACATGAACTAATGTATTAAATGGCCTTTCCGTTAAAAATGGACTTAGATTGGCCAACTAGGATCTCCAAAACACGACTTCTGGAACTAGTACGTTCTTGTCTCTGATGCTTTCCTTTATTCTTGGAGAGCCTTATTTGAAGGTTCTTGTCTAAGGTGTATGGCACATCATGGCATATCCTGTTCAATTATAGGGCATATCCAAATTGCCTATGGATGAACGGATAAGAAAAAAAAAGCCAGATTGTTGAACTCGTTGCCAAAACAGCAGACTAAATATTCTTTAAGACTTTAGATAACTTCAACAAGAAATCCAATTTTTAAAATTAAATTTAAAGTTAACTTTTTCAAGTTTTAAAATTAAATTTACAAACCAAAATTTGTTGCAGAAGATTTTTATTACAAATTTGCAAACTACATAAGCAATAATTCCTATTCCTACATTTTCTAAGAACTAAAAGTTGTAAGATTTTCCAGCCGTCTCTTAGCGAAACTGTACGATATTTTTTAAGTTAGAGGAATACGCCTTTCGTTTCAATTCTTTCAAAAACAGTTTTGCACATTTTGATTTAGATTTCTTTCCAATTACAAAAAAAATGTGTATAACGAACACATTTTCTATGTATCTCTAAGCCCTTTTCCGAAACCTACACTTGAGGTGTTGTTGTTTCCGGTACAATGTGAGCAAGCGCGGCACTCACTTTGAGTTCAGCTTTCTCATGGATATAATCACGCAATCTTTAAGTTATCAGCTATTGCACGCAACTTCACTTTACGGTCTCCCAACACGATTTTGTTCACTTTTTATATTTTCTGGAACAACTGCCAAATTTGGGCGACCACGTTTAAACTCAGCAAACCAATGTTCGACGGTTGCTTTCAGATGAGCAGTCCCTTTTTCCCATCAAAAAACAGTGTTTAATCAACACATGAAATTCATATTTTTCCACTGTTTTGAAAATAACAAAAGGACGCTACTTTACTAAAGCAACTCTAACTTGTAAACTAATGGTCGGATTTTCAAATTTTTTTTTTACACATATCATGCTGGTACTCGGTTGGTGCTTTCTCAAATTTAATTGAAAGTAATTTAGCAGTTACAAAATACTAAATAATACTATTTTAGTAAACATGTACATTATTAGTTTTTGACTTGCAGGAGCAGCTAACAATAAATTCGATACTAAATTTTACGTCGCGATGATTGGTGTTGGGGTTCTTTATTTAATTCATATATTATTTCATTCATTCATTTTGTTAGTAAGCTCACCTTGTCAAAATTGGAACTTCTATTCTAATTGATTTAATTTCAGTTCGGGAAAGATTAAATCAATAAATGTTTATATTGGTTAGGAAGCCGAAAATCTACAGATGCTTGTGAAATAATATTTCGTTTTTTGGTTTAAAGAAGCAAAAGATAAAGATCAATACCATTAGTAACCATTAAACCTTTATCCTTTTCCTTAGTAGATTAGAATTGTGTTGCCTTGTGCAAGGTGCCTAGGAATAGGGACACTTTTCCAGTACTTGGTTCTACAGTCCAATCAATATCGTTTGAAGGTTGACACTTTCTGACTATCATATGAATTTTTCATTAGGTGTGCCATCTATGTGTCAGCCTCAAGATTTATTGAGTGACGTAATACTTATTCAAGTAACTTATGTGTCTACTTGTCTAACCTAAATTCATTTTTACATTGAAAATTTAGTGACATGTTGAAAATATAGTTTAGAAAGTAAATAACCTGCAAATGGGTAATTTCAGAAGCAGCCTTAACACACAAAATCTCCCATTACATACTAATTCAATTGGTTCAGTGATGTTGAAGTTTCAAAATTCCCTTTTTATAATGTCTGTCGAAAGGGTTTGCGAAACGGTTGTTTATAGTTGCTGTCGTCTCTTCATTTGATGAAAAACACGTTGCACTAATTGTTTTTTATGATTTGGGAACAGAACAAAATCAGAAGATTTATTTTGCTGCTTTCTTCGATAAACAAATTTTTGTTGTTTCTCTGATTTTTTGTAGTAAACCCGAAGGGCGAAGATTTAATTTTTAACCCGGAGAACCGAATATTGAAGTCAAAACCCGAAGTCTCTGGGTTAAAATAAATGAGTTGGTAAATCTTTCTTTATAAAATAATACATATTCTCTATGTCGTGGGATTCATATCCTTATCCAATCATTCAGAAATACTTACTACTTAAAATTATAACAATCGTAGGCGTTTATGTAAATCCTTACCTGAAATAAGAAAAAAATGTAAGAATTAGCTATTGAAATATATTCGCAAACAAAAATTCATTCATATTCAAACTACTTATACACATGATAACCCCCATTCAACATAATTCTTGTGCCATTAATGACTTCTTATATAAAAGATGAAATAATGAAAAACTACATTACATATTCATACTGAATCCCCCTCCACTATACACATAATATACATATAAATTTTTACAAAATTTCATTGAAAAATTTTCTATTGAACATACATAGCGCATACAACATAAAATAAAACAAGCACAGCAAAAAGAAGAAAAACACTTTCCCTTCATAAAAATGGAAAATGGATGTATGTATGTCGGATAATATATGTACAACACAATGGTAAAATCCATGGCGCGCATGACACGGATTAACCATTTTGGTATTGTAATTTTGTTTATGTGTTACAATTTTGCGGGGGTGCGCGCGAATCTTTTTAAATGTTAATAAAACCGAACCCTATATACACCTCATATAATATAAATTTCCATTCATTAGTTATTTTCTTATGTACATAATAATAATACGACTACAAAAAAGAGAGAGAGGAGAAAAATTCTCTTATAAGTATTTTATATTTTCTCATCTCTCTTCCATTCATATTAACTAGGTGCTGAGAACTAAAAGTACATAAATACAACTTTATATGTTTTAACTTTTTTTTAATCAATGGAAAGAATTATATCAAATTTATAATTTCGTTGACTTTGAATATTATACAAAGCTACAAAAACTACCTTGGTGTACCAGCAATATAAATAAAGATAAAAAACAGCTTACACTGTTATAAATTAAGGCAAATGGAACATCAAAACAACATAAAAAATATTGCGTAGGTGTTCTACTAGGCCGCTTGTACAAAAACAAAATTAGAAAAAGGATAAAATATGACGAAACAATGCTTGTGTAAACGAGATAGCGTATCGCGATAAAGGAAAAAAGGAACCTGTGCACACACACAAACATGTTTATGTTTTTTTTTTATATAAAAAGATATCATACATAACATAACATCATCAATGATGATGATGATGATGACTATAAAAATAATAAAGTTTGGGTTAAGGTTATTCCGTGAAGTTTTTATTCTCTGTTATATCGATCTAAAACAAATTTTTCCTTAATATTAAAACACAATAAGATTGTTCCTAAACTAATTTTCTTATGTAGATATTGTCTGAAAAACATAAAATTTTACATTGAGATGCTAGGGTATATGGAAAAATTTCGAATTCAAAATAGTATACATTTTGTAATAACAACACATAAAACATGAAAGAAAACAAAAAATCAATTTTTTCCAGTTCAAGGTCAAATAATTTTCTTTTTGCCATTTTGCTTCTGTATTTGGTATAAATAAATGAATATCTCCGTGTATAATATTTTCTATGTGTACAGTTTTACAATCTGTGGAGACTTTTGGGTGGGAATGAATTTCTAGAAATGCAGATCTCAAAATACTGTGCTCATTAGTGCGCATTATACATTTTGCCTTTCGTTAGGAAAATATATGGGAAAAATTAAATTTTACTTTAGTTTTGATATTTAAATGAAAATGCAATAATATACATTTCTAAATCAGGTCATTTTGTCTGTTTTTGCTAAAATATTTACCTTGCTCTAATGAGAAATAAGGTGCTCTAGCGGGAATTCTTTAAACTATATTTTATTGTTTATTTTGATGGTTCAGTGGGTAAAGTTAATGGGAACATTGTATGATGGCGTTGCATATTGCATATGGACTTCTTTTATGATAAACTTAAATCACATTGTTTCAGTTAGAACTACAAGAAAATTCCGCATAAGCGCATACATCTCTTTAAGTCGTTAATATGAAAAATAGTTTAATGTAAATTTGTAGGAATAACAAAAATATATAATTACATGTGTATTGGTAAATAGTCGACAAAAGCAATTGTAAGTTTAAATTGCATTAATGATTCAATTCGTTCATAATGTATTTAAAACTGAGTTTAGTGGAGTTCCTCCAGATGCCATTAATTAGTTTAAGGGCTGCTCGCAGAAAACTACGATAAATAGCCTGGATTTATTAACTCAACATTGTCCACAATGTTTAATGTCATAGTGTGGAATGTTATTGATATTCAGATTTATTTGTATAAACTGTATAATCCTTTCATTTTACTAATCATAGTTAAGAGAACGATACTACTAACAATTATACTGAAGCTTCGTACCGTTTCAATTTCCGTAAAAAGTTTGACATAGGGTATAAGAAAAATTTACTAGAATTAAACGTGGGCAAATGTCAATCCATTACCTATTCCGATAAGCAAATACAATCAACACCTAACAATTTTATAAATGGTAATCCAGTTTTCCATGTGTCATTCATCAAGGATTTAGATTCACAAGAACGCTTAACAAG
Source organism: Nephrotoma guestfalica (assembly GCA_963691935.1). Taxonomy (NCBI): domain Eukaryota; kingdom Metazoa; phylum Arthropoda; class Insecta; order Diptera; family Tipulidae; genus Nephrotoma; species Nephrotoma guestfalica. The sequence continues at coordinate 249,566,501 of OY829914.1, forward strand.
ATCTTTGCTAGAATATGCCAGTCAAGTGCGGTAGCCAACTTCCGGTAGTCAATTTCGAAGCACTATAATATAAAATTCCTCATTCTGAGCCAATAAACACAGACCATTTGACGAACATTTCTTGCCGAACTATGGTTATATGAGGGAGCATCTAAATTAATTAATGACGTAAACAACATCCCTGGGAAACCGCTGAGATTTGGCCATTATTTAATTCAAGTTCATTGAAGCACTATAGCATGAAAGTCAATCAATCTGAACAATATATATTTCAGTTAAGTATACACTGTTTTCAAAATTTGTTTTTAATTGTACCAATTGTAGATTTTTGAATTTATCTTGTGGTTGGCTTTAAATAAATATATGCCAGCAGCACATTTTTGTCCAAATATTTCAAAATTGTATCTGGTTAATTGGGTTACTCACAGCTACTTATCACTTACACAAATAAATTTTGTAGTTTGTCGGAAATTTTATGTTTTAAAAATTTAATTAAAATTTTAATTTAAAAGGTTTTCAAGGTTAAGTTAAAATTATACGAGTAGATTGCTCATACGAGTGATGCCAAGGCGAATATACACAGCATTACAGCACAAATCTTATCCATCTCCCTTAAAATAATTAATCGCCAATTGAGACTTGTACCCCTGTTCTCTCGCAGAAAAGTTTATTACTACCAAAAAGAGTTTAGTCAGGCTTTTCTATAAATTATCTAGGAAAAGTGTTTACAATAAATATTAAAACTAACAATTTAAAAATAAAACAAGTGTCTTGGGTGTATCTGAAGCGGGCTTCATTTTTTCCACTAGTGACATTTTCTATCCCTAGTCTGTCAATTGTTAAATCTCAAACCCTCCCATGTATCAATACGTTAGTGATGTAGGACTGACCTTCTAAATTGCGTATTTTCTCTGAATCCTCACGCAATATAGTGGGAAAATGTGATATAATCACCAAATTAAATCATTTTATTGCGCCATCAGTATGATTATTTTGTTTAAATGTTCGACTAACTAAATTAAAAATAAGTTTATACCAGTTGCTGATAGATGTCGTTAATATACAAATGCCAAAATGCGATCTATACTTTTAGCATATAACTATAATAATTATAAAGCAAATTGGTGTAAAAAGATCTTACCAACCTTGGGACAAATCTTAACAGTGCAGCACTAGTTAAATGAAATTTTGCGACAATTATTTTTTACATGATTATCGTAATTTTGTATGCTGAAGCACTCATTTGGTTGACTCATTAAGTGACACACTTTGTCGCGAATTAGCTTAAAGCTCAAGATGAGATGTGCCATCAATGGGTGGATTGAACAATTGTAAATCCTAAAAAATACAAAGAATACAAAATATTTTTCTGTTAAAACCCGATAAGCGATTGGAGCGACATCTTCAGATTTTCCAATGAAATTGGAAAGGGAACAACAAGTTGGGAGTTGTTATTACGCCATTTCACTAGCGAAAGTATGAGCAATCCTCCTTATAATTATTGTAGTTATAAGATATTTAGTAATAAAATGTACTAAAGTTGTGGACCAATATTCGAATAAATCGTTTAGTACGGTAAATTGAACTTTTAGTACAAATAACTTTAACCGTACCAATTCACTAGTAAATAAAATTAGGTAAAAGGCTTAATAGGTGAAATTAAAACTGGTACGTAGGCCAAGAACTAATGTCAACAAATTATTTGTTTATCTTCAAAAACAAAAAAGTAGAAAGCGAATAAATGGCATTAAACGCGCATTTTTGTTTTCCCGATATAATTGAAAGCGGTGTGTGAATATAAAAAATATAGTTCTAAAAAAAGAACCTTCTGATTATAAATACTTGGGCGATTGACAAAACTTAAACTATGTAATTGGAAATTTTTTATTAAATACCTGACATAATTTGTTGTGTGCCATCTATGAATAAATGGTATGAACTAACAACCACAAATTTAGTTAGTTCGAAATTGTATTGCTATAAGTGGTACGACGCTAATTTGTAATTGCTATCATTGATCCTTGTTCGAAGAAACATCCCTCCTCGTTACATACTACCAGATTCAAAAGTTGTCATACGTTTGTATGCAAATTTTTATTGCTGAGTGAAGTAAATCAAAATCAGTTAATCAATTTTGCCGGTAAAATACCAATCAGATATCATATATATTTTCCAAACTATATCGCAACAAATATTTTAAAAAAACATGTTGACGATGACAACAGAATTTTAGAGCTTAAATACCACGTAAAATATTTTATTCAGCGAAATAATAAAAAACGGATTTCCTCCATATAATTCATGTATTTAGTATTTTCGCGGATATCCGTGGATACTATAGCTATATTTAAAACAAAATAAACAAAACATTTGAATACATGAATGTATGTATATTTATGTACCTAAATACAAAATAAAATGGCGACCATATGTGCACTTATAATATACATTTCCATTAGATTTAATTTTATTATTTTATTTTATGAATGGAAATTTGATTGATAGATTTCTAAGTAACATATGGTTAGCGATTTGTATGCAAATACGTGGTCGATAATAAAATATTGTTTGATCTATATAAAAATTGCCAGACATTGTGTTATTTTGTGTTTTGTTTTATAAATATTGATATATTAGCAGATATTTCTATATTTCATATTATGACATTGAAATATATATGTGTGTGTGTATACAGAACTCGTGTGTGCGCGGATATAATGATAATGCAAATTTCTTATCGTTTTCAAGTATTGTTTCCTGTCATATTGTCACAACCAATCACAGATTAGATAACATTTTTGAGTCATGGTAATGAATTTCCCTTCATATGTTACGAGTACTTTTAACAACCTCACACTAGCTTTGATACGTAAACTCGCATACTTTAGCGTTAGCGGTCTCAAACGGAAATGAATATTTGATTACCATACACATATTTTGTGTCGTCATCTGTTATCTATATTTTCAATTAAATACTATATTGATCATCGTAAATGTTTATATGGTTATAGTGCTCGACTCAGCAATAAAAATAAACACATCAAATATCCGGCGCGACAGTGGCTCCATATTTAGATTCACATGATATCTAAAACAATAATATAATATTATCAAATAGATTAATTAATCAGATTGTGTTTCAATATTGTGTATAATGGTTTTTTTACTAATCAGCAAAATATTATATTTTATTATGATATTTCGTTTCCGTTTGATATCTATAAATTAAATTAATAATTGTATACAGGGTACTCAATATTCGTGTATATATATATAGGTAGAGTTTGATTGATTGTCTTGACTTTAGATTTCTTTTTCTTGTGGCAGAAGAACTGGAAAAAAGGATTCTTCATAAACCTAACTGTATCATACGTTTCAGAGAATATTGTGATACCCTGTATTTCAGTTTTGTTGTTATCTATACTTTTGTAGGAATATATTGCGAAATGTCTCTTTGGTAAGGAATTATCATCTATCGTGGATTAACTGTACGTAAGAAGCACAAAATTGATAAGTTTTTGAAGTACGTCAATAAGTTATCGCATTAAGTAGTATCTATTTGACTATAGGTAGAATAAAAAACTTGCATAATATAAAATAAAATTTCGTCATGATTTAAAAAATTATCCGTTACCATTCATTTAATTTCTTTTTCTAGGCGATTTTATCTTAAGCTATCACGCACTTCAATTGTCTCCTTTGCACTTTAGTGAAATCATCTTTAGGTAAATCTGAATAGTACTTGGTACTAAGGGCATGCCATTTCTCAAGTATAATATCTTAATAACACTTGGTCGCTACAATTAATAACGTATACTTTTTCTTCGTAAATGCTAATTTAAATTTATTACAAATATTAGAAATTTCTATTATGACACATAAATGGTTTTTAGTACGAAAAATAATTGAAAAGACATAGCACTAAAATATTTACAAACTCCAATGAGTACAGTGCAAGATGATTCGATTCATCTCGTCGTAGTCAATTATGATTATAATTTGGAATTTTAGTACTTGTACTAAACCCGATTTTAAACGTAATAAATTAGACACTGGAGTCAGAACCTCTGAAATAAGAAATTTTAATAAAACAATATAAAGTATGATAATATTCACGTTCAATCACCTGTGGCACTATTCCGGCTTTCCCTGGGAATAGGGAATTGGGAGAAATATTTTCATAGCATTTTCGTCTAAATTGTTTCTGGCCTGCTGAGGGAATAAGTTTGGTGTAAATATTTTCAAAACAAAGTTAATTGAGATAATATTTTCCCCTATAAAAATTTTGTGGAACAAAAGTTTCCCAATTAACTTTGTTTTGAAAATTTTTTCACTAAGCTAAATAAGTAGTTCACTTCAGTAGGCCAGAAAAATACAATTTGAACAAAAATGCTATGAATATATTTTTCTCAATTCCCTATTCCCAGAGGAAAGCCAGTATAGTGCCACTGATGAATGATTTTTCAAGAAATAAATGTAATTTATAAAATGAGAGAAAACATGGTTGCCTATCGTCTGATATAGAAATATTAGGGAGTTTCTGGACTAATTTTACACAATTGTCGCAAGTGTGAATTATCGCTAGCAAGAAGCAGAACCATATACTAGCGAATTTTAAGAAAATTGCATGTAAGTAAATTATAAGTTTTTGATCTAAACCAGTTCTAAAAAAATAAGGATAAAATTAGTCTAATCTTATATAAATAATAAATGATAATAACGTTCCCTGTACTAAAAATTGAATAAACATGGAAATAATTTACTTTGTTAGCAACATTTATTTTAGTAAACTTTAAATTCTAACCATATTCGATTTTAATTTAATTTCAACTATATTAAAAATTATTTTAAAAGTTGATTTTAACTCTGAATCACACCACCACATTCCCAAAAGGGATTTTTCAGAGTTAAACAAACAAGTAATAATTATGAGTATTTAAGATTTAATACAAAACCAAAACTTATTTTATTGGTATTTTACAGTTTAGAGAATATGTCTGATTTTTGATTGAGAAATTGTTTTCTGTTAGAGCGATATAATCAGTTCAGCGCCTCTCTAACATTTCGATGCCTTTTTTGTAGAACGAAACATCTACGAAATGTAGAATCTTTGTCTTCAAAAGAAGCTACAGTTTCGACAATCACTTCTTCATTGGAGCCAAATCTCTTTCCCTGCAGCTTTTTTGTTTAGGTCTGAAAACAAGTAATAATCGCTGGGCCAAATCTGGCGAAATCTGGCGAATTTTGCCATTGTTGCAATCTACTTGTGACATGGTGCATTGTCTTGGTGAAAGAGCAATTTTTAGCAACATGACCAATACGTTCCATTCATATCTTTACAATGTCAGCTATCTCCCGCAACTTCACTTTACGGTCTTTCAAAGCATTTTGGTGGCGCCAGAGTGTGGTGCATCATCGGTGGATGTACGATCACGTTTAAATTCAGCATACCAGTCAATGATAGTTGATTTTCCTGGTGCAGAGTCCGGATAACACTTATCAAGTCACTGTTTTGCTTGAACGGTATTTTTTCATAAAAAACAGTGTTTAATCAATACAAAAATTCTTTTTTTCCATTGTTTTAAAATTAACAAAAGTAGCGTCCATAAAACAGCTGTAACTTGTAAACTAATAGTCGGAATGTAATGCAATTTTTCCACATATCGTTTGAAGGTTGGTAGAACTTAAAAATCATATGGGAATTTGTGTCAGACCGGTAACTTTTCAGGCGATGTAATACAATAAATATTTAATTAGCTTGCGACTCACATGTATGAGAGATATTTGTATCTTTAATAATTTTATTTTTCGATTTTAAATAAATAACACTTGATAGTGGTAAGAAATTTGAATTTGGGATTTTCCGTGTACTTTTTTTATCTTAAACCGTGTGAGACGTTAATTGGTTGTACAAAATCCCCAAAATAAACCCAGATGTTCCGGCAATTTCAAACCGAAAAATTTGGCATTTTTAAAAACTTTAATATTTCGATAAACTAAATATTTAATAAGCAACAAGTATAAAATAAACGTGAATTTTAGAGAAAAAATAGTTTCAGTTTTATTGTAGGATTTTGTAGAATTGTGTATCGCTTTTGTTAGAAGTGACCAATGATACTACAATAATATTATCTAATTTGTGACTGAGAAATTCCAACCCCATTCCATTCCAAATCGAAAAATTTGAATTATTGTTTATTATTTCGATATTTCATGTTAGGGATTAGAGCTCTTTTCTATTTTCGTTAGAACTAGCTAATATAACAAATTAAATTTTATTGGTTGGAGCTTGACTGAGTGATGAATAAATTGTGACAGTAGGCGTACAAACCCCCAATTAAATAATCTCGAAACTGAAAAGAGAATGGGAAGAGGAATTTAATTTTGAAAATTTCGGATACATTCTAAAGCTGTAATGCTATCTCTATATACATATAACGAAGAACTAAATTATATTGAAACATATCCAATCAACATTTGTATTCGTATAATAAATATTTTTGTAAAATTAATTCAATTAAAACTCTAGAAAAACAAAATGCAACAAATTTGTAACGGGTATGCACTTGCGTGAATTATAAAGCATAATACACGTAGTATACACCGTATAAGGGTCACCCTGCGATAAAAGAACCTAATTCTTTTCGTTCATCTTCTGTAAATGATAAAAATGCACATTTTGAAAAAGGAAACGATAAACAACAACAACAATGTACATAAGTATGTATAATAAGAAATTCTATTCTTCAATGTTCTTCTTATTTAGATCTTTATAACATTGTTGCTATAAAATATGTATGAGATGAGAAGAACACAATCTGACTTGAATTAGAAGATGATGTTGACTTGATACGTATATTTTTTTGTCCATTCGTTCGTTCGCTCCGAAATTCTAGAGGTACGATGCATCATAATTATTTTAATTAATTCTTAGAAAAGGTATCGAGGGCGAAAACGTGTGTAGCTCGGCTGAGCAACTATTTTGATACTCAACGAGTGGGGCGAGAATTCAGCGCATCACATTACGACCTAAATTCTCGAATAAAGGATTATAATGCAAAAAACACTATAAATATAAAATGTATATAGATCTCTATCGTGATGCGCGCTTAATTCATAATACGGTGCTGATCATCATTCCTCGCGCTTTTTTTATATAAATTGTAACAATTTATTTATTTTACTGCATTTTTTATGATGATTTCATCATCATGTTTAGCTCTCGCGCATATATATTTTTTAATTTATTTTGATTAAATGCAATGAAATTTATTATTCATTTAATTAAATAAAACATTTACGAACCCAACCAACCAACCGTCGTCGATGTATACAAATAAAATGTGTAACGCACATATTTTTAGAGCGCGCGTCCACGTACTATATTTATGAAGGAAGAACTAAAAAATCGTCTAAAAATCCATTAGTGTGCTGTAATGAGGCTATTTATAATCAAATGATTAAGCCATATATACATAAAACAAAAATTAAGCGATCGCCGCCTCATCACATACGTATTTAAATGTGAATACGAAGAGATCTGATCGTGCGACGGTGTGTAGCTTCACACAATTTAATTACATAATCGAGAGACGCACACGCGGAATGAGCTCAGTGTACACACCGATCGCACTTGTCTACCTATAAAACAACAGTTTTATTTTCTAACCCATTTTAGGCATTTTATAACAAGTATGTAGATGGCGATTTAGATGCCATAACATAGCTTCTATATACATTTCCAAAAATAGTAAAAACAACATGAAAAACTTTTTATGGAAAATGAGTTCATTTCATATGTGTATTTTGGCGTAAGATGAATAAAGCAACATAGTACAGCAACTATGCATCCAATATTTTGTAATAATACTTATTCTTTTTAGAATCAAATCAGGTGGTATAGTTTGCATTCCCTTTATATACAAGCACAGGTATTTATGATACATAGATCGGATTTTAATTAAAACATATAAATAAATAAATAGAAATCACTTATGGTGAACGTAGATAGCGCGCTCTTACAATTACATATGAATTATAGATAAATATTATTAAAATTAACAAATGGAAGGAAATACAAAACTGTTAAACTATTGTTGTTGCACGGCCATTGTAAGTAAATAGTGTACAGTTGCAATGGAAATGCTTAATCGCGCACTACATACATATTTATATTGTCGGTCGTGTTATGAATGAACGATTGCTCTCGTTTTGGATGGAATTTGATCTGTTTTGTAGCCATGAGGTGATAAATAAGTGGAATATATTTAGTTTTAAATAGTGGATTACTATATGCAGGACAATCTGTAAAACCATATGAAGTGCAGATGAAAAAATTTCCAAGAAATATACTTCTAAACTTCTAAAGTTTTCACTGTGTCGGAGGATATTGGCCTTTATTTTTGTTCCGTTTAAGGCTAATCAATTAATACTTCCTTTTTCACTCATTTACGTACCACCCATTCACCAAAATTTATAGTATTCCATCTGCAGGTTGCAAGAAGCTTCATGGTCAGCCAATCTACTAACATGGAGGATGTCAACACACAATATTACTTATTTCGGTTTCGACTTTTAAAATCCATTTAAATTTATCATTAAACAAAATATTCGTTTACAAAATTTTTTGTTTCAAATTGTGAGATTCTAATGATGTTAGACAAATAGTTAATAAAGGTAAGGATAAGAGGCACCAAAAATTCGCCGGCCTGAAGCGACAGCTTTGAAACTCGAGTTATCTGGGAATTATATATAATTTCTTTAGACCACTATATTTATTGTAAATCCTTGGCAGACCCGTTTTGGTAAGCTATCGAACTTTTATAATTTGCACACAAAAACAGTGTTGCGAATCATTTGATTTGAATTCCAATAATTTCTGAAGAATTTTATTTGAAAATGTTCAGCTCAACTCAGTGCAAGTCAAATTCCTACCTCTTAAGAGAACCATTTATTTGCCTAAATTAAGATATTTGAAAATTTTAATTTTAAAATTCGGGAAAGGCACTAAAGAGAAATACTACAATATACGATGAAAATTGTTCTTATACCAGACTAGTAGCCCATTATTTGTGCTGTAGTAAATTGTTGTAGAAAATTTGTAGTAAATAAAGGTACAGAAAAATTAAAGGATTTATTATTACTGATTCCTACAACTAATAAAAATACTAAATATACATAAAATTAATTAATAGTCTTTAAAGAAATTCCTAAATTTTAATTAATATTTTAAATCATCTGTACATATTGGTGAATCAAGTTTTAATTTGAATATGTACAAAACTGTTCATCTGGAATCGATCAAACGATGTTCAAAATAAAACGGTTTAAAGTTTACAATTCACACAATAAAGTAATTTGAGCCAAGTTTGATAGAATTACTATGCAATAAATAATAAAATTTAATTTTAATTTAAAAAAGAATATAATTAATTCTATTTAATTGCTTAAAGAATTTATTAAATTTAATCATAAATGCGCTTAACTCAAATTTAACCTTGTTCAAGCCAAACTCAAACTTTTACAAGTTAATTAAACCAAATTTATTTTTATTTAGTAGATTGATAGAAATATTTATTTTCGAGTAACATTTTAAAAGTTATTTCAAACTTTACATCCAACTCAACTTGGCTGCTTAATCATACTGAACTGTTTTCAAATAATTAATTTTATTGTTGTTTACATCAAAGCATTCGTTGTTTACATCACAATTCGTATTAGCAATCGCGCTAAATTTGAGCTACTTGAAAATGTAAGTGTTGAATATAGTTCATAGATTTCCAAATTTGATTGAAATATTTATTTGAATAATGACCCCCATTTCACTCTAACTCTTCTATCGTTTATTCTGTTATTTTATTCAATTCTCGTTTCCGATGTAAAATGTATTATATATTTTAATAGGAATTTTGAAAAACCGAAAATGCGCACCGAAGCCAATGATAAGTTATAAAATTTACTTCAAGATGTCTAATCGAGTTAAATTTTGTCTGAGGTAATTACGCAAAAAATCGTAAAATTGAAATTTATTTACGATTTATGAAAATAATAAAAACATTTTATTATACGAAAATGTCATTTTTAGTTCATAAAAATCTTAAATAATCGTAGATAACATCCAGTTAAAGTTTCAGTTTCCCCTTCGTGGAATCCGTCTTGCTCCAATCGTCAATCGATCCGACTTAGAATTTAATTGAAAATCAAATCAAAATTTTACTAAAACATATTGAAACAATTTCAAAGCAAATTGAACCGTAAAAATTCAAACCAATCAAAAACTATTTTCAACTCAAATTCATTAATTTTACTGTTGTTTTCGTCAAACCCACTCAAATAACGAATCTGTAATTCATAATAAAAATCGCGATAAAGTTGAGACAATTCAAAAGCCAATTAAGAATATGGGTTACAGTGGTTCACATTTGATTGGAATATTTACATGATTCTAATAATAATAGTGTATTGAATTTAATGAGGATAAGAGTTATAAAATCTAAGCTAAATTCAACTAAACATTTAATATACAGGTTATCCAACCCAATTCCGAATTAGAATTTAAATGAAAATCAAATGAAAAATTTACTAAAACATATTGAAAAAATTTGAAACCAAACTGAACTGCAAAAATTCGGCAATCAAATTCATCAATTCGTAAAATCGCGATAAAGCTGAGTCAGATATCAGACTTGTTACACATTTTAGTAATCATTTAGAAAAATATAAAATATACACCGAAGTTAATGAGCGTGTACGTTAAGGATTATAAAATCTCTTCAAACCGCAATGCCTAATTCAGTAACAATGGCTTAATTTTAGGTTATGTCAAATTCGAGCATATAAAGGTTAAATAAGTCAATAATCAATTTCAAAAACGTTAACACCAAGCTCAACCACGTTCAAGTTAAATTCAAATAAACGATCCAATCATATTTTGAAATTTGTCATGACTAAAAAATGTAAAATTTGTCACAAAAATTCAACTATAACTTAAATACTAAGTAAACTGTGTTTGAATTAGATTCATTAATTTTAGTATTGATTATGCCGAGCCGGCTGCAATAACGGAATAAGAATTCATAAAAATCGTGATCTTAAGTTGGGTTACAAATTTAATTAGAATTACCCACTTTGAAAAGATATAAAATGGGTTCGCAGGCTAATTAAGCTTTTGATTATAAAATCTATTTCAAATACCTAATTAGAGAATACTGACTTAATGAGATTTATCCCCTGAGGTTGGGAGTTCACCTAGAATTCCACTACAGCACCTACTGTTTGTCATAAAAGGCGACTAAAATAGTTGAACTGTTGAACCGTAAAACTTGTTTTCTTTTTTATTTTATTTACTCTTTGTTGTAACTGTTATTTAAGTTCAGTAAATGATTTCGCCCGCCTTATTAATTGTTTTATAAGACGGTTGTTCTGCATTTTGCAAAATAAATAATCGTATATGCCCGAAATATGCCTCTTTGGATCGCGGGGCAAGGCATAATCGTCGTAGCGATAAAATTGATAGCCGTACCATCCATTTTGGTAATGTCCGAGCACTCGTGACACATCAACATCTCGAATACTAGTACTAGCGGAAAGAAAAGTATCTCATAACACCTACTGATTCTACTTCAAGAGCTACCAGGTTCGAACAAGCATTCGAGTTGCAAAGTGGAGTGTGGATGTTCGTTAAAGAACACATATGGTACGCTCGACATCAGAAGGAGTGGTTTCCGGTTCGCATGTCCCCACCCAGATTATAAGTGATTCCACATTTGAAAGTCAAAATTTTACAAAAGTCTATATTTTGGATCTTTATTTCATAACAATCCTCCATTACATGGAAGCAGGCTTCGAGGTTCGAATTGGAAATTTTGACCATAATCTAATAACTGTAAAAATATATGTCGAAACCGGAATTCAGATAGCACCCAAGGCATCTTTATCATTTTAACGAGGCCGACTAGGTTTACGATCATTTTTCAACTTTTTCCTTAGGAAAGCCATTGTTTCTATAACAATCAAATAGATGATGCCGCTTCCAATTTCACTGATACCATGCTAAATGGAATGAGTAAATATATCCCATCATCATTTTCCAATTCCAATCCAAATTTTAAATTTTTTTCAAAAGAAACCGCCAAAATAAAACTGCTTAGAAGAAATAGAAACGCAACGAAATTTCGTTTAAGAATGTAAGGCTACACGAAACAACTTTAAAACAATCTATGCTAAAGAAGTTAAATTTTGGTGGTGGATCCATATTTGCCGACCTATTGGTAAACACCTTCACATAGAACTCAACCTTAGTTGTCCACGACAGGTACGCCTCTGTCAATTCCGTATTTAGGTCCAAAATGGATACCATAACAGCTCGGAGGAAATTGTCTTCAGAAACCTCAAGATAATCGACGTAAACAAGCCCACTGGACCTTTGGTTCGAAACATGGTAAATACCCGAACGCTTGGAAGAGTGCGATGGTACAACCAGTTCTGAAACGTGGTTGTGATAAAACTGACCCCTCAAACTACCGGCCAATATCAATTGTGTCAGCCTTTGCCAAAGTTTTTGAAACAATTAGATCAAAAATGATTTCAGATCTGGAAATAGCCAGACTTTGACAAGGTTTGGCATGAGAATCTCATTTATAAACTTGTGGTATACGGATTGGATTCGATGGCCATCAAGTGGATAAAAAGCTTTCTCAAAGACCGAAAAATCAACGTTGTCCTAAACGGGAGATCATCAACGACACTCTCCCCAAATGCCGGAGTCCATCAAGGATCAGTTGTCACCGCCTTGAAGCCGCCACATTGCATGCACTCTTCTATCTCATTCGAGGTGAAACCTACTCAATCAGAACTAAACGGTAAACGGCCAGAAGTTGTCACTTCGCTTAATACCGATTTGAATACAATAATTGAGTGGGGAGAAAGAAATCAGTTTAACGACAAAAAAACACAAATATGTACATTATCGCGCAAAAGTAGTCACAACATCTACACTTTTGTGGTAAAAGATCATGTCCTGTCCTTGTGGGAAATTTAACAATTTAAAATAGAGTGAACAGATTGTTGCATTGGCCAAGTTAGCTTCACGAAAACCGGGTTTCCACAATAGATGCAGAAGGTTCTTTATATCGGATCAGGTTCTCCAAATATATAAGTTCTTCATTACACCATGTATAGAGTATTGCTGTCAGTTTGGGGTGTATCATATGATATTGCCCTCCAGTTTCTGGATAGGATTCAGCGATATCCCATCCGAATAATACACAACCTCAAACATACAAACGATTTAAACAGCCTCCAACACCGAAGTGATATTGCAGAATTCGTATAGGTTTACGATGAAGCTGCCGAAGTGGAATTAGATAAGCGGGTTCGAATTTCCGTTGGACTATAAAATGCACCAATTTAAGGCAGCTATCAACCTTACTTAAATGATCGCGCGTTGGATGCTGGAGCTCTGACACTTACAACGAGCTAGGGCAGAGTAAAATCCTCATAATTTTGAAATAATCTACCGAAGTTAATGAAGGTTATAGATGTAAAATCTGCTTTATGTGTTATGATGCATAATTAGACAACAATGCACTAATTGTAAATTGAAAAGGTATTGGTCACATTTTAACTCCCAAAGATTCGCTATGAAAAATTAATCAAAAATTGAATTTGACAAATAAAAAACCAATTTCACGTTTTTTTTAATTGAAGTTCATCATTTGGAAGTGGTTTTTTAGACAAATTCAGCCCAATCGTTGCCTGTACAAAACGATACAAATATTATATTTTTGTCAGAAATAGTTAGTGTTGTTGCACACTTTAGAAAAAACGAAATATCAGTGACCATTTGCCGAATTATCATTTCATGTACTTCAACACCGTCCTATGAAATAACAGCAGTAGACGCTAATTCATTTGTATGCGCAATAAGGTTATAGAGTAGAAGGGGTATCGTACATAGCCACGCCTCCATGATCCGCCTCTCATCACTTTCTAGCCACTCCCCTCCGGCCACACAAAAAATGTAGTCGATCCTCTCGTTTTTCTTCGTCGAAGTAGAATTAGTTAGTATTTTATTTGAACGTAAATTATCGAGATGCACGTTATGAACTTTGGCTCGACTTATAGCTACTTATTCTATCCCATTCGAGGCTTCGGGTGAGTTTTTAAAATTAAATTTTCCTTTTCCCTTCATATCCAATTCAAATCATAATTTCACAAACTTCGGTTTTCTTCGGAATAACCGAATTAAATTTTCCGGAGGATGGTAGGGGAAAGATACGAATTAAGTATTACAGAAATTTGATTTGAATCGCCCAATCCACACTATGCTGTCTCATTCTTCGTTTTTCACCCTTTACCTATAAAACCGGGTTTAATTTTTCCGATTTTTATCATAACCAGAAAACAAAACTCAAAAGACCTAGTGTGGATTGGGTGAGTAGGATTGATTTTGTCGTTGTTGTTTTAATTTCCATCTTAAGTTCAAATTCAGAATTTTCTTCAAATCTATAATAATTCAGTCTTATTATGGAAAACAATCGAATATTTATATCAGATGAATTTCACGAATATCTCAAAGACAAGTAATATTGATTTTACTACATTCATTCAAGGGTCAATAACCACCCACTCGATAAATCAAGGCCTAACTGTAAACAAACCACCAGTCTACTACAATCCATAATATAAACATCGACTTAGTGCATTGATCTTAAGCCAAACTAACAAATAAGTGATTTCTTAACCGGAAGTCCATATAAAATTCCATGATCGTCTCTACATTAAAATAATATTCAATTCCAAGTAATAAATAAATAAAATTAGAAAGAAAAGAATAAAATCTTGGAGCCCAACTAATAAAAGCGCCTAATTTTTTGTTTTCAATGTTTTGAAACCATTCATTTTCATATATACACACATGTCACAATACATATGTATCGTTATTTTTTAATATTTTTGTCAAATTAAAAAACAACTTCAATTGTTTTCTTACACATTTCTTTCTTTTTTATTTCGTATAGCCAGCAAGCGAACGTGTTTGTGTGTGCGCTTATAATAAAATAAAATAAAATATAGATAAAGTGGATATCATAGTATTGGTGTGTGAATTAAAATTTATAATCAAATCTATTGTACATAATTGATTTTAAATTAATCAATTAAATTATATAAAGTTTTTTACAAAATATATTGTAAGTAACATTTTAAATTTATTTGTATATATTAAACTTCACATGATAAATTATACAAAAAAAATTATGGATAAAAATAAATTCAAGATGTCGTCATTTTCGTTTTGCACATACACATCGATACGGTCGTACATTGTATTGGTTTTTTAGTGGTTTAACAAGTTTTTTTTTGTGGAGAGTAGGAAAATATTAAATAATTATATTTTAAAGAAATTTAATTGAGTTTTATATATTAGGTTGTATGGGATTTAACATTTAGTTTTGATTAGCATTTATAAAAAAAAAAAAATATTTTTAATTACCTTGAAGGCAAACTACACGGCAGCCATCTTGTTTAAGTCGTCGATGCAACACGTTGATTATGGCATCACTTGTATTATTGTTATTACTACTACTACTATTATGATGATTATTACTTGTATTTGTATTAATCAAATTTAAATTAGACGGCGATGTGATTATTTGTGTATCATTGTATAAAACAAATACACTATTACCACTATAACCAGATAGAATACGATTTTTTAATTCACGACATTTTATTGTTGTTGTTATATCAATTTTACCAGCTGCTAAACGTCTTAGCATAATACTTGGTATTGAAAAATTAACAGCCGTCCGTATATGTCCATCAATATATTCGTTTGAGCTGCGACAATCTAATATAATTAAATCTTGTGTCGAGGTTCTTAGCTCCGATTGTAACCATTCGCTGGTCACAGATTCGACTTCCGAATCTGGCATATTTGTGCTGTACTCGTACGTCGTTTTGTTGTCACACTGAACACAAATCAACAAGAAAAAAAAAACAATTTCTTAATTCACAGAAAAATATATTTTGTCACACACTGTATATCTATTCAATTTTTTTTATTAATGAACTTTTTTTTATTAATTAAATCCACCACAAACAAAAACAAACAATTTTTTGTTGCTTTTTTTCAAATACCCCGAGTAATAATGTACAATCACCAATTCACTAGGTAGGTAGGAAAAAATCCAACGGAACAAACAAACAAAAAATACTAAACACAAAAAACTATTCCGTGTAAAAGTGTTCACTTTAATTCAGAAACACAATCGTTCACTTCAACAGTTTACTTCGTATTGAAGAAACAAAAAAATTTTATTTTTGCTTTTTGAAACAGAACGAACGAAAAATAAAATTTATGAATAAAAAAGTCTCTCTCGCATAAGTATTTCTCTCTCGGTCTAGTATATAATATACATTGTATATATATAAATGACACTCCTCAGTTTTTTAAATATTCGAAGGGGAAATTAATTCTTATATACTGTGTAAGCAAAATTCGGCGGGAATTGTAATCACATGTTTTTTTTTCGTTCGTTTTGAAAACGAACTCTATACATAAAAAAAGATAGAAGCGACGTCATTTTTCATTCATTCATAATTTTTTTTTCGGTGTAGTGAGATGGCGATAGATGTTTTGTTTCAGATTTCCGTGTTCGTTATTTAATTTTTTGTTTGTTGTTTTTTATGATGAATCGATTTTTTGTCATTGATAAAATTAAGAGTTTGGGGATGATGCTGATGATGATGATAATAATATAAAAAGTTAGAGAAGCGTTGTGTGGGTGTGCATGTGTTGTGTGCTGTGAGTGCGGTAGAGTGGAAGCTGGAAGGATGGAATAAATGATTTAGGATTTTAGATGTGTTGACCCGCTCCCTCCCTTTTTGTCCATTCATAATAACTATAAGCGTAGGTATACAGAACTTAAATTGGGGTGAGTTTTTTTATCAATGAAACAATGTGTAATGAACCGGATGTAGAATTACAATGTACGGATGTACTTAAAATAGAGGTTGAACTAGGGATAGTTTTGGATTTTCTAGCAATTATGTAAATAATAAAGATTAATGGGTAAATTAAATTAGGGGAACGTGCTGACAGTCTTCATCGTGTCCAACGAATTTATATTATATTTATTTTACATGAAACGTACCTTTGAAGGACCGTGACACGTTGGACGTATCAGCTTAAGAACAATAATAGTATTGCATGCTTATTCCTTTACAAAAATGAAAATACGAAAATCCAAATATCTGTGACGAATTTAATCAAGTAATAAAATGCCAATAATTCCATATCCTAACACTCATAACTTTTATTTAATTCGAATTGATTGAATCGAATTATAAAAATTAATTATGGTTTGGTTTATTTAGGTTTTTTCTAAAGACCGACTTATTTGCTTATACCGACTTATTAAAATGACTCTGCTATAGATTTTGCAGTCAAAATTTAGTAATTTACAAATCAGATTCACGTTTTTATAGATCAGGCTCACTCTTTCCAACATCAATGTGTTATTAAATGAACTCACAGTTTTCCAAATCAGCATCACAAATTAAATTCAAAATATTGTAAATCAAATTCAAGTTTTTTGCATTTCAAGTGATGCACATTTTTAAATTCAAATTCAATATTTTGTAACTCAAATTAACAGTTGTTTAGATTCGGGTAGTTTTCAAATGGTTTGTAATTTTATTATCTATTATTAGTTATTAACTATTATTAGGTAATTTTATATTCGCTCCTCCTCGTCATCTAGCCCTTGATATTTTGTTCCTATATTAAATTAAATATTAATTTATTACGTGGATTTAGTAATTTATTCATATATCTTTCAGTATTTTAAATGTATCAAGTTTAACCTGAAAATATTTGGTTAATTAAAATTAAATTAAGAAAACGAATGCGCTTGATACGGAAAATTTATGATCAGGAGTCTGAGAAAATTCCCATGATGAGACTCATCCAGAGGTGATGTAATTTATAATTTGTTGAGTTACTCGTATCAAACTAAAATTCTGCATAAATTTGAAACATTTAATAAAATCACGTTATAATAGAATTTACAGAAGCTCTGATGTTAAAAATTATTTTAATCACAGGTTCAATACAAATTTATTAATAAACGTTAAACCGTTTAAAAACTACCGGAATTTGAACCACTTTTAATTTGAGTTATAAAATATTGAGGTGGTTTTAGAAATGAGTGCGCATGATCTATAAAAACTTGGACCTGGTTCGTAAATTAGTGAATTTGTTGGAATGCAAAACCTA
Organism: Nephrotoma guestfalica; assembly: GCA_963691935.1. Lineage (NCBI taxonomy): Eukaryota > Metazoa > Arthropoda > Insecta > Diptera > Tipulidae > Nephrotoma > Nephrotoma guestfalica. The sequence continues at coordinate 249,584,781 of OY829914.1, forward strand.
TATCGAGGTGACTTATTTTCTGCCTCTTCGAAGCAAAAAACTTATTTGGCAATGTAAACATTTTAAATTGAGTTCTGCCAAACTCGTTCATGTATTAAACGACTGCATTAGGAAATTTATGTATTAATTTATTTCAACTAATATAATTTTTAGACAACTAAGTAATTAAATAGTAAACGTGGTTTGTTTGTATCCATTTTATTCAATTTATTTCGCTTTAAAACCGAAATTATCGTTTTTAATTCTGTTGTCAATTAAATCGGTAAAAGCAATTGGAACGCTTGACCGACTTATTCAAGATGACGTCAAATAAGTCAGTAAGTTTGAACTAAGTCGGTGTTTGAAAAACACAGTTCGGTATTAATTTGAAGGGGACGAAATGCGTTCGGTAAGTATGTGAAGATATCGAAGTGAAGGTTTTAACGAAAAGAACTATCAGTAACTATTTAGAAAGTGTAGCAAGAAAAAGTATAAAAAATATTCTTTGCTGAAAACTTCATCAAATATATGCAAGCATTGGGTTTAAATATTACCAAAATAATTTTACTTCAATGGCTTGGGTTTGACTTAAGCTCCATTGTCATTCTCGATTTTTGTTAAAAATGTGTGGGAACATCTATTTTAATAGTGAACGGGTTGAGCTGTTCATAACCGTTAACCACATTAAAATAAAAATATATTAGATTCCATACAAGTTACAGTACTATGGCCGATTTCAAGAAGATCAGAGTTGTAGAAGATCTATGTCTGAATTTGTAAACTGATAGAGTCTAAGTAAATGGAAAAAGATTTATTGGTTGGTCTTAAAGGAACATTAAATCGTGGCAATTTGGCTATTTTCAAAAATAGCTAGCGAAATTTTTTATTTATTTACGCGAAACTATTTCTTTCATCCCAGTTTTTTGTTTTTCTACCTCGGTAAGACGATTTGGTTTAAGTAAACCGAAAAACAAAATATCCCATCTCAGTTTTATGTTTTTTGTTGTTTGTGTAAAACAGGCCATAAAATATGCTGACATAATCTATTGAGTTTTGTCGGCAGTATTTCTAAATTATTTAAGTTCGGAACAATTATTCTTCAGATTTCCAGTTGGCAATAGTAAGATCATATTATGGTGGGGTCCAGGACCAGCCATATGTTGATTAGCATGATCTACCGTATGATATGGCACATATCGTATACATTGTAGAATGTGCCAATCATCATATGGCTGATATTGATAAGCACACTATAGTTTGGTCTTACTATTTCCAAATTAAAATCTGAAGAATTATTATATGCGTCCACACTTGGTGATGTTTCTGACATCCTTGGAATCGGCCATAGTGTAGCAAATGCAAAAATCTTTAAATTCAATAGTTTTGAATAGCTCAAATCGTCCACTATTAGAGAACAGACGCCCATACTTAGTAAGATTTCTAAAAATGTTGGGAAAGGCATTAGTATGATAAGATGATGAATTCAAAAATTATCCGGTCAATGAAATCGTCATTTTAGGATCACGATGCCATCTCTCTATTAACCCATTCGGAAAGTCTGCATAGAGCTCCATAAACAACGAGGACTCACATTGCCGTTGCTGATCATTGGTATCACAACATTGCGTCCGTCCATCTTGAGAATTTATCAGTGCAAATTAACAAATATATATATATATATATATATATATATATATATATATATATATATATATATATATATATATATATATATATATATATATATATATATATATATATATATATATATATATACATATATATATATATATATATATATATATATATATATATATATATATATATATATATATATATATATATATATATATATATATATATATATATATATATATATCCTTGTGGTCTTGATAATGTCTGTTAATATAAAGGGTTTTCCAATAACAGGTTTCATTTTGATATTAAATAATATGAGTATTTTTTAAGAGAAATCAATGAATGTTTATTTCATTGTAAAGAGGAAAGTATGCCATTAACATTTGAAAACGATATCAACCAAATGGCCGCCACGGCTACGCTTGCAGCACCGTATCCTTTTCATGAAATTTTCCATGACCAATTCACACATTTGCGGCTGTATGTCCTCGATAACTTCACGAATTCTATCTTTAAGGTCTTGACTCGATTGTGAAGCATTGGCATAGACCTTATCTTTCACGTGGCCCCAAAGGGAAAAGTCTAAAGGTGTTAAATCAGAAGATCTCGGTGGCCAATTGTGATCACCTCTTCGAGAAACAACACAATCAGGAAACTTTTCTTGCAAAATTGCGATTGTTCCGTTGCTTGTGTGGCACGTAGCGCCGTCTTGCTGAATATAAACGTCGTTTACATCAATATCTTCCAATTCCGGCCATAAAAAATCATTATTCATAGCTCGGTAGCGCAATCCATTCACCGTAACAGATGCACCAGCTTCATTTTCGAATAAGTAAGGTCCAATCACACCACCAGTCAAAAAACCGCAACAAACAGTGACATGTTGAGGATGGAGGGGCTTTTCAACAATCATTCTTGTATTTTCTGAGCCACAAATGTGAAAATGGGCCTCATCACTAAAGATGATTTTTCGATGAAAATCCGGATCATTTGATGCTTTTGAAGGACCCAATCAGCGAAGATACGACGTTTATGGTGATCGACCAGCTTGAGTTCTTGTATTAACTGAACTTTAAAAGCCTTAAAACCTAAGTCTTTATGCAAAATACGGTGTAATGTTGATTGTGGAATGTTTAATTCCAAAGATCGACGAGGAATCGACAAACCTGGGTTTTCGTCAACACTGCGGGCTACAGCAGCAATATTCTCAGTTGTTCTTGAGCGACGCACACGGTTTCGATTCTTTACATCACTAATTTGTCCCAACAGCTCAAATTTTTCCACCAGTTTCACTATTGCCGGCCGAGAAGGTGCTTCACGACGACCCAAAAACGCTTTAGTTTTGCGAACTGTGACTGCAAAATTTTTACCATTTTTGTAGTGAATTTTAACAATTTCAATGCGTTGTTGAAGCGTGTATCGTACCATTTTTAGTAATGGCGTAGTTTTTACTTGTCAAATGTCAAAAGATACTTCAAAATTGACAGCTGCCCAAATAGCAGGCTATTCAAAATGAAACCTCTTATTGGAAAACCCTATATATGTTGAAAAAAATATTTATGATGTCATAACTTCAAGTGGACTTTTGGAATGTAGCAGGACTTTTGATTTCTGATACTTGATACAGCTTCTTGCTCTAGCTGCACTGTGGAGGACCACACATAGTTCTAGCTTATAAACATATGCGGTTTTATACCTTAGTGAGCGATACTGTGGAAATAATTAAATGTTTCTTAACGTAAGTGTTTCGGAATAAATGGTCGGATTATATTATCTTTCATCTAGCGGTAGAACTATTGGAATCTACTTTCGGTATGTTGCACTAAGTAGATCCTATAATCCATTCAGTTCATCATCTTTTGGTTGTAATTCAACGTGGATCCGCCACAATATTGTCTTTCCCCTGATATATGACGAATATTGGTCGAGAACTCCCCTATGATATCCAATTATGTTTAGTATACGGGGCCTATAATTCCCGATCGTGGGCATTATACTTGTGCCGGGCCGCTGTTAGATTTCTCGAAAAAAAATTGAAAGGCACCTTTATCTGACCATTGTTGCACCACGGCTCCCTTAATGATATTGGTTGTGCCGCACATTATTGAGCCAAAATTGATACATTCACCAGTTCGTGTTTACATCTCTTAAATGCTTCTTTTGCTTCTGGGTCCAGTCAACTTTAGTCTTATCATTGTTTGATTGTCTTTCATGTACTCCAGTAACTGTATCTAATTGGGATTTGTTGCACTTTATTGCATCAATCGTAATTCTTATTCGAACGTACCGTTGCATGGGAACGACTGCGTCTCAGATACGCTGCCTGTTACAATACTTCGATTTTCACCTGTAGCACGGAGACATCGTAACTGCTCGAAGTTGGCGAGGAGTTATTCAATATATCGATACCGTTTATCCATGGGGCTTGAATAATTCGTTTCCTTCATTTTGATCTGCATGTTGTCTCATTGCTAATAATTTGTTTAACTACGGCTTTCTTCCGATTCCATAAAATATTTATATTCAATTTCTTCTTTAACATTAAATATTTATTTTTCCGAGGAGATTTCACGAACAACGATTCAACGATCTCGTGCACCTGTTCTAGAATGCTACTTTCTTCCTTTATGCTTACTCGCCGTAGTACCATTAGTCGCAAACTGAGCTTCTAACTGGTACCGCCGGAATAATTCTCCGCAGAACGGCACAAATTTGGCCGATACCTTAGATATTGAAATAGGTTGCTTCACTTCAGCAGCGCCATCCCCATAACAATTTATGTGATTTTGTCTATAAATATTTTTATTAAAACCAACTCTTTCCAACTTAAATCGAGTTCGAATATGTGTGGATGCTTATTTGTTTTCGGTGCACGTACGTTTGACCGGAACACAAATAATTCAGTGCTATGCCTCAACAAAAGACACATATGAAACAACCAAGTATGAGTTCTATGAACAATTACAAGCTACAATACGTTATACAGGCGATTTCAATGCAACAATTTGAACAGAAAACACCGACCCGCATGGGTTAACAAACAATGACAATGTGCGTAATGATAATGGGGAACGAATTATGGTATTCTGCATATTAAACCAGCTATTCTTAGTAAAACGCATCAAGACAAATCGGAAGAAATTTAACAATGACAGATTAAAAAATGCCGGCGCAAGAAAAACATTTTGCGAAGCGGTCAAGCTCAGCCTTCCAACCAGCAAGAAACAGTCGTCAGTGTAAAACAACAGTGGACATAAATCGACGGGCACAAACCCTTGATTAGTGATAATAAAATGTGCCAACCAAATACGTCGGAGCTGAAACGTCAATACTAAGTTAAGGCATCACAAAATCAAGAAAATGGCAAGGAGTGACCGTAGGCAATACACTGAAAACATTCTCAAGGTAGCAGAAGAGGCTGTATAACTTGGAACACGTGCGCATTACATATGCGTACGACGGGTAACTGGAAAATCTCCAATATATCACCAATAAGGGATGCATTTGGTCAAATCTTAACAACAGATGAAGCATGATTTAAGAGATGGGAGGAATATTACGGACACAATATCACCAACAATACACAAATAATCGAATTAACTACTAGCGCTAATAACATCCATCCACCAATGGAGCGGGAAATTACCGGTTTCATTTCAAAAATGAAGAATAACAATGCCCCTGGAACTGATAATGTACAAGTTGAAATATTCAAAGGTAACATATCGACAAATGCAAGAGTTTTAACTCCAGTATTAAAAAAAGTGTGAAATTCCGGTAGAATGCCGCGAAAATGGAAAAAGGCTTAACTATAACGATTCCCAAGAAAGGTGACCTGAGAGAATGCAAAAATTTCCTCAACACAAGCACAATTATATTGGCAATGGTCTACCTAGCTAGAATTTTACTAACAATTAACACGAAATTAAGAAAGTAACTGTACCTACCTCTATAGGCATCCCAAAGAAATCAATATTAGACGCCGAAAACTAAAAAAAAGTAGGGCTAACTAATAACACATAATATTCCTTACTTCCTCTACCTAAATCGCAGACTTACCAAGAACGGAATGATGTTAGCCACTAATTAAGATGATGATGATTGCATTCAATATTGCATAAATTATACACACATATTGAGCTTCAAAGCTCATTTATAATGCGACGTGCAATCTATGGAAACGCTAAGAATTTTGTCCTTTCCTCTCGTGATCGTGACGTGATAACTATCGAACATCTTCTTCTGTTAAAATGCAAGTTGTGTTGTGTTATGCTTAGCTTTTATTTTATTTATCCAGCCATCCAAACTTATGTCAGTATTTTGGCTTAGACGCCAAAGGGCTGGTATGTGAAACTTCCAGCATAAATGGGTTAATATCCAAAGTAAAATATAAAATATAAAAGTTTTAATATTACATATTTCTAAAGTATTTATTACCATGAAACCGTTTGTAATCAGCCAATTTTAATAGTACCACCTCAAACACATAACCGGCGCTAGTGGCCGTGCTGCGCTTCTCTTTTAAAAACATTTTTATTTTGCCGCCAATCATTGTGGTTGCTTATAAGAGAATGCTATTCTACTTTGTTTTCTATTTTTGGCGCCGATAATAGCGGCGTCTATATGTTTGAGGGATAAGTCTCACTATGGACTGTCTTTTGTCAAATCAATAATTTTAGATGTGATCTAGTAATCTAATTTTCACTAATCATATTTTTTTATAAAATTGTCAGATTCCCCATTGCTGATTGGTGCAACATTAGGGCTCTACGTAGTGAATATTTTTTAAACTGAGATATATTCACGAAATTGAAATCAACAAAGTTCGGCATTTCAACAGTTCAATATCACTTAGAAAATGTGTGTGCTTCTATGCTAGATGGCAATAGAGTATGTAAATATTTTTATACTTTTTAAATTTTCACCACGACTTTCTCCTTCATCGAAGACAGTCTTATGGTTTTGGCCAAAATCGAAGTTTCTGCAAGTTTGTGTGGTCTTATCTTGATTAATTTCTATGTCTGATCTGCTGTAAGTAAAGCTTCCATTCATGTTCAGTTTCATTGTTGCATCCGGTGAATTAGATAAAGTTAGTTCCTATCTAATGATTTATTTAGATTGGAAGTAGTATAGTAAGGTGTTCGTTTATATTAACAATGATTTGGATACTACCTTTCATCAAATGAAATATTGGAATTGACGTCTTTGAAAGCTTTTAAATGATTTTCGTGCATATTTGGGTAATAACGAGATAACAGTATTTAGGACATCTAAAACCGGTATTTTGGTATTAAAAAAATGCATGCATAATTGGCATGCCGGTATTTCGGTATTCTGTATACCGGTATTACAAGCCCTATATTCATAAGCGTTACTTCTTTTTCTAATTCATCATTTTATCGTTGTAAATTGGGAATTATAGCACTATGCGGGTTATTGCCGTTGATGGATTTCTGTCTGTACAGTTTCTGTCATTTTCTAATTTTATTTCAATTCTCTTGAGTGACTGTTTGTTACGTTTTTGTGACGCTGCTATACCGTTTTGTTACAAATTAATTGAAATAATGATATGGCCGTGGTGCAATCAGTTTCCAATCAGTGGATTTTATATCAAAGAATAAAATTTCTAAAGCGTCGCCGATTAGTTTATTAATCGACAAAATCACTAATCAAATGGCCGATTTGAAATATGTTTAAAATGTCTACTTTCAACTACAGGATTAGCAGGACTAAATTGCGATTGTTTTGTATACGAGTTGTGACGGCTTGTTGTATTGGGTTATATTTTCCACCGACTGTCGGATATACAACTATATATGTCATATGTCATTACAATTCCTATTAAGCTGTATGCTCTGAGAGAAACAATTTCGATTCGTTGTGGATGTCCTGCTTTGTAGGAGCCTTAACATCTAATAATCCTAATTTAACAAAAATTTCAAAAATTTTGTTACTATACACCTAAGTATATGTTCTAAACGACCTTAAACGATTTATTCCTGTAAATGTGAGGTCGTTTATTTGTGATCAAAGACGTACCATCTTTGATCTCATTTAGACGACCTCTCATTCAATACACTTCCGGTCGTATTATCATAATGTCAAATCAACATCCCATAACAAATATTTTGTACATACATCCAAAATCAACAAACACAAAAAATCTCAACGAGAGTAAAGATCAAAAATTAAAATCATAGATCGAACCCGGTTTAGATTAAACAGCCATTCATATGCATGTCAAACAAATTTATCTAAAACGATTAGTCGCAGTCGTGTGTCTATTTTTATGGGGGTTCTAGAATATATTAACAAACAAAGTAAATATAATAATCTGCCATCAATTATAGACAAAACTTCCGATTACTATAAAACACCGAAACTCATTATTTATCAATGAAATAGTACTTCCGGTATTTATATTTGTTCTATTTATAAAGGCATTGAATGAACGCATGTTTCTTGAATTAAAAAAAAATGTTTTCGTTTAAAAATAACTCACTAATTCATTGATTAATGCAGAGATGTGTATGGTTTATGTATATAGCACATACAGATATACACAAATATACAGTAATTCCGAAAATAACACTCAACCCCTATTTAGCCAAGATACTTCCGGTTTTTTAAAAATATATATTAATTCATTGAAAAAACACCCTTAAATTTTTTTGATTATGAATGAATAGAGAGAGGGTCACTGGTTAAATGTTTATTAAGAAATTTATTCTTCAAATGAGACGGAATAATTAATTTTTTAATGGCTTTTCCACACTTGTTGATACATACTGAGAAATTGATTCATTGAATTGTAAAACTAAGTGCTAGGCGAGACTTCAGGCTAACGACGATCTATTCAGCGCACCAACTATAAACTCAGCTCTAAAATCTATTAAATTACTGCATCTTTATACGTCACCCATTTATTAGCATCAGCAACTGCAGGTAAAATTTTTTCAACAAATGTCGAACGTTACATAGGGTGAATGCGAAATGAGATTTTCGGAAATGTGCATTTTTGGATTAACCTAATTTCTTTAAAATCATTAAATTATATTTTCTGGCGCCATGAAATTAATAATCTGGTAAATACGAATACAAATCGATACAAAGAGGTTGTCAAAAATGTATTTCCCAAATGCATAGCATTTCGGATGCACTTATAGATTCCTAATGAATTTTGCAAATTAAACGTTAAACAACTACTATTAAACACTTCACTATTAACACTTTGACACCTTAGTTTTACCGCACTATTCTAAAGTAAGCTATAAACTATGTCTCGCATAACAATTTCTTGCAGCTTATATGTATATGAGAATTTTTTCTAAGGCTCGATTCATGTACGAATTTTCAAATTAGGTGAATCGGACCGAAGTTTTCATGAGCTCGTGAGTTTAAAATGAGAAAATATTCGTCTCTTAGAAAACTGGCTTTTCACTCTGTTTTTATAAGAACACTAGTTGAATTATCCCGGCGGGTACGAGAAAAAGCACCCTGCTTACAAACCTTTATTATTAATTTTGGTTTACAATATTTCCTTTCTTTTTACTTTAATTATTTTTTCCTGACCTGCGTAAACAATTTCTTTGATGATCAATGTCAATAAAATATTTTAGGTGGTCTTAATTTTTATTGTAAAGTATTTGGGTAAACAATATTTTTGTGCGAAAATGAACTGAACAAATGGTTTGGCGTTCTCACTCTGAAGCAAGCAATAATCAGTGATTGCCCCTGGACTTTATTGATCGTCATTGGGAAAGTTAAGCGGAGTGAAAATTGGAATCGCTTGAATTCGAAAGACAAATCGATGGGAATCATTGAAAAGCGCGTAATTAGCACATTTTCTTCTTTACTTTTAAGCGGCCTTGACTTTAAGTATTATTGGTGAGCCTGCTTTTGAAAATAGTATGTGTGTTGGAATTCCAGATGGCTTCAAAGAATAATAAATAAACTCTATTAGATAATTGACAGTTCTCACATGTTATGGAATCAATTGGAAATTTTCCGTTATCCATAACCGAAAGATGGCTGGCAAAGTTTTAGCAGAAACAACGAAACAAATTCACACGTTTTTCGTGGAATGGCTGGTAAAGTTTGACAAAAATCACCTAGCAGTATAAGAGCTTTTTTTCCGCAAATCGCTCATAGTACGCCCCAAATAATAATTTTGCATATATTTAATATTGCGACAATTCCTGAATTTCGAGCTATGTTGCAAGAAAAATTATCTGCTTGATTCAAATAACGGTTTAAGAGTTGGATGTGCTGTGCATCATCCATCAAGTAAAGTTGATGCAATTCCGGATGATGCAACTCGAGTCCGATTTCGTTCTGCTGCCTAATTTCGGCGCATATTAAATTAAGAAGAAATTATTTTTTAGTGCCTCCGGGAGTACCAATATAAATATTTCCTCCGTTACCATTTGGCTGGTGGTGGTAATGTTGTTCTCGTAATAGATCTCTATCACGAAAAATGTTTTAATCCAAGCTGACACACGACTTTGTTATTAATGGATATGCATGCATCCTCAAGTAATATGAGTGCTTGAGTACTAAAATTGTCTACTGAAAATTATATCTCCATATCATAATTTGTTCTACTCGCCCGTGCCGAAGTATATCTTCATTAAGGCTTTCTTTGTACCTTTCCCAAAGATTTTTAGGACGACTCGTAAGAGATGCTTCTGTTATTTTTCTGTCCCGATGTTGATTATTTTCAAATAAGCCCAGTTTACGACATACCTCTCTGTAGGTCTGACAAACTTTGCCATCGATAGTTCTTAATGCTTGAAAAGATGTTGATCATCGTACATCAGAAAGTAGCATTCTCAAATAATAACACTCAGTATTAATAGGATGAACATTTGAACCTCGGTCCAATGCCTCAGAACCACGTATTTACGCACACTCCGGAATAATTGTACCTTGCTTTCTTCTAGAAACCTGCTTTCTTGAATGTAGCAATGGTTTTGCAAATGAATCTGTTTCACACAATAGAAAAAATGCTGTTAATGTTGCGTTCGACGATTGCGCAGCTCTTTGTATTTTTTCCGTAAAGTAGACTCGTTGACCATTTTCTAAGTGTATGCTGTTGGATATCGCTCGTGAATGTTAAAACTCAGAATTCGCCAAACAGCTTTATTACAGCTGACGTAACGACTTATTTAAATTAGCATAACTCCATGAAATGGTGAATTTTTTCATGGAAGTCCAAAATCCATATCACTGCCTTTGTTGGCATATTTTCATGTGTATTTAATTGATTTAACTGAGTTACAGTATACTCAACATTAATATGGGATTTAAATGTTTTCGGCAATAATGGTGAGTAAGGAACAATCCAGCTATATTCACTTTGATAGTGGCTATGTGTCCTCCTCATCGGGTTTTCGTCGCCGGATGTAGGTATCCGTCGTCATCAGTTAAGGTCTCTTGAGTCATTTTTCGATGATAATTGTTTGACCATTTTCCATCTTTCATGCAAGATGAATTGAAATTCAATGCTCCATAAGGCACGTGTATCATATTGTTATTATTGATTTCAAAAAGTATCCAATCTTCGTGGGGATAGGGTAACTCGCCTGATATATGTAACACTATCAATTTAAGTTGAGTAATTTTGTACTTTAACCAAATTAAAATGTGACCGTGCGGTGAAATGTGATTTTTAGTTATGAGATCCAAGAGTTTTATAAGTTTCTGTTTTTCTCTTACAGTTACGACCATGCCAATTGAGCGATGATTGTCCAATTAGAAGTAAATCTCTAATCTCAGTTCATGTTGAATTACACGTAAACGTTATAAAAAGATGTAAAGGTGCAAATCTTTGAACTTAAGGTATGGTATCTTGAGCGTATTCGTGCATTTGTCTTGGACTTCTCTAATAATATGACCAATTACAAAATGTCATCAATGTTTACATCATATGCAATTACATTGCGCAAGTGAATACGGTCCTTCCCTTTCGATTTTAGCAAACATATCAGCAATGAATTGGTGGAAAAGTTGACGGCACTCCGGGTTTTGATTTCATTGTTAGGCTCTAATCATAATACAATACGCATAAAAATGCATACAAGAAACCGTTTTCGTCGTCGCAGGACCTGTTGCTGGATTAGTTTGCATTACGTAAAATTGATATCCACCTTCGCTTTGCTAAAACAGTATTGGATTTTAAAAAACATCATACGATCTGTGTGTTTTAATAATACGTTAAAGACTTTCATTTCACGTATAATAATATCACATCGATCGAAATCCGTGTCAACCATACAATATCAACTTTGTTGATCGTTGAAGTGTTGACATATTTTTCGTGTTTTTTCGCCGAACGATGTTTTATCTGCTCGAATGAATGCTCTGTGGACATTTGATGGCATTTGCTCTATTGCAGCTTTGAATAAATTTGCCAGATGGTTGCGTTTTTGGAATAAAATCTGTAACCTTGATATTATTTCATATTTCTCCGTCTCTTCGTTGCCCATGAAGTATATTTGTGAAAACTTGGAGTGGTTGGCAGGGAAAGGAAGAAATGATCCCATGTTAGGGTAAACTTGTGTCTGTACTTTAAACGTGGGCATAAAATCTCCATCGTGAAAAATTTATGTTGCTCCAAACAATGTCTTTTAAAAGCAAGACTTGTACTTTCGAATGTTTTGTACAAATTGTCTGGATAACTCAGTAGTTCCCGGGACATGTGCTAAACGAGGTTCAGGTGGATCATTCAGAGATGTCAAATTGAATTTTCCGTTTGAACTACACATTCAACGGAACACATTGTGAAACTTTAAGGCGTGACAATGCAAACAAATGTCATCCATTTTGTCTAATTGAATCATTGGAGTGCATTATAATCATAGTCTTTATCGCAATTGAATGCTGCTAACTTTAAATCGTCTCTGAATTTTTCTTTGGATCGGTGATATCGTAAGCGATCGTTTTCATGCCGTGTCTCACCCTGTTTTTTTCGTTCGGCAGCTCTAGAAGGAAACGTTCTGCTTCGAACGTTTTGAAGCCATGTCTTACTCTGTTCACTTGTTTCAGCCACTTTTGTGGCTCTTCTTAAGCAAAGAAATAGCGTGCTGGGCTACGGGCTCCATATATTTTAGATAGAAATTTAGTAACGAACAATCAAATTATTATAAAATACAATTTATTGATAGCTCTGATTAATTGGCAATGTATATTTTTGCGTATGGTCATCATCTTCATGCTTAAGTCTTAAATTCGAGTATTTGCAGACAGGAGACAGGTGCGGAGAAATTTATGTGGTTAATTTAAATAGAAAAGTTAAAAAAACGACATATTGAAAAAAAGATGTATGAAAGCACCTATACTCAAGGGCCCGACCCCTTCAAAAATATTACGAAAATTTGCTCATTTTAGTATAAAATCCCTATGCAAAGTTTAAACCCGATTAGTCGTATGGTGTGGCACCTTATTAGAAGGATCAACTTGATCCAGGGGCGACCCCTTGGATTCGAGTATGTCTTTTAGAAAAAACTTGTACCGGGGCCCAACCACTTGAAAAATATCGTAAGATTGGCTCTGGATATGCAACTCCCATTGTAAACATTTTGTGACGGTTGGTTGAAACGCTCATTTGGAAGAACCAGGCAAACAGAAAGGCAGGAATTCATTTTTATAGATTCTAAATTTTATTTGCTATTCTTACTGTCGTCTCTAAAAGCTTTATTTAGGTCTCGCTGTTCTTACATTAAATAAAGACTAGATCTCTGGTAGACAAGGCACACACGATTAAGGCGTAGGGCATGTTAAAAATAGCTAAGTAGTACAATAATAGCAAAGGATTCCACTAGAAAATAAGAAATACAAAAATTATTCAGTGCTATGCACCTACGGAATTATTCAGTGCTTTGCAAGGAAATTTGAACTCATGAATTGGAACAGGTAACACCTGTATGGCGTCAATTATGAATAAAGAGAACACAATTATGCTAGAAAAAGCAGTTGAGAAGGTCTCATCAACTACTGTATCACAAATCAGCTATTTATAAGTGCGGAAAGTTCCCTCCCCTCAAATATATATAAATACACATAGTTAATACGAAATGTTTATCCTCCTTACAAGATGTCAGAACAAAAAGAGGGAAAGATGCACACGTTCTTCAGCTAGTCATAGCAACATTCTAGACTAAAACGGTTAAACCAACAGCGTGAACGAACAAAAAATAATCTGAGAAAACCCAACATCCCGAGATTAAAAAAAACGCGACAAGCTTAAATTATTTCGCGTGCTTCTTTTGTTCAGGAAACTGGGAGATTTCGGATCCATAATTCGCTTAAACCGAAAACGATTATTCAGTTTTAAGTGAATTATGGACCAAATTCTAACTAGAAACTATTACTAGAATGATGCAAAAATCTTTAGGCGAATTTGACAAACGATAGAATGAGTTTTTTTGATTATACTCAAAATCCATTCTTTTTTCAATTACAACAAGATCAATTAGCTTAGTGCTGAATAAGGCAGCGAAAATTTACCAGCGGAAAAGAAACAATTACGCTACTCGCCAGAAGTGGCAGCACTACCACAAAAGAGAATTTCTCTTGTGCGAAAATGTTTTATTCATTTGTACCTCTTTTTTCTCAAAATAAAACGCCCCAGAAGAATAAAATCTTAAAAGTGTTCCTTAAAATTGCAAATTCATTATCCGAAGTAAAGGAGCTCGGTATATGAAATTTTGAAATTTTACAAGGTTGCATCTTTCTCCACCATTTCTTAACGAATTATACGATGATATTGATTAGGGATTCTAAAGTGTGTTTTGGACAAAATCCTGTTAATGCTGGACTAAACTTGGCCGTTTCATAATCAATCATTATGAAAATTAGTTTCTAGATTGATTTTGGATTGAAACGTAAATTATGGATTGGAAACTTACGAATCTAATAAGGAAATTAAGGAAGATTATCGTTTAAAATTCTCTAAGTAACATTTTTAGTTTTGCGGCTAAATAATTAAATTTCAAATTATCACTAATATCTCAAAAACTCGCACAGGTATTTTTTTAATAGCTAAGTTCATGTAGTTCAAGTGAGACTTCATGCGAAATTTTAAAAAACTTTATCACTTAGTATTTTCACTTTAATTTTTTGATTTTCCTGGGCCATATACGTTCTTTTCAATTTCCAATATCTCAAAAACTCCCACAAGTAACCAATACTTTCGAATAGCTAAGGTCATAGTTAGACTACTTGGGAAATTTGGCGAAAATTTATTGTTTCGAATTTTCATTATAATTTTTTGATTTTCTGCGGCCATTTAGGTTGTTTTCAGTTTCTGCTCAGTATCTCAAAAACTGTCTCAAGTAACCATACTTTCATTTGGTTTTCTTAAAGCTAAGGCCATACTAAGACTACACGGAAAATTTGGGGAAAATTTTTCGGTTAGAATTTTCACTACTATTTTTGATTTTCTGTGGTCATTTAAGTTATTTTCTTTTTTTTGTTGTTCTGCGACCATATAAGTTCTTTTCAGTTTCCGGGTAATATCTCGAACAGTCCTACAAGTAACCAATACTTCCGGTTGTTTTTCTTAAAGCTTAAGCCATACTGAGACTACCAAGGAAAATGTATCAATTGTAATTTTCACTATAATTTTCTTCGGCTATACAGGCCGTGTCCGGCCAACATCTCAGAAACCCCCACAAGTGACCAATACGTGCGATTGTGTTTTTAATAGATAAGGCCATACTTAGACTTCGTTGGAAATTTGGGGAAAATTTATAGGTTACATTTTTCACTACTATATATTTTTTTTATTTTATGTGACCGATTTTTTTTCAGTTTATAGCCAATATATGAAAAAGTCTTACTAGTAACCAGTACTTTCGATTGTTTTTCTAATATCTAAGGTCATACTGAGACTATATGGGAAGTTTCGGGAAAATTTATGAGCTAGAATTTTTACTTTAATCTTGATTTTCTTCGATCATATAAGTTCTTTTCAGTTTCTGGCCATTATCTCTAAAACTCACACAAGTAACCAATTCTTCCGGTTGTTTTTTCTAATAGCCTAGGTCATAATGAGAGTACAAGAAAAACTTGGGGAAAATGACTCGGTTAGAATTTTCAATATAATTTTTGGTTTTCTGTGGCCATATAAGGTCTTTTCAGCTTCAGGACAATATCTCGAAAACTTCCACATGGGAAATTTGAGGAAAACTTATCTGTTAACTTTTTCACTATAAATTTTTGATTTAATTCGGTGAAATAAGTTCTTTTCAGTTTCTGGCCATTATCTCGAAAACTCACCCAAGTAGCCGATACTTCATTTGGCCGCAGAAAATCAAAACATTATAATGAAAATTTTACTTTATAAAATTTTCCAAAATTTTCTTTAGTCTCAGTATGAACTTAGCTGTTAGAAGAACAACCGAAAGTATTGCTTACTCGTGGGAAATTTCGAGATATTGGCGAGAAACAGAAAAAACCTTATACGGTCACAGAAAATCTAACAATTATAGTGAAAATTCTAACTGATAAATTTCATATGTAGTCTCAGTATGTCCTTAGCTATTAGAAAAACAACTCAAAGTATTGGCTACTCGTGGGCGTTTATGAGATATTGGCCAGAAACTGTAAAGAACGAATATGGCCGAAGAAAATCATAAAATTATAGTGAAAATTCTAAATAAAAAATTATCCTCAAATTTCCCATTTAGTCACATAATGACCTAAGGTATCAGAAACAGAACGAGTTATTAACGATAATCTGAATCGTAATTATCTGACCACAAAAAATCAAAATATTACTTATAGAATTCTAAACACTTATCTCCCTCATTTTACTTTTTATATTCTTAAGTTTTCGAAAATTTGGTTACATTTAAACCCTTCACAAGTATTTTTATATTTATTTGTAAAGTAGTAGATAGAAAGCGCCCATCAAAGACTCATTTCAGAACCTTGTTCAAAATACATATTAGAATTACAATATAGACCTGCGATGCAAATCTCACAATTATTAATTAAGAATTAGCCGAGTTCTCTTCAGCTACAAATCAATTTTAATTTTGTAGAGTGTACAGACACCAGATCATAATTTAAAATTTATGTTCCAAACCAAAATTAATCTAGAAACCAAATTTCATAAGAATTGGAAGATGATATGGCCAAGTATTGTCCAGCAAGAACAGATCCTAGAATTTTGTCCAAAACTCATTTTGGAATCCCTAACCAAATTTCATCATGGTTCGTTAAGAAATGGCGGAGAATATACCGATTTCCTTTACTTAAGAAACATTTTTAAGATTTTATTTCGCTGGAATGTTTTATTTTGTGAAAAAATGAATAAAAAATTTCCTCTGGTTATAAAATAACAACAAAAATTCTCTTATGTGGTAGTGCTGCCACTTGTGGCGAGTAGCATAATCTCTTATACAGCTCTCTCTTATACAGCATTTGGTTTAGCAGAACTTTACCACATCATTTACATTTGCTAGTTCCCAGTGAAAGAAATGGCCCATTTCGAGCTTTCTTAAAACTATTTTCTCCTGTTTAAAAAAAATAATTCGCTGTGTAAAGTCTTTGTAAATTTTTTAAATTTCATCACCTTGAAAATTTTTGTTTTAAATATTTTCAGAAAAAAAAATTTCATACAACGTCACATATTAAAAGCCATAGGGGATTGAAACGAAATTAATTTCAAGGATGCTCGAGAACTATCACCAGTTGTCGCATGAAGGCATACTTGTCCTATGTGCTGAATATAATCTATAAACTATTGGATCGAGCTAACCGCAACTTTAGAAAAACCAGTTGTTAACTAACGAAATCTACCGCAGATACACTTTTTATAAAAAAGTTTAATTTCTAATTCCTGTTTATTACGATGTTCTGTTGAATTTCAAAAGGACGCTCACCTTTCTGTACCATTCGTTAAAGGTCGCTCGCTACACATTAGCAAATAAAAGTTCTATTTCATGAGAGCCCCATCTTCAAATTAAAGTGTTTCATAGCTACTCCCACAATATAAATTTCGTTTAGACTTATTAAATTATTTTTGAATTGAAGTCCAATCCACTTAGCAAAAAGTATTTTTAGCATCTTCTATTAGCTATCTTTATAATATGTATATAATACTTTCTGAAAATTTGTCAAAAGTTTCGACCCCCACGCAAAAATCATTGTTGATTTCTCAACTGTCGAAGAAGATACATGCATACACATACATATTACACAAACAAACAAAATAATCGTACATAATCCTATATACCAATCTTTCCGTCATTCTTAGAAAGTGCCACCTCACCGAGTTGTGACCATTATTCAAGACAAATTCAAAGCAATTTATCTTTAAATTATTTTGTGGACTTACACACTATCAAATTGTTATTTTATAAAAAGGAAATCAAATAATTTTATTCCCAATTTTACAAACAAGCATCCGTGCGCCCCTGGCCGCCTTATTTATGTTACCTACATATACTCGTACACCCAAAAGACAACTAAGAACAGAAGAAAACGATTTTCTTCTCTATGTGTATATAGAGATATTGACACATTTCATTCACAGTGCCCACGTAAAATGTATACACAACACAGAAGGAAAAACCATTTTCATTTTTTTCCTTGAATGTTGTTTTATTTAGATTTTCATCGTGGGTAGACAACATAGAATACACAACAGCAGAATAACAAAAAAATAACAAAAAAAGAAAAGGAAAATGATGAGACGTAAAATAACGAACGAACTGAATATCCTTTGTATATTCAATGAGAGTTGTGGGTTTGCTTGATAATACTCGTTATTGTTGTTGTATAATGATAACGACGACTATAATAATATAATATTCGAAATTCGAGAGACAGAGACGTGTGTTTTTGGATGGATATGCCGAAGGTGCGGGTGAAATGGTGGTTTCACAATGAATGAATGAATGAAAATATTCCTGACAAGCCTACTTTCAAAATTTTATTTAGAAGTAAGAAAAACAAATGGAAATGGATTTTCCAGTTTATTTTCCTAGAAAATAAAAAATATATACAAAATAATAAACACGGCGCAGTTGCTAAGGGAATATTAAAATGGGTATTTTCGAATGAGGTAGGTGATTCATTTACATGGTTTGAGGCTGGTTCAGAAATTTTTTGTTTTATAGAACGTCTATGTGGGCTCAATATATTACGTACATTTGTATCCTTGCGTATGACAGACATGATTTACATTTTTCATTCCCAGATTTACTATAAAGGCTCCCTATGGTGACTCAAATATGTGTATATTTCAATTGTATGAATTACACACGTTACATATTTCATTCAAATTTGATTCACCACCCACCGGAAGTATGCGATCATATAAAATTTACGGTATACTATAACCGGCGCATATAACATTCTTTCAATATGAATAAGATTTTATTATACAAACTCAATCAAATTGTGTCAGTTATAATAAATGTCAGGCACATTCATTCATTTGTAGAACAACAACAACATTTATATTACGTCATAATACGCGGCTCATAATCCACCCATAAATTTCGGATTAATTTAATGTTTTGCGACTCAGGTATTCATATTTGAGGGTATGCTAACTTTTTCCATTTTTTTTTGTGGTGTTTTGTGTAAAATACATAAATCCACCCGCTGAAAAATACCTAAAATGCTGTATTTATCGACGTCATCACAATGATATGCTCCGATGGAACAAAGAAAATTCAAATTTAATTCACTAAATCCAATTTTTGTGTTTTGGGGTACATTTTCATCATGCAATCACATCATAAATATAAATCGACGCCAACACACAAAATTTGTTTACCCCCATTGGCCTTTCTTCGAATATTTTATGTGTTGTGTATGCATGGTATGGTATATGTACTCGTACATCGAAAATAATTAAATATTTTGTATACCTCATTCGTTCATTGCGTCATTTTGTTGTTATAATCATCATCATTGAATTGATTTTAGTACTCGTAGATGTTATTTTTGGCTTTGGAAACGTCACAGTTTGTTTATGTATCTAGATATGTGTGGTATATATAATTTACCCTCCCCATCGTTATATAACTAAATGTGTATAGTTACGGTTTCGGCAATATTTTAATATTTTGATATGTCTTCGAAAATTTGGCATACTTTCTCGAACTCATTTCGGTGGTTTTTTATGCAAGTCCATGATCCGAGGGATAATGAGGATCACTATAACAAATTAATTTGAATATTTTGGTGCTCCGTGAAAAATTGGAAACGAAAAATTATTTTCACTATTATTTACTAGTATTGATTAACGCAAACGTACCTTTTAATTCTACTGTGGAAATTCAAAATGTCGCTCGGAAAACTTAAAGCAACTAGTTTATAACAAAAGACCTTTTATTTTTCCTTTTATGAGTCAACCTAAGTGGTTTAGGTGGGAATTTATAAAATAGAAAGTTCATAATTACTCATAAATCGTATTTTGTAGCGAATTAAAATATCAGAGGTCAGTTTTCGAATTAGAAAAGTGCTTGTATTTGAATTTATAGCAAAAGAAAATTATTCATCATAGTTGGCTTCTTTGTTAGAGGTAATTATGATTCAAATTCGATTTATACAGCAGGGTGATAGGAGAGCTGATTATCAACAAAAACAGCCAAGTAAAGTTTTTTCGGCAAAAGTTATTCCACTTTTAAGCAAATCTAGTAGCCCGAATTAAACAAAATTTCTGGTATAAAAAGAAAACCATTTAGTAATTCATGTTAGTAGTTCCATAGATACATACTCGAGCGTTTATAATTAAAATGTCAATAAGCTATGTGGCTTATACCCAGGGAATATGCAGCAATGCATTTCATATATGGCTTATGTAATGGCAAAGCCCGAGCAACAGCAAGAGAATACCAAAGGCGATATTCAAATTGGGAACGCTTTGCCGATTACAGAGTATTTCAAAACGTACATCAAATGTACTGTGAAGGCGAAGTCCCTGGTCCGATAAGATATGAAACAGGTGACAGACGACCCATCTATAAGTGTTCGTTGTTTATCAAGACGTTCGGGAGTGCCACGGTCCACGTTGCATCGTATTTTGAAAAGAAGCCAGTTGCACCCTTATACCATGTTCAACGTGTACAAGACCTTTTACCTGCTGCTCCCTGAAAAACGGGAGCAATTTTGTCAAGAAATGCTGCGTCGATGACAAGAAAATTCGCAGTTTTTTAACAACATTTTATGGAGTGACGAAACATATTTTAAAAGGGAGGGGATATTCAATAATTTGCACTATTGGGCTCGCGTAAATCCCAAAAAAGTGCGACATTTGAACATGTGGGCGGGTATAGTCGACGGAAAATTGATTGGTTCATTTGAGCTCCCACGTCGAATCAACGGGGAAGTCTATCTAAGTTTTCTACAAAATGACTTGGATGAATTACGTGATAACGTTTCTTACAAATACGTGGAAATATGTGGCTGCAGCATGATATAGCTCCCCTTTACTATGCACAAGTATAGTGTGACAACACCTGAACGTAAATTATCCAAGCCGCTGGATTGGAAGGGGAGTGTCTATTGCATGGCGACGGCGGTCTACTGATCTAAATCATTTAGACTTTTTTCTGTGGGGTTATTATAAAGAGCTGGTTTATAAAAGAGTAAACCAGACCGATCAGAAGATGCGATATAATCGAAGCGTCGAATATTATTAAAAGTAACGAACGTGCGTTTCAACATATTAAGCAAAATTTGTAATCGCCGTATTGTTACGCTGATTGTGTATTTTGGCAAATGGTGGACACTTGAAACACTTATTATAATATATAAAATTGATAAAAAAAATTATTTTATTGATTTTGTTTTATTTCTGTTAAGTCTGTCTTTATTTTGTTAAGTGCATTTTTTAATAAACTTGACTTACTTTGTGAAAAAAATTGATAAAAGACGTTATCTTGTGACCAAGCCATTGTGTGTGATACCATTTCAAAATCTGCATATTTTTCTGATAGTGGGTCAACTTTCTGTAGTACATTATCTTCCGGGTGGTGTCATTTAAACATCAACAAAAAAATTTTGAGAAACAAAAAGAGACTTTACAAAACCATTATTTTATTTGATAGGAGATAATATAGCTTACAAAAATGATGTTATTGGAAAGGCACACTTTTCTAGATCTTATTAGAAAAGAAAGTTAAACAAAAGAACTCTTGGTTTTTTTAAATTAATTTTTTGGAGGGTGCGCATGCGATTTTTCTAAAAATCACTGAAAGTGGAATAACTGTTGCACCATCAACAATTCGAAAAAACTTTACTTGGCTGTTTTTGTTGAAAATGAGCTCTTCTGTCATCCTGTTTTGTTTGATCGTTCAATTCTGGGACACCCTGTATAAACCTTCAATTTTTTTAATTTACTTAAAGCAAACCCGAATTTTTTACTACTGATAAACATGCAAACTATGATCCAAAATTTTCTTTTGCTATATATGGCAAATCCGGAAACAACCAGTGCTAATTCCAAAACTGGCCTCTAATAATTTATTTCTCAACAAAATAGAGTTTGCTTTATATAAATAAATAAAAATGACTTTATTATTTTTCCAAAATATTATCCATGAGAATCAATACAGTTTTGCATCCGTTTGAACAAAATTTTGGAAGCTTTTTTTCCGCTTCGATTGAGGTACCTCTTCTTCAGGTGTCGAAAAACGTTAAGCTCTCAATTTATTTTTGATTTGCGGGAATAAAAAAAGTCATTGGGTGCCAAATCAGGACTATAGGGTGGACGACCCATTAATTTGATGTTTTGACCATTCAAATATTCAGTTGTTTGTGCCGATATGTCAGGGCTCGCATTGTGGAGACTGATCCGTCGTCGGCGGTTAGATTTCTTTATATCGCCGATGATTGGTGGCAAACAAATGGTTGTGTACCATTAGCATTAACCGTTCTATGTTGTGCCAGTGGTATTCGGTTGCTACATGTGAAGTTTTTCCGAAAAACAGGCGACCATTTTCTTTGAAGTGCTGCGTGCGCGAACATATTAAACGATGTTATAAACATGTTTTGAAGCACCGCCATCATATTGGCATATTGCATTTCTTTCGGCTAATTGATACAAATCTTTTTTCAGCGTTTGTCACATTATATGAGATCCAACGCGAATAAATATTTTTGATGGCCAATATTGAATGTATGCCGGAGCCACTAATTCCCAAGGAGTCCTCAATCTCGCAATTATTCACATAACGATCTTGCAGTATCAGTTTATGCACAGCATCAATGTTTTTTGGAACAACAACCGGTTGTGGAGGATCTTCACGAAATTCGTCGTTGAGCGAGCTGCGGCCACGATTGAATTCTGTAAACCATCGATGAACACTGGTCTTTGTTGGTGCTCCATCGCCAAAAGTCGAATTAAGTACATCAATGCACAGTTGTTGTGTTAATCCACGTCGAAAATGTTCACGATTTAGTTCCATTTTTGCACTGTAGAGTTATAAGGCGCAACCCTTGTAAAGAAGCCAACTATGATGAACAATTTTTTTGCTACTCGTATAATAAATTCCACGTAAGTAAATATCTTATCTCACTGTTTACTTATATAAAATACTAGTTTAAATTTAAACTATTTCCAATTGGATTTGTCTTGTAGTAAACGTCATACTATATATTTTTAGACTCTTTAATTTTTATCTCATAGAAAAGTCTCCGAATCCCTATTAGTATCCTTATGCAGATCAAAAAAATTATCTAACGAATTTAGCTGATTACGAGAAAATTGGTATGCAATTTACTATTTTAAACATATTTCTACTCTTATATCTTCAATCCTGCATATCTTAGTCAACACCCTATGTATGCGGTGCATAATTTAATTATGGTGATTTTTAACTTGCCTGTTTAACTGGTATTTATTTTCATACTATTTGAAAATTCATCTATTGCCGACCCTAGAGATGTTCACAGGTTTATGGATGCATTATAAGGTAGCATAGGCAAAGTTCTAGTGGTAAAATGAACGAGGCGAACCCCGTTATGATGATATTTACAGTGGCATACACGACATATTAGTTTGATGAATTGGAATAAGTTTTCAAATTTTATTTCATCGATTATAGAGATGTTCACGAGATCTCATCTACATGGTGAGATAGTCCAGTTAAAATCCTATGAGTATGGTGAACGGGATCTAATTATGATGATGTTTTAGCTTGTCTACAGCGTGGCTGACACGAAGTGTTACCAAAACAAAACGCCACAGAATTTTTATTTTTTTGTGAATTTTATTGAGTCAAAGTAAAAAATGTTCACAAATATTTAAATTTTCGAATTGCATTAGCAGTTTTCGATTTGGCCACCTTTAGCCGCGATTATGGCCTTCAAACGGCCGACAAAGCTATTGCATCACCACGGTATTGTGGCCCATTCCTGGCGAAGCGCTTGCTTGAGATGATCGACACTTTGGTATTTTTTGTCCCAACCTTGCTCTTCAAAATACTCCAAACCGAGAAATCTAGTGGATTTGCATCCGGTGAATTTGGTGATCATTGAGCAGTGGAAATGAACCATGGAACGTTGTTTCTCAGCCAATCTTGATTGACGCGCGCTTTATGACTCGGCGCCGAGTCCTGTTGAAATGTCCAGGCTCTGCGGCCTAAATGTTTTTGTGCCCAAGGGTTCAACGCTCCCTCCAACACATGATCCCGATAAATTTGAGCATTTTTCTTGATGCCACGGTCCAAAAAAAACGAGCGGTGAACGGCTTTCGGCCGTTACGGCGGCCCAAACCATCACCATCGGCGGCGCTTGGTTTCGAGTGGCAATCCGTTGGTCCAAATTTTCAGTAGAACGGCCGGGCAAGTAAATCCGGTCGTTTTGCTTGTTCACATATTGCTCAATAAAGAACGGTGGCTCATCGGAGAAATCCAAATTCGGGAAATCGCCACTTTCGTGCAAGCGTAACAACTCCTTTGCTCTTTCCACTCTAACTTTTTTTGAGCATCGGTGAGACAATGCGTTTTATGGAATTTCAAGGCCTTTAGTCCAAGATGATCTTACAATATGTGCTGCATCCGTTCGAGTGAAATGTTCATCTCACGAGCCATTTTTCTGCCGCTACGGCGCGGATTCGGAGCCGACTTGGTTTTCATCTTCCGAATGATATCGTTGCAGTGCGTTTCGGTCCACCACCATGGCGTTTGCAATGCTGTCACTATCGTTATAACGATTTATGGTGCGATACACAAACATTTTATTCATATGCAGATGTTTTAACTGGTTAACCATCTGCGGCTGTGGTTTTCCAGCCAAATATAGATCAATCACACTATTACGCTTGAATTCCATTGCTGATAACTTTTTCTCTGAATATTTCCCACTAAAATGCTTGTGTACGCTTATAAACAATGGAATGAATTGTTATTAGTGTAAATTTGAGCGCTGGTTCATCACTGGTTTGACAGCAATGACAGTCTGAAGTTGGTAATACTTCGTGTCAGTCACCCGGTAAATACATTTCTACGTTTACTATTAAATCGCCTATCCCAGAAATGCTAACGGGTTCTCTTTCATATATTCAAACGGGTCAGGAAATTTTCGATCAATATTGTGAAAACGAGGGACCTATGATGATTTTCACCATGTTTTCCAAAATTTAATATTCTTAATTTTCAATTTTAGTTTCATTTAGAAGTTTTGGTATTTTCGCTAATTGAAATTTTCCCGAATTGACATTCCCAAATAAGCTACGAACCCGATTTATTGTCAAGACAATCAAATAATTGAAATCCCAGAGATGTTGACGGAGTCACGTTTATACTTTCAGATAGTTTATACACGATTTCATTTGAAAAAAAAATTCAAATTTTATTTTTTCCGATTCTAGAGATGTTCACGAGGTCTCAGCTTCATGGTTATATTGCTCAGTGAAAACCTCTGAGTGTGGTGAACCGGATCTAATTATGATGAATTTTCACTTGTTCAAGCACATTTTTACGTTTACGATAATATCGCCTATTAAAGAAATGTTCAGTGAACCCGTATATTCCGTATATTAATATATTCGAAAAGGTGAGGAAATTTTCGATCAATATTTTAAACCCTTGACACATACTCGTATGATGATTTTAACCTTGGTTTCTAAATTTAAAAATTCTTAATTTTTAATTTTATTCCCAATTGGAGGTTTTGGTATTTTCACCAATTGGAATGTTATCTAATAGAAATTCCCAGAAAAGCCCCAGAACCCAATTATATTGTAAAAACAATCGAATAACTGAAATCCTAGAGAAGTGGATAGGGTTAAATTTATACTTTTGGATAATTCAAAGTTCTCTTTCATATAACCCGTGAACATTTCTGTAACAGATTTTCTGTACTTAGATCTCGTAAACCACACTCATAGGTTTTTGACTGAGCTTTCGGACCACGTAGGTGAGACTCCATGAACATCTCTAGGATCGGTGAAATAAAATTAGATTTTTTTTAAAATCCATGAATCTTCTAAGTCGTGTATGGCACAGTAAATATCATCATCACAACTATCGTGTATACTTTGAACTACCCAGACGTATAAACGTGACGCTGTAAACATTTGTAGGATTTCAGTTATTCGATTCTTTTAACAATAAATCGGGTTCGTAGGTTATTTAAGAATGTTCTATTGGAATTGTATCCAATTGACAGTCCCATATAAGCTACGAATCCAATTTATTGAAAAAACATTCGAATAACTGAAATCCTAGAGACGTTTACAAGGTCACGTTTATATTTTTGGATAGTTCAGGGTTTCGAGTATCGATAGTTCAGAACAGTGTTCGGTTATAATGATATTTACTGTACCATACGTGACTTAGAAATTTCATGAATTTGAATAAATTTTCAAATTTTAATTCACTGGTCCTAGCGATATTCACGGGGTGTCGCCTATCTATATGCACTCCTTATGAGTGTGCCAAATGGGATTTATGAACGGAGCCTAACTTTTTTTTAAAAATTGTGAAAACTTAACGTTTAAAGTGTTTTGTCTTAATCGCTGAACAATTTTCCAGGTCAAGTTTCATGTTGGGGGGGGGGGGGGAGAATTGAGAGGAGTAAAGTCTAAGCACAAGTTTAAACTGGGCAGGTGATTATGGGCTGGATTTATGATTATGGGCTAACTGAGAAATGATGATAACCCATAAAATTTCTTATCTATTTCAAATATCCGAAAACTGTCGACAACGAAGTTATGAACTAAAAAATTCTAAATTAAATTTGCCACAATACCGGGCCAGATCATTTTTCCAAAATGTAAGGACAAATGATGATTTTTGGCAAGAAACTAATTTTTTAACAAAAATTCGACCTCTGTACAGCTCAGACGAGTTGGTTCATTGGACACTTCATACTTACGTTTTGTTTCACAAATTGGGAGATCCCAGTGAATTTTGACCGAAATCGGTTCACCTGAAGTGACAGCTTCCATTGGAGTTTTTTCATTTTCCACTAACTATGAACTAACAATTTTAAATTAATTCTGTGGCAATACCGGTTCATATCAGTTTTCCAAAATTAAAGCAGAAATGATGATTTTTGTCAAAAACTACCGTAAAAATTTGGTCCCTGCACAATCCTGATCGGGATGAAACTTCACACTTAAGCTTTTTCCATAAATTTTCGAGATCTCAGTGCCGGAAGTATCAGCTTCGGAGATGACAAGTTTGATAAAAAAATCCCCAAAATTCGGCATCTCTACAGCCCAGAGGGATTGACTATTCGGAATAAAACTTCATACTAATCCTTTTTCCGTAAATTGGGAGATCCATGCAGGAGCAGCTTCTGTAGGAGTTTCAATTTTTGCAATGTAAATTACATTTTTTTAACAAGGGTTGACCTTAATTTTATGAATTTTTTTATCACAAATCTGGTAGTTTCCATTTTCCGGTTCAATTAGAAATTAAATATGGTATATTCGTATTCTGTATACATTTGTCGTGAAAGAAAGTCGAGTGTTGGCCACAATAATTACACGCCTCCATTTTTTACCTCCATTTCTCAGCTTACCGTGAGATTTGTTTAGTATTTGTAGAAAGGGTTTTAATCTTTAAATAATAATCTAATTAAAGCAATAATGGCAAATGGTTTAATTATAAAGCCTGAGAGGAGTAACTGAGGAGTGTATATTGTATGTACGTGTAGCCTGGCATTGTGTTAAACAAAGACTTAATTCGCTAGAATCACACAAATGAGCTAAGTAATTAAAGTTACAATTAATTCACTCTGTTCATATTTACGAAGGATTTTCCAGTGAAAATTGCGTTTAAAATCAAGGCACATTTTCTTTTGTATGTATGTGTATCACACCCTTGAAAATATTTTATTTGTATTTGTGTAACATATAAAAAAGCGTCGGAGCTTTTAACTATTTTTATTCATAAATTGTATTTTCTTTGTTCGAATACATGCATGCACGTAAAATACATACACACACAGACACACGCACACAATACACATTAAAATTTTCTGCTGTTAGAAAAATTTGTATTTGTTTTTCCAGTGTCGGTTCTATCCGCATCATATATAACACCGCACCCCAAATACAAAAATCTACCAAAGTGTCGAGTGTATATAAAGAATATGGAAATGTAACGTTGGTGTTTGTAGGTAGGTAGGCTATATATGCTGCTGCTGAATGAAAGAATGAATGAATGTTAGCAACGAAATAAAAAATAAATAAAACATGGAAAAGTTAGTGAAGAGAGCGGAAGAGAGGTAGTGCTAAGAAAATGAGAAGGAAGAAAAATTTGAATGAATATATGAATGAAAATGGAAAATATTGTGTAGGCTAGCGCTGTTATAATTTTGTTTGGTTATTATAAAGCTTTCGAGGTGAAATTATAATTGTATTGTGTAGAAATTATTTTTTTTAAGTAGGAAAATATATACCTTACAGCTTAGACGAAAACCAACGAACAGCAGGTAAATTGTGTATTAAAATTTGAAATTATACTCGACGCTACATATTTTTACTATTTAATTGATTTTCCATGTTTTTTGATTTAGCAAAAATGCGAAATCAAAAGCGAAAAAGCTCCGTAAATTCAATGAACCTGTTTATATTTTTTGTTCGGGTGTAGTACGTATATAAATTGCGGAGGCGAGCACTTTATTCCTAAATTGCACCCCATACCACTAGCAAAAATTATTTGATTTTGTGTGATAAGAATAAAACGAACGAATATAAAAAAATGTAAGATTAAATTCTTATAAAAAAAGTATTAAAGATTTTTTTTTTGTTGTCGTCATATTTATTAGGCTATAAAAGGGCGTGCTTATGTATGCGTACATAATGGGATTAAAGTCGCTTTCGTTTCTAAAAGACGCGCGCGGGTTTGCGTCAAGCGACCCACATGATATATTACTTATTACTTTAATTTAGGCAATAATTCGTGACTCATAATACTCGTGTATATTAACACAAATTATTAACCCAAATTTTTGAATCGAATTTCCGTTTTCGAAATGCATTCCAAAAATAGTACGCAGTCGATAAAAATTACAAATATAAACACCAACACACATCAATCACTATATTTAAACCAAATTATCAAATCTCATGTGCCGCATGTAATTTATGAATGAAAATATAAAAATTGAAAAATTTTCTGTTAATAAACATAATAAAATTATGTTTATTAATATTCACCGGATATTGTTGGGTGTAATAATTCTGTTTTTCCACATAATTTTTTATATATCGGTCAGTAAAAATGTCTAAAAATATCGTGAATCACTAGAAATCAATTAAGATTTATTGGGTTTTTTACAATTGTCTTTGTTGTCGCTGCGTAATGAATAATAACCTTTCCGTATAATGGAATAATGGGAAGTGGGGTAGAGAAAATACGAGGTAATTAAAAACTCTACTTTAAATCTAACTCGGCAATATGGCTCAGAAGTCAAGTTTACCGATCACCGTCGATTTAGCCCAGTTTAGGGCTAAATGGTTTTCGAGATGCATTTACCAATAACCAATTTTAGGCCAAGTTCCCGCAACTTCCCGAAAATGAACTCTGGGTTAGGAATAGAATAGCTAAGTTTAGGCCAAAAAACAAAGCACTCTGTGGCAAGTTCCAGAAAATGAAATCTAAGCTAGAATAATTCTTCTCCAAAAGTAAAAATGTCTCGGATAACGTTGATGAACAATAAATGTAGATGAGTTTGTAGAATGCCCCGATAGAACAATTTTAGCATAAATCGTTGTGTAAACGTATTTTGTAAAAAAACAGTTAAATTTTAAGAATTGTTCCGAGAAACTCCAATAAACCAGCATGTCACTATGTGGCGTATAGTGGGCTGTAATTAGATTCTATCTAATAGAAAAACGTTTGTTTTGGCTAAATTTGGGATTTAGGGTACTTAGCTCAGACAAATTTATCTCGGAGTACTACAAATTGAATGTACAATCTTAGTCCTAAAACCCTAAACCCCCATTTTTTGTCAAAATAAACATGTTTTTCGATCAGATAGGATGCAGTAGCATCTCAATGTACAAACGTCAGGTTGCTTATTGGTTTATAGTTGTTTCCCGGAAAAATTTAGTAAATTGTACAAAACCAATCCCGAACACTCAGAAATAAACGTGGACTTCGCTGCCCCATCTACTCGCGCTGAAATTCAATCCAGAGTCTGAGTTGTTGCTTGATAAAAGGCTGATGGTGAAGGTTGTTTTTGTGCCTCACCTTAAAGCGTTTTCATGAAACTTTTTTTGGCTTAAACGTAAAAAATGATAACTCGCAAGTGATGGCCATTTTCTGCTTCACACATTCGTGCTCTTTCTAACAAATGTTCCATAACTTTTCTCAAAATGTCAGGTGTTATGGCCAAGATTTCATTTCGAATGTTATTTTTTAGTTCTGGTATGGTTGCTGAAAAACCTTCGGGAGCGGTTAAACCTTGAGCCGTTAAAGCCTCTCAAGCCGTTCTTGATAGCCTGTTGGTCTTAAGTATTGCACAACCTGAATTTTATATGGGAGCATTCTTAATGTAGCCAAAATTCTCTGTACAGACCCCGCGACAACCCATAAAATTGTCGATTTATAAGCCACGGGGACGAAAGCAAAAGTACAGAGTAAATGGGGTAACTAGCGGACCTAGAAGTTCATTTGTAAGATGGACTTGTTAATAGGATGTAACGACAATTCAATATTGCTTTAAGTTGAAACAATTATCCGGAATGGTTCCGATCTCTGAACGGATATGGTAATTCGGACTACGCCACGGGAAGATAACGAACCTGCGCTAGAACGGCGGTCATCAATTGCTCCGAGTACCAAATTAAATTCTCATTGGGTAAAAACGACCGCAATTTTAAAAAAATTCGCCGTTAAACGTGTCATTATAGTGAGTCATATTCTACCTGGGCAATATCCTGACGGTTAGTAAATTATCACACTAAAAATTCCATTAAAATTAAAAACCAATTACAGCTTTGAGCGGCGATGTTAATGAATTCATTTATACTTTCCAGCAGGCCCGATTTAATATATCGTCTATTTCCATTATGCAATTTAGACTTATCCCTAATAAACGTGGTTCACATTTAATTAGCTCACCATATTTAAGAAAAAAATACATCAGTTATCATTATCACAGAATAAATTAATGTATGCATGAAATGCATGTCAGTTCAGTGAATAAAATATTTATAGTCCATTTCAACTCCATATTTCTTTTAGTTTGACCAAGTGAATTTTTTTTTGTTATGCAACCCGTATAGAAAAAAAATGTTTATATTCAGTTTATGCCTGACACAGATTTGCTTGTCTAAATTTTCGACTAACTAAATTGATGGTTAGTTTACGCCAGTCGTTCATAGATGGCACAATGAAAATGTTTCCATATGCATAATTAAAAGTTGCAAAATAAATTTAAAAATTTCAATCTGCAATATTTCTAATCAGCGATAGATAAATCCGAACTAATTTCTCAGTTTAGACCTAAATGTCGTGCACGGTATGGGCATGGTAACTTTAGCAACATCTATCAATAACTTATATGAACTAACCATCAATCTAGTTAGTCGGAAATTTAGAAAACATATTGGTGTCAGGCACACAGTATGTCATAAATTATCGTTTAATACGGTATGCCTTACGCCGACATTTTGTCTAAATTTCCGAATAACTAAGTTGATGGTTAGTTCGTACCAGTTATTAATAGATGTCTCTAATGTTCATAAACCAAAATGATCCTTGTTAATTTGTTTATTAAACTGAACAACTGGTATGAACTAACTAACTATCAATTTAGTTAGTTGGAAATTTTGATTAAATAATCAACGTCAGGCATGCGGTATTAAAACTGTAATACGTGTGCTTGATAACACTTTTTTCGACTAAATTACCGACTAAACTAATTTAAAGTTAGTTTTATCCTAATTCACAAATTTTATTTGAAGCGTATCAACTGTCGAATGTTTATTATCGATGATGGTGAATGAACAATTTAGGATTAAATAATAAGCACAACATGTTTCATGTGACCGCTATCAAATCACTAGTACAAACCAACGACAGTTTAGTTTAGTCAGTAATTTCGAACGTTTTGTTGAAAAAATCGGTGTGAGACTCACAGTATTAGTTACTTGCAAATATATTTATAGTAATAACAACTTCCATTAACTAAAATCTCCGGAAACAGAAGTTCCAAATATGTGGATCATATAGTATCACTAATGGCGTGGATTACAAATATTTAACAACGTTGCCTACGAGTAGTCGAAGGTCTCTTCAAGTAGTTATTTACGAGTTATCGACATTATTTACGAGGCATTATTTACGAGTTATCGACGTTTTCTACGAGTAGTCGTCGTGTTCGTAATTCACGAAAATTAGTAGATGACGCGTAAACGCCTAGCTCTGATACTTGCACAAATATACATTCCCACCCTTAAAAATAACAACCTAAAAAAACTGAAGTAGTTAAGTTTCCCGTTTTTACTTTGGCATGGCAACCGACTAAGAAGACACTTGCCTTGTGTTTTGTTACTTACTTCAAACAAATGATACGTTTAATGGTTACTCCACAATAATTTATTTTTAGAGCTCATTTTCAATGACATTCACAATTCAAATATAACATAACCTTAAATAAAATTAAACTGTACATATGAAAAATTCATTAGTCACATGACGTTACGTTGTTCTTCTATGTGCGTTCATCATTATGCGGTATAAAGAGGTGATCGGCTTTGTTTTGAAAAACAATACACAGCTCTATAAATAGTATACATTTTCACTTGTTTTTCATGCTTTAAATTGGAACAATTGAAATAAAGTAGGTAGGTAGGTACGTATACTTACTACCAACTTAATAAAATAACAATAATAGTAATAATAAACAAAAAATGGCCAAGCCTTGAACGTACGGCATTAAAAAATTATGTGAGTGCGCCAACACACCACTGGAGAATTTAGAAATATGTATACAACAAAATTTAAAGGGGTTGTGTTGAGATTTTCGCGTTGGTTGTGTATATTTTCATTTTCAAGCTTCATTCCTATTATAATTTTTTTTCACTTTTTTTTGCTTCTGCAAGCTTTCTTGGGAAAGTGAAAATGTAAAGGGTCTTTCAAAAGTCACGCCTAGATGTCAGTTGTAAGTAATTTCTAAACGCAACCTTTTTTATGTCTTCTTTGACATTTGTGAAGTAGACAGATGTACAATTTTAACGTAAAATTCGTGATTTTTTTGGTGTAAATTATCGTCCAAATGAGTCAACAATTCAATGGTTAGTAAAAAAATTTAAATATATTGATTTTGTCGAGGGTTGAAAAGGGGTTTAGAGAACAAAAAGTGGACGTTTTAGTAAGAGCATTGCTGCTGTGGCCGAAAGTGTCCCGGAGGAACCTTCAACATCGATATCTAGGAATTAGGCATTCATCTATCGACTGTTTGACGAATTTTACATAACGATTTGCATTTGCATCCTTACAAAATTCAATTAACACAAAAATTAAAACAAACAGATCATTATCAACACAGAACATAAAATAAACTGGCCAACTAAATCATGCTATTTAACGCCATTAGATTACTTTCTTTGGGGTTTCTAGAAAAGTAAAGTTAGGGGTTTCTTGAAGCGAGTTCTTAAAAATATTGATCTTCGTATAGAAGCCTGTAGACGGGCCCGCGGTGAACATTTAAATGATATCATATTTTTCACATTCACAATTGTTAAAAGCTGTAATTTTACAAAATATAAAAAACACCAGAAAAAATCTAAGTATTTCCATGTTTTATTCTAAACATCTAGGCGCGACTTTTGGAAGACCCTGTATATACGAAACAACAACAATAAGAGATTGTTACATGGGCCTCCCACACACCAAAGTATAAACATAATACAAAAGAGAAATAATGCTGAACCCACGCGATTTTTCTTATATACTATGGATGGTGTTGTGTGTGCTGGGTTCGTTTTTACTTTTTTTTTATGCTGTACGAGTAAAATGTAGACTTTTGTAATATTTTTGTGAAAGAAATGCAAAAAGCACTACACTACTCGCACTATTTCATAAACATAAATTGATTAAAACCACAAAATCCTACTGAAATATATGTACACATACATGCATAAATTCATTCAACATACTCGAATTTGTGCTTTCGATTATTTTGCTTATAACATACACACTAAAAATATAAGTGAACTGGCGAGGGAGATGGGGGAATATAGTTAGGGATCACCCACGCATTCAAATGAAAATGTATGTGTTTTTTATTCTTTCGTTTCCAGACAATTGGAAAATTGGTGAGTTGATTCACATTTTATTTTTAATTTTAGAAAAGCTCGTTTTGTAGAAGGGAGCGTAACATAGTGTAAATTGCCTATGTAAGCAATTCATATTGAACAAATTTTTACATTGTCTATGCTTACGCTATATACGAATAGGTTCTATGTACATGTGTATAAATTGGAGAGGAAATTAGAAAAATCTTTGACTTAACATTTTCGATGGATATTTTAATCATTTCGGTATTCCTTTATAAAAAATTAGAAAAAATATGAGTCTGGAGCGGCTATGGTTGTCAAAGCGGTCAATGCTCGACTATGTTACCATTCAAACTTAATAAAGAAAATATTCATATGCCAATTTAAATTCACTCAATGTAACTTACGAAAGCCTACTGCCCCTGAACCAGAAATCACTTCATTGACTCACTATCACTTCACTGAATCACAGGTTGCCAAGGCCTTGGTAGTTTGGTAGTTTTCGACCTAATGAGACATTGAATTCTTTAAACCAAATGTCTCATGTATGCTCAAATATAATAAAATTCGAGATTACGAAGGGGTTAACAAATGTACAGAGTAGATTATAATTTATTTGTAAGTTTGATGTGTGATGGGACGATCGAATTTTGTAATTTAAAAAGTTCAATGCTTCAGTAGGTCGAAATCATCTACCAACGTCTTGGTAACCTCACCTCGATGAGAAAATAAACAAATGACTCGAAATTAAAAATAAAATTACTGATTGATTGGACTGTAGAACCATGTACTGGACAAGTATACCAGACAGTGTACGCCGATCCTATTCCTTCCTTCCTGTTTACATATAACAAGAGAGAAGGATATAGGAAAGATTTCCGTTCTAAAAACGGTACGACTCGGCTGCAGGCACCTAGCGATCTTACGGCACAAGACAACACATTTATAATCTTCTAGAAGGAGGAATAAACACATGGAACAATGGAATTGGTCTTCAACAATTGCTTCTTTCAGCCTATCACCAAATGTGATATCTAATATAATCAATTCTCAACCAATTGTGCTGTTCGATAATGCACCGCATGCCATAGTTGCAATTTCAAGACAAACACAATCATTTAGATATATTTCACCAGTGGCGAATGATAAACTACAATCACTTTTAATGAGAAAAAAACAAACCGTTGGGGCTACAAAGTTCCCTAGAATCGATCAACTGGCAAACAACTTTCAATTTCAATGATATAAACGAAAATGTGGATAAATTTAATGACATTATGCAGCAAGGCTTCAAACTTTATGTACCTATGTGCTGTAAACCACAAAATGCTCACCCTCAGTGGTTCAATGGTAAACTAGTTAACATAAACATTCGGAAGCCGAAAGCGTATGCCAACATGTTGAAAAGCAGGTTAGGAGCGGACAAAATAATGTTTCTACAACATAGTAGCGAATTTGAAATGTATTTCAAATCAAAATACAGGTCGCATCTCGATCAAATTCAAGGAAAAATCAAAGTACATCCAAAACAATTTTGGAAATACTTTAGGAATAAACGAGAAATTAAAATATACCCTGCTAATATGCCCTATAATCATACCAGCTCCTCAAACTCCAAAGATATAGCTGACATGTTCGCAAAGTTTTTCCAATTAGTCTATAAACCAGGCATTGCTACTGGATTGTAAGAACAACCCAGTAATAACAACGTACCAATAGCTCCTCCTGTTAAACTTGAAGATAACATTTTATCGGCGTTAAAGAGATTTGGAGACCGTTATGGTCTTGTCAATATATGCCCTTCGATTCTGAAGGAGTACGCTGACATTTTAGCAATTCCGTTATGTTACCTATTCAACCTTCCCTTAAGCATCAGCGCGTTTCTCGAAAAATGGAAAATTTCAAAAATTACACCAATTTTTAAATCGGGCTACAGAGGAATATCAACTACATCATCAATTCCAAAATTGTTTGAATTAGTTTTATGCAACAACTTTAAATCCACATTTGTACGGCATATATCAATAAACCAGCATGGGTTTATGTCTGGCCGATCAACATCAACTAATCTGGTTGAATTCATCAGTAAAATAATTAATGAAATAGAAAACCATCATCAAGTTGATGTAGCGTACACGGATTTCAGTAAAGTATTTGATTCCATCTGCCATCAAAAAGCATTCCAGAGTCTTATCTGTCAAGTCGGCGACAATTTGTAATAATGGGAAATGAGAAATCAAACGTTATTAAAGTTACGTCTAGTGTTCCCCAAGGATCTCACATCGGGCCGTGGATATTTATTGTTTTCATAGATCAAATAACCGAGATAATCAAAAACTCAAACGGGCTCATATTTCCTGATGATGTGCAATTTTTTTTGAACTGTTAATGGAATGCTAGATACGAAGAAACTTCAAGCAGACGAAATCGAATGCCTTGTTTGGATTTGTTAAAAGATGGACAGATGAATTTAACGATATTCAAACTGTTTGTTCACTCTATTTCGCTTACGTTCAATCTTAACCGGAATACGCTGTATCGGTCTGGAATCCATTCTATGCTGTTCACATTAAAAGAATTGAAAGCATTCAAAAGAAGTTTCTGATTTTCTTCCATTCGATGAAAATGTGGCTAGTTGGTTTCATGTTTTATCTCTTAATTTTTATAGTTTAGGAACCTCACAGCCTCGATAATTAGCCGGATGTTGGCCCTTACAATTTGTACATTTGGCTGGCACATCTCTCTTTCTATTATACATGCCTGGGTAATATAATTACCTGAGCATTTTACACATCTTGGATCCCGGCCGCAATATCTTTGGGCGTGATTAAATGCTTGACATTTCTTGCATTAGGGTATGCGTGTTGTGGTTCTCCTCATTGATTCGATTTTCACCTTCATATGAAGGATCCCTTTTATTCCATAAATGTTTTGAACATTCTCTTTGTTGTCAAATACCAGCATAAAAAGAGGGAGTCCCCTTTTACTGATAATTTGGTTTCCTTCCTGGATTTCTGTTCTCGCTTTTTTAACAATATTCACGTATTTTAAAACCTTTATTTTGTAAGTCTTCCATTATTTATTTGCTTGTAGGTCGGGCTTGTAAGTGAACCACTGATACTTTCCAGCATTCAATTTCATAGATAAGGTTCTGTAAGTATCTGAGTCCAGAGGATTAATTTTCCAAACGTCATTGTTTAGCGCTGTTTCCTTATAGTCTTTGTCAGTAACCGATTTCATCAGTGACTGAATTTCTGGGTAACTGGTTACACCCGCACAATATTTATTGGTGGGGGTGATTTTTCTTTCGGTTGCACCAATTTGGTGTAATGTTCTTGGTAGATTTACTACCTTTTGGTTGATTGGCTTTGGGTAGAACATTTTTGAATCTGGACTAGATTATTCCTTATACCCTAGAATGTTTAAATTGTTGTTGGGATATTGCGTTCTGCACAATTTGTGCATGGAAGAGGGCGATCTATCTAAAATCTACCTAAAGTACCCTGGCTGAAACAGCGAACGCACAACAAAATATAGAGATTTTCATTTTTAAAGCGGGGCTTTGGAAGAGTGGTTTTTTCCTTAGTCTTGTTTTGTTCGCGGAAAATGTTTTCCATTTTCCTAAATCTGTCTTGCTTGAGGACAAAATATTTTTCACACATTTTCTCTTGTACGCATTTCCGGCCTCTACTTTCAAGATATTTCTGGGTAAAAATTGTGTAGGAGCATCTAGACCCTGGCGGCCGACCCTTTAAATATATTCTAAAAATTTGCTCTGATATAAAATACCTTTTAAATACCTATGCAAAATTAAAATCCGATTGGATGAATATTGTGGAAACTTATAAGAAGAATCCCGTTGATCCAGGGAATGGACCCTTCATATTTGAGAATATTACTAATTTCATATAATCCTTTACCTAACCTTATAATCTTAAGCGTATCGGTGTATTTTCGAGCTGAAAGCTATCATAAACCGTAAACAGAATGTATCTATTGATATTGCGGTTCCGAAAAACACTTGATCTTCGGAAGCGTGCTAGAAAATACATGAAAAGCTTTGGAGAGTCGTCCGAGTAAAACAAATTGTCAGACGTGATTGTTGATAGCTCGTGATTGATCTCGCAGTCGAACGAATAGCAGCAATTAGAACAGAAGGATCATCGAGTCCTCCTAATTGTGTAGCTCGCCTGCTCTAGAAACTCAAACATCCATGTAGATGTTGCGGGGTTATTAAAAATGCCAACTTGTTAT
Organism: Nephrotoma guestfalica; assembly: GCA_963691935.1. Classification (NCBI taxonomy): domain Eukaryota; kingdom Metazoa; phylum Arthropoda; class Insecta; order Diptera; family Tipulidae; genus Nephrotoma; species Nephrotoma guestfalica. Next base: position 249,623,359 of record OY829914.1, read on the forward strand.
GCGTGAAAGCGCTTAATACGTTGTGAAAGTGTGTTCAAGTAATACTGCGCAAGCACTAGCTCTATAATTGAGCATGCGAGGTCATCCCATTGCACCCGGCATCTACTAGAGCAACTAAGCAAGTTAGTATTAGAGGTTTGTTTCACCGAGGCCCTCTTTACATATTACGTATTGCCACAGAGCTAGGATCCTAAAGAGTGTTCTTAGTGGCGCATGTGTTAATGTAATAAAAAAATAGGCCAGCGGAAGTTTTGTGACATTTTTATGAGTACAAAAGAATATTTTATGAGAATAAAAAATAATTTTTATAGTCTCTAAAGACTTCCAAAATTTCAACCATTTGAACCTAAAAAGCGACCTTAGAAAGTTACATTTATTTTAATGAGTATAACAGTTGAGTATAACAGTTATTTGAGATTAAATAATTTGAATTTTCAAATGGGCCGTAGGTGCATTTCAAACTTATTCTGCTTATTTTTTCAGGCATTTAGCATCAATTTTGTTGATAATGGGCGCCTTCATGTCACACAATAGTTGGAAACATGTTGATTAAAATCACGGCCAACGTTATGAACATTTTTGGCTCTTTGACATTTTCATATCATATTCGCGGACTTGAAAGTGCGCATTGTTATATAGTGCTAAGATCCTAAATAGCATTCTACTAAAGTTATATGTCTTTTTAATAGGTCTCATGAGTTAATACTTGTTTTGGAAGGTCACAGCATATGCTCGCTGTCTAAATCTATCCCACGATATGCTCGAACGCCAGAGGTCCAAGTATAGATCATGAAGTATTCAATTTGATTTTTCGTGATTCCAACTTTTCGATCTCTAAGTTGCTAATTTAGCGAATTTTTTTTTACGAAATGGAACAATCTGTATTGTTGGGAAAATTTTGTATTTTACATTCGAAAATGTACAAGAGAAATTCGTGTAACGGTTTACTTTTACTTTTTAGTCTGTTTGGTGCCTCTCTCTCTTTCTCTCTCTCTCTCTCGCTCTCTAGTTTTCACATCCCATGTAGGGATTTTCCGCCTGTACTATGGTCGTACATCTGTCTCGATCCATCGCAGATCTGTGTCGTGTGTGGTGTCATGCAGACTAAATGTTTGTGTCATCTCTACAGACCAGACGGATTAACTGATCGGAATGAAACTTCATACTAAAGCTTTTCCATATTTTGAGAAATCCCAGTGATTTTTGGCTGAAATCGGTCTTTCAGAAGTGGCAGCTCGCAGAGGAGCTTTTCCGTTTTTTGCAAATAATTTGAAAAGTATATAATTTATGAGAGAAACGACTAGGAACTAAAAGATTCTAAATCAAATTTACAGCAATAACAGGTACGTTTTTCTGAACATTTAATTTTTTTTTAAATTAATAAATTTAGATTTAATAGCAATCTAAGTGTAACAAAAAACAATCTTCCTAAATGTTGAATAGTTTTCTGAGTTCTGAACTGCTCCGTTATTATACAGAACAACGATATTACAGAAAACGTGTGGGTAACTGCAGCAGGGAAACTTTCGAATTTCAAAATGAAACTTCATACTGATTAAGCCCAATTTGTGCTAATTAATGCTCACTCTAAAAAATTAGTGCTAGTCCAGGAGCCGAAAAATCGGGAAAAGAAAATTTAAAATTTCGCCTGAAAGACGAATCAAATAAAACCCGATTTCTAGAGAAATTCAGAAATAATTTAAGGCTAATTTTAAAACTTTCTAAAGGCGGCTAAACTGATGAAATTTGTGCTTATCATAGAATATGATTTTCATAAATTTTCATTCATACATCGAAGAAAAACAAACTAGCCCCTAAAATCATCAATAATATTTGTGTTGAACTACAAATTATACAATAGAAATAAAATGTTCTAAAAGGTATGTTCATTGCCATCCGGAAAATATAGTGACTGAATTTGTGTTAATCCAGAATTGGTCAAATTCCATTGAACATACCTGATAGGAACATACCTGATAGCTATCAGGTATGTTCATCAAAAGTGCCAACTTTATTGGTTTCTAGAACACTTTTTGTCAAAAAAACTATTCATTCAACGATCTTTGTTGTGCAATGGAATTGGCCCAATTCTGGAATAGCACAAATTCAGCAATTATATTTTACGAATGACAATGGATATATTTGATAGGAATATGCAATCAGAAGTGCCAACTTCATTGTTTTCAAGAACACTATATATCAGAAAATTGTTCATTCAACAGTTTTTGTTGTTTAATGGAATTGGGCCAATTCTGGATTAGCAAAAACTCAGCTACTATATTTTTCGAATGGTAATGAGCATACTTGATAGGAATATGTGTTTAACTTGTTGTTCAACACAAATATTATTGGACCCTGTATCTTCGTGTTTTGTCTGTTTAATATAGTATCTTTTAGGGGCTAGTTTGTTTTTCCTCAATTAATGAATGAAAATCTATGAAAATCATATTACTATGATAAGCACAAATTTCATCAGTTTAGCCGCCTTTAGAAAGTTTTAAAATTAGGCGTAAATTATTTCTGTTTTTTTCTAGAAATTGGGTTTTATTTGCTTCGTCTCTCAGGCGAATTGTTTTTCAGAAAAACGCAGCTAACGTATGGACCGATAGTTCCAAAAATTAAGCGGAAATGACGATATTTGACAAAAAACTACGTTATTCAACAAAAATTAGATACAGGGGTCAATGTTTTGTTGAATAACGCAGTTTTTTGTTAAATATCGTCGTTTCCGCTTAAATTTTGAAACTATCGGTCCATACGTTAGCTGCGTTTTTCTAAAAAACAAATCGGGTTGAGTTCGCGAAAGCTTTTTTCTCAGACGGATTGAGTGATTCGTCGATTGAAGCTCCGACGGATTGAGTGATCAGGACGAAACTTCATACTTAAGCTTCTTTCATAAGTTGGGAGATCCCAGTGATGTTCCACCGAAATCGGTCCACCGGAGATGACAGCGTCCATAGGAGCTTTTCCATTTTCTTTCACATATTTTGAAAAGCATATCATTTAAGAGAAAATCGACTATGAACTGAAAATTTGTAAATTAAATTACAAAAAAACTAGTTCATCATTTTTCAATTTTACCGGAAATTCACCATAATTCGGCACCTCTATAGTCCAGGCGGATTGACTATTCGGAATAAAACTCCAAACTTGACCTTTACTATTAATTGGAAGATCCTTGCGAAATTTGGAATAAATCTGTGTGTACCGGAAGTGGCAGATGTTGAAAAGTTTAGCATCTACAAAAACGGAACATATTCACAATAAATTTGTGCTTGGCCATAAGGTGTATTGGATAAGTTCGGATAAATTTCATTCCATCTCAATACGGCATTATAATTGTAGCTTTAAATATTGTTAAAACCAAAATCGATACATTATATTAAACATTATAATTGTCCCTAGACTTATGTATTCATATGATAAAATATTTACTTGACAAAAATTTGTAACATGTCAAAAAAAGGGTAGAAGTACAACCTCCAGTAAGAAATATGCATGTTACAGAAAAATGAGAATTTATTTTTTAAAATGAGAATTTATTTCTCAAACTGAGAATTTATTTCTCAAAATGAGAATTTATTTCTCAGTGACAAAAAAGGGTTTTATTATTATTTAAACCTTATTCCAATTATTTTGAGCCTAAAAATGTTTAAACTAGGGCACTATAGCCCAGATTATAAACTCAATCAAATGATTTTCGATAAAATAATTCATGTTAGGTAAAAAAGGCTTTTAATAGAATGGTTGGTGTACCGTAGTGTTGCACTGCACTTATATAAATCATATCAGCGCTCCAGTGCTTGATTGTTGTCTCAGTGCTTGTTTGTGTTAGGTAAACCAAATATTTATTATTGTCAGCACGGACGGAAGTATATGCTAAGCAATTTCTTATACGAGCATGGTGAAATTCGTGTTTATAGATACGGGATTTTTTTTAAAAATAGTTGAAAAACTGATCCAGCCACTAAACTTTAATCGGTTTATGGTAGTCTTTTTTGACTGTTTGAAAGTTCTGTAATTTATTAACATTACTCGCGACTTAATTGAAATAGAACATTTCCTTGAATCTTTAGAACTTTAAACACAATTGCTTATTTCATTGACCATGCGAAGTGAATTGCTCTCCAAAATGGCCATGTATCCCGAATCATGTATTTACAGCATGAAACCTTGGATAACGTCAATAATGAACTTAGCAAGAGGCTGTCGAACATTTGATATCTTCATTTGCGACACACTAGAAATTGAGGCATGAGGTAGACTTAATTTTTGAAACTCACTGACTATTGCTATGTGTCGTAACTGAATCCCGAATGGTTTTTGTAATGGCTTCTTGATAGTTTTGAGCGATATTTCCTGTGTTTTATTAGAATAACGATGGAAATTTTACTGCTCATCTAATTCTTAGATATTTGCGGATAATAATGCTTTTATTGATTTAGTTAAGCTATCTGTGTGGCTTGTTGCTGCTCGAACCGAGGTTAAAGTAATAAGTATGTTTTCTTCGTAGGAACTTCAATTCAATTTAAACAACTGAATAGTGGTGTTATCCTATGCTGTTGGTAGCAAGCGTAGCTTTGTAATCGGTCAACAATTTCGAGACATGGCTCCGCCGTTGTGGGCATTACTGGAGGCGAGAAAATGGGCTTATAATGTTACCTCTTCGTGCGGTAAATATCTTGAATGCTGTGCGAAGGAGGCATTGGTGATGAACACCAAGCAGACGAACAAATTACACATATATAACCATTCGTCAATGTACCACCGCGGGTCTTGTACAGTTTAATCGAGATTTGGCCAGCATAATCCACATCACTATGAAGGAACGATCTCGAAGACAGGAGCACGATGCATTTGTGTACATGCGGACACCCCAAGTCGTTGATACTCAGAAACCAATAGTATTTTTGTAGATGAGCCAACATCAGCTGTAGAGCATCGTGTAGTTTTGAATGACGAAATTATTATCCTTCTACATTAGTTGCGATAATGTTTTTGGGCTTGCGCTCATCAAAAATAATGATTTTAAGTAACATAAGAAACTCCGGAAACCGTATATTACCGATCTTTGGTAATAAAATAAAATTGTGTAATGCTTCTTAATCTATTAATACGTTTTGTGGAAAATTATACTGAATTGCCTCATACAACAGAACGGTATTATTACTGACTTTCGTAATTGTACTAAGAAAAGTTCTGTAATATTTTATTATACAAATCTCAATGAAAATTTCGCCCACATTTCAGATCTGTAATACCATTATACATATCTACAAATCTCGACGATGGATTAAATGGCATTTCAAAATTTCTTATTAATATTTCACACTACATAATCAAGATCGTTGACTTTAGCATGTAACGCAACTACACAAACACAATAAAAACACGTTTGTGTGCATTTTTTGAAGACACACGAAAATACTCTGCATAATATTTTCTCAGCTTGGTTTTCGGGCACAACGTTATGATTTGATAAATCCTTACATAAAAATATATACATCTGTGTGTCATAACATGCTTACACATTCAGAAATATAAAATTGGATTGTGGGTGTAATACTTATCGTTGATGTTATATACATATTCAGCATATGAACGGTATAAGCCATAAGAATGAAAAGCACAATTTTTTTATTTTTAGTGCTTCGTTCGTTGTTGTTGGTTTTCGTTAAATTTTCATTCATTCACAAAACATTTTGCCACCCACAAGCTTTCACTTTCAATCTTACTCTCTCACTCTATTTCGTTAGTTGGTAGTATTATATTTTGTACGTTCTCACTTATCACTATATCAGTTATTAAAACCGATAAACACATGTCTTTATATATCGGACGTGTGATACCAAATTAAACTATTTTGTAATATGATTTTGACGAATTGTATAATGAAAATTTAATTTAAAAAAATTGATTCACCACCCCATAAAATAAACAATAAAACATTCTCCCAAATAGTTGGGGCAATGCCAAAGTTTTTACCAAAACAAAAAAAACAAAAAATTCTCCAAAATAAATTTTTCATTCAACTGTTTTTTCGTTTGGTTTTTATTTGGGTAAAAATCAATCAAAGTGTTTATTATTATAAGTTTGTATAACAAAAATAAAAGGGATAAGATAAGAAAAGTGGAAACGAAACAAAAGAATCGAAGAAAGCATTTTCTTATCACTTTTCGATAATAAATCTTGATTTCTTAGAATAAAATGTAGGCGGAAAATGTTTGAATTTGAAGGTCATATGACTTTTCCATTTTACTTCGTTCTCGCATAGCATTGTTTCGACGTCAAACAGGGTGGTGGCATTTTATCGATTAACGATAGGTAATTGCTCGGGGCATTTATTTTGTGATTTATTGCAATTATTTTTAGAATAGGATCATTGACTTTGGTTTGGTAAAAAAGCCAGTTTTAAATGTTGGTACGAAAATAATTTTTTTTTATTGTGGCACATTTCTTACGGTAAGGCCGATTTAATCTTGTCGAATTCAAGAAGAAAGCCACTCATAGGAAAGCCATAATAATTTAAAATTCTAATTTCTATAGTTTGAAGAGTTTTGGTTTTGCCCCTGGACGCTTCAGCACTTTATGCATAAAATCTGCTAACTCTGATTCAACCTTCTTACTTGACATCTTAAAATACGTTCGGAGTATTTACGGAATGGAAAAAATGTCATTCTCGGTAAAAAAAAATACAGTGCTGGAGAAAAAAATTGAGCAAACATATTTTATTGCAAATTGGAGTCTTTTTTTGCTAAAATTACAAAACTTTTGAACGCAATTGGCTTATTGTTTCATTTTAAATGAAGATTAATGGGGTTAACAAGAGTTGGAAAATGAAGAATCCAAAAAAGAAGTCAACATTTTGGAAAATGTTCAAGTTACACATGAACAAGGCGTTAACTTTTTTAATACTTGTTTAGATCGAGCAAAACTAAACGAAATTCCCGCAGAGGATGTTTTCTGAATGTCTCAGAATTAAACTAAATTTTATAAAAAATATAATTTTCTGTGATTTCTATTTTAAAGAAATATATATTTGTTGACAAATCAATAGTTTTCAATAAATTTTTGATTTTTAACTTTTACTCGATATTTACAACTTTTCGATTTTCAACGCCCGTAGACTTTAATTGGTTGAAATTATCGAGTTCATACTGTATATAATCTACTTTTAGATTTGTTGTTAAATTTAGGGTGCCATTCATGGTGTCTGTAACCGGGCTGACTGGATACGTTAATAAGTTGGGACAGAATTCCTTGGTTTTTGTTATGTCTAAAAAGAGTGTGCCTGGCGTCACCCGGGAGATCCTGTGTATAAACTAATTCGTACATTCAGAATCAATCAATTAATCAATATAAGGAACAAATAGTTTACATATTTCTAAATTATAATTTAATTCCAAATAATCTTGTAAAAAAACATAAAATTTATCTCCACGTTGGGAGTTGCACATGTACCCCATACAGTTAATAAATATACTGTGCCACTTATTTCGTTCCAGTAGCTCTACTTACATAAATTTCCATTCATTCACACAAAATAGAGCAGAAAACTATTTTCCATATTAAATCGTGACCAATTCAATTAAATTCATTCATAATTTTATAATATCGCTGTTTTATAAAAAATTGTCATCTGCTCAATTAAATACATTCCGACGAGAAGACATAAATATAAAACATGCATAGTTTATAATAATAATAACAATAATTAATAAAACCTGCATAATAATGCGGGGCCCTTTGCACCAACTCGTTTAAATAAAACAATAATTATTAAAGTCATTTAGGAAACAACAAAAATTGTATACACAACATTCCATTCCAAACCAATTCAACCCATTTTACTATATCAACTCTGTGTGATGTGTGCGATCTCATATTTTATACATAACATATTCATTCATTCCGTCATTTTGACGTTGACGTTGTCATCGTCGTCGGTGTGATTATTGTTGTAATCGTGCTTCATAAAAATTAATTTTTTTTTTGGTTTTTGAATTAAAATGAATGAATGAAAATTGTTGTTGAACACAATGACCTTCATTAATTGATAGTTTCATTCATAGTCAGTGTTCGCGGTCGATAGTTTTACAATTTTTATTTTAGTTCTCGTTTTTTTACGTCTATTCACACCGCTATAATACAAAAAAATGAAAACATTAGCAAACTATTTTGGTTCAGTTTAACATTTTTAATCAAACTATTTTTGAAAGTTTGTTGAGGAGTGATTATGGCATAAATAAGCCATAAATTAACAGATTTCTTGTCCTCACTTATGGAATTAAGTGTTATATGCTATATAAGTCAAGTCATTAAAAATTGGTTCCATCTTTTCTCAAGTTCTTATCAACGAAAATGCTTTGTTGACTCATCAAGACAATTAATAAAAACCATTTTCCTAAGTGCCGTAACCGGTGTGAAGTACTTCTCGTGAGCGAGCCAATCTCTGAGATTTTTGCATTTGGCTTAGTGAAGTAGAACATCCGCGGATATGCAGTACTCGCTGTATTAGTAAAGCTTTAAAAATAAGATACATGAGCCTTGATCATCATTTCGAGGTAGGGCTTACTGATTTAAAAATCTCAATGTATCCCCTTTCGAACGTATATAGTCAGTGTGCGAGCCAATCTCTGAGATTTTTGCTATTTGGCTTAGAGTAGAAGAATATCCGTGGGTATGCAGTACTCGCAGTATTGGTAAAGCTTTAAAAATTCGATACATAGATTTGATCAACATTTCGAGGTAGGACTTACCGATTTAAAAATTTCAATGTATCCCCTTTCGAACGTATATAGTCAGTATGCGAGCCAATCTCTGAGATTTTTGCTATTTGGCTTAGGGTAGAAGAATATCCGTGGGTATGCAGTACTCGCTGTATTGGTAGAGCTTTAAAAATTCGATACAAGAGCCTTGGTCATCATTTCGAGGTAGGGCTTACCGATTTAAAAATCTCAATGTATCCCCTATCGAACGTATATAGTCAGTATGCGAGCCAATCTCTGAAATTTTTCCTATTTGGCTTAGTGTAGAAGAATATCCGTGGATATGCAGTACTCGCTGCCTTGGTAAAGCTTTAAAATTCGATACATAGCCTTGATCAACATTTCGAGGTAGTGCTTACCGATTTAAAAATCTCAATGTATCCTCTTTCGAACGTATATAGTCAGTGTGCGAGCCAATCTCTGAGATTTTTGCTATTTGGCTTAGTGTAGAAGAATATCCGTGGATATGCAGTACTCGCTGTCTTAGTAAAGTTTTAAAAATTCGATACATAGCCCTCGAAATGTTTAGGTAGTGCTTACTGATTTAAAAATCTCAATGTATCCCCTTTCGAACGTATATAGTCAGTATGTGAGCCAATTTCTGAGATTTTTGCGGCAATTCGCTTTTCTTCTCTCTTCGGTTTGATACTGTGTCTCTTTCACTTCTAATTCATAAATATCGAGACACGAGAATGAAGGTGGCGAAATAGTTATATTCAGCAGAACAGATTCAGATTCGTAATTTAGTGACGCGGTGTATAGACATTTCTGCTACGAGGAATGTCAAAAAGTGGAAAATGTATTTTAGATTTTAGCCGGTCCCCACCTGGATCGAAGCCCGTAGTGTTTTAAATTGAACGTATAACTGTTTTACGAACTCTACGATTTTCGACTGGGATTACCACAAGTATTTCGTGTGCCAATTGTTGTTGATTTTCCGTCGACATCCACAACGAAGAATTTGCACAATTTGCGGGTCATTGGATATGGTCCAGAATTTAGAGAACCTCTGCCTCTATCCATAAACACGAATATGTGTGAACAGTTTTCTTGTTTTTGGGAATGTACATTGCCTGTTCGGTCGGATGTCTTGTGTCCGAAGGAAGTTCTACAGAATTCACCGGGAATCTTATTGTTTTGACCATACACTACGTGAATAGGCGATTACAGTTCGGCTGCATATTGTATAAAGCGGTGATAATAGTTCACCGTACAGACGAACTGCTGTGGATTGATGTTGGCTCTGAAAAGTTTGAAATGATATCATCTCTGTCTTTCGCTCGGAGGATGCCATCTTTCGAAATTGTATGACTCAAGAAGTCGAGTGACTTCAGGCCGAAAATGTATTTCGAAGCTTTAATATTAATTCCAAATGCGAAGAACCGTTTAAATACTGACTCGAGATGTTCGCTGTGTTTCATCTCGGAGCGACTCGCCATGGGGATATCATCGATATGGGAGTAGACGAAGTCCAGCCTTTCAACGGTTTGAATAAGTCCTAATTTCAGGGAAAAATACAACCCTCAGTGTGGCTTAGTTATAAACCGCCTATATTATAAACTTGTTTTCGGCTTTATTTTTTTATCTTAAAAGGTTTATGAACGACGTTTTCAATCTGTCATAACGAACATTTTAATTTCGTCAATTTTTTTATTTACTTCATAGACATATTTCTTCTATAGGTTGTACATGAGCCACATTCAATTTAGGGAAAGAGAAAGTTTTGAATAGCTAAAGGGTTTTTCAATAGGGACATAACAATTTTAAATTTTAATACGAACCCACCGGTAAACGTTTTTCATGACCTGTCAACGTCAAAATGTCAGTCAAGGTTAATATTTTTATCATGGTGAATTTCGCAAACGAGCAACGTGTGTTACTAATTATTAAAAATTACTACCGCACTTCTGAGTCTGTGGTCGCAATTTTAAGAGCGCTTACTCCAATTTTTGGTCGTAACAATCGTCCCACCACACAGGCTGTGCGTGCTATAGTGGATACGTTCGAGTCAAAATATTCACTATTGGATGTTCCTGTTTCAGTGAAACAACGCACCACTGCTTCAGTTCAAAATGAGCTAAATCAGTTGATTCCACGCCGTTCACAGTAAATGAGAATCTCTCAAACCACATTGCGGCGAGTTTTGCGTAAAGATCTTGGCGCCGAAACTTCCCCGACTGGGCTCTGCTAAAGTTTAAAGAAAATCCTGAATTTCATCGAAAAATAATTTTGAACGATGAAGTTCATTTGTGGCTCAATGGCTTTGTCAATAAGCAAAATATGCGTTATGTGAGAGCAACAAATCCACTTGTGCTTCAAGATACTTCATTACAACCACAAAGAGTGACCGTGGGGTATGGATTTCTTTTTTCGCCGATGAAAATGATCGCCATGTTACGGTTAATGGAGTTCGCTATCGTACCATGTTGGAAGGCTATTTTTGGCCAGAATTGGATAGACTTGACATCAGTGATAAGTGGTTCCAACAAGATGCTACCACATGCCACACAGCTGGTCAAACAATTGATCTATGAAGGGGAAATTCGATAACTATGTAATCTCGAGAAAGGTCTGGTCGAATGGACACCTTGCTCATGCGATTTAAAGCATTGGGTTTATTTTTATGGCGTTAAGTTAATTTGGTTTATGCCAACAAGTCAACAATATTAGAGGAGCTCAGCTAACGTTCCGGCCGATATATGCGAAAGAGTGGTGGAAAATTGGCTCCAAAGCATCGATCGCTACGAACGTGCTCGAGGTGGTCATATGAACGAGTTCGAATTCCATAATTAAATGTAACGAATTACATGTACTGTATAGTACACAGTACACAGCACCTGGAGTAAATTTCAGAAATGATAAAATGATTGAAAAAAACATATATTACTGCTTATACGATTAAATCATGACATATGACAGACATATTTTTTTCGGCTAAATACGCCGAACTCCATTTAATTTATTTCATATAAAAAATGAAGACAGCAGGAACCAGATTTTTAACAGCAGAAATTTTTGGCTCTTGCTCAATGAGAAAATGTAACTTGGAGTCCATAAGATTTCCTGCCGTAATCAAATAAGTTAGTGGCAACCAAGCACCCAAATCGACGTGGTCTTATGTCATATGCATAATTAATTGCTCTATATAGGCTAATCAAATGACCCATAAATAAATTCAGGCTCCACTCATTTTTGATAAAATATTGGGCTATTGGGCCGGGATAAAATATTTATTGGGCTTTAATTGGGTCGGAGATCTAATTTAAAAAACACAGCAAGCTGTATTGATATACGAATATTTAAAGCCTATTAAAATGCCTCATTAAACTAAAGGTTTTGTGCTCTACTTGTTCTTAACAAAGGTCATCAGGTTTCTCAACCAAAAAAGCTATCGGACCTACAAAGCAGAATATAGAAAGCAGATCTAATGTTATATGAAAAATTAAAGGCAACGCAATTATTCGCCAGATAATTAATGCTACCTACAATCGTCGACGCATTCGACATATTATACACGACATTCAACCGTGCGACATTAAATAAATTCGATAATTAATTAACCGACATGAACTTTCACAATCAATATAAATATTTTCACCTGCCCAATCGTTTTCCCTAATATTTTTTCGCAAGGTTACTTTGATTTTTTTGGTGGTTGTTTACTAATACGGCAGCTTTGGCAGTGCAGACATTTTTTTTTCTATTTACAATTCTGCTTTATATTCTGCAACGCAAATTTTGCATTTCAGCGGATCCTCCCAAATTAAAAGTACAAAGGTGACCTAATTTTGGAGGTATTCCGCCAAACCGGTCATTAAGCCAGGGGAGTACCGACCCCCGACGTAAATACAAGGTAACCATTTCTATTTTTATTTAATCTCAAAAGCAAATTTTAATTATTTAAAAAGAGAAAAGATTTTAAACTCGACCGGTCGAGTAAATCGGGTATATCGAAACAGTGTATTGTGCAAGCCAGTCTCAGTGACGCGAAATGCATACCGACCAACAAGACGACGGTAAACAGGTCGCGAACATGGGGAAGAATTAACTGCAGACATTATGAACCGCGAACGTACGAGGATGGTTCCATCTAGCCGAATTGCACTACGAATTGTGCCGCATTAAAAACGGTCGAACGAAATAGCTGGAAGTCATGTCTGCGGTACTACGAGAAATGTTCGACACGACAGCATTGGGCATATTAACGAATCTGTCTGACCAAGGCCAATACGAGTGCATAAAACGGACGTTAATAGAACGATTGGCCCCATCAGACGAACGACTGCTCGAAACGCTGTTGACGGGAATCGAAATAGGGAACCTAACCCCGTCCGAGGTGCTTCGACGCATAAAGCACCTAGCGGGAAACAATTTCATTGACAAAATCATACGATCGCTGTGGTCGCGTAAAATGACGGACGTAATACGCAAAGCAATCGCGGCCCAACCAAAGGGAATAGATAACGACAGGCTAGCGAAAATGGCGGATAAATTGTATGGGGCACATAACCTACTGAGGGCCTCCATCGCCGCATTTCAGCCGAGTTGAGCATACAGAGCACCCCTAACCGGATGAATGAATTCCGACCGACAATCAACACCGTCAACGTCCACAGCTGCACCATCACTCGAGGACCGGATTATCAAACTCGAATCGATAATACGAGAAATGGCATTCAGTAACTGCAGTCGAGCACCCTATCGAAAGAATCGGTTCGAGACGCAACAATCTAGGTCGACGACCACGAAGTAATTCAAGTTTACGTAATATCGAGATACCAGGCGTATGCTGGTATCACGCAAATTTCGATAACCGACGGAAAATTCGCCCGCTTTGTAAATACAGCGCGTCAACGTCCTCACGAAACGACAAATCAAAAAACGAATAAGTCGCACGGTTGCGTTGGTACAAATGAATTAAATAATACAAATAATCGATCTTTTATACAAGACACGAATAATAACCTGAATTTTCTTATCGACACGGGAGTCGATCTTTCGGTGCTCCCTGTCAGGCGTTACGATACGTTATCATTTTTATGGGATTTGAAGTCTAACAATCTAGTTTTATCAACCGCCAATGGCACGAAAATCAATACTTACGGCATCAAATTGCTCAAGGTTAATATCGGACTCAAACGCCCATTCACTAATGCTTTCGGTTTAGCTGATGTAAATCGTTCGATCATTGGCGCTGATTTTCACAGGTAAATTCGCTCTCTTAGTAGATATTAAACTAGAACGGCTGGTTGATTCAGCGACTCAGCTGTCAATCAATGCCACGTCGATCAGGGCCGATGCACTCACTCCGATACATTTTACGATCGATAACGTTTATGGTTGGCTATTAAAGAAGTTTACTTCCCTAACATCTGAACCAAATTACAATTTACCAGTTAAACATTCCGTGGTTCATCATATTGCAACGATAGGTCATCTACTTGTATCTCGACCGTATATCGATTAGGGATTTGCCGCGCATCGACATCACTCGTCTCTTGCCCTCTTCACAAGACGGAGACCGTATAAATACTACCGTCGACCCAATTCCGTAACGATACCGGATCGTTACTCGATACCATACATCCAAAATTTCTCGATGAATTTATATGGATGTTCGAAATTTTCCAAAATCAATCTGGTCAGAGCCTATCATTTAATTCCCGTGGCACCCGAGAATGTACACAAAACAGCAATTACAACCCCATTTGGCCTTTTATAATTTACACGTATGCCATTTGATTTAAGAAACGCCGCTCGAACGTTTCAACGATGTATCTACGAAGTCACCCGCGATTTAGTCTAAGTGTTCGCGTCCATTGACGACATCCTTGTGGCATCGATAAATGAGGAACAACACAAACTACATCTCGAACAACTTTTTAAACGACTCGATGAATTTGGCGTCAACATTAAGAGTGGTAAATGCGTTTTTGGCGATTACACCAAATGGTAGTCTGCCTTCAAAAGAACGAATTAATGCCATTACGGAATTCCCACTCTCCAACCATGATCAAACGCATTCAGCAATTTATCGGCATGATAAATTACTACCATTGCTTTATACCGAAGCTAGTTGAAACACTCGCCCCAATTCACGAACCTGCTGAAGATTCCCAATACACCGAAAAACTTCTCTTGGCTCGGCGAATGCCAAGACGCATTTACGAAATTAAAAACGGATTTGGGTACAGTCACGTTATTGACACATCCGCTGAACGACGCGAAGTTTAGTATTACGACGGATGCATCCAACACTGCTGTCGGAGGAGTTTTACAGCAATAGAATAATGACTGTTGAGAACCATTGGGATTCTTTTCAAAAAAACTCACGAATACCGAACGAAAGTATTCTGAATTCGATAGGGAATTACTCGCGATCTACCTCTCGATTAAACATTTTTGGTACTTGGTTGAAGGTCGGGACTTCACCATTTACTGCGACCATAAACCTCTGACTAGAGCAATTCAGTCTAAAATTGAACTTAATTCACGACAAGCAAGGCATTTAGATTACATCAGTCAATTTACCACGGATATTCGACATATGAACGGTAAAGATAACGTTGTCGCGGATACGATCTCCCGCACAAAAAGCAGACCTAGAACTTCAGAATTTTCTTTCTGGTTCCGAATGTCACGCTAGTTCGACTTATAAACTAGAGCTTTTTAAATTGCCCGACATCGAAATATACTGTGAAACATCGACAGGCGCCCATAAATTGCAGAGCCGTTGCGACGCAAAATATTCGTCGATTCGATTACTCGTAAATTGACTGCCGCTTGATATTTCTGGCCAAGCAAAACAACGGCTTAGGGAATTGGGCACAAGTTTGTTTATCTTGCTAGCGATCGAAAGTCCAACGGCATACAAGGGCGCCGATTGGACGATTCGAAATTTCACCAGGTCGATTCGAACACATCCATTTGAATATAGTTGGTCCGCTTTTACCGTCCAATGGATATACTTATCTCTTAACCTGTGTCGACCGATTCACTCGATGGTCCGAAGCTTATGGCATGACCGATATGTCTGCACACACCATTACCAAAACATTCATAAGCAATTACATATCTCGATTTGGCGTTCCATAAACGATAACAACCGACCAAGGTACGCAAATCGAATCAAAATTGTTCGCCGAATTAACGAAATTTCTTGGTTCTCATTGAATGAGTCGTTCGACCATGCCACTCGCTTGCGTATAATCCGCAAGCGAGTGGCATGGTCGAACGATTTCATTGACAGAACAAAGCTGCGCTCAAGGCCCGAAAAAACACGATTCATTGGAGCTCAGAAATTCCCATCGTATTACCTGGAATTCGAGCTACGGTTAAAGAAGAACTCGAGTGCTCACCAGCCGAAATGGTGTACTAACAAACGCTGAAACTACCTGGTGAGTTATTTCCCGAAAATCCTCTTTCTCCTCCAACTTCAACCGACTCAGTCGTCGACCAATTACGCGCTACTATGCAAAATCTTATCCTCACGGATACTTGACAAACACGACAAAACGATATTGTTGTCCCAAAATCGCTCGATAGTTGCGATTACGTTTTCGTACGAACGGATAAGATTCACACCGGACTACAACCCCCATACGCCGGTTACGTAGATACTTTGTCATCTCGATTAATAACAAAGAGCAATCAGTATCTATCGATTGATTAAAACCGGCCTACAGAATACTTTGCTCTGAAGAACGAACTTCTGCATTGAGAACACGAAAATCTGAACGAATAAAAAATCCGCCCTAACCTTTAATCGTTTTCCAAACTAAGAGGGGGAATACTGTAGCAACTCAACTATTCGCAAAATAATTTATGTTACCAACGTCGGCACCTTCGACATATACACAACATTAAATAAACTCGACAATTATTTAACCGACATCAACTTCCATAATCAACCGCTCACGATGCTCAACTGGCCACGTACACACGCATTGGCGTAATCCACTGAAGTTGATAGACTATTCAGATAACACATAAAAAAGTTTAGGCTCCACACATTCTTGATAAAATTGTGGGCTTTCTCAATTTAAATTTAGCAGACCCAAAATCGAAACATTTCAACTAAAGCTGTTAGAACCCAAATCGAAATACGAATCAAACCCAAATTTAGATATAGCAATCATGACCTAAATGGCTCTTAATAGTCGATTAATAAAATGAACCATTAAAAATTTGATTTGGGTTCTGTTAGCTTTAGATGGAAAAATCTGGTGAACCGAGTGAAGTCCAAAAATGATTAATGTAGCTTTCTAAAGTAGATTTCCGTGCCGTTCCTTGATTTAGGTTCTGATAGCTTTAAAATGGATAAACCCAAAGTTTTATCAAAAACATGTCAAGCCTTAAATTATTTTAGGAGTCATTTGATTAGCCCATAGAGCACATTCGACCTTTAATTATTCGATTTGGTATTTCGATTTGGGTTCTGTTAGCTTTAGATGGACAACGAGTGAAAAGCCGTGTGTTTCCGTTTTTCCATTTGGTTTCTGCCAGCCTTAGATCGAAAAACCTAATGTTTGGTTAAGAACGAGGTGCAGTACAAAAATGTTTAATGGTACATTTCATTAAACCATAATGAACAGTTACTTATCTGTATGTCAATAGATTTTGTTTTGTGTTTTAAAGTGGTTTTCGGATAAGCCCAAAGCTTGATCAAAAACGAGTGGACCAAAACAATTTTTTATGTGCCATTTAATTAAAATATATTTAGCCGATAATTCTCTATAGTATCTTGTAATGATTTTCTAAATGCGTTTTGCTAATGTTAGGGATATGTTGTTTAGGCTGGCTCGGTACTACTTCTCTCTTATCGCGCTACTTCTAACATAGTTAATTTAGTCCCGAGTGAAATGGTTTCATGTACGAGTGTATACTGTGGTATTAAAATGTAAGCAGTTTTGGTATTATTATTATTTTTTTACCTTTAGTTCCTACCAGCGGGGAGGGGAGGGGGGTTGCTTTTAAATAACGAACTGATATTGCCGAATTTGCTTCCATAAAAATTCCCTTGTGGAATTCTATTAATGCTTTTTACATTCGCATACATTTCGTTCAATGTTGATAAAGAGTAAAAGATTGTTTCAATATTTGATTACTTTACGATTTTCCTCCCTTTATTAGGAAATTTTTATTGTGTTCTTATGTTTTTATTTCGTTTATGTTCTGCTTTAAATCCGTTAATAAATATTCCTCTATTTAGGAATAAAAATATTTCTTTTGGTTATTTATTTTTTCTATTTTATTATTTGTGTATAGTTTCGGTAAACCGGAAATGTCTTCAAACTAGATGATTCCCTATTTTTCGAATCTGCTGCTCGAACTTTAATTTTACCTCTAGAGGTAAACAAATTTTTATAACCAAATATCTTTAGCATCAAACATAAAGGACGAAGAAATACAAGAATAATATAACACACACAAGACAAAAGCGCACGATAAATTTTTATACAGCGTAATGAAAATTACCTAGAATTTTAAATTTAAAAATGAAAAATTATTATTTGTCTAAAGACAGAAATTTTCTGTTTGCCGAACAACAAACATTTAAGGAATTGACGTAAATAAAAATTCGTAGAAAATTACGTAAATGGGTATAAAACTTCAGTAGCAGCTCGAAAGATCTGTACACATGCATAGAGGCGAAATGGCAGAGTAGAAAAAGGTTGTGTTTCATTTTATTCCGCTGGGGCTAAAATAATTTTCGTTCGATTTTCTGTTTGTTTATTAACTATTTAGGTCGTACCATGTACCATTGTTTATATTTGCTTGCACCGAAAATCATTTATTTGTTTGTTGGTCGTCCGTTCATATTGGAGTTTGGATACGACTGTGTCCAATTATTTTTTATTATACCAAACATTTGTAAATACAGAGGAATGCAATGACACCGAATAAAAGTTATATGAACGTAAATTTATTCTCAAATGGGTTTGTGTATTCATTACATGGTAAATATAGGTATTACTAGCAATGACCGTGACAGGGGAATTACATTGTTCGCGTCCGAGATAATTTTCGGTTGTCAAAAATATAATTCCTTAACGGTCTCCTCCAAGAGAACATCACTTAGAAAATCTTGATACTATATATTACCATGACAGTTTCTAAGCAACAACAGGGGAGCACCTCCCTAGTGGTCGGGATTGAACGTGGTCGATAGACTAGACTAGAGAATTGCTCTCAAAATTTTAGGTGCCAAAATACTTTTTTTTCTTTATTAATTATAACTGAGACTCTGCTCATCTAGCAATTTATCTTTCACATTTTTACAAATTTTACATTTCTTAAACAATTCTGATTTGTTGGGGCGAAATCCAATGGTTAATTTGGTATGTTTACTAGGTCGAGTGGCCTCGTTCTTTAAAGTCTTCTTTCAACGACAGGATTATCTATCATATGGCGAATATAGGGATTGCCATGTTCCTGGAGCCTTATTTCGTGTTTAGCGACGTGCTTTTTTATTTCATCTTTGATGTATTCCATCTGTAAGTCCCTGTGAAGGTCTTCATTTCTTGTGTACCACGGAGCATTTACGATGCTACGGAGGACCTTGTTTTGAAACGTCTGTATCATTTTGGCGTTTGTTTGCTTAGTACATCCCCAGAGTTGAATACCGTAGGTCCATATCGGCTTCGGTGTTTGCCGATATAGCAGCAGCTTGTTGTGTATTGTAAACTCAGAGCACCTACCTATGCACCTAGCCAATACATTTTTCTGAACTTAATATTAAGTGATTCTTTCCTCTTTTTGACATGCTCTCTTCACTTGAGCTTGGCATCGAGTGTCATGAGTGAGTTAAATTCTATCGGTAGATGGGAAGCCTTTTGATATGTAAAGTTAATATGCGTGGATTTCGTCTCATTAAGCTTGATTCTCCAGCGCTTAGTCCAGTTACAAACCGCATTGGTAATCTTCTGGAGTTTGCTAGTTGCATCAGCGACATTACTTCTAATCGCCATGATTGCTGTGTCATCTGCAAAGGTGGCTATGGTTCCTTCATCTGTTGTTGGAATATCCCTTGTGTATAATAAATACAGGATGGTTCCTAAGACACTCCCCCTGCGGGACACCGGCAGAGATTTTATTTAGTTCGGAGTATTCATCCTCATATTTCACACGAAAATGTCTGTTGGATAAATAAGATCTTAGTATGGCATAGAATTGCATCTGCAGATCTCTAAACAGCTTGAATTCCAGTCCACTGGGCCAGACAGTATCGAATGTTTGGGCGACGTCCAGAAATATGCTGGAGCATACTTTTTTGCGTTCTAACGTTCTTCCAATAACGTTGGTGATTCTATGCACCTGTTCAATTGTGGAGTGCTTTTCCCTAAATCCAAATTGATGTGGAGGAATTAGTTGTCGGTCCTCAATTATTGGTTTAAGTCTTTTTAGTAATAATTTTTCAAAGAGTTTTGACATAATTGGCAGCAATGAAATTGGCCTGTATGATTTTTTATCGTTAGGTGGTTTATCAGGTTTCATGATTACTTCTGCTACTTTCCATTGCCACGGAACATATTTTAACCGAAAGCTTGCATTGATTATTTGTAATAGCTTACGAAATCCTTTACCTGGTAGAGCTTTGATTATTTGGCAAGTAATCAAGTCATACCCTGGGGCTTTTTTAACATTCATGTTGCTTTTGACTTCTTCTTTTAATTCTTTGAGAGTTACTGGGCGTCTATCAAAATCATCTAGCTTGTGGATTGACATTATATTTTCATTGGCCGTTTGTCTTGGTAGTGGTTGGAAGGTATTCTCGAGATACTCCGCAAACAGATCAGCCTTCTCTTTAGGTTCTATCCTCCTTTCTTTAAGTGGAACCACTTGCATTTTCGGTCTTGTGAGTTCCTTCGTCGCCTTCCACAGTGAATAATCAGATTTTTTTTCTTTGGTTAGGCTAACTAGATATCCGTTGACTGATGCATTTTTAACTTCTTTAAGAAGAGATTTGAAACTGTTACCTAAATTGTTAAGAATTGTTTTGTTCTCCGGTGTTCTAGTTATTTGCCAGGTCTTATGTGCCCGTTGTTTTTCTCTTACCAACTCTCTAACTTCCATTGGGTAGGATATGCTAGCTTCTTCTTATTTTGTATAATGGGGGTACTTGCCAAAGCAGCATAGTGAATTATTTCATTGAAGTGGTCTAATTCATCTTCCAACTAGTGAGAATTTCTTATCACGAATCAGATCCCAGTTTGTTTGTGAATTTGTTAATCTGAGTGCACTCTTCTTTTGAATTACCATTTCACTGATGATAACCGGGGAATGATCCGATACTGGAGAATTACTGTCTTCAATGTGAATGTAGTTCTGGGGTATACCTCTTGCTACATAAAAGTCTATTAGGTCAGGTATCTTCACACTTTGATGTCTGCTCTGCTTGAAGCAATTCTTTACCTTTTGCCGTCGCAAGTCTAGATCCCCAATAGGTGTTTTTCGCAATATTCGCGGTGTTTTCCAATAATAAAATCTGGAATATGTTGCACAATCCCATTCGCATTCCAGATTGCTATTTTGAAAGTTGTGTTCTTACTTAACATTTTTGTTGGATTACTCGTACGTTGAGGGAGTTGCATTTTCTTCAGTTGGTCAAGTGTCATGTTGTTCAGATTACTTTGGTCAGCTAGCTGCTTTGTAATAGTTACAATGCTGTTCATAATGTTTTCCATAATTTGCTTATTTTCTGAGCCCATATGTTTGGTTGAACCGAAACCTTTCACTACCTCGGCAAGTGATTTTCTTTGCCCTGTGTTGTTTGGTTATGGGTTTTGATCCATCGGATTTGATATTTGAACCCTTCGATTGTCGTAATTTGCGGTTGATTTCTTGTTTTATCTCTTAATTTTTGTAGTTGTTTAGCAATCTCACAGTCTTGATAATTAGCCGGATTTGTACAATTTGTACACTTGGCTGGCACATCTCTCCCTATTGTACATGCCTGGGTGACGATTACCTGAGCATTTTACACATCTTGGATCCTGGCCGCAATATCTTTGGCTGTGATTAAATGCCTGACATTTCTTGCATTGGGGTATGCGTCTTGTGGTTCTCCTCATTGGTTCGATTTTCACCTTTATGTGAAGGATTCCTTTTATTCCATAAATGTTTTGAACATTCTCTTTGTTGTCAAATACCAGCATAAAAAAGGGAGTCCTCTTTTATTGATAATTTGGTTTCCTTCCTGAATTTCTGTTCTCTCTTTTTTAACAATATTCACAGCATCTCGTATTTTAAGATCTTTATTTTGTAAGTTTTCCATTATTTATTTGCTTGTAGGTCGGGCTTGCAAGTGAACCACTGATACTTTCCAGCATTCAATTTCATAGATAAGGTTCTATAAGTATCTGAGTCCAGAGTATTAATTTTCCAAACGTCATTTTTAGCGCTGTTACCTTATAGTCTTTGTCAGTAACCGATTTCATCAGTGACTGAATTTCTGGGCAACTGGTTACACTCACCAAATTTGGTGTAATGTTCTTGGTAGATTTACTACTTTTTGGTTAATTGGCTTTGGGTAGAACATCTTTTGAATCTGGACTAGATTGTCCCCGTCTTTATCGGTGATCTTTGTAAATTTGATCTTCTCTGGATTGGATTTGATGTTCCCTGATAACGCAATAGATGGCCCTCCCCAGAATGAGTGGATTTAAAAATGTTGATATTGGTGTACCACCTGGGGTATTATTTCCTTTTGTTAGTACCATTGCATAGTTTTGATTGACTAATTAGCTATTCTGCTTCACTACTACGAAGGGATTGGGTACCACAACCATTCGTTCTACAGAACATTTTCCAGAGTACGCTCGAATTCATTTATGAATACTTCGTGGAGGCTGTCAATCCCGTACTCTGCCAAAAAACTATACTAAGTATTTAGGGCTTATTTGATATTTGAAAATTATATGATTTTAGGATTTGTAGTTGTTTGATTAATGAAAGCAATTCAATTTTAAAGAAATCTTACAGCTGTTTTGTTGTCCACACATGTAAAAACTAAACAAAATACTGTTTGGAGATGTAAGCATGATGTACTGAACAGTTAATACCATGAAACTCGAGTATATGGGATTGTGAAATTTTTCAATGTTCCATCTATTTCCGCTATTTCCTAACGAATTATCATGAAATTTGATTCGTAAGTTTAGTTAGGGATTCTAAGATTTGAACCAAATTCTAGGATATGAACAGATCTTGGACCAAAGTTCGACATTTGATAGCCAATCATTATAAAATTGGGTTTCTAAGATTGATTTTGGATTGGAATTTACATGAAGTTCTGTTATACATATAACAAAAGCATTTGAAGCCTCCCGAATCATTATAATAAAGGTATGGTCGGGTATTCATCAGTTTGGAAGAAATCTACATGCATCCATCCACTAAGACGTGCTCTGATTTTGCCGCCTGAACTGTGGTCCATCTCGGTTCAAATGCTCGTGCCCCCCAATTTCGACATCCTATTATACGTAGGTTTTGTTCGACGTCCTCTCGCCAAAGCAGTCGGGATCTTCTTCTACGACACACACCGGCCGATATTAGCCATAGAGAGGCTTCTGGGTGTTGATAAGAGATTCGTTTTACTGCTATCCACTTTTAAATCAACTCTTTTTCCGTAGCGACCGAGTAGTATGAAACTGCCCTTAATATCGTTAGGTCTTCGGCCAAGAAGCACGATATCGTTTCGATATTCTTTTTTTACCACGTACTTGAGCGTCAAATTGAACAGCACAGGCATGACTGCATAACCATGCCGTACACCAGATCTTATTTTAAAGATATCTGGAAAATTTCGACCACGATTCTAAATATAGACTCAACCGTTGTTAGTTTACACAAAGGAACGAGCTTCTCTAGTTCTCTTAGACATATGAGCGCGCAGCAGAGGAGCTTGTTGAAAGTCTATATATAGTTGATCTGTTCTCTCAATATTTTTCCAAAATCTACCTCCTGGTGAAGCACTTATCAGTAGTCGATCGGTTGGAACTAAAACCACACTCATATAGCAGCCACAAGAGGGTACAACATTAGTAGCACAGTCTTTCAATTCTCAGGCAGATAGCGACGATGACTCGTATAGATTTGATGCAAAAATAGTACCTCCGTGTTAAATCAATTCTTAATTTTTCAATTTACTAATTGTAATTTGACAAAGAGTTCCTCATCCGGTGGAGCAACTGTTCTAATAGGGGTCAGTTCATCAATCCGATTTTGCAGATTTTGGAAGTAGGTTTACTATACTGAGAGAATATCAGCCACATTTGTTCACAGCCATCCATTCCCGGTTTTAGTGGTTGCACTTCTTGGGTAGAAGTCTTTAGTGAGATCCCTTAAGTTATCAAAACAGTCTCTGAGTGTCTACGTTCCGCTTGGGGCCAGGCGGCACTCATCGTCGAACCAATCATTGCGGCATCTCGGTGGTCTTCTCCCGATAATATTTTGCGCCACTATAGTCATGACTAACTGACATAAAAAAGTAATGACAGCTGATTATTGTGATACTTGATCTTTTAAAGCATCGACATTCCAACGGACGGTCTTTTGGGCTTGTATATTAAAAAAAAAAAAATAACAAATTGCACTTGTATTTGAAAACGATAAGCATATGATCGCTGTCCGTGTCGGCACCTCGGTAAGATCTAACGTCGGATATGCTGGTCTTTTTTCCGTTCATTGAAATGGAAATGGAAATTCTTTTCATGGAAATTATGTTTATAGTCAATACCAAATCAAACCAAGTGGATTAAGGGACAGGCTAACAACCTTCTCTCACAAAAACAACTATGTTATTAATCCTACACAAAGGTCCTAGATTGCGATATTGAATTCATGACAAACTCGATTTCGAGATTATATAATGTGCTTGACCTTTGAAGACCTGAACATCTTCAAAACATTTCGAACCGGGCAAAGATTTAAATATTGAATGCGGTTACGCATAAGAATTTCGATATTCTGGAACAGGCATCCGGCACTGGCCATCAGAACGGAGGAGAATTTGAAGTTGGCTTTCTCTTCCACCGCCACATGAAGGAACACATCATCGACTTCCGCCTATCAATATGCGGCTATGCACGTTTAGACTTTGCACTAAGAAAAGATCTACAGATCTAGAATAATAGTATACAATTTAGTTGTTTCAAGGAAGTTTTCAAGTGGAGATCGAAATTCTGTTTATAAACAGAATTTCCTCTGCCCGTCTCCACTAAATTGCCTGATTCATTTAGAGTTATTCAGAGAGCGCCGCGAGCAGGAATTAGTATCAGACGTCGCCTTCTAAGATGCACTTTATATAAATAACTTTGATGCCATTACGTTTTTACAGGCTATCATACCCACTGCTTGACAATGTTCCGCGATAGTTATTACAACTTAACCGATCTCAAATTTTTTGTAGGACCACTCTCTTCCACTCTTCTACTCAGTAGAAAATATAAATAACATAAATTCATAAAATAATTTAAAGGACTGCGGATCGCTATCCATCTAGATGTTCAATATCACACCAAACGTCGATTTTATTTGACGCAATCCAATATGTCATGCAAATTATTTGACAATGAACCTACACGGCAGATGATTGAATTCCATGGAAAAACTTAATATACGAGAATCGAACACTATACATTATTCCATTCATAGTGTTAGTAGGTGGTTGGTACATAGCTAGTTAGATGATTGACGATAGTCATGACACGACTTAACACAACATACAGACGACACATTATATTGTATATGGAGACGGTTTTGCGTGGCAAAAAATTGCATTCCAAGGTAAAAGAAGTGTTAAGGTTGCATCATTGATTTTGTAAGCGTAAAGTAAATTTTTGTATAAATTTTTTTAAAATTAATAATAAAAAACCCACGCTGTCCGATACAAATTTTTTAGTTCCCACACTACACCCAAAGTCGAGTGCAACTTTAATAAAAATATTTTCATAAGTCGCTCGCTCTCCGCTTCTCTTGAAACGGGATTTCATTATCGTTAATTATGATGCTTGCAAACATATCTAACAAAACATAAAATGTTTATCTCTTTTCATTTCGGCTAAGTATTTTTTTCGCGTGTGGGAAATTCGTTATTATGTTGTCTGGTTTTGGCGTTCCTCTCATATTCATTATACATTAACATACAACGCATCGCTATATATCCGCGATATATATGTTTTTGATGAGTTCGTTGTTTTTTATGCTGTACGTATGTATGCCAAAATGTTTAATGACTCAATGAATGGATATCGCAGCGTCTATATACAACAACTGGAACTACTATCTGATGCTTCAGTATTTGTGATACACTTAAAACGTTGCTTAACATAGACCCTAACATGGACCCTAAAATATTTGGAAGACTCCAAAGCGATGGAAATAAATTATTCTGTTAAATTCACAAGAACAGTGCTGTAAGAACTACTATGCCGAAAACACGAGTTGTCAATTTAAAACTATCCATGATACAGTGCAACTGGATAATCATAATAAGATAAGATGGAATATTGATCGATTATTTTTTATAATTGAATATATGAGCTTCCTAGGTACTATGCAGGACACTAGTAAGCTTTTTATGCTAAATTAGTAAATATCTTCTCGATATAATGATTGATCTTCTATTTATAAATTGGAAGGTTTTCCGCAACGGGAGGAGGCCACAAACAGATGTCCAATTGCGAAGAATGGGTTTTCCAAATTTAATCCACACACTTGTGGCGATCGACCCTGTGCTTTGTTGATGGTAGTTACAAATGCTAGTTGGACCGGAAACCGTCTTCTCTTTAAATTTTTCAACTAAACTTGTAGCTTCGATTATATTGTTTAACATCTTTTCCACTGTAAGTTACATTCCACTGCAAAGTCGTGGTGGATTTCGGAGAAGAATGATAGTCTGAAACAGATTCTTCGATTACAAGTCTATATGTAGACCCAGACAGTGTTAATTCACACAGAGAACCGAGTTTATAACGGATTGCCCGAAGAGTCCATTAATATACACGGCATCAGAGATCGGTGCAGTTGTTAGCAGTAGCTAAAAACTCAAGAACGTACAGGCGTGAAGTTTGTATACATGATGCTGTGCTTGAGTAAACCACAGAAACTGAACAACAGAATGAAATGAGCAAGCTCGGCGGAAAGGAAATAAATAATTATAAACCGGGTCATTGTTGAGAATTTCACCAAGGGCGAGGTGTGCTTGATCAGGTTAAAGTTTATTTCCGTCCCTGCCGCTTGGAGGCACATACTCTTGAACGATTTCAAACGTTCTAACCACTTGTTTTGTAAAAATGCATTTAATATTTCGAAAACTGCACTTTGAGCTGGAAAACTACTAGAATCAAACCAATTGCCTTCATTATTTTCGACACCGACATGTCGGTAACTCTTTGGCTAGTTCGAAAGATTTTGGCCAGGTCTTAAGAGGTTAAGTACGTTTCATGTTCCCATTTTAAACGCGTTATCCATGTAGAACTTCCGAGATCGTGTTTGTGGTGAATCCGATATGATAATCCGAGGCCTTTTGTAGGGATCATTACTTAGTTGTGTTTGTGAGAGAAGGTTTTTAGCGTGGCTCAACCCACTTTTTAGGTGTGTGCGACATGTGGTGGTGAAGAATGTTAAGGTATCCAGTCCTACCAGCCGCCCCTATTCTGGAGAACATACGCTGAGTTGGTATTGGTTTGACGGCCAAATTTAGTCCCCATGACTATAAGCAGAATTTCCCCTGCATCGCCTGCACGCCTGATCCATTTAGAGTTACCCAGAAAACAACAAGAGGTTATGAATTTATTACTTCGCCCTCCTCCTATCATAAAATCATTCTTAGTTTTGTTTGGTAACGCGGCCCAGTGTTTCAAGAAAAATGACGGGCGACGAGGAAATTAAAATCGCGGTCGTAAAGCATCATATACAACGAGCGCATATAAATTTTCTGTAAAATACTCTGTGTTTACAATAATCGAGACGATCCAGAGTCATGGTTCAGGCAACTTGAGGCCCACTTGGTATAACCACTTTCAATACAGGAACAGTAAAATGCGTACGCAAATTAGTGTTTACCTCCCCCTCCTCCCTCTCTCTCTCTCGAAAAAGTTAAATACGCATCGTTAAAATCTAAAATAATCTTGCGTCTTGTCCAGAGGCATGCTGAATGGTCGGTTTGGGAATGCACTCCAAAATGATCATCCAGGAAAAAAATCCGTTATTTACCAAATAGAAGTAAGAGAACTAGTGCAGGAAAAACGAAAACCACGAGAGAAATGGCAGACTACGCGTGCGCCGCAAGATAAAACCACCTTAACCAACTTGTGCATCAAACTTAAGGCACTCATAAAAGCACTGAAAAATGAAACAATTGAAAAATACCCTTGTTCTCTAGCTCTAACTAAAGATACCGACTATTCCCTCTGGAAAGCAACAAAAGGGTTAAAACGACCAGAAACGCAGATCCCCCAATCAAAACAAACGATGGGAAATGAGCTAAAAGTGCGAGAGATAAAGCTGACCTGTTTGCTGAACATCTTGAAAAAACATTTCAACCTCTAGGTCAGCAGACCAGTTACGAAACCAATGCTGATACGCCCAGAACATCTGACTTTGAAGATATCAGGCCTGTAACATTGAAAGAACTAAAAACTGAAATTAAGAACATAAAAGCAAAGAAAGCTCCTGGTTACCATCTGATAACAGGGCAAATAATAAAAGAGCTGCCTAAAAAGGGCAGATTGAAAATAGTCATAGAACAAAAACACCTTATCCCAGAGTATCAGTTTGGTTTCAAAGAGAAACACTCAACTATTGAGCAGGTTCGTAAGCTTACAAATGTCATTGAGAATACACTAGAAAAGAAAAGGGTTTGCTCTAGTATCTTGTTAGATGTGGCGCAGGCCTTCGATAAGGTATGGCTCAGAGGTTTACTCTTCAAACTACATATAGAGATTTACCAAAACAATATTATATGCTTTAAAATCATACACAGAGAATCGCCACTTTCGGGTGAAATATGAAGAACATACTCCGAGCTAAAAAAGACTTCGGCAGGAGTCCTGCAGGGTAGTGTTTTGGGACCTATTCTTTACCTGCTCTAGACCAGAGATTTGCCTCAATTAAACGATGTTACCGTTGCAACATTTGCTCATGATACTGCACTAGGAGACACTATCGAGGAATCGACAACGAAACGTCAAGAAGCATTTTCAAAATGGACAAAAATGTGGCGTATCGGGCTCAATGAATCGAAATCCACGCATTTGAATTTTACTAATCTAAAAGTCAGATACAAACCTGTAATCATTAACGGCCAGCCGGGAATTATCAACCGAAAATAAATTACTATTATATCAACAGGTGCTAAAGCCTGTATGGACTTACGCAATTCAGCTCTGGGCTTTACAAAGAAAACCAACACCAAAATAATACAAACCTTTCAGACAAAGTTCTACGTGGTATAGTTAACGCTCCGTGGTACATTAGGGATGATGACCTTCATAGGAAGCTAAATATTCAGCCAGTTCAAGAAGAAATAAAAAAACTTGCAGTAATTCGTGGACAATGTATTTATCAACACGTAAATGAAGAGCTTCGTGATATGCGATTGCAGAAGAACGAAACCAAGTAATTTAATAGATTAAGCACACCAGTGCAAAGACTATTTATTTAAATAATCTATAAATGGCACTGGCCAATGGGCGTCTTCTCATTCACAAGTGATTAAATTAAGAAAGAAAAATTACTAGATGAATTGTATTCAGTTGTAATAATTAAAATAGAAAAAAAATTACCGATCCTGTTAACGAAATTTATGGTTGCAGCGATTACCTACCAATATTCAAGAGATATTTTCATGCATGGAAGAGGATACGTTGGATAAAATTATTTCATCAGCGGACAAAATCATGAGATTCTGATCACATTCATTTACAGAATCTCCAACCAGGCCCAATCTACGTCAAGCGATCCAAACTACTCACTGTCAGCGAGCATTAATGCTTTAACAAAACGTTTCGATAATTGAGTCACCGACGAAAGAAAGCCCCGGTGTACTCATCGCTAACAAACAAAAGAAAACCAACGTTCTTGCAGCCAATTTCGATCCGAATCTTAAGTAAGGATTTTTCTAAGCTGTTGGTACCATTCTAAATTCAGAACTAAGGCAAAGAACTGCACTAAACCTTGCAGGTTCACTTTGCTACTTTAACAGTAGCCATTCAGACCACCTAGTCGTACTCGAGCCAACAAGCAAACAACAGTGTCTAATAGACGTCGGTGCCAAAATAAATTTCTTTTTCAGCATATCAACTAACTACCATCAAATTGGATGCATTCAATCCACACATTCGGAATGTGTTCCAGAATTTTAAGCCAGTTTTTCATAAACCCTGATGCTTAATCTTCGCAAGCACAACGTTGCACATAAAATCGAAATAAGATTAAAGAGCTAAAATTAGCTACAAAGGAAATCGATCTAAGAATCATATCACAAAGAAAAAGAAGAATGGTGATTGGCGGCTATGCGAAGACTACCGCGGGTTGAAGAAAAAACAAAGCCCGATCCATATACCCAATACTTTCGTCCATGGTTGCAGCAGTCAGTGTGAGGGATGTGATATAGGGTTATCCAATTCGAGGTTGATAAAGTAGAAATCTGTATACCGACATCTGTCAAAGATAAACGTCAAGTACGCTGTCATTTATTTAGTTGACATTCTGCCATTTAAGAATATGGAGCATTTAACATACGCAAATTGAGTGTTGGAAAAACAGGCCGTCGATGCTGATTTTTCGAACAAAATTTTCTTCAGTGATGAACCTCATTTTTCTGATGGCTGATGTCAATTGGGTCCTCATCAATATTATACGGGCGTATCGTCAGATACCGATCTTTCAGTCAGATATCAAAAAAACGGCCATTTGTAACCCACTCAGTTTGTTTGAGTTCCAACGTCTGATGTTCGGGTTAAGGAATGCGGCTCAGACATTCCAGCGGCCCATTCAATTAATTTTTCGAGGGAGTTGTGACATCCCCGTGTATCGACGGCACTTTAGACGGATACCATCGTTTATCGAACACCTGAAAATAGTATTACAGCGTTTACAAGACGCCGGTCTGGTCAGGTGAATTTGAATAAATTTGTATTTGGGGAGAAACAAATTAGTTTCGTAGGCCACGATATGTCAGTTGAAGGTAAAAGGCCGGCCCAACCTCGAATTGAAAGATTAAACATTTTCGAGTGTCCACTAAAGGTATTCAACGATTCTTGGGAATGTTGAAGTATTCCCGCATATTATGTTACCTAATGCGGCTCAAGATCAAGCAAAATTATACGGGTTTCTAAAAGGTCAAAAGAAAAACGACAAACAACTAAAAACCATGGTCGATGCGTCGAATCAATCAATCAGAGCCGTGGTACAATAATACGAAAGTGAAGGGTAGCAACCACTAAGTTTCGCGAAAACTAACAGACGCGGGTTACGGACACAGCTATATACAGCAATAAAACGCTTTTAAAATAGAACTGATCACAAACCCCATGTACGCGATCCATCAAAATCTTACGAAAGCACCTCCGCCACAAGCAGTATCGGTTACTCACTCATGGCGGGTAATCTGATAATGAAGAACGCAAATCATTAATCGAGAAGGACAATTGTTTAAAGTTTGATATAATTCCACTTTGAACCAAACAATTTTTTATTTTGTGACGTTCCCACTTGTACGAAAAGGCCAAACATTCCCAAAAAAAATTCCGACACTAGGTATTCGAAGTATTTCACAATACCTCACATCTGGAAATACGAAATTCAGTCAAGCTAATCCGGAATAAGTGGCTTGAGGCTATTATTAATTAGTTGGTTCGACTTTCGATCCGTCATAGTCTTCGACAGAGAGTTCCAGTGTGAAACCGAATTGTTTGCCAGGCTAGCCAATTTATGGATGGATTCAAACGCACGCGTACGACAGTTTATGGCGACGAAGTCGTTGCATGTCAATCTTTTTTATAATTTTCGCTACTCGACATATTTCTATCGATTTCTTTAAATCCAATTTATTAGTTTCCAGTAGCTTCTTTTATGTGATACATTTATCATAATCCCATCACCAAGCGCCCTTGTTTCTTGAACATATTTGATGTTTTGACTAATTGTTAAAATCAACGGGTTTATAATTAAGGTCGGAAACGGTTTGTTCAGTCCAAAAAAGGTGATCTCGAGAATAATCGAGCTGTGCAGTACTGTGACCAGAACCAAACTATGTCTTGGGCAAAGCATAAATCTTCAGTTGTGCATTTCCAGAGAATCTCTCGACAGTCACCCGCCACAAACAATTGGGTTTAGCTCACTGATTTGAATTTCAATGGTGCATCTCCTTCACTATTACCTACTTGAATTTCGGGACACCGCGTAAGCTCATCCAATTCAGTTGATTTCATGTTTAGCAAGATTTATGGTTATAAACGTCCTTAAGGGTTAAATATAACATACCGTTTAAGGTTCCCTACTAAGAATTTGAAAAGGATAAAAATCTTTTGATGTTCTCTCAGAAAAATTCTGCCGGAATATTGAATAATAATTCTGAGAAATTAACTGTAACAATGTACTATGCACGTCAATGGAATAATAATGTTAACGATAAAACCAATCAAATTGCCCTCCAGACTCCAGTGTCTAATAAACCGCAAAACAACAAAAATTTCGATAAATTCTAAATTTAAACTTCATCAATTTACTTCGGTTACTTGTTTTGGATATACATTATGCGCGTCTCCCATCATCCGTAATAACGAAATCAAACCTCAAATTCTGCGAATTCCTCCGCCTAATTAATTTTTCCCCGTTTTTTGTTTTTATTCGGTTTGGCTTTCTATGCTTGTGTTGAAATTACGTCAAAATATGACGTTGATTCGCATTTCGAATTCAATGTGCGAACACGATGGCGGTATGTACGTAGAAAATTCAATTTCCTTTTTTATGTTCTTATCCTCGCGCAATTCAAAAGCTCTTTGCAACGAGGAGTATAACAAAAACAAATCACTTCAGTAGCCACCCACTGTTGTATACTCATTACTTGTATACAAAAAAGTTGTTTAATTTTATTTTACTGTGTACATTGAACAGAAATTTATAGCGGCTTTAAGGCGAACCCGTGCGTGTGTTTTCTGTGGGACTTATCAATTAATGGTTACATTTTATATTAATTTGTCTTCTTCTCTATTTCTAGATACCCATAACGATGACAACAACAACACCAAAAAGTGTGCAGCCAAAGAAATTTGTCAAAATACCAATTTTTATAGTTGAGAATCATAATGAAGTACTGGAAATTATTTACCGGTCGTTGGGATCGCGGCACCTCAAATTTCAGAAAAACTATCTGCTGCATTTTGATTCGCATCCGGATTTAACAATACCGAGAACCATGCCTGCAGAATTTGTGTACGATAAGGATAAGCTGCTCGATGAACTGAGTATCGAGAATTGGATAATGCCGATGTGCTATGGAGGCCATGTTGATAACGTTGTTTGGATGAAGCCACAGTGGGCACAACAATTTCCAAATGGAGATTACGAATTTGTAATAGGTGATTCTTATGGTAGGATACGAACAAATTCGCCCGAAGGCTATTTTTTGTCCGAGGGTACTTATGCACCCGACACCGAAATGATAAATAGTAAATTAATTAAACTATATGTCCGGACGTTAGACCATACGGTTGATGAGGCGAATGGAGAAGAAAATTATGAAACAATTTTTGACCCAATTACTAGTGATAATTTTATCTTGGACGTAGATCTCGACTTTTTCAGTACTCTAAACCCATTCCGAACACTATATCCCAAAATTAAATTGCTTGATACGCTTAAACCGATTTTTGATTACGATATGGAGGATAAACGTGATAGCGAACCCGCTGAGATTTGGAAATTATCAAAAAATCGTGAATCCCAACTAGACCAGCTCGAATTAATATTCAATGAATTGAATAAAAATAGAAATCTCGATAATTTCAAATGGACCACCAAAACCAAATGCTATCACGAAAAAATCATTAACCTAATCGAAATTATCACCGACCATTACGACGATAATGATATTGATTGGTTACTCGTGTATAATGCCGGTTGTACCATTGATAAAATTGAATTACCGCATCATAAATCAACGCCCAGTGAGATACACAAATTACTGGAAATGTTTGAATTTTTTTTACGTAAAATACAAATCCATCATCCGATTTTGGTGACAATTTCACGGTCAACAGATGATGATTATTGTCCCAGTGATCAAATTGATATGATTCAGGCGGAGGTGTTAAAACGATTACGCAGCGTGTATGGGGACCAATTAACGGATGAACCAATTATGCGTTATCAAAATGATGAATGGACATTACCAAAATGATATTATGAGTTGTATGTATTTGAATGGCAGTTGCCATGTCATAAACATTTTTGTAATTTTCTAATCAATAAACCTAGATAGTTTAAATTTTTATTGGACATTTCATATTACCTGCATACATAAATTATTCGTGTGTTTCTCGATATCAGAAACAAATCAAAAAACGAAAAGACTGCTTGAACAAAATAACGAACCACAAACAACGCCAGATGTTCATGTTTGCGTACTACCAGGGCACATTCATAGATTAAAATTTTACAACTTTAGGAAAGTGGACGAGTCTAATGAAAGTAATTGTAAAAGGAGGCGATAGTCATGAAACATAAAAGGATTTATTTTATAGCGAAAGTATTTAACAATGGAGTTAATCATCCAGTCTGGGGACGCTGGGAGAGGCAATCACATTCGTAAATAGCATCACAGATGGTGTTATTAATAACAACAAAATATAGCGTCAAAAGTTTATTAGGGCGAAATATTGTTCAAAGCATAGTTGTGTACAGTTTAAACTCAGACTCCATCGCGTCGCAACTAAGCATATTTTATTCGAAATAATAATTTGCGACTCAATTTTAATTTTCCATATTAAATGTTTTGGTTTACTACGTTTTCTTTGCGACCTCCGAAAATACGTAGCAATCTGCTTGTGCAGGGAGGATTTTTTTAGTCGGATCCTATATTAAGCCAGCCGGCTAGCATTAAGCACAAAGCACTTAAATAATTGTGAAACATATAAGCTTTCACCCTCGGATAGAATCAGAGTTTTACCAGCCGAAACAATAAGGTTTCAGCCGGAACTGTAACAAGGTCAGCCGAAACCCTCTACGATAGCAGCCGGAGCCATATAAAGCCAGAGGTCGGGCCGTTAGAGTCACTGGAAAATCAGCGAAAGGTACCTTTAAGTGAAATAACTAAATCGCTGGATTTAGCTAATAAATTGGTTAATTTGTGTGATGTTATTGAATACGACGGTCCAAATGAAAGTTTTATGCATTTGCATTTAGAAACGGTGGTATGTGGAAAACTTACGAAAATTTACAAAAAGCTGAGACTAACACGAGTACTTCACGCCAAATGCATGCCTACATGTTGTTTTGTTTACAAGAATCAAAACCAGACGAAAAAGATTTATCTACAAATAACATTTCTGTAAACGATGAAATGTATCAAAAAGTTATTAGAAATTAATTAATACTTTCAGCGGATCAGGAAAAATGATGTGTAAAATAATTCATGTTGAAATTTTAGCTAGTTCACAATGACCATCAACCATGCTTATTGTGCATTGGTTCGAATGGTTCACAGCGACTTTCTGTAGGCTGGCCTTGCTGATTCTGGTTGGCTTGGCATTCTAGTGGATAACGTTTCCATCGTTCCGACTGAAACCTCATGTGTTGCACTATAGCATCCAAATTGCAGTGCGACCGTTCAAACGCCAAAATTATTCTTGTAAATATTTTGTTTCAGCTGGATTAATATGTATCCGGCTGACGATAATTTGAAGCCAACTATAGTTCATGCTAATTGTGCAACGGTCCGGCTAATTACCACTGACCTCATGTGATTCCGGCTGGACGAGTCACGTCAATTCTGCTAATTCTAATGAATTTATATTGTTCTGACTTACGGTTGCT
This sequence comes from Nephrotoma guestfalica, assembly GCA_963691935.1. NCBI lineage: Eukaryota > Metazoa > Arthropoda > Insecta > Diptera > Tipulidae > Nephrotoma > Nephrotoma guestfalica. The sequence continues at coordinate 249,659,169 of OY829914.1, forward strand.
GTGTTTGAGTTCCAGCTGGTATTGCCATGGTTCCGGATGGAAACTTATATGTACCACAACAATCCCAATTACTCTGCATTTCCCTTGCAAACGCTTCATGGATCCAGCTGGTAAAACGCCTGTCTTCAAAACCAGAGTGCTACTTGTGCCATAGTGGGTTTGGTTCCCACTTGGTTCCTACAATGCAATGAATTTCCAACCAACATTGGTTCCATTTTTCTATATATCCTACACTGGTTGAGTTATTAGAAATTAATTAATACTTTCTTTTAAATGCTACAGTTGAAATAAAAATTGATCTATATTTTGCTATTTAAATTAAAATACCACCCGCAATTATACCATTTTATCAACAATCCGATATCAGTAGTTCATCTTGAACTTTCGAATAATGCCTTAAAATGAAAGGAGCAGATAATTATAATGATGCCTATGTTAAAAGGTCAATCCAATCAAATTCAGATAAAAACAAGTCGAAAGTATAGAAAAATCTATCCACCCACAAAACCAAAACAGCAAACAACAAGAATATGTTTGCTCCCTCATGTTTTAGCATTACAATCATTAAATCAATCATAAACATAAAAAAAAATATTTTGAGTTTGTTGCGTACATAAATTTTAATTATTTAGTTAGACAACACAAGTACAAATAATTACCGAATTATAATTTATAGAAAAACAAGCACAGATTTCGTTGATTTCTTTTAAATGTCACCAATTAACCTTAATCCTATACATTGGCTTAAAAACACACGTATCTACAAATGAACCTATAAATGAAAACTAAATTTTTAATCAACACACAAGATTCAAACGCTCCAAAGGAGGAGGCGAGGTACGGCTATATGAAAATTAATTAAATTTTATTTTTCAACAAAAATAATTTTGCTCCCCTGCTATGTTTACTATCCTGTCTATAATATTTTTATTTTTACACATACAGAAGTATTCCAATGATGATGACTTGAACTTTGGCATATATCTTAATGCTATCAACTTAATTTTCTAGCTTTTGGTTTTTATTAATTTTCCATGTTTCATAGTTTTCACGTTTCTGATTTTAAGAATATGAAAATACGATTTAAAAAGCATTGTATAGCTCGTTGCAGGGCCGGCTTTACTGGGGATGCAAAAGATGTAACAAGCCACCCATTTGAATTGGAAGACCACCAGCAATTTACTTAACAGGTGTGACATATTTTAGGCGCTACTTGAAACAGTCACAATAACAATCGAATGAAAAACAAACCACCTCTTAGGGCCTCTCAGGTCATTAACCACGGCCTCATGGAATTACAAAATAATTTTAATGTTCATAAAAATACTAGTTATTTTAGATCTAAATCCCGAAATACATATAAAGCAGAAGTTCCCTGGAACAACAATTTCAAGCTTTGAATACAACAAAACCTAACCACACGTTCCTAATACTGGAACATTCATCCAACAATCCTGCAATGTAACATCAAGATACTTGACACTCAAAGTAAAAAGGTCTGTGTAAGTACGGTCGTAATCTATAGAATTAACAAAAAGTCCTAACAATATGAACTTTAGAAAGTTGCAGATTATAAATAGAAATTTACTTGAATGAAATTACGGAAAGAGAGAGTAAACAATTTGAAACGAAACAGCCGTCAATTTAATTCCAGCGAAGAACAGAAAAGATTAGGTTTTTATTTAAGATTTCATTCAATGTACTATGACAAGATCACGGATATGCACAGGATATTATAAATGCTGAAACGAGCAACCAGAACACGAAACAACTCTTCCTGAGTCCAATGCATCTTCTACCTGAGGACATTAGGTTACACTTAGACAGCAGATTATAGCAACTTACTATTCTAATATATTTCAATCCCGAATAAGATATTATGTTACACAGATTTGGTAAAGGACATAAATCAACTAAATTAAAAAATAAACTAGAATATTTTAAACCAGCAACAGAATGTGTTTTCAATTAATAACTGGCCATTTCCTGGAGAGCAGATTAACTAAAGTAAATCAATGTCGAAAGTGTAAACATTATGCGGATGTGAGTTCTTGATTTTTGGAGATTAAAATTGTTCCTCTCTGATCTCTCAAATGTTGATCATTCTTGTAAGAATAGAACATTTTCAAAGTAAACTCGTTGACAGTTTTCAAAAATTATGTTTCAATTGTCCCTAATTTGCGTTTCAATATTTAAATTTCCGATCTTCAAACCGATTGATTCCGCCGCTCTTACAAAAATACCACGCCTTCTATACATCCTTTCCCGTCTTATTCTTCTTCAATGTGATGATATAAGTACCGTAACCCATTTCCCGTTCAATTTTGAAAACAAAATTTTTCCATGATTTTTTGCAAATTTGCCTGATGGTTAGCCTTCTTGATTTTTGGAGATTAAAATTTTGTCTCTCTGATCTCTCAAATGTTGATCATTCTTGTAAGAATAGAACATTTTCAAAGTAAACTCGTTGACAGTTTTCCAAAATTATGTTTCAATTGTCTCTAATTTGCGTTTCAATATTGAAATTTCCGATCTTCAACCCGATTGATTCCGCCGCTCTTACAAAAATACCACGCCTTCTATACATCCTTTCCCGTCTTATTCTTGTTTAATGTGATGATATAAGTACCGCAACCCATTTCCCGTTCAATTTAGAAAACAAAATTTTTCCATGATTTTTTGCAAATTTGCCTGATGGTTAAGCCTTCTTGATTTTTGAAGATTAAAATTTTTTCTCTCTGATCTCTCAAATGTTGATCATTCTTGTAAGAATAGAACATTTTCAAAGTAAACTCGTTGACAGTTTTCAAAAATTATGTTTCAATTGTCTCTAATTTGCGTTTCAATATTTAAATTTCCGATCTTCAAACCGATTGATTCCGCCGCTCTTACAAAAATACCACGCCTTCTATACATCCTTTCCCGTCTTATTCTTGTTCAATGTGATGATATAAGTACCGTAACTCATTTCCCGTTCAATTTTGAAAACAAAATTTTTCCATGATTTTTTGCAAATTTGCCTGATGGTTAGCCTTCTTGATTTTTGGAGATTAAAATTTTTTCTCTCTGATCTCTCAAATGTTGATCATTCTTGTAAGAATAGAACATTTTCAAAGTAAACTCGTTGACAGTTTTCCAAAATTATGTTTCAATTGTCCCTAATTTGCGTTTCAATATTTAAATTTCCGATCTTCAAACCGATTGATTCCGCCGCTCTTACAAAAATACCACGCCTTCTATACATCCTTTCCCGTCTTATTCTTGTTCAATGTGATGATATAAGTACCGTAACCCATTTCCCGTTCAATTTTGAAAACAAAATTTTTCCATGATTTTTTGCAAATTTGCCTGATGGTTAGCCTTCTTGATTTTTGGAGATTATAATTTTGTCTCTCTGATCTCTCAAATGTTGATCATTCTTGTAAGAATAGAACATTTTCAAAGTAAACTCGTTGACAGTTTTCAAAAATTATGTTTCAATTGTCTCTAATTTGCGTTTCAATATTTAAATTTCCGATCTTCAAACCGATTGATTCCGCCGCTCTTACAAAAATACCACGCCTTCTATACATCCTTTCCCGTCTTATTCTTGTTCAATGTGATGATATAAGTACCGTAACTCATTTCCCGTTCAATTTTGAAAACAAAATTTTTCCATGATTTTTTGCAAATTTGCCTGATGGTTAGCCTTCTTGATTTTTGGAGATTAAAATTTTTTCTCTCTGACCTCTCAAATGTTGATCATTCTTGTAAGAATAGAACATTTTCAAAGTAAACTCGTTGAGAGTTTTCCAAAATTATGTTTCAATTGTCTCTAATTTGCGTTTCAATATTTAAATTTCCGATCTTCAAAGCGATTGATTCCGCCGCTCTTACAAAAATACCACGCCTTCTATACATCCTTTCCCGTCTTATTCTTGTTCAATGTGATGATATAAGTACCGTAACCCATTTCCCGTTCAATTTTGAAAACAAAATTTTTCCATGATTTTTTGCAAATTTGCCTGATGGTTAGCCTTCTTGATTTTTGGAGATTAAAATTGTTTCTCTCTGATCTCTCAAATGTTGATCATTCTTGTAAGAATAGAACATTTTCAAAGTAAACTCGTTGACAGTTTTCCAAAATTATGTTTCAATTGTCTCTAATTTGCGTTTCAATATTTAAATTTCTGATCTTCAAACCGATTGATTCCGCCGCTCTTACAAAAATACCACGCCTTCTATACATCCTTTCCCGTCTTATTCTTGTTCAATGTGATGATATAAGTACCGTAACCCATTTCCCGTTCAATTTTGAAAACAAAATTTTTCCATGAATTTTTGCAAATTTGCCTGATGGTTAGCCTTCTTGATTTTTGGAGATTAAAATTTTGTCTCTCTGACCTCTCAAATGTTGATCATTCTTGTAAGAATAGAACATTTTCAAAGTAAACTCGTTGACAGTTTTCCAAAATTATGTTTCAATTGTCTCTAATTTGCGTTTCAATATTTAAATTTCCGATCTTCAAACCGATTGATTCCGCCGCTCTTACAAAAATACAACGCCTTCTATACATCCTTTCCCGTCTTATTCTTGTTCAATGTGATGATATAAGTACCGTAACCCATTTCCCGTTCAATTTTGAAAACAAAATTTTTCCATGATTTTTTGGAAATTTGCCTGATGGTTAGCCTTCTTGATTTTTGGAGATTAAAATTTTTTCTCTCTGATCTCTCAAATGTTGATATTCTTGTAAGAATAGAACATTTTCAAAGTAAACTCGTTGACAGTTTTCAAAAATTATGTTTCAATTGTCTCTAATTTGCGTTTCAATATTTAAATTTCCGATCTTCAAACCGATTGATTCCGCCGCTCTTACGAAAATACAACGCCTTCTGTACATGCTTTCCCGTCTTATTCTTGTTCAATGTGATGATAAAGGTACCGCAACCCATTTCCCGTTCAATTTTGAAAACAAAATTTTTCCATGATTTTTTGCAAATTTGCCTGATGGTTAGCCTTCTTGATTTTTGGAGATTAAAATTTTTTCTCTCTGATCTCTCAAATGTTGATCATTCTTGTAAGAATAGAACATTTTCAAAGTAAACTCGTTGACAGTTTTCAAAAATTATGTTTCAGTTGTCTCTAATTTGCGTTTCAATATTTAAATTTCCGATCTTCAAACCGATTGATTCCGCCGCTCTTACAAAAATACAACGCCTTCTATACATCCTTTCCCGTCTTATTCTTGTTCAATGTGATGATATAAGTACCGTAACCCATTTCCCGTTCAATTTTGAAAACAAAATTGTTCCATGATTTTTTGGAAATTTGCCTGATGGTTAGCCTTCTTGATTTTTGGAGATTAAAATTTTGTCTCTCTGATCTCTCAAATGTTGATCATTCTTGTAAGAATAGAACATTTTCAAAGTAAACTCGTTGACAGTTTTCCAAAATTATGTTTCAATTGTCTCTAATTTGCGTTTCAATATTTAAATTTCCGATCTTCAAACCGATTGATTCCGCCGCTCTTACAAAAATACCACGCCTTCTATACATCCTTTCCCGTCTTATTCTTGTTCAATGTGATGATATAAGTACCGTAACTCATTTCCCGTTCAATTTTGAAAACAAAATTTTTCCATGATTTTTTGCAAATTTGCCTGATGGTTAGCCTTCTTGATTTTTGGAGATTAAAATTTTGTCTTTCTGATCTCTCAAATGTTGATCATTCTTGTAAGAATAGAACATTTTCAAAGTAAACTCGTTGACAGTTTTCCAAAATTATGTTTCAATTGTCTCTAATTTGCGTTTCAATATTTAAATTTCCGATCTTCAAACCGATTGATTCCGCCGCTCTTACAAAAATACAACGCCTTCTATACATCCTTTCCCGTCTTATTCTTGTTCAATGTGATGATATAAGTACCGTAACCCATTTCCCGTTCAATTTTGAAAACAAAATTTGTCCATGATTTTTTGCAAATTTGCCTGATGGTTAGCCTTCTTGATTTTTGGAGATTAAAATTTTTTCTCTCTGATCTCTCAAATGTTGATCATTCTTGTAAGAATAGAACATTTTCAAAGTAAACTCGTTGACAGTTTTCCAAAATTATGTTTCAATTGTCTCTAATTTGCGTTTCAATATTTAAATTTCCGATCTTCAAACCGATTGATTCCGCCGCTCTTACAAAAATACCACGCCTTCTATACATCCTTTCCCGTCTTATTCTTGTTCAATGTGATGATATAAGTACCGTAACTCATTTCCCGTTCAATTTTGAAAACAAAATTTTTCCATGATTTTTTGCAAATTTGCCTGATGGTTAGCCTTCTTGATTTTTGGAGATTAAAATTTTGTCTTTCTGATCTCTCAAATGTTGATCATTCTTGTAAGAATAGAACATTTTCAAAGTAAACTCGTTGACAGTTTTCCAAAATTATGTTTCAATTGTCTCTAATTTGCGTTTCAATATTTAAATTTCCGATCTTCAAACCGATTGATTCCGCCGCTCTTACAAAAATACCACGCCTTCTATACATCCTTTCCCGTCTTATTCTTGTTCAATGTGATGATATAAGTACCGTAACCCATTTCCCTTTCAATTTTGAAAACAAAATTTTTCCATGATTTTTTGCAAATTTGCCTGATGGTTGTTAGCCTTCTTGATTTTTGGAGATTAAAATTTTTTCTCTCTGATCTCTCAAATGTTGATCATTCTTGTAAGAATAGAACATTTTCAAAGTAAACTCGTTGACAGTTTTCCAAAATTATGTTTCAATTGTCTCTAATTTGCGTTTCAATATTTAAATTTCCGATCTTCAAACCGATTGATTCCGCCGCTCTTACAAAAATACCACGCCTTCTATACATCCTTTCTCGTCTTATTCTTGTTCAATGTGATGATATAAGTACCGTAACTCATTTCCCGTTCAATTTTGAAAACAAAATTTTTCTATGATTTTTTGCAAATTTGCCTGATGGTTAGCCTTCTTGATTTTTGGAGATTAAAATTTTGTCTTTCTGATCTCTCAAATGTTGATCATTCTTGTAAGAATAGAACATTTTCAAAGTAAACTCGTTGACAGTTTTCCAAAATTATGTTTCAATTGTCTCTAATTTGCATTTCAATATTTAAGTTTTTGATCTTCAAACCGATTGATTCCGCCGCTCTTACAAAAATACCACGCCTTCTGTACATGCTTTCCCGTCTTATTCTTGTTCAATGTGATGATAAAGGTACCGCAACCCATTTCCCGTTCAATTTTGAAAACCAAATTTTTCCATGATTTTTTGCAAATTTGCCTGATGTTAGCCTTCTTGATTTTTGGAGATTAAAATTTTTTCTCTCTGATCTCTCAAATGTTGATCATTCTTGTAAGAATAGAACATTTTCAAAGTAAACTCGTTGACAGTTTTCCAAAATTATGTTTCAATTGTCTCTAATTTGCGTTTCAATATTTAAATTTCCGATCTTCAAAGCGATTGATTCCGCCGCTCTTACAAAAATACCACGCCTTCTATACATCCTTTCCCGTCTTATTCTTGTTCAATGTGATGATATAAGTACCGTAACCCATTTCCCGTTCAATTTTGAAAACAAAATTTTTCCATGATTTTTTGCATATTTGCCTGATGGTTAGCCTTCTTGATTTTTGGAGATTAAAATTTTGTCTCTCTGATCTCTCAAATGTTGATCATTCTTGTAAGAATAGAACATTTTCAAAGTAAACTCGTTGACAGTTTTCCAAAATTATGTTTCAATTGTCTCTAATTTGCGTTTCAATATTTAAATTTCCGATCTTCAAAGCGATTGATTCCGCCGCTCTTACAAAAATACCACGCCTTCTATACATCCTTTCCCGTCTTATTCTTGTTCAATGTGATGATATAAGTACCGTAACCCATTTCCCGTTCAATTTTGAAAACAAAATTTTTCCATGATTTTTTGCATATTTGCCTGATGGTTAGCCTTCTTGATTTTTGGAGATTAACATTTTGTCTCTCTGATCTCTCAAATGTTGATCATTCTTGTAAGAATAGAACATTTTCAAAGTAAACTCGTTGACAGTTTTCCAAAATTATGTTTCAATTGTCTCTAATTTGCGTTTCAATATTTAAATTTCCGATCTTCAAACCGATTGATTCCGCCGCTCTTACAAAAATACCACGCCTTCTATACATCCTTTCCCGTCTTATTCTTGTTCAATGTGATGATATAAGTACCGTAACCCATTTCCCGTTCAATTTTGAAAACAAAATTTTTCCATGATTTTTTGGAAATTTGCCTGATGGTTAGCCTTCTTGATTTTTGGAGATTAAAATTTTTTCTCTCTGATCTCTCAAATGTTGATCATTCTTGTAAGAATAGAACATTTTCAAAGTAAACTCGTTGGCAGTTTTCCAAAATTATGTTTCAATTGTCTCTAGTTTGCGTTTCAATATTTAAATTTCCGATCTTCAAAGCGATTGATTCCGCCGCTCTTACAAAAATACCACGCCTTCTATACATCCTTTCCCGTCTTATTCTTGTTCAATGTGATGATATAAGTACCGTAACCCATTTCCCGTTCAATTTTGAAAACAAAATTTTTCCATGATTTTTTGCAAATTTGCCTGATGGTTAGCCTTCTTGATTTTTGGAGATTAAAATTTTGTCTCTCTGATCTCTCAAATGTTGATCATTCTTGTAAGAATAGAACATTTTCAAAGTAAACTCGTTGACAGTTTTCCAAAATTATGTTTCAATTGTCTCTAATTTGCGTTTCAATATTTAAATTTCCGATCTTCAAAGCGATTGATTCCGCCGCTCTTACAAAAATACCACGCCTTCTATACATCCTTTCCCGTCTTATTCTTGTTCAATGTGATGATATAAGTACCGTAACTCATTTCCCGTTCAATTTTGAAAACAAAATTTTTCCATGATTTTTTGCAAATTTGCCTGATGGTTAGCCTTCTTGATTTTTGGAGATTAAAATTTTGTCTCTCTGATCTCTCAAATGTTGATCATTCTTGTAAGAATAGAACATTTTCAAAGTAAACTCGTTGACAGTTTTCCAAAATTATGTTTCAATTGTCTCTAATTTGCGTTTCAATATTTAAATTTCCGATCTTCAAACCGATTGATTCCGCCGCTCTTACAAAAATACCACGCCTTCTATACATCCTTTCCCGTCTTATTCTTGTTCAATGTGATGATAAAGGTACCGCAACCCATTTCCCGTTCAATTTTGAAAACAAAATTTTTCCATGATTTTTTGCAAATTTGCCTGATGGTTAGCCTTCTTGATTTTTGGAGATTAAAATTTTTTCTCTCTGATCTCTCAAATGTTGATCATTCTTGTAAGAATAGAACATTTTCAAAGTAAACTCGTTGACAGTTTTCCAAAATTATGTTTCAATTGTCTCTAATTTGCATTTCAATATTTAAATTTTTGATCTTCAAACCGATTGATTCCGCCGCTCTTACAAAAATACCACGCCTTCTGTACATGCTTTCCCGTCTTATTCTTGTTCAATGTGATGATAAAGGTACCGCAACCCATTTCCCGTTCAATTTTGAAAACAAAATTTGTCCATGATTTTTTGCAAATTTGCCTGATGGTTAGCCTTCTTGATTTTTGGAGATTAAAATTTTTTCTCTCTGATCTCTCAAATGTTGATCATTCTTGTAAGAATAGAACTTTTTCAAAGTAAACTCGTTGACAGTTTTCCAAAATTATGTTTCAATTGTCTCTAATTTGCGTTTCAATATTTAAATTTCCGATCTTCAAAGCGATTGATTCCGCCGCTCTTACAAAAATACCACGCCTTCTATACATCCTTTCCCGTCTTATTCTTGTTCAATGTGATGATATAAGTACCGTAACCCATTTCCCGTTCAATTTTGAAAACAAAATTTTTCCATGATTTTTTGCAAATTTGCCTGATGGTTAGCCTTCTTGATTTTTGGAGATTAAAATTTTTTCTCTCTGATCTCTCAAATGTTGATCATTCTTGTAAGAATAGAACATTTTCAAAGTAAACTCGTTGACAGTTTTCCAAAATTATGTTTCAATTGTCTCTAATTTGCGTTTCAATATTTAAATTTCCGATCTTCAAACCGATTGATTCCGCCGCTCTTACAAAAATACCACGCCTTCTATACAACCTTTCCCGTCTTATTCTTGTTCAATGTGATGATATAAGTACCGTAACTCATTTCCCGTTCAATTTTGAAAACAAAATTTTTCCATGATTTTTTGCAAATTTGCCTGATGGTTAGCCTTCTTGAATTTTGGAGATTAAAATTTTGTCTTTTTGATCTCTCAAATGTTGATCATTCTTGTAAGAATAGAACATTTTCAAAGTAAACTCGTTGACAGTTTTCAAAAATTATGTTTCGATTGTCTCTAATTTGCGTTTCAATATTTAAATTTCCGATCTTCAAACCGATTGATTCCGCCGCTCTTACAAAAATACCACGCCTTCTATACATCCTTTCCCGTCTTATTCTTGTTCAATGTGATGATATAAGTACCGTAACCCATTTCCCGTTCAATTTTGAAAACAAAATTTTTCCATGATTTTTTGGAAATTTGCCTGATGGTTAGCCTTCTTGATTTTTGGAGATTAAAATTTTTTCTCTCTGATCTCTCAAATGTTGATCATTCTTGTAAGAATAGAACATTTTCAAAGTAAACTCGTTGGCAGTTTTCCAAAATTATGTTTCAATTGTCTCTAATTTGCGTTTCAATATTTAAATTTCCGATCTTCAAAGCGATTGATTCCGCCGCTCTTACAAAAATACCACGCCTTCTATACATCCTTTCCCGTCTTATTCTTGTTCAATGTGATGATATAAGTACCGTAACTCATTTCCCGTTCAATTTTGAAAACAAAATTTTTCTATGATTTTTTGGAAATTTGCCTGATGGTTAGCCTTCTTGATTTTTGGAGATTAAAATTTTGTCTCTCTGATCTCTCAAATGTTGATCATTCTTGTAAGAATAGAACATTTTCAAAGTAAACTCGTTGACAGTTTTCCAAAATTATGTTTCAATTGTCTCTAATTTGCATTTCAATATTTAAATTTTTGATCTTCAAACCGATTGATTCCGCCGCTCTTACAAAAATACCACGCCTTCTGTACATGCTTTCCCGTCTTATTCTTGTTCAATGTGATGATAAAGGTACCGCAACCCATTTCCCGTTCAATTTTGAAAACAAAATTTTTCCATGATTTTTTGCAAATTTGCCTGATGGTTAGCCTTCTTGATTTTTGGAGATTAAAATTTTTTCTCTCTGATCTCTCAAATGTTGATCATTCTTGTAAGAATAGAACATTTTCAAAGTAAACTCGTTGACAGTTTTCAAAAATTATGTTTCAATTGTCTCTAATTTGCGTTTCAATATTTAAATTTCCGATCTTCAAAGCGATTGATTCCGCCGCTCTTACAAAAATACCACGCCTTCTATACATCCTTTCCCGTCTAATTCTTGTTCAATGTGATGATATAAGTACCGTAACCCATTTCCCGTTCAATTTTGAAAACAAAATTTTTCCATGATTTTTTGCAAATTTGCCTGATGGTTAGCCTTCTTGATTTTTGGAGATTAAAATTTTGTCTCTCTGATCTCTCAAATGTTGATCATTCTTGTAAGAATAGAACATTTTCAAAGTAAACTCGTTGACAGTTTTCCAAAATTATGTTTCAATTGTCTCTAATTTGCGTTTCAATATTTAAATTTCCGATCTTCAAAGCGATTGATTCCGCCGCTCTTACAAAAATACCACGCCTTCTATACATCCTTTCCCGTCTTATTCTTGTTCAATGTGATGATATAAGTACCGTAACTCATTTCCCGTTCAATTTTGAAAACAAAATTTTTCCATGATTTTTTGCAAATTTGCCTGATGGTTAGTTAGCCTTCTTGATTTTTGGAGATTAAAATTTTGTCTCTCTGATCTCTCAAATGTTGATCATTCTTGTAAGAATAGAACATTTTCAAAGTAAACTCGTTGACAGTTTTCCAAAATTATGTTTCAATTGTCTCTAATTTGCGTTTCAATATTTAAATTTCCGATCTTCAAACCGATTGATTCCGCCGCTCTTACAAAAATACCACGCCTTCTATACATCCTTTCCCGTCTTATTCTTGTTCAATGTGATGATATAAGTACCGTAACCCATTTCCCGTTCAATTTTGAAAACAAAATTTTTCCATGATTTTTTGGAAATTTGCCTGATGGTTAGCCTTCTTGATTTTTGGAGATTAAAATTTTTTCTCTCTGATCTCTCAAATGTTGATCATTCTTGTAAGAATAGAACATTTTCAAAGTAAACTCGTTGACAGTTTTCCAAAATTATGTTTCAATTGTCTCTAATTTGCATTTCAATATTTAAATTTCTGATCTTCAAACCGATTGATTCCGCCGCTCTTACAAAAATACCACGCCTTCTATACATCCTTTCCCTTCTTATTCTTGTTCAATGTGATGATATAAGTACCGTAACCCATTTCCCGTTCAATTTTGAAAACAAAATTTTTCCATGATTTTTTGCAAATTTGCCTGATGGTGTTAGCCTTCTTGATTTTTGGAGATTAAAATTTTTTCTCTCTGATCTCTCAAATGTTGATCATTCTTGTAAGAATAGAACATTTTCAAAGTAAACTCGTTGACAGTTTTCCAAAATTATGTTTCAATTGTCTCTAATTTGCATTTCAATATTTAAATTTCTGATCTTCAAACCGATTGATTCCGCCGCTCTTACAAAAATACCACGCCTTCTATACATCCTTTCCCTTCTTATTCTTGTTCAATGTGATGATATAAGTACCGTAACCCATTTCCCGTTCAATTTTGAAAACAAAATTTTTCCATGATTTTTTGCAAATTTGCCTGATGGTTAGCCTTCTTGATTTTTGGAGATTAAAATTTTGTCTCTCTGATCTCTCAAATGTTGATCATTCTTGTAAGAATAGAACATTTTCAAAGTAAACTCGTTGACAGTTTTCCAAAATTATGTTTCAATTGTCTCTAATTTGCGTTTCAATATTTAAATTTCCGATCTTCAAACCGATTGATTCCGCCGCTCTTACAAAAATACCACGCCTTCTATACATCCTTTCCCGTCTTATTCTTGTTCAATGTGATGATATAAGTACCGTAACCCATTTCCCGTTCAATTTTGAAAACAAAATTTTTCCATGATTTTTTGCAAATTTGCCTGATGGTTAGCCTTCTTGATTTTTGGAGATTAAAATTTTTTCTCTCTGATCTCTCAAATGTTGATCATTCTTGTAAGAATAGAACATTTTCAAAGTAAACTCGTTGACAGTTTTCCAAAATTATGTTTCAATTGTCTCTAATTTGCGTTTCAATATTTAAATTTCCGATCTTCAAAGCGATTGATTCCGCCGCTCTTACAAAAATACCACGCCTTCTATACATCCTTTCCCGTCTTATTCTTGTTCAATGTGATGATATAAGTACCGTAACTCATTTCCCGTTCAATTTTGAAAACAAAATTTTTCCATGATTTTTTGCAAATTTGCCTGATGGTTAGCCTTCTTGATTTTTGGAGATTAAAATTTTGTCTCTCTGACCTCTCAAATGTTGATCATTCTTGTAAGAATAGAACATTTTCAAAGTAAACTCGTTGACAGTTTTCCAAAATTATGTTTCAATTGTCTCTAATTTGCGTTTCAATATTTAAATTTCCGATCTTGAAACCGATTGATTCCGCCGCTCTTACAAAAATACCACGCCTTCTATACATCCTTTCCCGCCTTATTCTTGTTCAATGTGATGATATAAGTACCGTAACCCATTTCCCGTTCAATTTTGAAAACAAAATTTTTCCATGATTTTTTGCAAATTTGCCTGATGGTTAGCCTTCTTGATTTTTGGAGATTAAAATTTTTTCTCTCTGATCTCTCAAATGTTGATCATTCTTGTAAGAATAGAACATTTTCAAAGTAAACTCGTTGACAGTTTTCCAAAATTATGTTTCAATTGTCTCTAATTTGCGTTTCAATATTTAAATTTCCGATCTTCAAACCGATTGATTCCGCCGCTCTTACAAAAATACCACGCCTTCTGTACATGCTTTCCCGTCTTATTCTTGTTCAATGTGATGATATAAGTACCGTAACTCATTTCCCGTTCAATTTTGAAAACAAAATTTTTCCATGATTTTTTGCAAATTTGCCTGATGGTTAGCCTTCTTGATTTTTGGAGATTAAAATTTTGTCTCTCTGATCTCTCAAATGTTGATCATTCTTGTAAGAATAGAACATTTTCAAAGTAAACTCGTTGACAGTTTTCAAAAATTATGTTTCAATTGTCTCTAATTTGCGTTTCAATATTTAAATTTCCGATCTTCAAACCGATTGATTCCGCCGCTCTTACAAAAATACCACGCCTTCTGTACATGCTTTCCCGTCTTATTCTTGTTCAATGTGATGATAAAGGTACCGCAACCCATTTCCCGTTCAATTTTGAAAACAACATTTTTCCATGATTTTTTGCAAATTTGCCTGATGGTTAGCCTTCTTGATTTTTGGAGATTAAAATTTTTTCTCTCTGACCTCTCAAATGTTGATCATTCTTGTAAGAATAGAACATTTTCAAAGTAAACTCGTTGACAGTTTCCCAAAATTATGTTTCAATTGTCTCTAATTTGCGTTTCAATATTTAAATTTCCGATCTTCAAACCGATTGATTCCGCCGCTCTTACAAAAATACCACGCCTTCTATACATCCTTTCCCGTTTTATTCTTGTTCAATGTGATGATATAAGTACCGTAACTCATTTCCCGTTCAATTTTGAAAACAAAATTTTTCCATGATTTTTTGCAAATTTGCCTGATGGTTAGCCTTCTTGATTTTTGGAGATTAAAATTTTGTCTCTCTGATCTCTCAAATGTTGATCATTCTTGTAAGAATAGAACATTTTCAAAGTAAACTCGTTGACAGTTTTCAAAAATTATGTTTCAATTGTCTCTAATTTGCGTTTCAATATTTAAATTTCCGATCTTCAAACCGATTGATTCCGCCGCTCTTACAAAAATACCACGCCTTCTGTACATGCTTTCCCGTCTTATTCTTGTTCAATGTGATGATAAAGGTACCGCAACCCATTTCCCGTTCAATTTTGAAAACAACATTTTTCCATGATTTTTTGCAAATTTGCCTGATGGTTAGCCTTCTTGATTTTTGGAGATTAAAATTTTTTCTCTCTGACCTCTCAAATGTTGATCATTCTTGTAAGAATAGAACATTTTCAAAGTAAACTCGTTGACAGTTTCCCAAAATTATGTTTCAATTGTCTCTAATTTGCGTTTCAATATTTAAATTTCCGATCTTCAAACCGATTGATTCCGCCGCTCTTACAAAAATACCAGGCCTTCTATACATCCTTTCCCGTCTTATTCTTGTTCAATGTGATGATATAAGTACCGTAACTCATTTCCCGTTCAATTTTGAAAACAAAATTTTTCCATGATTTTTTGCAAATTTGCCTGATGGTTAGCCTTCTTGATTTTTGGAGATTAAAATTTTGTCTCTCTGATCTCTCAAATGTTGATCATTCTTGTAAGAATAGAACATTTTCAAAGTAAACTCGTTGACAGTTTTCCAAAATTATGTTTCAATTGTCTCTAATTTGCGTTTCAATATTTAAATTTCCGATCTTCAAACCGATTGATTCCGCCGCTCTTACAAAAATACCACGCCTTCTATACATCCTTTCCCGTCTTATTCTTGTTCAATGTGATGATATAAGTACCGTAACTCATTTCCCGTTCAATTTTGAAAACAAAATTTTTCCATGATTTTTTGCAAATTTGCCTGATGGTTAGCCTTCTTGATTTTTGGAGATTAAAATTTTGTCTCTCTGACCTCTCAAATGTTGATCATTCTTGTAAGAATAGAACATTTTCAAAGTAAACTCGTTGACAGTTTTCCAAAATTATGTTTCAATTGTCTCTAATTTGCGTTTCAATATTTAAATTTCCGATCTTCAAACCGATTGATTCCGCCGCTCTTACAAAAATACCACGCCTTCTATACATCCTTTCCCGCCTTATTCTTGTTCAATGTGATGATATAAGTACCGTAACCCATTTCCCGTTCAATTTTGAAAACAAAATTTTTCCATGATTTTTTGCAAATTTGCCTGATGGTTAGCCTTCTTGATTTTTGGAGATTAAAATTTTTTCTCTCTGATCTCTCAAATGTTGATCATTCTTGTAAGAATAGAACATTTTCAAAGTAAACTCGTTGACAGTTTTCCAAAATTATGTTTCAATTGTCTCTAATTTGCGTTTCAATATTTAAATTTCCGATCTTCAAACCGATTGATTACGCCGCTCTTACAAAAATACCACGCCTTCTATACATCCTTTCCCGTCTTATTCTTGTTCAATGTGATGATATAAGTACCGTAACTCATTTCCCGTTCAATTTTGAAAACAAAATTTTTCCATGATTTTTTGCAAATTTGCCTGATGGTTAGCCTTCTTGAATTTTGGAGATTAAAATTTTGTCTTTTTGATCTCTCAAATGTTGATCATTCTTGTAAGAATAGAACATTTTCAAAGTAAACTCGTTGACAGTTTTCAAAAATTATGTTTCAATTGTCTCTAATTTGCGTTTCAATATTTAAATTTCCGATCTTCAAACCGATTGATTCCGCCGCTCTTACAAAAATACCACGCCTTCTATACATCCTTTCCCGTCTTATTCTTGTTCAATGTGATGATATAAGTACCGTAACTCATTTCCCGTTCAATTTTGAAAACAAAATTTTTCCATGATTTTTTGCAAATTTGCCTGATGGTTAGCCTTCTTGATTTTTGGAGATTAAAATTTTGTCTCTCTGACCTCTCAAATGTTGATCATTCTTGTAAGAATAGAACATTTTCAAAGTAAACTCGTTGACAGTTTCCCAAAATTATGTTTCAATTGTCTCTAATTTGCGTTTCAATATTTAAATTTCCGATCTTCAAACCGATTGATTCCGCCGCTCTTACAAAAATACCACGCCTTCTATACATCCTTTCCCGCCTTATTCTTGTTCAATGTGATGATATAAGTACCGTAACTCATTTCCCGTTCAATTTTGAAAACAAAATTTTTCCATGATTTTTTGCAAATTTGCCTGATGGTTAGCCTTCTTGATTTTTGGAGATTAAAATTTTGTCTCTCTGATCTCTCAAATGTTGATCATTCTTGTAAGAATAGAACATTTTCAAAGTAAACTCGTTGACAGTTTTCCAAAATTATGTTTCAATTGTCTCTAATTTGCGTTTCAATATTTAAATTTCCGATCTTCAAACCGATTGATTCCGCCGCTCTTACAAAAATACCACGCCTTCTATACATCCTTTCCCGTCTTATTCTTGTTCAATGTGATGATATAAGTACCGTAACTCATTTCCCGTTCAATTTTGAAAACAAAATTTTTCCATGATTTTTTGCAAATTTGCCTGATGGTTAGCCTTCTTGATTTTTGGAGATTAAAATTTTGTCTCTCTGATCTCTCAAATGTTGATCATTCTTGTAAGAATAGAACATTTTCAAAGTAAACTCGTTGACAGTTTTCCAAAATTATGTTTCAATTGTCTCTAATTTGCGTTTCAATATTTAAATTTCCGATCTTCAAACCGATTGATTCCGCCGCTCTTACAAAAATACCACGCCTTCTATACATCCTTTTCCGTCTTATTCTTGTTCAATGTGATGATATAAGTACCGTAACTCATTTCCCGTTCAATTTTGAAAACAAAATTTTTCCATGATTTTTTGCAAATTTGCCTGATGGTTAGCCTTCTTGAATTTTGGAGATTAAAATTTTGTCTTTTTGATCTCTCAAATGTTGATCATTCTTGTAAGAATAGAACATTTTCAAAGTAAACTCGTTGACAGTTTTCAAAAATTATGTTTCAATTGTCTCTAATTTGCGTTTCAATATTTAAATTTCCGATCTTCAAACCGATTGATTCCGCCGCTCTTACAAAAATACCACGCCTTCTATACATCCTTTCCCGTCTTATTCTTGTTCAATGTGATGATATAAGTACCGTAACTCATTTCCCGTTCAATTTTGAAAACAAAATTTTTCCATGATTTTTTGCAAATTTGCCTGATGGTTAGCCTTCTTGATTTTTGGAGATTAAAATTTTGTCTCTCTGATCTCTCAAATGTTGATCATTCTTGTAAGAATAGAACATTTTCAAAGTAAACTCGTTGACAGTTTTCAAAAATTATGTTTCAATTGTCTCTAATTTGCGTTTCAATATTTAAATTTCCGATCTTCAAACCGATTGATTCCGCCGCTCTTACAAAAATACCACGCCTTCTATACATCCTTTCCCGTCTTATTCTTGTTCAATGTGATGATATAAGTACCGTAACCCATTTCCCGTTCAATTTTGAAAACAAAATTTTTCCATGATTTTTTGCAAATTTGCCTGATGGTTAGCCTTCTTGATTTTTGGAGATTAAAATTTTGTCTCTCTGATCTCTCAAATGTTGATCATTCTTGTAAGAATAGAACATTTTCAAAGTAAACTCGTTGACAGTTTTCCAAAATTATGTTTCAATTGTCTCTAATTTGCGTTTCAATATTTAAATTTCCGATCTTCAAACCGATTGATTCCGCCGCTCTTACAAAAATACCACGCCTTCTATACATCCTTTTCCGTCTTATTCTTGTTCAATGTGATGATATAAGTACCGTAACCCATTTCCCGTTCAATTTTGAAAACAAAATGTTTCCATGATTTTTTGCAAATTTGCCTGATGGTTAGCCTTCTTGATTTTTGGAGATTAAAATTTTGTCTCTCTGATCTCTCAAATGTTGATCATTCTTGTAAGAATAGAACATTTTCAAAGTAAACTCGTTGACAGTTTTCCAAAATTATGTTTCAATTGTCTCTAATTTGCGTTTCAATATTTAAATTTCCGATCTTCAAACCGATTGATTCCGCCGCTCTTACAAAAATACCACGCCTTCTATACATCCTTTCCCGTCTTATTCTTGTTCAATGTGATGATATAAGTACCGTAACCCATTTCCCGTTCAATTTTGAAAACAAAATTTTTCCATGATTTTTTGCAAATTTGCCTGATGGTTAGTTAGCCTTCTTGATTTTTGGAGATTAAAATTTTTTCTCTCTGATCTCTCAAATGTTGATCATTCTTGTAAGAATAGAACATTTTCAAAGTAAACTCGTTGACAGTTTTCCAAAATTATGTTTCAATTGTCTCTAATTTGCGTTTCAATATTTAAATTTCCGATCTTCAAACCGATTGATTCCGCCGCTCTTACAAAAATACCACGCCTTCTATACATCCTTTCCCGTCTTATTCTTGTTCAATGTGATGATATAAGTACCGTAACTCATTTCCCGTTCAATTTTGAAAACAAAATTTTTCCATGATTTTTTGCAAATTTGCCTGATGGTTAGCCTTCTTGATTTTTGGAGATTAAAATTTTTTCTCTCTGATCTCTCAAATGTTGATCATTCTTGTAAGAATAGAACATTTTCAAAGTAAACTCGTTGACAGTTTTCCAAAATTATGTTTCAATTGTCTCTAATTTGCGTTTCAATATTTAAATTTCCGATCTTCAAACCGATTGATTCCGCCGCTCTTACAAAAATACCACGCCTTCTATACATCCTTTCCCGTCTTATTCTTGTTCAATGTGATGATATAAGTACCGTAACCCATTTCCCGTTCAATTTTGAAAACAAAATTTTTCCATGTTTTTTTGCAAATTTGCCTGATGGTTAGTTAGCCTTCTTGATTTTTGGAGATTAAAATTTTGTCTCTCTGATCTCTCAAATGTTGATCATTCTTGTAAGAATAGAACATTTTCAAAGTAAACTCGTTGACAGTTTTCCAAAATTATGTTTCAATTGTCTCTAATTTGCGTTTCAATATTTAAATTTCCGATCTTCAAACCGATTGATTCCGCCGCTCTTACAAAAATACCACGCCTTCTATACATCCTTTCCCGTCTTATTCTTGTTCAATGTGATGATATAAGTACCGTAACCCATTTCCCGTTCAATTTTGAAAACAAAATTTTTCCATGATTTTTTGCAAATTTGCCTGATGGTTAGCCTTCTTGATTTTTGGAGATTAAAATTTTTTCTCTCTGATCTCTCAAATGTTGATCATTCTTGTAAGAATAGAACATTTTAAAAGTAAACTCGTTGACAGTTTTCCAAAATTATGTTTCAATTGTCTCTAATTTGCGTTTCAATATTTAAATTTCCGATCTTCAAACCGATTGATTTCGCCGCTCTTACAAAAATACCACGCCTTCTATACATCCTTTCCCGTCTTATTATTGTTCAATGTGATGATATAAGTACCGTAACTCATTTCCCGTTCAATTTTGAAAACAAAATTTTTCCATGATTTTTTGCAAATTTGCCTGATGGTTAGCCTTCTTGATTTTTGGAGATTAAAATTTTTTCTCTCTGATCTCTCAAATGTTGATCATTCTTGTAAGAATAGAACATTTTCAAAGTAAACTCGTTGACAGTTTTCCAAAATTATGTTTCAATTGTCTCTAATTTGCGTTTCAATATTTAAATTTCCGATCTTCAAACCGATTGATTTCGCCGCTCTTACAAAAATACCACGCCTTCTATACATCCTTTCCCGTCTTATTCTTGTTCAATGTGATGATATAAGTACCGTAACCCATTTCCCGTTCAATTTTGAAAACAAAATTTTTCCATGATTTTTTGCAAATTTGCCTGATGGTTAGCCTTCTTGATTTTTGGAGATTAAAATTTTGTCTCTCTGATCTCTCAAATGTTGATCATTCTTGTAAGAATAGAACATTTTCAAAGTAAACTCGTTGACAGTTTTCCAAAATTATGTTTCAATTGTCTCTAATTTGCGTTTCAATATTTAAATTTCCGATCTTCAAACCGATTGATTTCGCCGCTCTTACAAAAATACCACGCCTTCTATACATCCTTTCCCGTCTTATTCTTGTTCAATGTGATGATATAAGTACCGTAACCCATTTCCCGTTCAATTTTGAAAACAAAATTTTTCCATGATTTTTTGCAAATTTGCCTGATGGTTAGCCTTCTTGATTTTTGGAGATTAAAATTTTTTCTCTCTGATCTCTCAAATGTTGATCATTCTTGTAAGAATAGAACATTTTCAAAGTAAACTCGTTGACAGTTTTCCAAAATTATGTTTCAATTGTTTCTAATTTGCGTTTCAATATTTAAATTTCCGATCTTCAAACCGATTGATTCCGCCGCTCTTACAAAAATACCACGCCTTCTATACATCCTTTCCCTTCTTATTCTTGTTCAATGTGATGATATAAGTACCGTAACCCATTTCCCGTTCAATTTTGAAAACAAAATTTTTCCATGATTTTTTGCAAATTTGCCTGATGGTTAGCCTTCTTGATTTTTGGAGATTAAAATTTTTTCTCTCTGATCTCTCAAATGTTGATCATTCTTGTAAGAATAGAACATTTTAAAAGTAAACTCGTTGACAGTTTTCCAAAATTATGTTTCAATTGTCTCTAATTTGCGTTTCAATATTTAAATTTCCGATCTTCAAACCGATTGATTTCGCCGCTCTTACAAAAATACCACGCCTTCTATACATCCTTTCCCGTCTTATTATTGTTCAATGTGATGATATAAGTACCGTAACCCATTTCCCGTTCAATTTTGAAAACAAAATTTTTCCATGATTTTTTGCAAATTTGCCTGATGGTTAGCCTTCTTGATTTTTGGAGATTAAAATTTTTTCTCTCTGATCTCTCAAATGTTGATCATTCTTGTAAGAATAGAACATTTTCAAAGTAAACTCGTTGACAGTTTTCCAAAATTATGTTTCAATTGTCTCTAATTTGCGTTTCAATATTTAAATTTCCGATCTTCAAACCGATTGATTCCGCCGCTCTTACAAAAATACCACGCCTTCTATACATCCTTTCCCGTCTTATTCTTGTTCAATGTGATGATATAAGTACCGTAACCCATTTCCCGTTCAATTTTGAAAACAAAATTTTTCCATGATTTTTTGCAAATTTGCCTGATGGTTAGTTAGCCTTCTTGATTTTTGGAGATTAAAATTTTGTCTCTCTGATCTCTCAAATGTTGATCATTCTTGTAAGAATAGAACATTTTCAAAGTAAACTCGTTGACAGTTTTCCAAAATTATGTTTCAATTGTCTCTAATTTGCGTTTCAATATTTAAATTTCCGATCTTCAAACCGATTGATTCCGCCGCTCTTACAAAAATACCACGCCTTCTATACATCCTTTCCCGTCTTATTCTTGTTCAATGTGATGATATAAGTACCGTAACCCATTTCCCGTTCAATTTTGAAAACAAAATTTTTCCATGATTTTTTGCAAATTTGCCTGATGGTTAGTTAGCCTTCTTGATTTTTGGAGATTAAAATTTTGTCTCTCTGATCTCTCAAATGTTGATCATTCTTGTAAGAATAGAACATTTTCAAAGTAAACTCGTTGACAGTTTTCCAAAATTATGTTTCAATTGTCTCTAATTTGCGTTTCAATATTTAAATTTCCGATCTTCAAACCGATTGATTCCGCCGCTCTTACAAAAATACCACGCCTTCTATACATCCTTTCCCTTCTTATTCTTGTTCAATGTGATGATATAAGTACCGTAACCCATTTCCCGTTCAATTTTGAAAACAAAATTTTTCCATGATTTTTTGCAAATTTGCCTGATGGTTAGTTAGCCTTCTTGATTTTTGGAGATTAAAATTTTGTCTCTCTGATCTCTCAAATGTTGATCATTCTTGTAAGAATAGAACATTTTCAAAGTAAACTCGTTGACAGTTTTCCAAAATTATGTTTCAATTGTCTCTAATTTGCGTTTCAATATTTAAATTTCCGATCTTCAAACCGATTGATTCCGCCGCTCTTACAAAAATACCACGCCTTCTATACATCCTTTCCCGTCTTATTCTTGTTCAATGTGATGATATAAGTACCGTAACCCATTTCCCGTTCAATTTTGAAAACAAAATTTTTCCATGATTTTTTGCAAATTTGCCTGATGGTTAGCCTTCTTGATTTTTGGAGATTAAAATTTTTTCTCTCTGATCTCTCAAATGTTGATCATTCTTGTAAGAATAGAACATTTTCAAAGTAAACTCGTTGACAGTTTTCCAAAATTATGTTTCAATTGTCTCTAATTTGCGTTTCAATATTTAAATTTCCGATCTTCAAACCGATTGATTCCGCCGCTCTTACAAAAATACCACGCCTTCTATACATCCTTTCCCGTCTTATTCTTGTTCAATGTGATGATATAAGTACCGTAACTCATTTCCCGTTCAATTTTGAAAACAAAATTTTTCCATGATTTTTTGCAAATTTGCCTGATGGTTAGCCTTCTTGATTTTTGGAGATTAAAATTTTTTCTCTCTGATCTCTCAAATGTTGATCATTCTTGTAAGAATAGAACATTTTCAAAGTAAACTCGTTGACAGTTTTCCAAAATTATGTTTCAATTGTCTCTAATTTGCGTTTCAATATTTAAATTTCCGATCTTCAAACCGATTGATTCCGCCGCTCTTACAAAAATACCACGCCTTCTATACATCCTTTCCCGTCTTATTCTTGTTCAATGTGATGATATAAGTACCGTAACCCATTTCCCGTTCAATTTTGAAAACAAAATTTTTCCATGTTTTTTTGCAAATTTGCCTGATGGTTAGTTAGCCTTCTTGATTTTTGGAGATTAAAATTTTGTCTCTCTGATCTCTCAAATGTTGATCATTCTTGTAAGAATAGAACATTTTCAAAGTAAACTCGTTGACAGTTTTCCAAAATTATGTTTCAATTGTCTCTAATTTGCGTTTCAATATTTAAATTTCCGATCTTCAAACCGATTGATTCCGCCGCTCTTACAAAAATACCACGCCTTCTATACATCCTTTCCCTTCTTATTCTTGTTCAATGTGATGATATAAGTACCGTAACCCATTTCCCGTTCAATTTTGAAAACAAAATTTTTCCATGATTTTTTGCAAATTTGCCTGATGGTTAGCCTTCTTGATTTTTGGAGATTAAAATTTTTTCTCTCTGATCTCTCAAATGTTGATCATTCTTGTAAGAATAGAACATTTTCAAAGTAAACTCGTTGACAGTTTTCAAAAATTATGTTTCAATTGTCTCTAATTTGCGTTTCAATATTTAAATTTCCGATCTTCAAACCGATTGATTTCGCCGCTCTTACAAAAATACCACGCCTTCTATACATCCTTTCCCGTCTTATTCTTGTTCAATGTGATGATATAAGTACCGTAACCCATTTCCCGTTCAATTTTGAAAACAAAATTTTTCCATGTTTTTTTGCAAATTTGCCTGATGGTTAGTTAGCCTTCTTGATTTTTGGAGATTAAAATTTTTTCTCTCTGATCTCTCAAATGTTGATCATTCTTGTAAGAATAGAACATTTTCAAAGTAAACTCGTTGACAGTTTTCCAAAATTATGTTTCAATTGTCTCTAATTTGCGTTTCAATATTTAAATTTCCGATCTTCAAACCGATTGATTCCGCCGCTCTTACAAAAATACCACGCCTTCTATACATCCTTTCCCGTCTTATTCTTGTTCAATGTGATGATATAAGTACCGTAACCCATTTCCCGTTCAATTTTGAAAACAAAATTTTTCCATGTTTTTTTGCAAATTTGCCTGATGGTTAGTTAGCCTTCTTGATTTTTGGAGATTAAAATTTTGTCTCTCTGATCTCTCAAATGTTGATCATTCTTGTAAGAATAGAACATTTTCAAAGTAAACTCGTTGACAGTTTTCCAAAATTATGTTTCAATTGTCTCTAATTTGCGTTTCAATATTTAAATTTCCGATCTTCAAACCGATTGATTCCGCCGCTCTTACAAAAATACCACGCCTTCTATACATCCTTTCCCTTCTTATTCTTGTTCAATGTGATGATATAAGTACCGTAACCCATTTCCCGTTCAATTTTGAAAACAAAATTTTTCCATGATTTTTTGCAAATTTGCCTGATGGTTAGCCTTCTTGATTTTTGGAGATTAAAATTTTTTCTCTCTGATCTCTCAAATGTTGATCATTCTTGTAAGAATAGAACATTTTCAAAGTAAACTCGTTGACAGTTTTCCAAAATTATGTTTCAATTGTCTCTAATTTGCGTTTCAATATTTAAATTTCCGATCTTCAAACCGATTGATTTCGCCGCTCTTACAAAAATACCACGCCTTCTATACATCCTTTCCCGTCTTATTCTTGTTCAATGTGATGATATAAGTACCGTAACCCATTTCCCGTTCAATTTTGAAAACAAAATTTTTCCATGATTTTTTGCAAATTTGCCTGATGGTTAGCCTTCTTGATTTTTGGAGATTAAAATTTTGTCTCTCTGATCTCTCAAATGTTGATCATTCTTGTAAGAATAGAACATTTTCAAAGTAAACTCGTTGACAGTTTTCCAAAATTATGTTTCAATTGTCTCTAATTTGCGTTTCAATATTTAAATTTCCGATCTTCAAACCGATTGATTTCGCCGCTCTTACAAAAATACCACGCCTTCTATACATCCTTTCCCGTCTTATTCTTGTTCAATGTGATGATATAAGTACCGTAACCCATTTCCCGTTCAATTTTGAAAACAAAATTTTTCCATGATTTTTTGCAAATTTGCCTGATGGTTAGCCTTCTTGATTTTTGGAGATTAAAATTTTTTCTCTCTGATCTCTCAAATGTTGATCATTCTTGTAAGAATAGAACATTTTCAAAGTAAACTCGTTGACAGTTTTCAAAAATTATGTTTCAATTGTCTCTAATTTGCGTTTCAATATTTAAATTTCCGATCTTCAAACCGATTGATTTCGCCGCTCTTACAAAAATACCACGCCTTCTATACATCCTTTCCCGTCTTATTCTTGTTCAATGTGATGATATAAGTACCGTAACCCATTTCCCGTTCAATTTTGAAAACAAAATTTTTCCATGTTTTTTTGCAAATTTGCCTGATGGTTAGTTAGCCTTCTTGATTTTTGGAGATTAAAATTTTTTCTCTCTGATCTCTCAAATGTTGATCATTCTTGTAAGAATAGAACATTTTCAAAGTAAACTCGTTGACAGTTTTCCAAAATTATGTTTCAATTGTCTCTAATTTGCGTTTCAATATTTAAATTTCCGATCTTCAAACCGATTGATTCCGCCGCTCTTACAAAAATACCACGCCTTCTATACATCCTTTCCCGTCTTATTCTTGTTCAATGTGATGATATAAGTACCGTAACCCATTTCCCGTTCAATTTTGAAAACAAAATTTTTCCATGTTTTTTTGCAAATTTGCCTGATGGTTAGTTAGCCTTCTTGATTTTTGGAGATTAAAATTTTGTCTCTCTGATCTCTCAAATGTTGATCATTCTTGTAAGAATAGAACATTTTCAAAGTAAACTCGTTGACAGTTTTCCAAAATTATGTTTCAATTGTCTCTAATTTGCGTTTCAATATTTAAATTTCCGATCTTCAAACCGATTGATTCCGCCGCTCTTACAAAAATACCACGCCTTCTATACATCCTTTCCCTTCTTATTCTTGTTCAATGTGATGATATAAGTACCGTAACCCATTTCCCGTTCAATTTTGAAAACAAAATTTTTCCATGATTTTTTGCAAATTTGCCTGATGGTTAGCCTTCTTGATTTTTGGAGATTAAAATTTTGTCTCTCTGATCTCTCAAATGTTGATCATTCTTGTAAGAATAGAACATTTTCAAAGTAAACTCGTTGACAGTTTTCCAAAATTATGTTTCAATTGTCTCTAATTTGCGTTTCAATATTTAAATTTCCGATCTTCAAACCGATTGATTCCGCCGCTCTTACAAAAATACCACGCCTTCTATACATCCTTTCCCGTCTTATTCTTGTTCAATGTGATGATATAAGTACCGTAACTCATTTCCCGTTCAATTTTGAAAACAAAATTTTTCCATGATTTTTTGCAAATTTGCCTGATGGTTAGCCTTCTTGATTTTTGGAGATTAAAATTTTTTCTCTCTGATCTCTCAAATGTTGATCATTCTTGTAAGAATAGAACATTTTCAAAGTAAACTCGTTGACAGTTTTCCAAAATTATGTTTCAATTGTCTCTAATTTGCGTTTCAATATTTAAATTTCCGATCTTCAAACCGATTGATTCCGCCGCTCTTACAAAAATACCACGCCTTCTATACATCCTTTCCCGTCTTATTCTTGTTCAATGTGATGATATAAGTACCGTAACCCATTTCCCGTTCAATTTTGAAAACAAAATTTTTCCATGTTTTTTTGCAAATTTGCCTGATGGTTAGTTAGCCTTCTTGATTTTTGGAGATTAAAATTTTGTCTCTCTGATCTCTCAAATGTTGATCATTCTTGTAAGAATAGAACATTTTCAAAGTAAACTCGTTGACAGTTTTCCAAAATTATGTTTCAATTGTCTCTAATTTGCATTTCAATATTTAAATCTCTGATCTTCAAACCGATTGATTCCGCCGCTCTTACAAAAATACCACGCCTTCTATACATCCTTTCCCTTCTTATTCTTGTTCAATGTGATGATATAAGTACCGTAACCCATTTCCCGTTCAATTTTGAAAACAAAATTTTTCCATGATTTTTTGCAAATTTGCCTGATGGTTAGCCTTCTTGATTTTTGGAGATTAAAATTTTTTCTCTCTGATCTCTCAAATGTTGATCATTCTTGTAAGAATAGAACATTTTCAAAGTAAACTCGTTGACAGTTTTCCAAAATTATGTTTCAATTGTCTCTAATTTGCGTTTCAATATTTAAATTTCCGATCTTCAAACCGATTGATTTCGCCGCTCTTACAAAAATACCACGCCTTCTATACATCCTTTCCCGTCTTATTCTTGTTCAATATGATGATATAAGTACCGTAACCCATTTCCCGTTCAATTTTGAAAACAAAATTTTTCCATGATTTTTTGCAAATTTGCCTGATGGTTAGCCTTCTTGATTTTTGGAGATTAAAATTTTTTCTCTCTGATCTCTCAAATGTTGATCATTCTTGTAAGAATAGAACATTTTCAAAGTAAACTCGTTGACAGTTTTCCAAAATTATGTTTCAATTGTCTCTAATTTGCGTTTCAATATTTAAATTTCCGATCTTCAAACCGATTGATTCCGCCGCTCTTACAAAAATACCACGCCTTCTATACATCCTTTCCCGTCTTATTCTTGTTCAATGTGATGATATAAGTACCGTAACCCATTTCCCGTTCAATTTTGAAAACAAAATTTTTCCATGTTTTTTTGCAAATTTGCCTGATGGTTAGTTAGCCTTCTTGATTTTTGGAGATTAAAATTTTGTCTCTCTGATCTCTCAAATGTTGATCATTCTTGTAAGAATAGAACATTTTCAAAGTAAACTCGTTGACAGTTTTCCAAAATTATGTTTCAATTGTCTCTAATTTGCATTTCAATATTTAAATCTCTGATCTTCTAACCGATTGATTCCGCCGCTCTTACAAAAATACCACGCCTTCTATACATCCTTTCCCTTCTTATTCTTGTTCAATGTGATGATATAAGTACCGTAACCCATTTCCCGTTCAATTTTGAAAACAAAATTTTTCCATGATTTTTTGCAAATTTGCCTGATGGTTAGCCTTCTTGATTTTTGGAGATTAAAATTTTTTCTCTCTGATCTCTCAAATGTTGATCATTCTTGTAAGAATAGAACATTTTCAAAGTAAACTCGTTGACAGTTTTCCAAAATTATGTTTCAATTGTCTCTAATTTGCGTTTCAATATTTAAATTTCCGATCTTCAAACCGATTGATTCCGCCGCTCTTACAAAAATACCACGCCTTCTATACATCCTTTCCCGTCTTATTCTTGTTCAATGTGATGATATAAGTACCGTAACCCATTTCCCGTTCAATTTTGAAAACAAAATTTTTCCATGTTTTTTTGCAAATTTGCCTGATGGTTAGCCTTCTTGATTTTTGGAGATTAAATTTTTTTCTCTCTGATCTCTCAAATGTTGATCATTCTTGTAAGAATAGAACATTTTCAAAGTAAACTCGTTGACAGTTTTCCAAAATTATGTTTCAATTGTCTCTAATTTGCATTTCAATATTTAAATTTCTGATCTTCAAACCGATTGATTCCGCCGCTCTTACAAAAATACCACGCCTTCTATACATCCTTTCCCTTCTTATTCTTGTTCAATGTGATGATATAAGTACCGTAACTCATTTCCCGTTCAATTTTGAAAACAAAATTTTTCCATGATTTTTTGCAAATTTGCCTGATGGTTAGCCTTCTTGATTTTTGGAGGTTAAAATTTTTTCTCTCTGATCTCTCAAATGTTGATCATTCTTGTAAGAATAGAACATTTTCAAAGTAAACTCGTTGACAGTTTTCCAAAATTATGTTTCAATTGTCCCTAATTTGCGTTTCAATATTTAAATTTCCGATCTTCAAACCGATTGATTCCGCCGCTCTTACAAAAATACCACGCCTTCTATACATCCTTTCCCTTCTTATTCTTGTTCAATGTGATGATATAAGTACCGTAACTCATTTCCCGTTCAATTTTGAAAACAAAATTTTTCCATGATTTTTTGCAAATTTGCCTGATGGTTAGCCTTCTTGATTTTTGGAGATTAAAATTTTTTCTCTCCGATCTCTCAAATGTTGATCATTCTTGTAAGAATAGAACATTTTCAAAGTAAACTCGTTGACAGTTTTCCAAAATTATGTTTCAATTGTCTCTAATTTGCATTTCAATATTTAAATTTCTGATCTTCAAACCGATTGATTCCGCCGCTCTTACAAAAATACCACGCCTTCTATACATCCTTTCCCTTCTTATTCTTGTTCAATGTGATGATATAAGTACCGTAACTCATTTCCCGTTCAATTTTGAAAACAAAATTTTTCCATGATTTTTTGCAAATTTGCCTGATGGTTAGCCTTCTTGATTTTTGGAGATTAAAATTTTGTCTCTCTGATCTCTCAAATGTTGATCATTCTTGTAAGAATAGAACATTTTCAAAGTAAACTCGTTGACAGTTTTCCAAAATTATGTTTCAATTGTCTCTAATTTGCATTTCAATATTTAAATTTCTGATCTTCAAACCGATTGATTCCGCCGCTCTTACAAAAATACCACGCCTTCTATACATCCTTTCCCTTCTTATTCTTGTTCAATGTGATGATATAAGTACCGTAACTCATTTCCCGTTCAATTTTGAAAACAAAATGTTTCCATGATTTTTTGCAAATTTGCCTGATGGTTGTTAGCCTTCTTGATTTTTGGAGATTAAAATTTTTTCTCTCTGATCTCTCAAATGTTGATCATTCTTGTAAGAATAGAACATTTTCAAAGTAAACTCGTTGACAGTTTTCCAAAATTATGTTTCAATTGTCTCTAATTTGCGTTTCAATATTTAAATTTCCGATCTTCAAACCGATTGATTTCGCCGCTCTTACAAAAATACCACGCCTTCTATACATCCTTTCCCGTCTTATTCTTGTTCAATGTGATGATATAAGTACCGTAACCCATTTCCCTTTCAATTTTGAAAACAAAATTTTTCCATGATTTTTTGCAAATTTGCCTGATGGTTGTTAGCCTTCTTGATTTTTGGAGATTAAAATTTTGTCTCTCTGATCTCTCAAATGTTGATCATTCTTGTAAGAATAGAACATTTTCAAAGTAAACTCGTTGACAGTTTTCCAAAATTATGTTTCAATTGTCTCTAATTTGCGTTTCAATATTTAAATTTCCGATCTTCAAACCGATTGATTCCGCCGCTCTTACAAAAATACCACGCCTTCTATACATCCTTTCCCTTCTTATTCTTGTTCAATGTGATGATATAAGTACCGTAACCCATTTCCCGTTCAATTTTGAAAACAAAATTTGTCCATGATTTTTTGGAAATTTGCCTGATGGTTAGTTAGCCTTCTTGATTTTTGGAGATTAAAATTTTTTCTCTCTGATCTCTCAAATGTTGATCATTCTTGTAAGAATAGAACATTTTCAAAGTAAACTCGTTGACAGTTTTCCAAAATTATGTTTCAATTGTCTCTAATTTGCATTTCAATATTTAAATTTCTGATCTTCAAACCGATTGATTCCGCCGCTCTTACAAAAATACCACGCCTTCTATACATCCTTTCCCTTCTTATTCTTGTTCAATGTGATGATATAAGTACCGTAACTCATTTCCCGTTCAATTTTGAAAACAAAATTTTTCCATGATTTTTTGCAAATTTGCCTGATGGTTAGCCTTCTTGATTTTTGGAGATTAAAATTTTGTCTCTCTGATCTCTCAAATGTTGATCATTCTTGTAAGAATAGAACATTTTCAAAGTAAACTCGTTGACAGTTTTCCAAAATTATGTTTCAATTGTCTCTAATTTGCATTTCAATATTTAAATTTCTGATCTTCAAACCGATTGATTCCGCCGCTCTTACAAAAATACCACGCCTTCTATACATCCTTTCCCTTCTTATTCTTGTTCAATGTGATGATATAAGTACCGTAACTCATTTCCCGTTCAATTTTGAAAACAAAATGTTTCCATGATTTTTTGCAAATTTGCCTGATGGTTGTTAGCCTTCTTGATTTTTGGAGATTAAAATTTTTTCTCTCTGATCTCTCAAATGTTGATCATTCTTGTAAGAATAGAACATTTTCAAAGTAAACTCGTTGACAGTTTTCC
Organism: Nephrotoma guestfalica; assembly: GCA_963691935.1. Taxonomy (NCBI): domain Eukaryota; kingdom Metazoa; phylum Arthropoda; class Insecta; order Diptera; family Tipulidae; genus Nephrotoma; species Nephrotoma guestfalica. The sequence continues at coordinate 249,690,910 of OY829914.1, forward strand.
AAAATTATGTTTCAATTGTCTCTAATTTGCGTTTCAATATTTAAATTTCCGATCTTCAAACCGATTGATTTCGCCGCTCTTACAAAAATACCACGCCTTCTATACATCCTTTCCCGTCTTATTCTTGTTCAATGTGATGATATAAGTACCGTAACCCATTTCCCTTTCAATTTTGAAAACAAAATTTTTCCATGATTTTTTGCAAATTTGCCTGATGGTTGTTAGCCTTCTTGATTTTTGGAGATTAAAATTTTGTCTCTCTGATCTCTCAAATGTTGATCATTCTTGTAAGAATAGAACATTTTCAAAGTAAACTCGTTGACAGTTTTCCAAAATTATGTTTCAATTGTCTCTAATTTGCGTTTCAATATTTAAATTTCCGATCTTCAAACCGATTGATTCCGCCGCTCTTACAAAAATACCACGCCTTCTATACATCCTTTCCCGTCTTATTCTTGTTCAATGTGATGATATAAGTACCGTAACCCATTTCCCGTTCAATTTTGAAAACAAAATTTTTCCATGTTTTTTTGCAAATTTGCCTGATGGTTGTTAGCCTTCTTGATTTTTGGAGATTAAAATTTTGTCTCTCTGATCTCTCAAATGTTGATCATTCTTGTAAGAATAGAACATTTTCAAAGTAAACTCGTTGACAGTTTTCCAAAATTATGTTTCAATTGTCTCTAATTTGCGTTTCAATATTTAAATTTCCGATCTTCAAACCGATTGATTCCGCCGCTCTTACAAAAATACCACGCCTTCTATACATCCTTTCCCTTCTTATTCTTGTTCAATGTGATGATATAAGTACCGTAACCCATTTCCCGTTCAATTTTGAAAACAAAATTTTTCCATGATTTTTTGCAAATTTGCCTGATGGTTAGCCTTCTTGATTTTTGGAGATTAAAATTTTTTCTCTCTGATCTCTCAAATGTTGATCATTCTTGTAAGAATAGAACATTTTCAAAGTAAACTCGTTGACAGTTTTCAAAAATTATGTTTCAATTGTCTCTAATTTGCGTTTCAATATTTAAATTTCCGATCTTCAAACCGATTGATTTCGCCGCTCTTACAAAAATACCACGCCTTCTATACATCCTTTCCCGTCTTATTCTTGTTCAATGTGATGATATAAGTACCGTAACCCATTTCCCGTTCAATTTTGAAAACAAAATTTTTCCATGTTTTTTTGCAAATTTGCCTGATGGTTAGTTAGCCTTCTTGATTTTTGGAGATTAAAATTTTTTCTCTCTGATCTCTCAAATGTTGATCATTCTTGTAAGAATAGAACATTTTCAAAGTAAACTCGTTGACAGTTTTCCAAAATTATGTTTCAATTGTCTCTAATTTGCGTTTCAATATTTAAATTTCCGATCTTCAAACCGATTGATTTCGCCGCTCTTACAAAAATACCACGCCTTCTATACATCCTTTCCCGTCTTATTCTTGTTCAATGTGATGATATAAGTACCGTAACCCATTTCCCGTTCAATTTTGAAAACAAAATTTTTCCATGATTTTTTGCAAATTTGCCTGATGGTTAGCCTTCTTGATTTTTGGAGATTAAAATTTTTTCTCTCTGATCTCTCAAATGTTGATCATTCTTGTAAGAATAGAACATTTTCAAAGTAAACTCGTTGACAGTTTTCAAAAATTATGTTTCAATTGTCTCTAATTTGCGTTTCAATATTTAAATTTCCGATCTTCAAACCGATTGATTTCGCCGCTCTTACAAAAATACCACGCCTTCTATACATCCTTTCCCGTCTTATTCTTGTTCAATGTGATGATATAAGTACCGTAACCCATTTCCCGTTCAATTTTGAAAACAAAATTTTTCCATGTTTTTTTGCAAATTTGCCTGATGGTTAGTTAGCCTTCTTGATTTTTGGAGATTAAAATTTTTTCTCTCTGATCTCTCAAATGTTGATCATTCTTGTAAGAATAGAACATTTTCAAAGTAAACTCGTTGACAGTTTTCCAAAATTATGTTTCAATTGTCTCTAATTTGCGTTTCAATATTTAAATTTCCGATCTTCAAACCGATTGATTCCGCCGCTCTTACAAAAATACCACGCCTTCTATACATCCTTTCCCGTCTTATTCTTGTTCAATGTGATGATATAAGTACCGTAACCCATTTCCCGTTCAATTTTGAAAACAAAATTTTTCCATGTTTTTTTGCAAATTTGCCTGATGGTTAGTTAGCCTTCTTGATTTTTGGAGATTAAAATTTTGTCTCTCTGATCTCTCAAATGTTGATCATTCTTGTAAGAATAGAACATTTTCAAAGTAAACTCGTTGACAGTTTTCCAAAATTATGTTTCAATTGTCTCTAATTTGCGTTTCAATATTTAAATTTCCGATCTTCAAACCGATTGATTCCGCCGCTCTTACAAAAATACCACGCCTTCTATACATCCTTTCCCTTCTTATTCTTGTTCAATGTGATGATATAAGTACCGTAACCCATTTCCCGTTCAATTTTGAAAACAAAATTTTTCCATGATTTTTTGCAAATTTGCCTGATGGTTAGCCTTCTTGATTTTTGGAGATTAAAATTTTGTCTCTCTGATCTCTCAAATGTTGATCATTCTTGTAAGAATAGAACATTTTCAAAGTAAACTCGTTGACAGTTTTCCAAAATTATGTTTCAATTGTCTCTAATTTGCGTTTCAATATTTAAATTTCCGATCTTCAAACCGATTGATTCCGCCGCTCTTACAAAAATACCACGCCTTCTATACATCCTTTCCCGTCTTATTCTTGTTCAATGTGATGATATAAGTACCGTAACTCATTTCCCGTTCAATTTTGAAAACAAAATTTTTCCATGATTTTTTGCAAATTTGCCTGATGGTTAGCCTTCTTGATTTTTGGAGATTAAAATTTTTTCTCTCTGATCTCTCAAATGTTGATCATTCTTGTAAGAATAGAACATTTTCAAAGTAAACTCGTTGACAGTTTTCCAAAATTATGTTTCAATTGTCTCTAATTTGCGTTTCAATATTTAAATTTCCGATCTTCAAACCGATTGATTTCGCCGCTCTTACAAAAATACCACGCCTTCTATACATCCTTTCCCGTCTTATTCTTGTTCAATATGATGATATAAGTACCGTAACCCATTTCCCGTTCAATTTTGAAAACAAAATTTTTCCATGATTTTTTGCAAATTTGCCTGATGGTTAGCCTTCTTGATTTTTGGAGATTAAAATTTTTTCTCTCTGATCTCTCAAATGTTGATCATTCTTGTAAGAATAGAACATTTTCAAAGTAAACTCGTTGACAGTTTTCCAAAATTATGTTTCAATTGTCTCTAATTTGCGTTTCAATATTTAAATTTCCGATCTTCAAACCGATTGATTCCGCCGCTCTTACAAAAATACCACGCCTTCTATACATCCTTTCCCGTCTTATTCTTGTTCAATGTGATGATATAAGTACCGTAACCCATTTCCCGTTCAATTTTGAAAACAAAATTTTTCCATGTTTTTTTGCAAATTTGCCTGATGGTTAGTTAGCCTTCTTGATTTTTGGAGATTAAAATTTTGTCTCTCTGATCTCTCAAATGTTGATCATTCTTGTAAGAATAGAACATTTTCAAAGTAAACTCGTTGACAGTTTTCCAAAATTATGTTTCAATTGTCTCTAATTTGCATTTCAATATTTAAATCTCTGATCTTCTAACCGATTGATTCCGCCGCTCTTACAAAAATACCACGCCTTCTATACATCCTTTCCCTTCTTATTCTTGTTCAATGTGATGATATAAGTACCGTAACCCATTTCCCGTTCAATTTTGAAAACAAAATTTTTCCATGATTTTTTGCAAATTTGCCTGATGGTTAGCCTTCTTGATTTTTGGAGATTAAAATTTTTTCTCTCTGATCTCTCAAATGTTGATCATTCTTGTAAGAATAGAACATTTTCAAAGTAAACTCGTTGACAGTTTTCCAAAATTATGTTTCAATTGTCTCTAATTTGCGTTTCAATATTTAAATTTCCGATCTTCAAACCGATTGATTCCGCCGCTCTTACAAAAATACCACGCCTTCTATACATCCTTTCCCGTCTTATTCTTGTTCAATGTGATGATATAAGTACCGTAACCCATTTCCCGTTCAATTTTGAAAACAAAATTTTTCCATGTTTTTTTGCAAATTTGCCTGATGGTTAGCCTTCTTGATTTTTGGAGATTAAATTTTTTTCTCTCTGATCTCTCAAATGTTGATCATTCTTGTAAGAATAGAACATTTTCAAAGTAAACTCGTTGACAGTTTTCCAAAATTATGTTTCAATTGTCTCTAATTTGCATTTCAATATTTAAATTTCTGATCTTCAAACCGATTGATTCCGCCGCTCTTACAAAAATACCACGCCTTCTATACATCCTTTCCCTTCTTATTCTTGTTCAATGTGATGATATAAGTACCGTAACTCATTTCCCGTTCAATTTTGAAAACAAAATTTTTCCATGATTTTTTGCAAATTTGCCTGATGGTTAGCCTTCTTGATTTTTGGAGGTTAAAATTTTTTCTCTCTGATCTCTCAAATGTTGATCATTCTTGTAAGAATAGAACATTTTCAAAGTAAACTCGTTGACAGTTTTCCAAAATTATGTTTCAATTGTCCCTAATTTGCGTTTCAATATTTAAATTTCCGATCTTCAAACCGATTGATTCCGCCGCTCTTACAAAAATACCACGCCTTCTATACATCCTTTCCCTTCTTATTCTTGTTCAATGTGATGATATAAGTACCGTAACCCATTTCCCGTTCAATTTTGAAAACAAAATTTTTCCATGATTTTTTGCAAATTTGCCTGATGGTTAGCCTTCTTGATTTTTGGAGATTAAAATTTTTTCTCTCCGATCTCTCAAATGTTGATCATTCTTGTAAGAATAGAACATTTTCAAAGTAAACTCGTTGACAGTTTTCCAAAATTATGTTTCAATTGTCTCTAATTTGCATTTCAATATTTAAATTTCTGATCTTCAAACCGATTGATTCCGCCGCTCTTACAAAAATACCACGCCTTCTATACATCCTTTCCCTTCTTATTCTTGTTCAATGTGATGATATAAGTACCGTAACTCATTTCCCGTTCAATTTTGAAAACAAAATTTTTCCATGATTTTTTGCAAATTTGCCTGATGGTTAGCCTTCTTGATTTTTGGAGGTTAAAATTTTTTCTCTCTGATCTCTCAAATGTTGATCATTCTTGTAAGAATAGAACATTTTCAAAGTAAACTCGTTGACAGTTTTCCAAAATTATGTTTCAATTGTCTCTAATTTGCATTTCAATATTTAAATTTCTGATCTTCAAACCGATTGATTCCGCCGCTCTTACAAAAATACCACGCCTTCTATACATCCTTTCCCTTCTTATTCTTGTTCAATGTGATGATATAAGTACCGTAACTCATTTCCCGTTCAATTTTGAAAACAAAATGTTTCCATGATTTTTTGCAAATTTGCCTGATGGTTGTTAGCCTTCTTGATTTTTGGAGATTAAAATTTTTTCTCTCTGATCTCTCAAATGTTGATCATTCTTGTAAGAATAGAACATTTTCAAAGTAAACTCGTTGACAGTTTTCCAAAATTATGTTTCAATTGTCTCTAATTTGCGTTTCAATATTTAAATTTCCGATCTTCAAACCGATTGATTTCGCCGCTCTTACAAAAATACCACGCCTTCTATACATCCTTTCCCGTCTTATTCTTGTTCAATGTGATGATATAAGTACCGTAACCCATTTCCCTTTCAATTTTGAAAACAAAATTTTTCCATGATTTTTTGCAAATTTGCCTGATGGTTGTTAGCCTTCTTGATTTTTGGAGATTAAAATTTTGTCTCTCTGATCTCTCAAATGTTGATCATTCTTGTAAGAATAGAACATTTTCAAAGTAAACTCGTTGACAGTTTTCCAAAATTATGTTTCAATTGTCTCTAATTTGCGTTTCAATATTTAAATTTCCGATCTTCAAACCGATTGATTCCGCCGCTCTTACAAAAATACCACGCCTTCTATACATCCTTTCCCTTCTTATTCTTGTTCAATGTGATGATATAAGTACCGTAACCCATTTCCCGTTCAATTTTGAAAACAAAATTTGTCCATGATTTTTTGGAAATTTGCCTGATGGTTAGTTAGCCTTCTTGATTTTTGGAGATTAAAATTTTTTCTCTCTGATCTCTCAAATGTTGATCATTCTTGTAAGAATTGAACATTTTGAAAGTAAACTCGTTGACAGTTTTCCAAAATTATGTTTCAATTGTCTCTAATTTGCGTTTCAATATTTAAATTTCCGATCTTCAAACCGATTGATTCCGCCGCTCTTACAAAAATACCACGCCTTCTATACATCCTTTCCCGTCTTATTCTTGTTCAATGTGATGATATAAGTACCGTAACTCATTTCCCGTTCAATTTTGAAAACAAAATTTTTCCATGATTTTTTGCAAATTTGCCTGATGGTTAGCCTTCTTGATTTTTGGAGATTAAAATTTTGTCTCTCTGATCTCTCAAATGTTGATCATTCTTGTAAGAATAGAACATTTTCAAAGTAAACTCGTTGACAGTTTTCCAAAATTATGTTTCAATTGTCTCTAATTTGCATTTCAATATTTAAATTTCTGATCTTCAAACCGATTGATTCCGCCGCTCTTACAAAAATACCACGCCTTCTATACATCCTTTCCCTTCTTATTCTTGTTCAATGTGATGATATAAGTACCGTAACTCATTTCCCGTTCAATTTTGAAAACAAAATTTTTCCATGATTTTTTGCAAATTTGCCTGATGGTTAGCCTTCTTGATTTTTGGAGATTAAAATTTTGTCTCTCTGATCTCTCAAATGTTGATCATTCTTGTAAGAATAGAACATTTTCAAAGTAAACTCGTTGACAGTTTTCCAAAATTATGTTTCAATTGTCTCTAATTTGCATTTCAATATTTAAATTTCTGATCTTCAAACCGATTGATTCCGCCGCTCTTACAAAAATACCACGCCTTCTATACATCCTTTCCCTTCTTATTCTTGTTCAATGTGATGATATAAGTACCGTAACTCATTTCCCGTTCAATTTTGAAAACAAAATGTTTCCATGATTTTTTGCAAATTTGCCTGATGGTTGTTAGCCTTCTTGATTTTTGGAGATTAAAATTTTTTCTCTCTGATCTCTCAAATGTTGATCATTCTTGTAAGAATAGAACATTTTCAAAGTAAACTCGTTGACAGTTTTCCAAAATTATGTTTCAATTGTCTCTAATTTGCGTTTCAATATTTAAATTTCCGATCTTCAAACCGATTGATTTCGCCGCTCTTACAAAAATACCACGCCTTCTATACATCCTTTCCCGTCTTATTCTTGTTCAATGTGATGATATAAGTACCGTAACCCATTTCCCTTTCAATTTTGAAAACAAAATTTTTCCATGATTTTTTGCAAATTTGCCTGATGGTTGTTAGCCTTCTTGATTTTTGGAGATTAAAATTTTGTCTCTCTGATCTCTCAAATGTTGATCATTCTTGTAAGAATAGAACATTTTCAAAGTAAACTCGTTGACAGTTTTCCAAAATTATGTTTCAATTGTCTCTAATTTGCGTTTCAATATTTAAATTTCCGATCTTCAAACCGATTGATTCCGCCGCTCTTACAAAAATACCACGCCTTCTATACATCCTTTCCCGTCTTATTCTTGTTCAATGTGATGATATAAGTACCGTAACCCATTTCCCTTTCAATTTTGAAAACAAAATTTTTCCATGATTTTTTGCAAATTTGCCTGATGGTTGTTAGCCTTCTTGATTTTTGGAGATTAAAATTTTGTCTCTCTGATCTCTCAAATGTTGATCATTCTTGTAAGAATAGAACATTTTCAAAGTAAACTCGTTGACAGTTTTCCAAAATTATGTTTCAATTGTCTCTAATTTGCGTTTCAATATTTAAATTTCCGATCTTCAAACCGATTGATTCCGCCGCTCTTACAAAAATACCACGCCTTCTATACATCCTTTCCCGTCTTATTCTTGTTCAATGTGATGATATAAGTACCGTAACCCATTTCCCGTTCAATTTTGAAAACAAAATTTTTCCATGATTTTTTGCAAATTTGCCTGATGGTTGTTAGCCTTCTTGATTTTTGGAGATTAAAATTTTGTCTCTCTGATCTCTCAAATGTTGATCATTCTTGTAAGAATAGAACATTTTCAAAGTAAACTCGTTGACAGTTTTCCAAAATTATGTTTCAATTGTCTCTAATTTGCGTTTCAATATTTAAATTTCCGATCTTCAAACCGATTGATTCCGCCGCTCTTACAAAAATACCACGCCTTCTATACATCCTTTCCCTTCTTATTCTTGTTCAATGTGATGATATAAGTACCGTAACCCATTTCCCGTTCAATTTTGAAAACAAAATTTGTCCATGATTTTTTGCAAATTTGCCTGATGGTTAGCCTTCTTGATTTTTGGAGATTAAAATTTTTTCTCTCTGATCTCTCAAATGTTGATCATTCTTGTAAGAATTGAACATTTTGAAAGTAAACTCGTTGACAGTTTTCCAAAATTATGTTTCAATTGTCTCTAATTTGCGTTTCAATATTTAAATTTCCGATCTTCAAACCGATTGATTCCGCCGCTCTTACAAAAATACCACGCCTTCTATACATCCTTTCCCGTCTTATTCTTGTTCAATGTGATGATATAAGTACCGTAACTCATTTCCCGTTCAATTTTGAAAACAAAATTTTTCCATGATTTTTTGCAAATTTGCCTGATGGTTAGCCTTCTTGATTTTTGGAGATTAAAATTTTGTCTCTCTGATCTCTCAAATGTTGATCATTCTTGTAAGAATAGAACATTTTCAAAGTAAACTCGTTGACAGTTTTCCAAAATTATGTTTCAATTGTCTCTAATTTGCATTTCAATATTTAAATTTCTGATCTTCAAACCGATTGATTCCGCCGCTCTTACAAAAATACCACGCCTTCTATACATCCTTTCCCTTCTTATTCTTGTTCAATGTGATGATATAAGTACCGTAACTCATTTCCCGTTCAATTTTGAAAACAAAATTTTTCCATGATTTTTTGCAAATTTGCCTGATGGTTAGCCTTCTTGATTTTTGGAGATTAAAATTTTGTCTCTCTGATCTCTCAAATGTTGATCATTCTTGTAAGAATAGAACATTTTCAAAGTAAACTCGTTGACAGTTTTCCAAAATTATGTTTCAATTGTCTCTAATTTGCATTTCAATATTTAAATTTCTGATCTTCAAACCGATTGATTCCGCCGCTCTTACAAAAATACCACGCCTTCTATACATCCTTTCCCTTCTTATTCTTGTTCAATGTGATGATATAAGTACCGTAACTCATTTCCCGTTCAATTTTGAAAACAAAATGTTTCCATGATTTTTTGCAAATTTGCCTGATGGTTGTTAGCCTTCTTGATTTTTGGAGATTAAAATTTTTTCTCTCTGATCTCTCAAATGTTGATCATTCTTGTAAGAATAGAACATTTTCAAAGTAAACTCGTTGACAGTTTTCCAAAATTATGTTTCAATTGTCTCTAATTTGCGTTTCAATATTTAAATTTCCGATCTTCAAACCGATTGATTTCGCCGCTCTTACAAAAATACCACGCCTTCTATACATCCTTTCCCGTCTTATTCTTGTTCAATGTGATGATATAAGTACCGTAACCCATTTCCCTTTCAATTTTGAAAACAAAATTTTTCCATGATTTTTTGCAAATTTGCCTGATGGTTAGCCTTCTTGATTTTTGGAGATTAAAATTTTTTCTCTCTGATCTCTCAAATGTTGATCATTCTTGTAAGAATAGAACATTTTCAAAGTAAACTCGTTGACAGTTTTCCAAAATTATGTTTCAATTGTCCCTAATTTGCGTTTCAATATTTAAATTTCCGATCTTCAAACCGATTGATTCCGCCGCTCTTACAAAAATACCACGCCTTCTATACATCCTTTCCCGTCTTATTCTTGTTCAATGTGATGATATAAGTACCGTAACCCATTTCCCGTTCAATTTTGAAAACAAAATTTTTCCATGTTTTTTTGCAAATTTGCCTGATGGTTAGCCTTCTTGATTTTTGGAGATTAAATTTTTTTCTCTCTGATCTCTCAAATGTTGATCATTCTTGTAAGAATAGAACATTTTCAAAGTAAACTCGTTGACAGTTTTCCAAAATTATGTTTCAATTGTCTCTAATTTGCATTTCAATATTTAAATTTCTGATCTTCAAACCGATTGATTCCGCCGCTCTTACAAAAATACCACGCCTTCTATACATCCTTTCCCTTCTTATTCTTGTTCAATGTGATGATATAAGTACCGTAACTCATTTCCCGTTCAATTTTGAAAACAAAATTTTTCCATGATTTTTTGCAAATTTGCCTGATGGTTAGCCTTCTTGATTTTTGGAGGTTAAAATTTTTTCTCTCTGATCTCTCAAATGTTGATCATTCTTGTAAGAATAGAACATTTTCAAAGTAAACTCGTTGACAGTTTTCCAAAATTATGTTTCAATTGTCCCTAATTTGCGTTTCAATATTTAAATTTCCGATCTTCAAACCGATTGATTCCGCCGCTCTTACAAAAATACCACGCCTTCTATACATCCTTTCCCTTCTTATTCTTGTTCAATGTGATGATATAAGTACCGTAACTCATTTCCCGTTCAATTTTGAAAACAAAATTTTTCCATGATTTTTTGCAAATTTGCCTGATGGTTAGCCTTCTTGATTTTTGGAGATTAAAATTTTTTCTCTCCGATCTCTCAAATGTTGATCATTCTTGTAAGAATAGAACATTTTCAAAGTAAACTCGTTGACAGTTTTCCAAAATTATGTTTCAATTGTCTCTAATTTGCATTTCAATATTTAAATTTCTGATCTTCAAACCGATTGATTCCGCCGCTCTTACAAAAATACCACGCCTTCTATACATCCTTTCCCTTCTTATTCTTGTTCAATGTGATGATATAAGTACCGTAACTCATTTCCCGTTCAATTTTGAAAACAAAATTTTTCCATGATTTTTTGCAAATTTGCCTGATGGTTAGCCTTCTTGATTTTTGGAGATTAAAATTTTGTCTCTCTGATCTCTCAAATGTTGATCATTCTTGTAAGAATAGAACATTTTCAAAGTAAACTCGTTGACAGTTTTCCAAAATTATGTTTCAATTGTCTCTAATTTGCGTTTCAATATTTAAATTTCCGATCTTCAAACCGATTGATTTCGCCGCTCTTACAAAAATACCACGCCTTCTATACATCCTTTCCCGTCTTATTCTTGTTCAATGTGATGATATAAGTACCGTAACCCATTTCCCTTTCAATTTTGAAAACAAAATTTTTCCATGATTTTTTGCAAATTTGCCTGATGGTTGTTAGCCTTCTTGATTTTTGGAGATTAAAATTTTGTCTCTCTGATCTCTCAAATGTTGATCATTCTTGTAAGAATAGAACATTTTCAAAGTAAACTCGTTGACAGTTTTCCAAAATTATGTTTCAATTGTCTCTAATTTGCGTTTCAATATTTAAATTTCCGATCTTCAAACCGATTGATTCCGCCGCTCTTACAAAAATACCACGCCTTCTATACATCCTTTCCCGTCTTATTCTTGTTCAATGTGATGATATAAGTACCGTAACCCATTTCCCGTTCAATTTTGAAAACAAAATTTTTCCATGATTTTTTGCAAATTTGCCTGATGGTTGTTAGCCTTCTTGATTTTTGGAGATTAAAATTTTGTCTCTCTGATCTCTCAAATGTTGATCATTCTTGTAAGAATAGAACATTTTCAAAGTAAACTCGTTGACAGTTTTCCAAAATTATGTTTCAATTGTCTCTAATTTGCGTTTCAATATTTAAATTTCCGATCTTCAAACCGATTGATTCCGCCGCTCTTACAAAAATACCACGCCTTCTATACATCCTTTCCCTTCTTATTCTTGTTCAATGTGATGATATAAGTACCGTAACCCATTTCCCGTTCAATTTTGAAAACAAAATTTGTCCATGATTTTTTGGAAATTTGCCTGATGGTTAGCCTTCTTGATTTTTGGAGATTAAAATTTTTTCTCTCTGATCTCTCAAATGTTGATCATTCTTGTAAGAATTGAACATTTTGAAAGTAAACTCGTTGACAGTTTTCCAAAATTATGTTTCAATTGTCTCTAATTTGCGTTTCAATATTTAAATTTCCGATCTTCAAACCGATTGATTCCGCCGCTCTTACAAAAATACCACGCCTTCTATACATCCTTTCCCGTCTTATTCTTGTTCAATGTGATGATATAAGTACCGTAACTCATTTCCCGTTCAATTTTGAAAACAAAATTTTTCCATGATTTTTTGCAAATTTGCCTGATGGTTAGCCTTCTTGATTTTTGGAGATTAAAATTTTGTCTCTCTGATCTCTCAAATGTTGATCATTCTTGTAAGAATAGAACATTTTCAAAGTAAACTCGTTGACAGTTTTCCAAAATTATGTTTCAATTGTCTCTAATTTGCATTTCAATATTTAAATTTCTGATCTTCAAACCGATTGATTCCGCCGCTCTTACAAAAATACCACGCCTTCTATACATCCTTTCCCTTCTTATTCTTGTTCAATGTGATGATATAAGTACCGTAACTCATTTCCCGTTCAATTTTGAAAACAAAATGTTTCCATGATTTTTTGCAAATTTGCCTGATGGTTGTTAGCCTTCTTGATTTTTGGAGATTAAAATTTTTTCTCTCTGATCTCTCAAATGTTGATCATTCTTGTAAGAATAGAACATTTTCAAAGTAAACTCGTTGACAGTTTTCCAAAATTATGTTTCAATTGTCTCTAATTTGCGTTTCAATATTTAAATTTCCGATCTTCAAACCGATTGATTTCGCCGCTCTTACAAAAATACCACGCCTTCTATACATCCTTTCCCGTCTTATTCTTGTTCAATGTGATGATATAAGTACCGTAACCCATTTCCCTTTCAATTTTGAAAACAAAATTTTTCCATGATTTTTTGCAAATTTGCCTGATGGTTGTTAGCCTTCTTGATTTTTGGAGATTAAAATTTTGTCTCTCTGATCTCTCAAATGTTGATCATTCTTGTAAGAATAGAACATTTTCAAAGTAAACTCGTTGACAGTTTTCCAAAATTATGTTTCAATTGTCTCTAATTTGCGTTTCAATATTTAAATTTCCGATCTTCAAACCGATTGATTCCGCCGCTCTTACAAAAATACCACGCCTTCTATACATCCTTTCCCGTCTTATTCTTGTTCAATGTGATGATATAAGTACCGTAACCCATTTCCCTTTCAATTTTGAAAACAAAATTTTTCCATGATTTTTTGCAAATTTGCCTGATGGTTGTTAGCCTTCTTGATTTTTGGAGATTAAAATTTTGTCTCTCTGATCTCTCAAATGTTGATCATTCTTGTAAGAATAGAACATTTTCAAAGTAAACTCGTTGACAGTTTTCCAAAATTATGTTTCAATTGTCTCTAATTTGCGTTTCAATATTTAAATTTCCGATCTTCAAACCGATTGATTCCGCCGCTCTTACAAAAATACCACGCCTTCTATACATCCTTTCCCGTCTTATTCTTGTTCAATGTGATGATATAAGTACCGTAACCCATTTCCCGTTCAATTTTGAAAACAAAATTTCATGATTTTTTGCAAATTTGCCTAATGTTTAGGTTACCCTTGATGGTGATACCCGTGTTATAATATATTTAGGCAAAATAAGTTTTTCGCATATTATAAAAGAACAAGTTGAGTACATCTTTATGTTATTTATGTATCTCTTAAAAATAATATTGATTTATGAAGTATCCTTGAATTTATAATTAATTTTATGTATACTTTACCTTTGCAAAAAATATGTAAAACAGAGAACACCACGTCCGACATTGTAACGGAATTTTATTCAGTTCCGTTATCAACCCAAACATCAAATTTTAACATACGGCATAACCTTCGAGGTGATACCTCAAATTCTACCAAAAGAAATTACCATGCCGTATTTCGCATTGTTATTGGTTGCTTATGTTACTCAGATTACTGTATATATCCATGCAGTAGGTGAATAAACGTAAACCATAATAATATATAATGCAACATTATCAATTTATTTTTGCATCGATATGTCTTGAGGTAAATGGCTTGAAAAAAAACTTTGCTATTGAAAATACCTACAATTGCACCTTTCGATCGATTGATTTTTTGTTGATGTAAATAAATTTTTGCGCGTGCATTGAGTAAGCGAAAATCAATGTCACGTTGTTGTACGTTTTTGCGTTCGTACATTTTGATGAATGTACAATAATTTGTTTTCAATTTTTGGTATAAAATGTACAACGGAAAGAAAGAAGGGGAGTTGCGTGCTAGACAGTCAGCCGTGCAGCTGTGTTTAGAAGAGGTAGAAAGTTCAGTTTCTTTTTGGGTAATTTCCTGATATCTAAAATAAAATGCGTTTGTTAACATGTGTAAAATTTAGTGAAGTACAATAATAATTTAAAAAAAAAAAGTATAAATTAATCTGAAATAAATTTAATTAAGAAAATTGGATGTGTTTATTATCTCGTGATACTATACAGTGTTCATTAAGTTACATAAATAAATTGATGTAATCAGGGAATAAATCAAATCAAGTGCCAATAAATGTGAAATATCCAAAAAATTCGTTTTGTGGGAGTGTTGCAAGTTTGATTTATTTTTGACACCAAAGAAAATTTTTGTTCATTAATTTAAAAATTTAAAATAAACGTTAGTGAAATACATACATTGAAAGACTGATCCGGGAGGTAAATTAAAAGTGCGAGTTTTTAGTCTAGTGCTTTGCAGACTAAATTTTCTTTTTTTTGGTAAGTATGATTTTAGTGCAGTAGAGATACTAACCATTCTAATCGTGGCGAGGTTCCTTAGTTGCTTCTAGCAAAGCTGAGTCTTGCTAGAAGCGAGGGCATCGAAAGTAACCCTGCCCATAGGCGGGACACCCTCTTTCTGCTGAGGACCTCCTCCACGCCATTAAACCACTAATCGTTAAGCTTCTCTATTAATATTTTTTTTTTTTGGTGCGTATTTCTTAGGGTAATTATGTTACCCTAAGAAACCAGAATTAACAACCGTGGGTAAAACATCCGCTTGAGATATGTAGGACCCGCCAGTTTTGGGTCTGAGGACCCCACTTTTCATTTTTTTTTTTCAACCTTTAGATGGTAAATATTAGGCCATCTTTCTCTTTCTCTTTTGTTATTGTGCGGTAATCTAGGTCCCGCATTTCGTCTAACCCCAAAAACCCACGACCACATCCCCTACAAGACTGAGCTGCGGGAATCAAAGCCGCACATGGGGTTAGTGCATGAAATGGGGACAAATTTCTTTAGCGTTAGGGTATACGGTCGTAAGACGGTGAACTTGTAGCGTTACAGTGGCGCCCAAACGGGGCCATAATTCGGCCCAAAAATTCTGGTAACAAATACCACAATAAGTCTAAGAAATTCAATTGAGGATCCCCTCACACTCTCGTCTAAATTAATATTCGACATTACTTTTTGGATAATGTTCAAAAATTGTTAAATACTTCTAAATAAAATTTAAATCGGTTTAAAAAACAGTGTGCTTGGTTTTTATCATTGTTAGATGTAAATTTCTATCGATACGAGTATGGCAGCGGCAAGCCTGACCTAATACGTGGTGGGTCATACGCGTACCGACAGAGATTGATGATAGTTGAGCTTCTATGCTAGATCCCCGAATGGATGGTTTATCCGTGGCATGTCCCAACCCGCACTCCGGGGGATAAACCAACATTCGTGGTAGTTATAGGAGTTTAAGAATTCATCTAATGTGGTGGGAAGGCTGGAGCATGCGTTGATAACCGAACTCAAACAATAATCCAGTTGTACGGTTTTCTGTACCGTGTACAACAACCAGTGGTGCAACGGATGTTAGTAAGGGTGAAAAGGGTTTTTCCTTGAAACAATGTGCATCATCTCTTTCCTTGCCGAGTGATAAGACCGGGGGTATTAAGAGCTGCACATTTCTCAGATACTAAAACTACTTTTCCGCATCCTAAAGTAAGTTGCACGACTGTCACTAAATTTTCCTACGGTTTGATTCCACAATGGTTATAAGAAATTATTACGAGTTGTGGCAAATTTTATTATTCAAAATATGGATTTCCAACAAGCAGTGTATAGTTAGGTTATTGCGCAAATTCCACTTTGTCGTTTCATTTAAAATTTATCATCCTCCGGGATGGGGTTGCCAGTCCTCCCATTGCTAGTTGTAGGCGCGTTCAGGGTATAATGTGTTTAGCTGTCCAATCCGGTTTTCTATCAGTGAACGGATATTGATGAGGTTTCGGACATAAGCTAAACACTATTATACCACACACTGTTGAAATCCTTGGTGATAACCGGCGTGTTATCATCCCCAATAGACAGCAATAGCAGCTGTTGTTAGAGGCCTGCAAAGGTCTCATCAACATCAGTTGACTTACATGGTAACGTTTTTGTCACCCATGTAGCTGAGCTCCTCTGCTGAGTTCAGGGTAAGACTGCCAGCTGCAGAAAAGGGGACAACAAACCTGCCATGGTCTATTGGGTACCATAAATGTCATCTGTTTCCAAGTTCACCATAGCAGCGAGGATCACCTTGTATGTCAGGTTAAGACTACCGCTGCATCATTGGGAACAAGGGAATAATTTCATCAAAATTTCAATTTCAATGCCTTTATCCTTGTTTTTATCCAAGTTGGCGGAATCTATTTATTGAAGGGGGATATTACCCATGGTTGTTTTGTTTTTGAATACGTTTTTTTTAGTTAGTTTTTTTTATTTGAGGTTAAGAAAATTTTTTTTATTATTATTTTTTTTTTTTTAATCAACAACAATAATATAATGAATCTAGATTACCTAGATCAAGACGAGCTTCTTGTGGAGTTCGAGGTGAGAGGTATGGGTGATGCAGCTAAGCAAGCCATATCGGACGAGCTTAGGGGGATGCTTCAGGCAAAGTTCAAGGAGGAGGCCGCAGAAACGTACCTCCAGCCTCAGAGAGCCCTTGGCAATCGGAAGAGGAAGAAGAGAGCCAATTGTCGGGGTAAATCCAAATTCGTTACTACCTCACCATTAGACTGAATATGAACCGGTGGGCTCGGTAGTCACATAGTCAGTGTAGTAGTGAGTTGAAGGCTGGCATGCCGCGCGCGAGAAAGCATGTCAGCATAGGTTAAGTCAAATAGTACTTAAGTCAGTAAGGTTAAGGAAAGGATGAGGTTGACCCAATCACATTCCATGCACATGGTTCAGCAAAGTGGGATTGGGTTAGCGCCATTCATCAGCACAACGGTCTTATGCTTGTTGTCTCATTTCTAGAAATGGGTTTCTTCAACTGGTGTTTGATGCTAACGACGATACTGGTGGCAGCAGCGAGTTTGAGTAATCAGGGTTTGCAGTTCCAAGAGTTTCAGACTGAGCCAGGTATATACTTTGCGGAGGAAGGTAGGGCCAAACTGTCCACCAAAATTTGTACCATAGTGGGGTACTATAACTTATCAAGCTACTGGAGGGAGTGGGAGCACATGAGGCTAACACAAGAACATCTCCGAGCGACATGTGCAGAAAACGCCAATGCGACCAGGTACGTTAGACATTGCGAGGCGTTGTTAAGTCCGATAGCTTACTTGATGGACCAAATCGAGGACAGTAATAGGCTTCTCCAAGCACAACACGGACGGGAAAAGAGGGCTCCTTTGGATTTCCTCGGAGATTTAGCAGGGGACATAATCGGAGTGTTGGGCCAACGAGATGCTCAGAGGTATCAGGAGCAAATCAAACACCTGAACACCGGTGTACTAAAAACACAAACCATGCTCCAACAGCAAATGCATGTATTAGATTTGACCGGAAACATTATCCGTAAGGAGCATGAGGAAATGGAAAAGCATTATCGGGTAATCCAGGAGGAAATCGAGTCTGTGATGGTGCATGAAGAGTATATGGACGTGTTATTCCAGCTATCTGCGGCCATTTGGATGTATAAGGATGTCCAAGGAGACCTGATAGATATACTCTCGGATGTACATCATGGGAGAGCAAGTGTGCGATTGTTACCTCCTTCGCAGTTTGCAAAACAACTATGGGAAATAAGTAAGCAGATCCCCACGAACCTGCAAGTTCCTAGTTCAAGAGCACACTGGATCAATGTATATCGGTTACTGGAGACCAAGGCAGCAATCATCGAGGATCAGATTATTTTCGAAGTTCAGGTACCTCTTATCCAGGGGGAAGAGTACCAGATATTTCACCCCATCCCGGTTCCAACAAGATACCAAAGGGGGTATGCTTACCTCGAGCCACAATACCAGTATGTTTTGGTTAGCCGCTCTAGAGTGTGGTACCAACCAATCTCTGCAAAAAGGTTGGACGAGTGTAGACGCTGGGAAGAAGGAACGGTAATTTGCAAAGCAGGAGGACCAACGTACAAGATTGAAAGTCAAGATGAGCATTGTGAAATGGCGTTGCTCTCACATGCCAATGAGCAACCGAGCCGATGCCCCATACGAACAGCACTACCTTCGATTTACATTCACCCATTAAAGGATAACCGGTGGATCATGGTACTACCCCGCGAAGTAGTCTTTGATCTGGAATGCCAGGAACAATCTCAGGCAGTGGCTATGAACGGGAGCGGAATTCTATCACTAGACCCTGGCTGTAGTTTGAGGGGGGCCTCGGTGGTCATTAAGGCCACGACTACTTACAAAACAGTAATCCGTGCTGATGTTGTTCCAAGATTCAACCTCACGCAGAAAACAGAGAGGCGTACCTTAACATTCCCCGCCAATGCGTTAGAGGTCGAGGTGTCCGAACTACAGCAAACCATCCAAGAACTAAAAAGAGAGGAACCGTGGGCCCAGGTCAATTGGCATCACATCGGGAACTATACTGGCACTGGGGCGGTTTTGGTACTAACCTTAATTCTGTTACTCTTGGGATGCAGACTCTGGAATAGACCGTGGAGACAACGGGGACCAATAAGACAACGGCCAACACCACGGGAAGGCGGAAACCAGGCTGAGGGGGCGCAGGGAAACCTGATCTGATAACAAGGATAGGACGTAGGGTTAGTGATTTAATGCTCGTTAGTAGTAATAATTAGTAGCCCATAGTTATAATTTAGATATGTAGATATAGGTTAGGTGTTTAATTTAGACAGCCCGGCACTGAGACTAGCTCAGGGTGTGGGAGTTCCCCACGTGGGATGTAAGGAAACTGAATTTCTACTCCTGTCCTCCTTTCATTAGGGCATGAGATCCCTTTTCATCTCAGGGTTTGGGTTTTCCCCACGCTGTAACGGAATTTTATTCAGTTCCGTTATCAACCCAAACATCAAATTTTAACATACGGCATAACCTTCGAGGTGATACCTCAAATTCTACCAAAAGAAATTACCATGCCGTATTTCGCATTGTTATTGGTTGCTTATGTTACTCAGATTACTGTATATATCCATGCAGTAGGTGAATAAACGTAAACCATAATAATATATAATGCAACATTATCAATTTATTTTTGCATCGATATGTCTTGAGGTAAATGGCTTGAAAAAAAACTTTGCTATTGAAAATACCTACAATTGCACCTTTCGATCGATTGATTTTTTGTTGATGTAAATAAATTTTTGCGCGTGCATTGAGTAAGCGAAAATCAATGTCACGTTGTTGTACGTTTTTGCGTTCGTACATTTTGATGAATGTACAATAATTTGTTTTCAATTTTTGGTATAAAATGTACAACGGAAAGAAAGAAGGGGAGTTGCGTGCTAGACAGTCAGCCGTGCAGCTGTGTTTAGAAGAGGTAGAAAGTTCAGTTTCTTTTTGGGTAATTTCCTGATATCTAAAATAAAATGCGTTTGTTAACATGTGTAAAATTTAGTGAAGTACAATAATAATTTAAAAAAAAAAAGTATAAATTAATCTGAAATAAATTTAATTAAGAAAATTGGATGTGTTTATTATCTCGTGATACTATACAGTGTTCATTAAGTTACATAAATAAATTGATGTAATCAGGGAATAAATCAAATCAAGTGCCAATAAATGTGAAATATCCAAAAAATTCGTTTTGTGGGAGTGTTGCAAGTTTGATTTATTTTTGACACCAAAGAAAATTTTTGTTCATTAATTTAAAAATTTAAAATAAACGTTAGTGAAATACATACATTGAAAGACTGATCCGGGAGGTAAATTAAAAGTGCGAGTTTTTAGTCTAGTGCTTTGCAGACTAAATTTTCTTTTTTTTGGTAAGTATGATTTTAGTGCAGTAGAGATACTAACCATTCTAATCGTGGCGAGGTTCCTTAGTTGCTTCTAGCAAAGCTGAGTCTTGCTAGAAGCGAGGGCATCGAAAGTAACCCTGCCCATAGGCGGGACACCCTCTTTCTGCTGAGGACCTCCTCCACGCCATTAAACCACTAATCGTTAAGCTTCTCTATTAATATTTTTTTTTTTTGGTGCGTATTTCTTAGGGTAATTATGTTACCCTAAGAAACCAGAATTAACAACCGTGGGTAAAACATCCGCTTGAGATATGTAGGACCCGCCAGTTTTGGGTCTGAGGACCCCACTTTTCATTTTTTTTTTCAACCTTTAGATGGTAAATATTAGGCCATCTTTCTCTTTCTCTTTTGTTATTGTGCGGTAATCTAGGTCCCGCATTTCGTCTAACCCCAAAAACCCACGACCACATCCCCTACAAGACTGAGCTGCGGGAATCAAAGCCGCACATGGGGTTAGTGCATGAAATGGGGACAAATTTCTTTAGCGTTAGGGTATACGGTCGTAAGACGGTGAACTTTTAGCGTTACAACATACCTACCGAAAATTGCATAGATTCACATTTCTCCTGCTCACATCAAAAAAATTTTTAAAAACAACATAAGAACACAAAAACAACAATGCGTATTTTCGGGAAGACAAATAACCCAGATCCATTGTGATTATACTGTCATAACAACAGCAGCTGAAGTTAATTGTTTTCTCACCCTTGCGCAATAAATGCCCTTCTCATGCGCTCATCCCAACACCACCACTCACAATTTAATATCAAACACAAAAAGCACAACAATTATTTACTACTTAAGATCCAAAAACGGATTTTGTGCGCTCTTATGTTTTCCTATTAGTGCTGTAAACTTTTTTTTCGGAAAATGAAATCCCGTACCTTTTCACATTCACATCATACATCTCACCATCCTATTACATATATAAACTACGTCATCGTCGTTGTCATCGACATCCTCAGTTACCCCGATTTCTTGATGCCTATATATTTGCATTAAACTTCTTATTTTTGATTTCACCCTCTTGAACAAAATTTCGGCAATGACGTCAGAACATTTCAATAACACACAAAACGATGAATGACGACTTCGAAAAATTAAACGACGAAGGTAAAAAAATGAAAACGCACAAATTACACCGTCATACGCTTTTTTATTAAATTATTTTTGCTTGCGTGATTTGTTGGCGCTACTGTTGGCTCGTGCTACACCATATTAAAGGTTCGGCGATACTTAAGGCACGTGGCACATTGCGACGATGAGTGTGTTAAATCCGTTTCGAATAAATAGCGTCGACACTTGTCATGTAATTCTTTTAGGTATTCGTTACAAGAAGGTGATTCCAAATCGCTCATCGAATTGCACGGTGAATTAGAGATTGCACGTGGCATATTTTGTGAAAGTTGTAGATTTGGCTTTGCTGATTGTGGATATGCTGCACATGCACATGGTCTGTAAACAATATAGGAAAATAATAATTTTAATAATCAAGATGATACAAAGTAATTGTACTCGTTCGTGTACATGTTGAACGGCACTACGTAATTTTTTTACATGCACAGATTCCTGAAAGAGCACCCCCGTATATTTTTCTTTTGCCGTAGTATAGTAGCAGAACACCCACATGTATACGTAATACCTGAATTAAAAATATATTTTATATAATGAAACCATATTATTGCTCCCTCTTATTATACATCTTAAGTATGCAACAAGAGCAAATTGAAAAAATTTAAGGATTTCGGTTTCATTCCTTTTACATAAGCAATTAAAAAATCATATCGAATATTGTACCAGTAGCGCAACTACAGATTTTGGGCCCCGGCCAATTTACGGCAAGTTGATTAAATGACACTAGGGCCTTTTGAACATTACAAATTTCAGTCACTTCCTCTCTTTATTCTGCGAATCAGAAAATGTCTCACGTACTCGTGCTCCAGACTAGCGAAACGACGACACTCTGTACCATTTCCATATGACATATCGTGTTACAGTTCGACCGTGTATGATTCTACAGTTCTGCTTTTAACATGGGAACTAAAATATGCGATGATTTGTGGAATGATTTTCTAATATTTTTGGATGGAATGCCGACAGTAATAATTGAAAATCCTTGCCTTGAACTGATGGCAACTATTTCTGGTTTAAATTATATGAGTTGATATTGGAACCACAAAGAATATCAGCTGTTGTGACCTTTGGAATCACGAATATACTACATTGAAAATTAGTGACGATTCGGTTGAGAGGAAGGCAAAGTGTTCTCTCTCGCCATCGATTGCGAGTGATTCTGTCTGTGCGATGATATGCGATTGTGTGTTACCTTGATTGATATCTGAAACTGGGATTTTGGCTAGTAGAATATAATCAACAGTGGACACTAACGGAACTATGATTCCAATGATAAGATTTCGACGTGTCCTTCTGCTTCTGACATTCATGATTTGGTTTCCTATACGTTTTTTATATCAAGGTTAATTCGATCTTGCTCATTAATACTGAACGGGTCCCTTCCTTCATTTGATCGGCATTCGTTAAGCTGTATGAATAAAACCCTGCACTCAGTTATGAAGTTGTTTACAGATGTCGTGGTGAGGTTTAGAAACCGGACTGAAATTTTTAACGTGTGTAAAAAGTGTAGCTATACATTACAACGAAAATTGTAGACTTAAAAATGAGAAAGAGTGTAGCGAAAAGATGTGGAACTCCAAACACGTGATGTAGTGAAAATTAGTAAAACTTAACAATTAAAATTGAATACCATTCAACGGTTACTGAATACGAAAATGAGTATACGAGTGCGCACCTTCAATAGGACATTCAAAAAAAGTGCCGAATGTCGGATTAAGGGTGTCTATGTAGAATTTGTAACAAAAATTACAAACTAGTTTGCATCTACACGTGGGAGCGCCTTTCACCAAACTGACTCAATTTTCATTTTCACTTTTCGATAATTTTTGTATCTACACTTTTTTGAGAACACTTTTCTTTAAAATGTGTAGCTACACTTTTTATTTTAATGTTAAAAACTTCACTCCGGTGGTTTGGAATAGGTTACCTATACAAATGTTTATTTCTGTTTCTTAGATGATTCGCATTATCATTAATTTTCTAAAATTGAGCTTCGTACTTGACCAGCTTCGCAGTGATTAAAAATTCCAAACATATGTCCTAAGATCACATTGCATTTCAAACCAAGAAAATTGCAAACTTCGTGTAATAGTGCATGGACTGTTTAAAAGTTTTAACCTCTTCCCAATAACTAGTCATGTTGCAATAGATGATTATGCCCTATTTCATTGTCCACTTCCATTCACCACCACACCACTATCAATGTCACTTAGATGAGGACAAACGAATTGTCGAAATGGGACTATTTGTGTGGGTTATTTGGTGGACTTCAGCGAACTCAGCAGCAAACGAATTTCCTAATTTTGGATTTTCTTCCTTGAAGTAAGATGGCAACGGCGTCATGGATTGTCAAAATTTCCATTAGGCTACCTTTCAACAAGGTGAGAAAGGCAGCTCTACAAACAATTAAACACAAAACGAAAGTGCGGATACAAACGAACTAGATGTGAGTTACTCCTTGAAGTTAGCCTTAGTTCCAACTTATAAGCAATATTGGCTCTAATTAAACGTTTACAACTAGTGTTGCCCGACAAGAATCTCTTTTCTAACTTATTCATCACCAATAAGAAATGACTACGAAACACAACAAGACATATACCTACAGGAATAGGAGGAAAATCGACTGAGATATCTTCAGAACTACTATGGGTAATTTAGAACACGTTGTATCAAACAAGCGATAATTCTTGAAACCATGTTGTGCCGAACGTCTTCATTCAACCAATTTCTTAAGATACTTCTGCGCTAAAATACACAAAATATTAACCTTCAGTTCTACAACCCAGAGTCATATTCAGTAGCCAGAAGTCCAAGGGCATTAAAGGGTTGCATGTCTCGGTCTCGGGCAAATCAAATAATAACCGGAGGAAATCCCAGTACAGTAATGAAAACGTTCAACAAACCACTGAGCGAAACTTTGGTTAGTCAAGGGTGTAGAATTTCGTCACTTTCTAGGTTATGGCTTAATAAAACCGCTCTTATTGCAATTCTAATAAACTCTTAGAATGAGCAATAGAAGCACACATTAGAAGTTCGATTGAGCCAATCACGCCGTTGAGGTTTCACAACACATGTACTCTAAATGGAAATGTATCGATCCTGCTGTACAACCGTACACTTATTTATTTATCATATTCAGAAATCCTATGATTACAAACAACGCTCTAACGATAATTTTTCTAATATCAAGGAGGCCTTTGACACCGTCAGACTTGAGATGCTCGAGTTACTCAGAGGTTGCTTAGAACTTAGTTATTACTGTTTAGTTCTTGCTGAATGACGTGGTAACTCTTGACCAGTTTCAGAGTATGTAGGTGTTTGTAGAAGAATTGATCGTGACTATTCAAAATTCCAGCGACAACAAATGGATCAGGATCTCGTATTCGAGCTTGCATTTGGTTTTGATGGCGTCACACCAAACCACTCTGAAAAACGACTCCGGGAATTTATTTACTTGGCATTCCCTTCACCCATTCTTATCAAAATCCTGCTAGCAAAAACAAATAAATAAAGAGACTCGGGCCGCACCAGACAACATCAAAATCATTTGAAGTGCAAGAAAATGTGAAAAATGGCCAAGATGTATGTTGTTACTCATAACAACCAAGATTTTCAAAAGGACGCGATTAGTGCAACCGTATAATATCATCGCAATACAACCAACATAACATGTTGCACCATTCCGCAATACGATGAAACATAACGACAGATATCTAATTACGAAAAACACAAGACACAACACAAAGCCACATAACGCAACATAGTACAAAGTCGCGCAACATGGTGCAACATAACACAGCAAGGTGCAAGATGGTAATATCTAACAGCAACCCACAACATGGCGCAACTCCATGCAACATGGTGAAACATTAAACAACATGGTGTAACATAATGGCCCATCTGGAGGGGGTCCCTCTTAAATGAATTATCCAGAAATCAAAACTCCTTGTAAACATTTTCTTGCATTCGAAAAACCTGTCCCGCAAAATTTTATCAAAATCGTTCAATCGTTCACACGACTCCCTGAATAAATTATTAAATAAAAGGAAATTGATTTTTTTATATTAACGTATTCATAGTGTTAAAGTGTATATTTAGAACAATAATAAAATATATTTTATAAACGGTAAAAATAAGACAAATTTGTTAAAATTGTTATCAATTTGGCCAAACATAGCTTTTCTATCAAATCTAGATAAAAAGCAACACGCGCAAAATCGTATACAACATCATAGGTTCGGTGCAACATGACGGCGGCCTATCTGGGGAACCCTAAATGAATTTATCCAAAAATCAGAACTCCTTCCTAGCATTCGATAACTCTGTTCTGCTAAACTTTATCGAATAAATTTTTCCGAAATAAGAACCCATCACAATCGGTTATTGGTAAAAAACGTTTGTCCAGCAATTTTTACAAAAATCGTGCGGGCCGAAAAACATTAAAGAAAGGAACCCGTGCTCCACCGAACGGAATTTCCGAAATAAGCACCACTCGCAATCAGCTCCTGGTACTCGAACACCCCCCTCATCAATTTTTAGAAAATTCAGGCAAGCCAAAAGAAATTAAAGAAAGGGATTCGGGGCCAACCGCTCGACAATCTGAATGCATTTTCCTGAAATTCGGACCCATCACAATCAGTTTTATGTAATCTAAAACGCTCCTCCAGTAATTTTTATAAAAATCGTGCGTTGAAAAAAAAATTAAAGGAATGGACCCGGACCCACCAGACCCTCTGAACGGATTTTCCAGAAATTGTCACCCATCGCAATCGATTCATGGTACTCGAAACCTCACTCATCAATTTTTATAAAATCGTGCTAGCCGAAAAAAAATTAAAGAAAGGGACTCGAGGTTCCCCGTTCAACCCCCTGCACGATTTTTCCTGAAATCAGGGCCAACCGCAAACCATCGATTTCTGGCAAATAAAACCTCTTCCTCACGAAATTTTAATTAAAAAAAAGTGCGAACCAACCAAAAAACGGCACCCCGGCCCTACGTCTACCAAATCAGGACCCATAGCAATCGATTCATGGTACTCAAAAAACATCTCACAGCTATTTTCATGAAAGTCGTTTGAGCTGAGAAAAACTAAGAAACAGAGACCCGGGCTCACCTGAGGACACCCTTCACGAATTTTCTTGAAACCAAGACTCATCACAGATAATTTCTAATACTCGAAACGCTCCTTTGAACAATTTTCATGAAAATCATTCGAGCCGTTTCCAAAACCCTATAGATATAGGTATATAGAGTGCGACTACTCTTAGTTCGTTTTAAATAAAATGCAACAAATATGGTTGTGTGGGAAGTGAGGCCGTCCTGTTGAAACCAAATATGAGCCAAGTTCTCCGCTTCAATCGTAGGGAATAAAAAATCAGTTAACATGGCACGATAACGGTTGCCATTGACGGTTAGTGCGGCTCCTTGCTCTTTTCCGGAAAAAATTGGCCCTATGATGCCTTTGAACCATATTCAACACCAAAGAGTCACTCGTGTTGGGTGTAGTGGCTTCGTCACTTGTCACATGTGGATTTTCCGTGCCCCAAATACGGAAATTTTACTTGTTCACATAACCGCAGAGGTGAAAATAAGCTTCGGCGGAAAAGATTGGTAAAAATGTTTATCTTCTTCCAACCGAGAATTCGACCAATCATCGAAGTTCATCAAACGTATATCGACTCATTCCATTCACCGGGAATATAATATTGAAGTTCTGTCACTTGGTAGGTGGCATTAGAGCTACTAACTGCATACTTTACATTCATATATCTCAGTAACCATTGATCGTATCGGGCAATTCTTCTGTGTGTTTGAAAGGTGACATTTTATCTTGTACTTTGACATACATTAAAATCGGTGAAGTGAATAAAAAGGTACAACGTTTTAAACATGGAGATAAAATAATGAAAAAATTCGATGTTTTACAATTTTATTACGACAAAGGTAAAAACCCGACTCAGTCTTGCGAACAAATTTATCAAAATCAGCAGCAAAGAAATGGTTCAAGCGCTTTCGTTCTGGAAATATGGATGTGAAAGATGCACCTCGCTCTGGTCGACCAACCACTGGAAAAATCGATGAAATCATGCAGAAAATTGAAGAAGACCGGCATATAAGCAGCCATGCAATTGGTAAATAACTAAATATGCAATCACTAGTTTTAAACCATTGAACCATCCACCACCTGGATACAAAAAAAGCTTGACGTTTGGGTACCACATGAATTATCAGTTGGACCGGATTTCTATCTGCGATACGCTGCTGAAACGAAACGAAATCGAGCTAGTTTTAACGCGAATGATTACTGGTGATGAAAAGTGGATAAGACACGACAACGTTGTGCGAAAAGGTTCATGGCCCAAACGAGGTGAAGCTTCCCAAACGGTATCAAAGCCAGGATTGAGGCCAAGAAAGGTAATGACGCCAAAAAAGGTATTTGGTGGGATTGGAAAGGAATCGTGCATTATGAGGTGCTGCCACCGGGCCAAACGATTGATTCTAATCTTTACTGTCAGCAACTAACGCGTTTAAGGCAAGCAATTCAGTTAAAACGTCCAGAATTGATCAGCATAAAGGGCGTTGTGTTCCATCATGAAAACGCTAGACCACACACGTCATTGATGACCCGGCAGAAACTGAGAGAGCTGGGCTGGGAAGTTTTGATATATAGTCCTGACATTGCACCATCGGACTACCATTTGTTCCGGTCCATGCAGAACCATGGACCCTGCGAAAATGAGTTGTCTCGATTTGTCGCCTCTAAACTACAGAAATTCTACAGTAGATCATGGCTCTACCAGAAAAATGGCAAAACGTAATCGATCAAAATGACACATATTTGGTTTAATGAAGTTCATTTGAAATAAGAAAATTCTTTGTTTCAATGTCACCCAAAAAAAAGCCACGAACTTTTTCCCTAGCCTATTATATGACTGCGGGGCCCAACTGTTGTGTACAGAGTATATTCTGAATATACGGAAGATAAGATGGGTCATCTTCAAAGGGTGTCTGAAGCTGGAGTACATCTCGAAGAAATGGAGGGAGGCTAGAGTGATTTTCATCCTCGAAATCGGCTAGAAGCTCGCAAAGCAACCCTAAGGGCTTAAGACCAATATCTTTGCCATCCTTTCTGCTGAAAATCATGGAAAGGCTGCTGGATATCCATATTCGTTCGAGAATTGTACCCAGAAACTGGGTGCAGTCTCAACATACGTACCATAAGGGAAGTCCGTGGACACGGCATTACATGTCTTGGTTCGGGAAATTGAGAAGTCACTGGATATTCAGGGATTCTCGTTGGTGGCGTTTCTCGAGATCGAGGGCGCTTTTAACAAAGTGAAGGTGGAGGCAATTACAGAAGGATGGTTACCGCTTGAGATTGAGTAGCCAGTAACCAGGTTAATTAATCACTTACTAGCATAAGGGTTATAGTGGGGATGGGGGAAGTCTCCGTCAGAAGACGGGTTGTTCGGGGAACACTTCAGGGAGGTGTGCTCTCTCCCCTTTTTTGGAATGTAGTAATCAACGGACTACTATTGGAACTGGAGAGGGAAGGAATAGGTGTGGTTGCTTATACCGATGACGTAGCGATAGTTGTCTCGGGAAAGCACCTAGGTACGATCAGGCATGTATAATGCGTTTTCAATCACTGCGAGTTGGGCCAGCCAGCAGATGTCAACCCATCTAAAACAGAGCTGGTCTTTTTCACTAGGAGGTAAAACATTGAGACAGCAAGCTCAGTCAACCAAATACCTTAGAAAGAGCGAAGAACGCCACTGTGGCACTCTACTCTTGCAAAAATGCCATCGGAAGGAAATGGGGTCTGAAACCCGTACTGCTGTATGGTGTAAGTGTATGGAGGCCAGCTCTGGATAAATTATCATACAGGAACATGATAGGGAAGGTGCAGCGGGCAGCCTGTTTGTTCATTAGTGGAGCGCTGAAAACGACACCCACTAGTGCCTTAGAGGTCATGCTGTACCTTCTACCGTAGGATATTATCAGCAAGCAAATGGCAGTCAATTCGGGCGCTCGGCTATCAGCGGTTTCGGAGTGGAATTGCCAACAAAAAGGGCACTCAACTATAGTCAATTCTGTGAGGCATGACCTGGTGAATTTGGATTATATAACACTCTTGTTGTGCTTTTGCAAGCGTTTTAAGGTGATTCTCCCCTCTAGGAAGGATTGGAAGAGTGGTCTCATCGTGGAGACCGGGACAATTAAATTCTTCATCGACGGCTTCAAGCTCGATGGTAGAGTAGGAGCTAGTGTGGTCTGTGGGGAATTAAATGTGAGTCTATCCTTTCGTCTCCCTGATTACTGCAGCGTGTACGAGGCTGAAATTATAGCGATTGAAGATGCCATGAACTGGTTGAAGCATATTGTAATATCGTTGACTGATATCATTATTTATGTGGACAGCCGGGCGGCCAGTCTTTCATTAGTGACTGGATTCAGTTTCCCCGGTATCAAGGGTGGCGGTGGATTGTCACACATCTCTTAAGATCATTTCAATATCCAGTTGGTCTGGGTTCCGGGCCATTCTGATGTTGAGGGAAATTGCAAGGCAGACGAATTAGCAAGGTACGGTACGACAATCCAACTGGAACCAGGGAGAAAATGTGTAGGAAGACTATGTCTGTGCTGAAAGCAGCAAGATATAGGAAAGTAGTTGCGTCTTAATCACACTATAAGGAAGCGTGATTTAGGTAGAATTGTAAGGGTAATTACCGAACACTGCCTTTTCGGAGATCATGCGAGAAGACTGGGTCTGGATGCAAATGACTTCTGCTAACTGAAGCTACCAGGACAAGGAGGAGGAGGAGGAGGAGACTCATGTTCACTTCCTATGCTCATGCCCTGCGCTAGCTGGCAGAAGACATGATCACTTGGACAAATACACTATGGACAGCCTCTCTGATATCGAAAGCTGTAATATGCGAGATCTTTTACGCTATGTGAATAGCACTAGAAGGTTTTGAAGGGAGTTTAATGTTGAGCGATCACATCTATAAACCACATAATCCCGAACTTAAGATTTTATCATTGAATGCTATTTCACAGGCGATATAAACTGGAAAGAGTGTTTTATAACAAAATTATGAAATTGAGCTGCCTTTGAAGATACGTTATTTACATTTTGAAGGTAAAATTACAGAAGAGTAGTAAAATAAGAGTAGTAAAATAAGAGAAAATACATCGCATTTAGCGGTAGTCCTGAGTACTCTAGGTGCGAAAGCTCTCATCTTTGTTCATGTTAAAATTGCTGTCTGGTCAAGGCCTTTCAAACGATATACTGTACAATCTGTGAGAACTATGAAAAAAACACTGTTAAACCATATCGTCATGTTGAGTTTTTGTGATTTCTTAAGGCAGGTACCCGATCTTCTTGACATACAGGTCCCAAAAGCTTTTATATTCGCCGAAGTAAAATTAGAAAAAGATTGACATCGAGACATTCAGGCGGACGCACAAACGTCTCCGACCTACTGACCAAAGTTAAAATTTAAAAACCCCAATTTAAAATTTGAATAAATATGGGATGATGTCGGTGACGAGACCCTACACATAAATAACAAAACAATTTCTTTCACTTATAATTATCTATTTTTAAATAAAATTTATTATTTAATTGTTATTTTCATCTTGAATACAATTCTAAGAAAATTGAATTTAGGGCGGGAGAAGTATTTTTGGTTTAAAGTACAGCACATAGAGGAATACTAAAAGTTTTTAGTGCGCATCTCCCTCCCGTAAGGGATGCGGTACATTTATTCTTTGGTTAATTCGATATCTATTTCCCATTTCCATAGATTTGAAAGAAACTTAATTACGATTTAATGCACTACACGTGTCCATTTAAAAATTTCGTAAATGCGTTGTTTCGAATTTCGCAAAGCATCACAGAGAAAAATATATTGATGATGATGATGATGAGGATGATGATGATGGATGGGTGGGTTAAGAGAATTTTTAATTTGCGTATCGCTTATATTACAGTTACACAGTATCATCATCAACTGTGGTATTGATTTGTAAATTTATAGCCAGCCTATGGCGAGATACATTACGTCGATGTACATATTTAAGTTGAACTTCGACGAATTCCTATTGACGTAAATATTTTTAGCTGTAAGGCCCAATTTTTCTTCTGTATATGGACGAGTTTAATAAATGAAAAAAAAATTCTTATTCTTTAAAAGCTTCACCTATACTTATATATTAACGTAGACAATTCTGGGTATTTTATTGAATAAATGACACTCGTTTGGGATTTTCCAAGGCTTATTATTACCTCCTTCGTACGTATGACGTTTGATTATAAAGATGAAGAAACCCCAAAGGACTACAAAATTTATACAGCCAAGAATTTGCTTCGTATTATTTTAAAACGTGTCGTGCGACGGCACACAAAATAAAATATAGGTATATTCGCGTACACACCTCCTGAAAAATCATTATGTACATTATATGA
This sequence comes from Nephrotoma guestfalica, assembly GCA_963691935.1. NCBI lineage: Eukaryota > Metazoa > Arthropoda > Insecta > Diptera > Tipulidae > Nephrotoma > Nephrotoma guestfalica. The sequence goes on from OY829914.1 coordinate 249,722,897, forward strand.
TCAACAAGCAACCGTCGTATACATCCATGTTTGTAAATTTTCCTTTTTAAAATCAAAATAGAACACAGTAACAACACATATTAAATGTGTACACAAGCAAAATTCAATGCGTGTGCCTCGGTAATTATGTATAGCAAGCAGAAGCGGGAGCAAAACGCCTCCGTTGAATTCTAATTCATTTGTAATATCGATTTTTCGCTTTTTATTCACCATCCAACCTTCAAGCCAATTTAATATAATTTTTCAAAAACTCACAAAACATTTTCTATCTACATATGTACGTACAGAAGAAAAAGCGAGCGTGACAAGCGAGTGTGTCGAAAAGTTGAGTTACAGGTGTATGTATCGTTGCATATTTGAACAGCGCTCATTAAATTTTTAACAGTGTGACTAATCTATGAACGGTATTACTCCAACATCATACATATCAAAGTTTTCTAAGCATAACCACTATCAGGATAGCCATCCAAAATAGTTAAGACACAAGTTTCTACTGACCAGGTCTTATTCTGAAAATTTCACTATTCTCAAAGAACGATCCTGGTGGAGCCAACCGTTACAAATGGAAGATAAAAAATCAAAAACAGAGACCACTACATTCCAGGAAGATGAACTGGTTATAGCAAAAGGTCGCTTCGTATATAAGACACTGCGTCTAGAAAAATAGGAAGAATGATTTTTATAGAAAGTGTTAAACCAATGTTGTGCGCGGCAACGCGTATTTCCGAATTGTATACATGCTGGTGCCGAAACTAATGTAGACAATTAGTGGTTGCGTAAACAATGTCAAGAACTGGTAGAGGAGTACGGGATTGACAGCCTCCACGAAATATTCATAAATGGATACGGGCGTACTCTGGGCAATGTTTTGTAGAACGAACGGTTGCGGTAACCGATCCCTTCATAGTAGTGAAGCAGAATAGCTAATTAGTCAATCAAAACTATGCAATGGTACAAACAAAAGGACATAATACCCCAGGTGGTAATATCAACATTGGTAAATCTACTCTCTGTGGAGACTGGCCCTGGGGAGGGCCATCTATTGCATTATCAGGGAAAATCGAATCTGTTCCAGAGAAGGCCAAATTTACAAAGATCATCGATAAAGAAAAATAGAAGCAAATCGGTAGCTGACCAAGCCGATACTTTTTCTAACGCTATACCTAGACAAACATTACACGAAATAAGTGATGCCGCCGGAAATTTTACTTTGCAAATAGCCGAAGAGAATATGAATCTCTTGGCGAGGCTAGAGCATATGGAGCAATTATTTGCCAAGCTAAGCGAAGAAATTGAGTATCTAAAGCAAGAAAATGAAACACTAAAAATGAATCGGGATTCAAAAGAAGATTGCGATATAGGAAGCATTGTACCAGACAAACTCGTCTATTCCACTGATGAAGATGAATTACAAAGATAGACTGACTGGATCCTAAAGAAGAAAAAACAGTCCAGGAAGAGTAAGAAAAGAAAAGCTAAATCGCCACCTGAGGCTGAGCAATTAAATGGTAGGGGACAATCTAGTCCAGATTCAAACGATGCTCTACCCAAAGCCAATCAACCAAAAGGTAGTAAATCTACCAAGAACATTACACCAAAAAAATCACCCCACCAATAAATATTGTGGGTGTAACCAGTTACCCAGAAATTCAGTTACTGGCGAAATCGGTTACTGACAAAGACAAATGGAAAATTAATACTCTGGACTCAGATACTTATAGAACCTTATCTATGAAATAAAATGCTGAAAAGTATCAGTGGTTCACTTACGAAAACAAACAGGCCCGACCTATAAAAGTCATGGCAGAGGTTTGCATCACACTTGCTCAAGCAAAGAAATAATGGAAGACTTACAAAATAAAGGTCTTAAAATACTAGATGCTGAAAAAAAACAATTCGCTTTGTTCAAAACATTTATGGAATAAAAGGAATTTTTCACATGAAGGTGAAAATTGAACCAATGAGGAGAACCACAACACGCATACCACAATGCAAGAAATGCCAGACATTTAATCACACCCAAAGATATTGCGGCCGGGATCCAAGATGTGTAAAATGCTCAGGTAATCATTTTACCCAGGCATGTACGTATGTGGGAGAGATGTGCCAGCCAAGTGTACAAATTGTAAGGGCCAACATCCGGCTAATTATCGAGGCTGTGAGGTGCTAAACAATTATAAAAATTAAGAGATAAAACAAGAAATCAACCGCAAAATCACGAAAATCGAAGAGTTCAAATATCAAATCAGATGAATCAAAACCCACAAACAAGCAATACAGGGCAAAGAAGTTCATTTGCGCAGGTAGTAAAAGGTTTAGGTTCAACCAAACATATGGGCTCTGAAACTAACCAAATTATGGAAAACATTATGAACAGCATTGCAGCTATTATAAAGCGGCTAGATGACCAAAGTAATCTGAACAACATGATACTTGATCAACTGATGAAAATGCAACTCCCTCAACGCAATCCAACAAAAAATGTTAAGTAAGAACACAACTTTCAAAATAGCAATCTGGAATGCGAATTGCATTATGCAACATATTCCAGGAATAGAAATATTTTTAAATTCAGAAAAAATCGTCATTTCCTTAATTTCTGAAAGCCGTCTAGTTAAATCTTCGTTTGTTAAAATACGGGGTTATAACTTATATCACTCCATTAATCCAGCGGAAAGAGCAAGAGGTAGTTCGGCATTACTAATAAAAGAAAATATAAAACACAATTTTATCAATCAACACATATCTACTTAGCCTAACCGATGAAAAAAATTCTGATTATTCTCTGTGGGAGGCGACGAAGGGACTCAAAAGACGAAAAATGCAAGTGCCTCCACTTAAAAAGGAGGATAGAACCTGGACAAGAGGTCCTAAAGCGAAGGCTGATCTGTTTGCGGAGTATCTCGAGGATACCTTCCAACCACTACCAAGGCAAACGGCCATTGAAAATATAATGTAAATCCAAAAGCTAGATGATTTTGATATACGCCCAGTGACTCTCAAAGAATTTATTTTCATAAATTGTAGGATGAAGTCATGAAAAATCTCAAGTCTCAGATTGGTCTACCTTCTGTGTCATCAAATATACATATACAACAAAACGTACCAGATCTGCAACTGCCGCCTTCGCTAAATACGGCACCATATGAAAACCCTGCTGCTTTGCCGTTGGATACCTTGTCAATACCTTTGTGTTCATCACGTGATATTTCTGCAGGGGTTAGCTTACCTCTATTTGATGTTGTCGTATCTTCTAATACGAGTTCGTTAGAAAATCCATTTTCTGAATGGGCTGCATCCAACCCATCTTCCACAGTTACGAGGTTGAGAAAATCGTCTTTGTCTTTGGGTTTATCATCTGCTGAGTCTACAGCAGTCAATCAACAATATATAGGTGCTGTTACATCTGACCTTCCAAATAGCATTTTACCTGTTATTAAATCTGCAAGTCAAGACGATAGTTCTACTTCTGGTGTAACAAATAAACCGATTTGTGGTACTAAGTACTATAATGAAAATTTTGGCGTTAAAACGATTATACCGATGCTTTGGTTACACCTATCGAAATTCAATACCGATACAACCGAAAATGATATTTTGTTAATGGTAAAAACATGTTTGGATACTTATAATTGTAAGGTATTTAAATTAGTGCCTAAAGGAAGAGATCTTGGCTCCTTACAATATACATGTTTCAAATTGGGTTTATCTGCTGATTTACGTCATAAGGCTCTTGATCCTAATATTTGGCCAATTGGAGTAAAATATTCGGGAATTTAATAATGTAAATTTTCGGACAAGATTGCCTCATCATACGAAGTTTCGGATTCCTGCTGCAATCAACACATTAATAGATTAAATTACCCTTCATGTAGTGGTATAGCTGTTCCAAGTGACAATCCGCAGGTAAATATGGATTCATGTTTAAAGTTCGGCCACTTAAATGTTCGAAGTTTAGTAAAACATTTTGATGACGTTACAATTTTATTAAATGAGTACAAATTTGACTTCCTTGCGTTAACAGAAACTCTTCTAAGCTGTACAATTTTAAACAAGTCACTTCGTATCAATAATTATAATATTATCCGTTTTGACCGAATGAACAATACGCGATGGGGTGGAGTTGCCATTTATTATCGATCTGCATTAAAACTCAAAAAAATATTCTCCGGTGCCTTTGGTAAAGTAGAAATTTTAGTATTGGAGCTTACGGAACGTATTGGTAAAATCCTTATAATTATTATTTATAATCCTCCTCCTGCTTGTGCCGATGATGTTAATAATATTGAATTGCTTTTTTTAGAATACCTATCACAATATAAGAAAGTTATATGTTGCGGAGATTTTAATTTTAACATGTTGATAAATAATAAGCTAAGTGATTTGTTGAGGCTACATAACTTGTGCTATTTACCTTTTAATCCAACTAGATTAGACAGCACTTTATTAGATTTAATTATTTTATATGTGCCCGGTAAATGTAATATTATTTCTTTTGGTCAATTAGCGGTACCTGCCATTTCGGATCATGACTTGATTTATGCTTACTACAAATTCTGTCGTACTAGAGACAAAATTTATTATTCCATAGCTCGCGATTATAACGCTATTAACTATGAACATTTTATAGACCATTTCCTTTCTTTAGGTTGGGTACATGGCATTCGATATCGCGCAGATATCGAAAATTGGTTTATTGATTGGATCGCTTCCAAAGACCAGGATTCCTTCAGAGATGGAATCCGTAAAGCCTGAAAGATGGGGGAAAGTTGTAGCTGCATATGGAGCACACTTTCAATAAATACTCCTTCATTTTCTCAACAAGCAAATGTGTTTTATTTTAATAAAAAAGGGAAGAGTCATATTCACACACCCAATTTGAAAATAACATTTTTTTATTTTTTTGACGAAAGTTAATGCCAAAATATCAATATTTATGGTAAACTTCGAGATAACCTACGTTTCCACCAATTTTAGAAGATATGAAAGATTTTTACAAATAAAAACATGATCCAGAGAAGGACGCTATGGGACGGTTTGTTTTATTTGATTGATTTCTATGAGCATGGTTTTAATGAATAGATCAAAATGCAGGGTGATAATTGAAAGCAAACTTTCAGAGACCTTCGAAATAACGCTGCAAGATGACCCAATTGTCCAATTAATTGTCCTTGGAGAATATACTATTAGCTCACAATGACCGACTAATAGGGAATGAGGTCATTGTGTATTTATTGCTAAATTAGATTAAATTGAAAGGTTAACGTTGTAACTCATTGTCAGATGATAAATACGAGTAAGCACTAGAAAATCTCTCTGTCCGTCCGTCCAATATTCATAAAACTTCGTCCATGCCAGACGACACCGACAATGGCGGTTTTTACATAAGGTCACTTCTGGTGACTCACTTCTTCCCCGGGTAGCTTTCTTTAAACTTTGTTGATTGTTCATCATTGACTACGGTTTTTTGAACTACTGAAAGTAGCCCGCCCCGAGTTCTTGGGAACACACATTGGGCCATTGGGCTAACGATATGAATCAGACAATGATTTTTTTCCTCATCTAGAGAAAAGATTGTTTTAGAGGTAAGATTGTTGCTGGTACCATGTTGTTTATACCTTCTGCCACTGGCTGTAAATACGGTCTTGTAAAGTGGTTCTTGGAATTTTAAACATCCCTGCACCTCGCTGTTATTTTATAAATAGAAAGGAACCGTCCAGTTAGAGAAACAAACACGGAAGCTACGCGGAAAATGTTATAAAATGAAAATCTACAATTAAATGTCCAGCATGAGAACATAATTTGTCGGGTGATGTTTAATATGAACGTTGGTTGGTCTTCTTCAGCACGTCTGTCGTCACTTCATTCGTTGAGATATGCTGCATCTATATTCTATCAGACTCGATATTTGCACGCACAAAATAGTGCCTGATATATACCTATATGTTTTCCTCTAGCATGCAAAATGCTTGTTGATGCCAGATCAATGCAGTTTTGTTGTCGCAAAACGTGACAGATTCGGGATCTGGACTCTGCAGATGACGCTGCCATGTATTCTGCTTGCATTGTAAATAACGCTATTGTTGCTGGTTTTTTAAAATTCTAACGTATCGCTCCATTTTGATGCATGAAAACAGAATCAGTGATTGATTTGCGTGCATCTTCATCACTGCCTCCATCAGTATCGCAGTAACCAGTGATACTTTAACTTGTCACTTTAGATAACTCTAATTTGCGCTAGCAGTTCCCTTTAAATACCGGAGAAATCAATTCACTGCCAATAAATGCGCTCTTCTGGGATCTTTATTAAATGTGCTGGCATTGCTGATAGCATAATTATTGTCTTGTTGAGAAATTTCAGACGCGAACAGAATGTTTTCCACCGCTTGCTGATATGACATATTCCTCATTTGGTCACGTTCGTAATTTGTTTCGGGACACAGTTTTACTTTTGGATTCATGGGCATTGCACAATGTTTACATTCACTCATATTGAATCGGAGCAATATTTCATTTATATACTGCTCCTCACCAATCCATATTGTTTCTTCTGCACAGCCCCGTGTAATCTGTATTCCAAGGCAATGTCCTGCTGCTTCAATATCTTTCATCTTAAAATTTTCCATTAATTTGATTTTGGCCGATGTCTTGTGTCATTTAAAATAATAAGAAATCGTCGACATACTGACAAAAACAACATCTTGTTCTATTTTACACTACTCGTCAAAAAATGCCGGACATTTGAATTATTAATGCATAACAACGCCAGACCCCACGTTACAAACCTTGTCAATAATTATTTGGCTGAGGTGGGAATTGATCGAATTGTTTTGCTCGCTCGCCACTCTGACCTTAATCTCTCATTGAGCACGTGTGGGATATGCTAGGACGTCGTTTAAGGCAAAGAGAAGTCTTTTCATAATTATCAGCTCAACACCTAGAGTGATACTAGCAAAAAAATAATTAAACCCATTAGCAATTTCTAAATCACTCGTAAGAACCTGAAATGCAAATGGTCTTGCGCAGCGCATTTCAGATAGAGATATTTTTAAACAGAAATAAAATTGATATATGCCCCATCTCAGAGTAATTTTACCAGAACCTCGTAGGCCAAAATACGTGGATACCAGTGCGAGACAGCAATCTTTATTAAGGATCATATTAAACACCACAAAGAATTAAAAATAGAGAAGGAATCTATGTAAGTAGCTTCTGTATCTAAACCAAAAATAACAAGACCTATAGTATATCAGCAATCTACAGTCCACCCAGATATAAACCAAAAAAAGAAGACTACATCAAACTTCTTAAATTGCTTGGTAGAAATTTTATTATTGAAGGCGACTTTTACGCGAAAAACATATTCTGGGGATCAAAAATAACTACTTCCAAAGGAAGAGAGCTATTTGAAGCAGGCAGAACATTAAAATGTGAGTTTCACTCCAGTACAAAGTCAACCTACCGGCCCACAAACCGGCATACCTATATATCAAGAGGTATCTCCGAAAAGTACTAAGAAGTCGAAAATGAAGAAGGGATATCATCAGACCACTCTCCAGTTTTAATGACAATAAGTGCCACGGTAATAAGGAAAGTAAGACTAACAAATAACAAAACAAACTGCGAACACTTTCGGCAGCTAGTCTAAGAGAGCATCACGTCAGACCTGGGAAGCCTCTAGGGATATCGCAAAAAAGTATATACTATCCTGTGTTTGTTAACCAAAAAAGAAGAGCTCATAAGGCTTGGCCCCTGAAGACAGAAGTAGAGTCCATGAAGACAAAACAATTCTAAACAACTTATGCAACAAACTTAAACTAATTATCTAGACGAGATTAAACTCTAGATCTAGACTTATTTAAATTAGACGAGGTATCTGTGCTACCAGTTACTCTGAAAGAAATCAAACAAGAAGTATAAAAAAACATCAAAGATAAAAGCTCCTGTATACGACCTGATAACATGACACATAATCAAAGCCCTACCAGAAAAACCACTAAGGAAATTACAGCAGAGACAATAAGGTAGGAAGTAGCGGAAATCATGATTCCAAAGCCTAATAAACCGCTAAACGACAAAACATCGTGTAGGCCAATTCCTTTACAACAACATCAAAGATTTTCGAAAGACTGTCTCAAGAGACTAAAGCCAATTATAGAGAGCAGAAATCTTATACCAACACATCAATTTGGGTTCCGATAAAACCACTCAACGATAGAACAGGTATATATAGGACCACTGATACAATTGAGGAGTCGCTGGAAAGCAATATTCTTAGACGTAGTCCAAGCATTTGATAAGTTTTGACACCGTGGTCTGAAATTTAAGCTCCAACGAGATTTACCAAAACAATATTTTGTATTGCTTACGTCAACGACCGTGTTGTTACATCAACGACCGTTAGTTCCGGGTGAGTACAGGAAGCTTTAGAATATAAACGTGTGCGCTGATGACACAACTGTTATGACCGCTGTTGATTCAACACGAAAACTACAAAATACTATTAGCATGACAAGGAGTTGCGTAACCTACTGAATCGCAACAAAGGACCGAAGCGCATAAAAAGAACAAAGCCTTTAGAATTAGTGGTTCTCAGCTAAATACATTTGACTAGTGACGTTTTAGGCTTACGAGTTAGCATTTCGTTGACTAAATTCTTATTTGTTTATATCACCGCGGTTAACTGAAAAACGCTTGGAATAATATATATCCGTTTTTTGGTGTTCTGAATACAGCGGACATTCTAATATAGTTTTCACGAAGTACTGAATTGCCAGGACGCTTATCTAACTTGGTATATGCAGTTTATTTCTTTTATTAATACGACACACAAGGTTAAAGGAAATCCAAGGTTGTAGGCGTTTGATTTTAGACGAGCAATAAGTGTAGCAGCCTTCTAAAATAATCGAAATATTTTCCAAAAATACATCAAGAGCTAACGATGGATTTTCGATGTTAGAAATAAACCCCCAGTCCTTATGATCCGGAGTTTCGTACAACAATAACAGATTGAGCTTCTTCCCGGAATTGAATTTTAAATTAGAGCCTGATAACAGTATCTGATGAGGAACCTTAATTTGTAGGTCCAAGCCTGTTAGCCTGTTATATATGAAAAATTCATCGTCTAAAACGTCCAACAGATCATAAAACGTTAAAATGAATATAAAATTGCTTTTAAGCAAAAATTTTTAAGTATAAATTTTACACAGTAATAATGGCCGATTTTTATGTTCGAGTAAGAAGTTACTGTGTAACACGATACGAGTCAAATAGGCGCCCATTGCTCATTAATGTCCGCAGTGAAAGAAAAGAAAATATTATTTCTATATCAATCATTTCCTAACCGTTCGACCTAATCGCCTTGAAACAAAAAATAAATCTATTTAAGCAAACACAAAAGCCTCCACCCTGTCATTTAAACAAACAGCAAACACACATAAAATACCCCTATCTTTACGGAGCTAGAACTTAACTAACCCCTCTGCTACCCTGTATTTTATTCATAAAAATCCAAAGCTTCACAACCAATTGTTTTTTATGTGTCTGTATGCATACACCCGGTTCGAAGAATGAAACGAACCGAAGAGAAAAACCAATCAATGAATTTTCCATTTTCAATTTTCGCTAGTCACAAATTCACAATATTATTATTATTGTTTCTTTATATTTCGATTTTTTTTTTTCAATGTTTTTTGATGAATGACAAAAAATATTTTTGACATACAAAGAAAAGGAATTTTCCTTTTATGTGTATTTTCCATTTATGTATGTTCATTATATTATGATGCTCGCTTTAATCGAAAATTACGACGAGAAAATACATTAGAAACAAAAATTCATTCTCAATTTTTGTGGGAATATTCTTGCTTCCCTGCTGTGTTACACATCTTTTTAGGTATATAAGAGCATATACACACAAACAAACAATTAGCGCGATACACATAGTAGATATTTACCCTGGCTAATTTTTTCCCCAACCCGTGTAAAGCAATGAGAAATTTGTACGCCACCCCAAGTGAGAGAGAACAACTACCTATCTCTCTTGATGTGCTAAATACAAAAACAAAATACAAATTTTCAAGGATACTTACTGCGCAGCATTTGTAACAGTTTTCAATTCATTGAAATTTTCATGATTTTTCAATGTTTTTGTTGATGGTAGTGGTACCATTGTTTGATGGGGATACTGATATTGTTGATGGGAGTGGTTTTCTACAAAAGCATTCACAGATGATGAATCATCAAAATCGCAATGGCAATCACAATGAAATTTTTTTGATTCAAAATTTTTATGGGAAAAATTTCGGTGTTGCTTTTCTGAATGGTATCTGCAAAAAAAATATAAACACACACACACACATCAATAAAAATATGTAACAATAATAAAACAAAGGAAAAGCGATTAGGTTTATACAAAGTAAAGAAAATTTCGTTGGGATTTTTATTTTGTTTTATGCTTAATGGATTTTTTTTAGGTTAGAAAGAGGCTTGTCGTGTATACGCTTTTGAATTAAACGCAGAACAAAAGGGAAAATGAAGAAAATCTGTATATAATCAGAAACTCACACATATCTCCATATAAAGGCCACACATGGAGACAATGGAAAATACGTAAGTATACACGTTATTATGTAATATAATATTCTTGATGTGATACTCGAAAGATTTTCTTTTGATTGTTCTCGCTAGTTATTGACAATAATGTGCTTTTGTAGAAAATGAGGAAAGGTTGAGATGTAGAAATACACAAAGATGTAATTTTGCTTTAATTTCAAATCGATAGCAAAATTATTTTCAAATAAGTTCATTGAAAAATTTCATAAGTCTCTATCATTATATTACTACGAGTATAAATCGGAATTACCTACTTAAGACACAACGTACGTATATGTTTCGATAATGCGATGGTAGTACAGCAGCCAACTCATAAATATGGTATATGGGCAAGGCATTTTGCATTTTTTGCAACATATAACATACACAAACAATTTATAAAGGATTCGAGATTCTTTCAGTTCAGGTCTAAGCTTCGTATTCTTGCGTTCGTATTCTTAACCTTACGTTAAAAACGAAACGGGAGAAGGAGATAGAACGAAATGAACTGGATGGTAAACATTTCATCGGTTCTTACTTCATCGATATTGTTTAAATATCAAAACTGTAGGTAAGAAATAAAGGGTGTTTTTTTAAGAGGTTGCCGATTTTTTTTTTGAATAAAACACATATAAAATTATGAAATGACCAAAATTTTTTTTTATTTGGTAGATAATTTTTTGGCATTTAACATTTAAACACAATTTCTGGCATATGGCTACCACGACTATTTTTCACAAATGTCATTCTGGAGGTCCAATTTTCCAGCACTTTTTCAAGCATTTGAGGGCGTATGTCAGCAATGACACGTTGAATATTGGTTTCCAAAGCGTCAATCGATTGAGGTTTATCCACATAAACCAATGACTTCACGTATCCCCACAAAAAGTAATCGAGTGGCGTCAAATCGCACGAACGCGGAGGCCAATTCACCGGACCATTTCTCGAAATAATGTTGTCGTTGAAAGTTTCTTTCAATAAGTCGATTGTTTCACGTGCTGTATGGCAAGTGGCACCATCTTGTTGAAACCACATTTCATTCATATCCATATCTTCAAGATTTGACAACAAAAACTCATTTAACATGGTTCTGTATCGATTTCCATTCACGGTAACGCGTCGTCCTTCCTCATTTTTAAAGAAATATGGACCGATGATCCCACCAGCCCATAGACCGCACCAAACAGTACATTTATCAGGATGCATTGGTAATTCTAGAACGGCGTGTGGATTATCTTTGCTCCAAATGCGACAATTTTGTTTGTTGACGTATCCATTTAACCAAAAATGCGCCTCATCACTGAAGAGAATTTTACGGTAAAAAAATGGATCTTCGTTCAATTGATTTAACGACCAATCACTGAATTCACGGCGCAAACGATGGTCGTGTGGCTTTAATTCTTGCACCAATTGAATTTTGTATGGCACCAAACCCAAATCTTTACGTAAAATTTTCCATAAAGTCGATGGACAAAGTCCAATTTGCTGAGCACGACGACGAATCGATAAATTGTCGTTTTCTTCGACACTGGCCTCAACGACAGCAATATTTTCTTCTGTACGAACTCTTCTCATTCTTGTCGGTGGCTTGGCATCCAAAAGAGTGAATGTAGACCGAAATTTGGTAATTACGTTCTTTATGGTGGTCTCTGACGGACGATTATGTGCACCATAAAATTCACGAAGTGCTCTATAAACATTTTTAATTGAACACTGATTTTGAAAATAAATTTCCACGATTTGAAAACGTTGTTCTGGAGTTAACCTATTCATAATGATTTGCCAAACAATACTGAGTAGAAATGCCACTTTGAGCTGTCAAAACAACTGTCATAAAATAAAACGACATCTATCGGAAAAACAAACCTCCTAAAAAAACACCCGTTATATTGTTTTTGTCTCTAACCGAGGTTTCATTGGATCTTAAATAAAGTGTCTTTCCTTGATACAGATTCACTGGTGTGTAAAGGTATTACACAATATGCAGGGTTGTTTTCCATGCTCGTATTGTCAGAGCTATTGGGAAATATGACAGAAATTGGTTACTTGAGGTAAGCGGTAGTTGAATATTAATTGGTTACTTGGGCACAGAATATATACAGAAGCGACATAACTCCATTTTTGTATGAATTTGTTCAGACTCGAATATTTGACCTTCTACATCAAAATAGGAGTGGTAATAACAGTTTAGATAGGTAGATAATAGATAGCGCTAATAGTTTTCAAAAAATTAAAATCGTTTATAAAATCTTTGCAGTGTACAATTAAAATTTCCTCTCAATTGGCTCTCTCAATTTCAAATGTCACTTTAAAATCTGATGAGACTATGAGTGATGCGCAATCAATATTTAATAACAATACAACCCAGGAATCATTAGCATGTAGTGCGGATACTAATTCGCCCAATTTAAAGTATATACTGAATATCGTCGAATGGATTATTAGTAAGTGGTGATACATCTCAATCACTTCTAATCAACCAGCATGCTTCATTTTTAAAGGTAAAACCAATCGATCGAGTAAACCGTAAAATAGACAGTGATATTCAATGTAGTGGTAATTTATTGCCAGAAGCTGATCAGGGATATTTTGTATTGTATGGTCAATACGGTATTCATCACCATATGTTAACGGATGAAGTACGGACGAATACGTACTGGGGCGCGATCCCCAATAATATCGAAGTATTTACAAATAAAATTGTTTTAGATTTAAGATGTGGTACCTCCTTTTTCTCTCAATGTTATCGTCAAAGGCTGGAGGTGAAACCGTAATTGGTGTGGATAATTCTGATATTATTTATTAGGCCATGAATATTACACGACGAAATAAATTTAAGAATATTAAATTGATAAAGGGTTAGATTGAGGATTGTGAACTCCTATAGATAAAATTGATATAATTGTGTCGGAATGGATGGGATAATTTTTACTGTTCGAAGAGATGTTCGACAGCGTAATTTATGCATGAAAATGGAATTTAAAAGACGATGGAATCCTACTGTTGAATAGATGAAACATTAGTATTGTGGGATACGATGATACAAATCGATACAAAAATTTATCGATTATTGGCACAATGTTTATCCCTTTGATATGACGTGTATGAAGAACAAAGTTCTAAAGGAGACGACCATAGAAATCTGTAAACTAGAACGTGTTCTTGTGTTTTATTTAATAGTCGTAACGTAATTATAGTTTGTAAATATTTCTAGATTTGGAGTATATGGGAATCCAAGAATTGATAGAATTCGTTGTGATGTGGAATGAGGTGGTGGTAGGATAGGTGGCGTATTATGGATATTATTATTCAACATTAGATTTTCAGGTTAGGGATTAAGTTTGGTGAAGTCGACTGGATATATTGATGGATGGCGAAGGTGTGCTAGACTCAAATAAATATTTTATAACTATTAGGTATGGAACGTCTTGATTGGCTTTATAACGAAATTTGTAGTCGATGCCGTTGTAGTATTAGTGGAATGTATCCAATGCGATTTACTCGATTTGCGTTTGTATACCGATTCGGATTATTTACACTGCTACTCGCAAATGGCGCTGATTGGTTTTGTTCATAATGGCCATTGGCCGTGCACTCTGCGATGTGTTTATAGTGTGGTACCCTGAATAAACCGATCTCCATATATTCCACAAACATATGGTTTTTCTCCAGCACACCGGCGAATGTGGTGTTAAATCATTTTATCGGGTAAAACCTTTACCAGAAATTCGGTTTGGTATAATTTTGGTCAAATCGAATAGTTTCGCGTGCAGGTTCACATTTTGAAACGAATTTATATCCATATGGTTCTGTTCTGCAAATGTATTTCAAGTGGTCTGATTTGGCTGTAAAGTTGTATCACATATTTTGCATAATGCTTATTTTTCCCACGAATTATCATTAATGTCATTTTCCCGGCCGTCTTTGACACTGATTCGCTTACTGTTTGACAAATGATGACACAAAAAATTTGACAGATAGTCGAAGAGAATTTATTTTTACACTTCTACAAAAATTTAATGTTTACAACGTGGTTTGATTTTCAAAATTATTGCCATCTATTGACGTACGTAGGAACTGTTTTAGGGATATTGTCAAAACGACTATGGTTTCAAAACAACTGTCGTTTCTGTAGTATATTATGTGACTTAGGCTTAATATCTGACATCTATGTCTAGATATTAGTACTCGTATACATTCTATGGACGAATCGGGAAAATTTCTCTCCATATAAATCCCGATGACTCTAGAATATTCCCTCTGTATTTTGACCGATTTCGAATTGAAACACGTTTAAATTTTGAATTTTTGACGTTTGTTAAACATTTTTACGAATCTAAAGAGCTATTTCCAGATAATAAATTGTGAATTCGCCAAACGTGGTTTACATCACGGCTATAATTTGGCGGATGTTTGCTTTTAATTGGTCTAACCTTTCGAGCTTGTTGAAGCAGGCAATATTCTAAGGGTAACTCCAGGAAAAAAATCCATTGGTGGTTATTCTTTTTTTATGCGGTTGCTTGTCATAACAAAAACGTGAAATATCGATAATTTTTTAAGCAAAACTTCAATGTGAATGACATGAGAATTTCCTCCACTACAAAAGTAGCAATTTTGCATTCAAAACTATTTTTGGGAAATGTCATTGACCACAATTCAAAAATTGAAGACTTCTGTTACTGGTAGCTCCCTATGTAAATGGTGGCCCATATAACATTTGCAATTTAATTTGGCTTTAATTCAAACAGGAATGAATATTTTCAAAGCGGTTTGTTTTGTTAGAAAGAGTTACATTACCATTAAGTATGGAATACAATTTCATTCAAATGACTTCCATGGCTGGCTTTACAGTACTCCATTCTGTCAACCCAATTTTTCAGAACTTTTTCGATTGTATGGACTCCTATCTCATCAATCGCAACTTCGATTTGATCTTTCAAGTCTTGGATAGTCTCTGGATGATTAGCGTAACACGTATTCTTAACGGCTCCCCACAAAAAAACTTCAACGGAGTCAAATCGAACCTGCGTGGAGGCCGATTGACATCTCCGTTACGACTGCAGATTATTTGATCCCCGAAGACAGTGTTGCTAAAGACCGATTGTTGCGATAGCTGTGTGGTAAGTTGCGCCATCCTGTTGAAACCAAATGTCGTGTGTGTCCTCCTGTTGAATTCTGAGTAACAAAAACTCGTTTATTCTGGCTCGTTATTGCTCCCCATTAACTGTAACGGCTCCTTGCTAATTTTCGAAAAAAGGGACCAATGGTGCTGCCAGTCTAAAATCAACACCAAACAGTCACTCATTGTGGATGCATCGGCTTCTCCATGTTGACGAAACGTCCGAGGTGAAGAAAATAAGCTTCATCGGAGATGATGATTTTTTGGTAAAAATGCTATTTTTCTTCCAAGCGTTCCACAGCCCAATTAGCGAACCGAAAACTTTCCAGATGGTTATTTTGCTTCAACCGTTACACGCCTTCATACCGTACGCCTTCATACCGGTCTTTATGCAAAATTCTCATCACAGAACTGCGCGAAATGTTCAATTCTTGAGCACGATGGAGAGTCGACTATAATGGATGCTCAGACAGATTCTGAGCAACAACTCCAATGTTCTCGGCTGTTCGCGCTGTAAATGTTGGTTTATCCAATAATAATCTAGTTTCACGAACTCGCTTCACAAATTGATCCACAAATTGCCTTATAGGCATTTCATTTCTGCTGAATTGTCCACTTAAATTTCTTACAGTTTGGGTAGAACACTCACCACTTTGAAAGTAAGTTTTCAATATTTCCCAATTTTGTTCAAGCGTAAAGCGACCTATTTCGTAAATGTCAAACATTAAACTAATTCTTTTCTGTCATAACACGGATGACGTAAGTGTTGCCACACTCGAAATAGCCAGTAGTAGAAATTGCAAACGCTAGATGGGCCACCCGTTATTTTACTTGTCAGTTGAATTTTTTTAAATGATTTTCTTTGGAAGAAACAAATTGTACTGTTAAAATCTAAAGAGAGTCGACCGATTTCTCAACAAGATTGTGTTCTGAACCTTTGTGGCTATCTCAAGGCCAAGTGATAAAGTTCTTGACTCCTATGGCCATGTACCGCGCGAGTTTGAGGACCCGCTGATCGTGAGAATTCCCGCTATGTAAACTCAAATTTACATGACGTGCGTTCTCCGATATTCTTCGAATTTGAACAACAAAAATTAACCTGGGAAGAGTTTTCTGACCAATTTATAACGAAACATGAAGTTCCACTAACCTTGGGAACTCCCGCTATTCAAATATATGTGACACGGAAAACATATCTGAAAAAATCTAAGGCCTACGCATTTAAAACGTCCGCTGATATGTTAATTTATATCAGTTCTAGACTCTTGTAGCCATCTACCGTGCGAGTATAAGGGCCCCCTGATCGTGGAAATTTCCGCTATGTAAATTTGAGTGTGCGTTTTACGATATTCTACGAATTGTCGCCTTCTAATTGTTGTTAGGCTTCCAGATAAACTAAGTGATTCTAAAAGCATAAGCAAGAAATTGTTTAATGTGTTTAATTGTGAAGGTGCAATTGACGTCAATAAAGAGTTAGTAATAGTAGTAAATATATGTTTTCGAGAAAAAGTTCACTTAAGTCAAGTACTCCTACAGAAGTTAAACTGTTAAACATTTAAAAATAAAGAATAAAAATGGGATTGTACATATAACATAAAAATGGAAACAGATGAAAGCTATTTGCAGTCGAGATTGGCCCACCGTTTTGTCATTGCCAATAGTTTCTGTACTGTCTGTCTGTGAAAACTGCTACAGAAGGAACGATAACAGTGAAAATTTAAATTTATGTGTCCCAATCGTTATTTAAGGACTCGGGTACATAAGAACGTTCTGTCCAACTGATATGGTAATGTTTTAGATTCGTCGAAATGTTCGGAAATCCGTGTGGAAACCCTTGGGCAGTAGAATTTTTCTATTTTTCAACGGGACTGATGCGTTTCCCGTGTAACGTAAGAAAATCAAAAAAGTATGGGATGGTAGCGTTTAACGATCTCACGTTTTGTTGTAAAAAATTTAATTGTAAACAATTTTTTTGGAAAAAACTTTCTTGAAGAACTTTTTACCGAAACAACTTTTGCGTGTTAGAGAACATGATAGCAAAACATTTAATCGGAAAATTTACAATACAAACACATATTGTGTATTACGCAGATATTAATTGATTGAAAGTTGGATGTTAATCAAATTGAATTGAAATATTGAAAGACAAACATTAAAAGCCAACATTTGTGGTAGATTAGTAGAAGCGATACAAGCGATCGAAACTCTTTGATCTGTTGAGGGACCGGTTCAAAATTCCGTTTCTTAATTATAAAGAAAAGCGGGGGTTTGGGGGCGGTAGCCCCATCCTCTATGGTATCAAACGAATAAAAATTTGTTTATAAAATTGTAATAAAATTAATATTTTAATCAATTATTATCTGCGTAATGCACAATATGTTTTTCTATTATAAATTTTGGGATCAAATGATTTTACATAATTTGTTTCATACACAATTGTTGTTTTGCTAAAGGTTGTACAGTAAATTGTTTTTCATAAAGTGTCTTTTCGTAATTTAAGTGTCAGGTAAATTTGGCGGAATCGTATTATGTATATAAAAGGATGAGTTTTTTAACACTTGTGCTGTTAGTAGTATTTTTTAAAAATCGTGGGATGAATACATGGGATAATTTCAAGGCGGTGATAATTTCTATTATTATGGTACTTAATATTCGATATCTTTGCTCCTCTGTGAACTGTTTCTTTTTGTTTTTCGAACTTACCGGTATCACACAATTTTACCAGTAGGATAAAATTTGCGGATTGGAACTATGAAGGACTCAACATTTCTTAATCATTTGTGATTAAATTAAAATTTCAGGATGGATAACTAACTAAAAACTATCAAAACACATTTCCGGATACGTTCCTTAGAAGGAGAAATCTTATCAGATATTGAACCTTATATTTTCAACGCTATATCTTACAATTTTAGTCCAACAAATAATTGATTAGAAAAAACATTTACAAGGACAGGTCAAACATTAAAAAATCTAAACATCTCACCTTTTATTCCTTTCGGCTTGTAAATTTTCTGAATAATGGCACACTGGTTTTTGCCTCCTAAATTCCTTGCACTTAGCATTTTTCGAATCACAGATTTCCTTGCATTTTGGTGACTCACAACCATTTTTAAAGACTTTTCGGTTATAACAGCGCCCTTTGTTATCCTCCTCCCGTTCAGTTAAATCATAATCCGGTGACAATAAATTCACTCGAGATGTATACTCAACGCGTGGCCCAATAATCCCCGGAAAACAACTCGATGGTGTCAGCAGCACATTTCCATCCATATCCAATACTCTAGTATAATTTTGACTGCTCACCCGGAATGATCGATCCAACAGAAATGAATATAGTGTTTTGCAGCAATGTGCTAAACGACGTCCATTTTGCCACATGGCAATATCAATTTTTTCGTGCCGCAGCGAATCTTCTAATTGGGCGAGTGAATTAACCGTTTTAAAATATCCTTCCAAATTAAAGGTATCGTGAAATATAATTGGAAATCGTGACGCTGCTTGATTAGTTGTTAGAAAATATCCTAAGGTGCGAATAGTTAGTTCAACACCACCATTCGGACATAGGCAAACGCCGGGACATGTTATCTGCGAGTGTGAAAAATCGAGTTAATTTTTCGTTACATAATATAAATTTATTGTTGCACCAAACCAACTTACCGCATGAATTTCTAATTTTACTTGGATATGATAATTTCGTGTAATCATAATCTGACAAACTAAATTACTTATAACATTAACAGTAAATAACAAAAAAAGATTAGAAAATATAAACGTAAAGCACACAACAATTCCAGTGACTCCTGCACGACCAAAAAACCGACTGCATGAAAACTCAAAAAAAATTCACTTTTTTGTTTATATTTATGTTTTGTGGTTTTTAGGTTATTGTCATGGTAACTTTTCCGCGCAATGAAAATTTAATTTCCATTGAAAATTTATTTTCCGTATATATTTGCTTTTTTATGCATAACTTGCGTAGTATACAAGCACGTAATGGTATTTGTACACGTGATTTATCCACGTCGTTGCTGTAAAAAATATTAGAAATTGGAAAAAACGGTAAATAATGTTAATTTTTTAGTAGGGTTTTGTTGATATTTTTATTTTACTTGATAATGGCAATAACCCTTAAAATGGCAAACTATGGAATATCGACTTGAGATATCTAAACTAGATGGTTCAAAATAAAATTGGAAAATCTAGAAATTAATTCGCTGCCGAAAATATTCGAACCTGTGCGAATAGAACCCAATAGATTTCAAGTTCATCTCGTTAACCGCTCGAACACAGCAGCTTCTGTGTAGCTCCGGACAAGTATCAAATGTTCATAACTTTTAAAATTTAACATAATTTCATATTTCATGATTCTGTACTCTAGAAGAACATTTAAATTCAGCGCTCGATGGTGTAAAATAAAACTGCAAATTTGGATTTCATATCTATCTCCTTAACCGCTCGGACACAACAGATCCCCTATAGTTCCGGACAAAATTATATACTAGTAGTCCAAAACCACATTAGCGTCTGTTCTTCAAGATGACCCAAGGTCTATCAGCAGGATGACTATAATGCTAAAGTTGGCCGTAGTACAGAAATGAAAAAAGATTCGTCAGTCTAAGTATAAATTGTCAACAAAATTAAATAGACAAGTAAAATATACCATGCGATAAAATGTCGACTTGATGTCAACAGAAGATAGGGAGAAACAACCAACTTTCTCCGGCAAAAGAAATGAACATAACATGATTTAATGGACACAGGTAACTTTAATTGATGGACACAGGTAACTTTAATAATTATTGATCTCCTACTAAAATCCGTAGCCATTATAGTCAGAAATCGGGAGTTGAGAACAAATATGGCTGACGCTCTCTCGGTGTAACGATCATGCCGTGTAATACACTGAGAATTTGTCCCTAGAAACTGCCAGCTTACGCTCTCTACAGCGAGAACTTTTATTTGATTTCCTGCTTCATTTTTCAGTAAAAATTAATCTTCTAGCGGAATAAAATCCAAAAAAATTTAAAACTCGGTCCGAACTAAACTCTAATTTTGCAATATTAAAATGCTACACGGATCTCCCTCGGTTCTTTTCTTAACTAATTATGACGACATTTGATGTTTAGTATTGGATTAAAATTCTAAACTGAGGTTAAAATAAAATTTTGCAATCTACCCGTGATCATTGTGTCCTTTATTAAATAACCATGCAATACCACAACACAGATATTAATACAAATTTGGCAGTATTACATCGAGTGATGGACACTAGGGTAATAAAATAGAAAAAAATAAAACTTTTGTTAGGCCAAGGAATTTTTTGGGTATAAAAGACGCCCCAATTTCGAGTAATTTTTCAAACTAAATTTTACTGACGATTGATGCCTAGTCATTGAAATATACTGTTAAAGTGAGCCGAAAGTCTTCAACCGAAAAATGTCGATAATACAGATGTGAAAGTAACAAGTGAATCATCAATTTTCCAACCAAACATGTCAATAACAGACATGAGACACCTATACAATAGCAAGGCAACAGCTACGTTTATCTTGAAAGGTTTGTCTATCAAGATGTTGCCAGATTAATGTCGACCTAACTGTACCAATTTGATGAATCATGACCCAAGTAGAATTTGATTATATGTAAAGAGTAGATTTGATACTATCATTCGTGATTTTGCCAAAAGACCAGGGTCTGTTTGGCTATGAAAACTCTATAGAATATGACTCTAGGTGGATTTTAATTTTAAGTTTGGGATTAGAGGTTATGGGTAAAATTTTGAATTTCCTCATGTTTTGTCGATAAATTCGTTCGTCATTCGATGATTTTCCACACAGGCACCGATCTGACTTGGCCTATTTGATGGCCCACGACCCTAGGAAAATTTTAGTTACAGGTTTTGGGTGGATTTTGTGAGGTTATAGGGATGAAATTTTAATTTGCCCCCATGTATTGTTGATGCAATCGTTCGTCGTTCGTGATTTTGCGAGATTGGGGTGGGTTTGATGAGGGTACAAGCGAGAAATTGTTATTTTCCTCTTGTTCTTTCGATAAAATCGTTCGTCATCCAGATTTTGACAAATAGACAATAAATCTGACTATGCCAATTCGATCGCTCATGACTATATGTAGATATTAG
Source organism: Nephrotoma guestfalica (assembly GCA_963691935.1). Lineage (NCBI taxonomy): Eukaryota > Metazoa > Arthropoda > Insecta > Diptera > Tipulidae > Nephrotoma > Nephrotoma guestfalica. The sequence continues at coordinate 249,744,751 of OY829914.1, forward strand.
GGTGGGTATTTGACGAGGTTATAGGAGTGAAACTTTGATTTTCCCAATTTTTTTCGATAAAATCGTTCGTAAATCAAAATTTTCAGGATAAACACCAATCTGACTATGATTATTCGATGACCGATGCCCATAGGTAGATTTTGATTATAGGTTTGGGGTCAGTATGATGAGGATAAAGGGTTGAAACTTTTTATTTTCCCAATATTTTATCGATAAAATCGTTCCTCATTTGAAATTTTGCCAGATAGACACAGGTATATTTTGATTATAGGCTTAAGGTGGATCTGATGAGTGGGAAAATCATAATTTCACTCCTATAACCTCATCAGACATACCCCAAACCTATAATTAAAATCTACCTCTATGATCATGGCCCATCGAATTGCGATAGTCATAGATTCTATCTGGCACAATCTCGAATTATGACCGATTTTATCGGCAAAAAATATCATGACGTTTTCCACAAAAGAAACATTCTAGTGGAATAAAATTTTAAGTGTTCCTAAAATTGTCTAATAGGTTGACTTCCGAAGTTCAGAAACTCAGTAAAGGGAATTTTGGATTTTTTAAATATTACATCGATCTCCGCCATTTCTTAATTTATTATGATGAAATTTCGTTATTATGTATTGGATAGAGATTCTTTAGTGAGTTTCGGACAAAATTCTAGGATCTGTCCATGTTGGACCAAACCATCAAATTCGGTTCAGTTGATTTTTGACTCCAACATAAATTTCAGAGGATTTTCTGGTATCTGTCCTTGTTATTCGATTCCATCATCGTTTAGAATTCGCAAACTATTTTTTTGATTTTCTGCGACGAAATAAATTATGATTGTAATGGTTTTGGCCTCTATTAGTTTAGGTGACGTTAATTACATGTGGATTGGTCACTTATTACAGACAGTAATCCAGCGTAGATTGGTCAATTAAGGGTTAAGCATTTATTGATATTTGTGAAATTAGTGACATCTAGGTTTAAGTAGCAACATGAGAAATAGTTTTATAACAGTTCAGTTGTATTGCAGATTATAGCAGATTAATTTAGAACAGAACGGTTGCGATTGTTCGCGGACAATCTGGAATAATCAGCATAGCAGAATAAAGGCAAAAGTGAGTAGCAGGAAAATTATAAGTGGTGTTTAAAGTGAATGTAGCGGTGTGATTAAAAATAATTGTAGATTGTGTTAAATGGATAAATAAATAATTCTGGAATTGTGGAAATTATTTGTGGGAGGTTTAGTGTTTTATGGATAGTAGCGGTAAAATTATTGAGAATATTTCTGGTACTTTCGGGAATATCCTCGAACAATACACAAAATAATCATTATATAAAAAAAACGTTTGCTAAAACTATCCTTGAAGCAAGTTTATGATCGACGGTAGTTTGGAGGAGCGCGTTAAATGCACAAACAACACTGAATAATAATCAGCAAACAATAAAATTTTGGCGTTTGCCGTAGATGTGGCATTGTGTCATAATAAAACTCCATTTACGGGACTCATCCCATCTAAAAATACCTAATACTCGTCACTTTAACTGACCATATTAAAATGTTATAGTACTGTTTTCAGGGAGAGATGACAATAATTACAGGATTTCATAATGTAAAAAATTGTCAAAATTATTTAGAATTTTGGAACTCTGATGTTGTATATAACTTTCCAAACATTGTTAACTAGCTTCTTAGGTACAAATCGAAATGTACCAAGTCATGGATATCATAAAATACGAACTGTTACTTGATGAAGTGTTTTTATCAAGTGTTAATTGTTACTATATTTATATATTGTTGAGCTTTCAACGAGAATTTGATAAACTATTATTTTTGTTCTGATAATAATTAAACACGTGTTTACAAAACGTTCATACAAAATGGACAATATCATTATTTTGTTTAGTAGATTTGATAATTCGTGTATATTTCATAATAGGAATATTTTCGTGGATCGGAATTTACGATTGTCCTATGAAAATTCGCAATACGCACAGACTAAATGTTTGCCCGAAAGTGGTGGTTTGACAAGTATTTTGTTCGCATTTAGGAAAATTCCTCATTTAGGATCACAATACTTTTTCGCCAACTATTCGAAAGCGAGAAAACTACCACAAACAGAATGAAGTTGAGTTGTATTTCGACCGACAATTTTTAGTTTTCTTTACTTACCGTGGTCTTGTTGCAAATATTAAATTATTCATTTCTATTGTAATAGTATTTAATAAACTAATGAACCAGAACATATTTAATAACACAGAATATATACGAGTAGCATTAATCCAATCAAATTTATAATGACAATATACACGGGCAAGTCAAATGATGTTAGAGTGCGTTTATGACGTTTAATGAGTTCGTTTTGTTGGGAAACCATGATACAAAAAATAAAGTGGGTTGAAAAAAGCATACGGAATATTCTTTCACCTTGGCCCAGTGAGCCAATTATGAAAATATCACAAAAAGTGTTATGGTGGTGAACTTTAAAAGTGCAGCACGAAGTTGGTCCAAAACTATTCCAATTTGGAATAAAATACATGGGATTGTTGTTGTAAATTTACCAACGCTTTTAATAGAACAAAAGTTTCCCATTCAAATTTGTTTCTAAACTATTTGCACCAAAAACTGATTCTATTAGTAGGCCTGAGTGAAAAATACATTTCAAACAAGGCTTGAAAATATTTTTCCCAATTTCTTATTCCGAGTAAAGCCATTATAGTTCCACCTAAAATAGAATGATGTCGATACTGGAGGGCAATAACGATAGATTACAACGATTAGATTATAAACAAGCTTCATGGGCTGTGAAAACTAGAAGCTGGTCGGTCTAGTACTCATAAAACCTAATGTGGTAGGACGACAATCGGGAGAGCTATTAAAAAAAATTCGATTTCTGATTTTTCCGACTACCAGGATCCTCTGCGAATTTTATATAAGTTGACAGATGAAATAACTTTCATTTTCTATTATATTATTTATAGATATTAAAGTGTAGTTGTGGTTGGTTAAATACAAAATTCAATTATAATTATTATTCAAACTGTTAAAACCGATTATTTTCTAATTCACTTAATTTTTAAAAATTTTATTCCTCGAAAAAATATATATATATATACAAAAATATAACATACACAATTCGTCAACTAAATAACAGACGGATTTTAACATTTGATTTTCGGAAAATCCGATTTCGTTTACTCTTATAATTTTATAATACGAAAATCCGCGGCGTCTCCGAAGTCGAAAATTTCATAATCGACATAACAATTATAAGCGTTGTCGGCAATAAATCATACGCCCCCTCGGAACAGCTAAAACATTTAAGAAGTAAACCATACCTAGAATTTGGTGATTCAACGACATAAGAAATCAAAACCAAATCACCATAATTTTTTTTTTATATTATTTTATTATTGAATATTAGTGATAGAATAAAGTTTTCATCTTTTTTCACACTAATACAAACATTTATATAATTTTTAAAATTTTTTCACATTTTTAATTTTTTTTTTAATTTTTTGTTTTAATTTTTTTTCAGTTTTTTCATCATTTTATTTTAAATTTTATAATAATAATTAATAATAATATTTAATAGTAATATTTATAAATTTTTTAATTTCTTTTTTTTTTAATTTTAATATTAAAACGTAATCTTATTTTGCTTAAAATTTAATTAGTTTTTTTCATGTTTATTTTTTTTAATTTTTGTTTTTTTATTTAATTAAAATATTTACTCTCTTATATATAAATTCATGTTTTTATGTATTTAGTTTTATTTAAATACCTATTTCTGGTTTGCTTAAAATTTTATTTAGATTTTTAAAAATTAATAGAAAAAAAATATATGTCATAATAATAATAATAATTAATAATAAAAAAAACAAATATTTAAAATTAGTTGTATTGTTGTGTTTAGTTTTTATTTAGAAAATAAATTTCATTTTATCTGCTTTATTTTATTGTGTTTTTAAATAATTATATATTTATGTATTTTTATGATTTATTCGAGAATAAAAAGATTTTGCCAGGGACTTCTTGTTTTTGTTTAATTGAAGAATTTTTTCTTTCGTTTTAATAATAATAAATAAATTCTATATATATATATATTAATAAAAATTAGAAAACGTATAAATTTTTGTTTTGTTTTTTTTTAAATTTATTTTTGATTAATTTTTTTATAAAACTATAAAAAAATATATGTATTATAATACAATAAATAAAATAAAAATAATAATAAAATAAGGAAAATGGTTTTATCTAAATATTATTATTAATTTTATTTGTTTGCTATACAATTTTGTAAATAAACAAATAGGCAAGTTTTTTAAATTTTAATTAATTTATTTATTTTTATAACTCGAAATACAAAACTAATTTTATTCACAATTTTGTTTCTATGTAATCTATAAAATGTATTTTGTTTTGTACTTTTCCCAATTATTATAAACCAAAAAATATTTATGAAATAAAATAATAAATAGAAATTCGAATCTCAATTTTAATTTATTTATTGTAAACAAACAAGGAACTTTCTAATTATTTACAGATTGATTTTTTTTATTTATTTAAATTTTTTTAAAACAAACTAAAAACATATATTATTTATAAAAGTACAGTAAATGCAAAAAATATTTTTACACACACAATATTATGTAGCAGCAGCAGCACCCCGTGAAAAATAAAAATTATTTGTTTATATTTTTTTTATAAAATTAAACAAGTTTAATTAGTCACCAGAGACAATTAGATCAAAAACGTAATTAACTCAATTAAATGTATAGATAAAAAACAAAACAAAAATTTAAACAATTTTTGCATTTTTCTTTTTTCTTATAATTTTGTTTAATTCTTTTTAATTCTCATCACAGATTATATATTTTCTTGTTTATAAATTATTATTATTTAAATGTACAAGGTGTTTCGTTAAAACGAGATTACGGCTTGACGAAGATTATATCATATAAATGATCACAAGAAATTAATTTGTTCACATTTACAGAAGTACATTAGAAAAATTTGTTCGAAAAACATCTAAATTAATAATTTTAATATTGGAAATCTTACTAACGAGATTGGAAATTGGAAAAATTGTATGTGAACACAATTTGCGTTTAGCAACAAATTTACCGCACACACCCTTATTTCATATAATTTTATATGATCAATAAGTAGTAATAATTTATAAAATATAATTAAATTTTCCGGTTTTACTTATATAGCTTTAAAAAAATAATAAACATTAAATAAAATTTAAAAAACGAGATAATATAAATTATTTTTATCCAATCAATATACATAAAATAAAATAAAAAATGCTTATAATTTAATTTTTACTTTAAGTAGAAATTTTTTTTTTACCTTTCATTTTACTTAAAAATTATGTTGTTTTAAATATAGGTAATTTATGATTCTATGTATATAATATACTCTACAAAATAGTTAATTTTTAATTTTGTTTAAAAACATTTTTATTAAATTAATAATTAATTGCTATTTATGATACATAATTACAATTATATACAAACTGCTTTTAAATATACAAAAAAAATTATATTAATATCTTATTTATTAAATAAAAATCCAAAATATTATGCTCTCCTCTAATTTATTAGTTTGTTTTTCTTTTCGTTTTTCTTTTAATATTTAATTACAAAAATCATAATTTATACATAATTAGTGTTTGTAAAAAATATAAATTTTTATATAATTTACACAACCTAAAAAAAATATTATACATAATATTATGTAAAAAAAAAAATAAACAATAAAAAAATTAATTATTTATATAATTTTTATTATGCATATAATATTGTTATATACATATTTGTTTTATATTTCTAACAAAACAAAATCAAAACATTAAATAGTTCTTCTATTACAATTAAAAATTAACACTATTTAATTGTAATATTAATTGTTATATAATTTTAATTAATTAGCGATTTGGGTTTTTTTTTATTGATTTGCAATACACACACAAGTCCGAAACCAATAAAATTAATTATTAATTTTTATTTTGTGTTTGTACTCAATTTATACAAATAATATTTACATCTATAATTGTGTGTATATATGTGATGTTTTTGTATTTAATTATGTTTTTTGTATTCATTTTTTTAGAGAATTTTTTACTTTTTTTACGTGAGCTCTTCATTCAACGGCCAGCGCGAAATATATTTATTTTATTTTTAAATAAACTTTAAATTATATATTTATTATTTTATTTACAAAATACAAATATTTTTTTTTGCTTTTTTATTTAATGCTTGTGAGATGATGGAGATGTAGTTAGGGGTGAAGATAACGGAGATGATGGATGTATTTCTGAATTAACTGAAGATAAACTGCTGTTGGTGCTTGTACTACTGCTATTGCTACCGGTGGATAAACGGTTCGAACGTGCTAATGATGAATCGAGATCTGTAAATAGAATATTAAGATGAAGCGTTATTTTTAGGCTACCGTTATATAATTGGGGTCAATTTCTTTCCTTGGGTATCCTCCTGAACAAATTTAGTAAGTTTAAGGTTTTCATAATAACTCGAACAAATTTTATTTTAAATTAAATTATGCTCAGATAAGTGTAATAATATTATATCTCATTGTAATAAACCTCGCAAGAGACGTGCTGTGTACGTCAAAAGACTTTCCAAACTATACTTTTCACATAGATTAAAAGTAAATTGACGAGGTTTCTTTTCGATTACATTTCATTTTGTATGACGCACAGTTTGACAATTATCAAAATTTTTAAATTTTAGTTTACTTACCATAATACCATATTGTTTGGAGTTGCAAGGTTTGATAAAATCATTAAAACTTTTCGTTAATAAATGTATAACCTGTTTACGAAATTCGAATGAAAAGATTAGTTGGAAAAGAAACACAATTGAATATTTTTACTCTAGTGACATCTATTTAAATATTGCGTGAACTTCTGAATCGTACAAAAGTTTAGTTTGAAGTGTTCTGACGCCTTCAGCATAGATAGCCACGAAAACTACTGATGCATTTCAAAAATGACCGATTTCAGGATATCGTTAATTAATCCTTAAACAACGATCGTGAACCGTAACAATGTGTTCTACGACAAAATAAACAAAGTGCCATTTTGAATCGTAAGAAATTTTGGGGACTAGAAAAAACATAAAATACTCCCAACAAGAAACGTGTCAACATGCATTATGAATCAAAGCATCTACGTTTCTATTTTTAACTTGCAATTTGTAAAAAAATGTATGAAAGATAAATATGAAAGATATCACACGTCACACAAAATAAATATAAACAAACAACTTAGAACTTAAAAGAAATTAATGATTATAGAAAACTGAACGTATAAAAGTTTGTTTAAACCATCGCCGATATAGATTAATAGCTTTCAGTTTTCTCTTTCTTAATTCTACCAAACTCTTTTTCAATTTTTATAGAATCATGTTTTGCATGCAAATGTAACAACCATATCAATCTTTTTTTTCAATACCATTTTTATATATTTAACTTTCTCTAAGGTAAATCACTTATGAACTGTCCTAAAGTTCCTCCATCGTCGGTAATAGCAAGTCACATAATAATCGTTTTGTCTTGTCGTAACGATTCAGCTATGAACTGTCATAATAATCATTAATCGCCCAATTAATGGAAAATGTTTAACTATGAAGTTTGATTCCGAATAGTCAGTCAATCCGCCTGAACGGCGTCATTTCCGGTAAAATTTAAAAAATGATCTCAACTTATATACTTTTGATATATTAGCAAAAATCGAAAAAGCTCCTATGGATGCTGCCATTTTCTGTGGACCGATTTCAGCCAAAAATCACTGAGAATTTATGGAACAAGCTTAAGTATGCAGTTTCATCCCGAGCAATCAACCATCTAAGCTGTACATGGGTTGAATTTTTGTTGAAAAATAGTTTTTTGCCAATAGCCGCTTAAATTTTGGACGACTGGTCTGGACTTTAGTTCTTAGTTTTTCGAGGCTGCCACTTCCGGTGGACCGATTTCAGCTAAAAATCTTTGGGATCTCTCAATTTATGAGAAAACAAGTATGAATTTCATTCAGACATTTAGCCCGCACGAAACCACATTTAAAAAAATTTAAAACCCCACTTTTTGGGTTCGGTGATAATGGTCTGCAAAAATCTCGATATCAATTTTTAATGATTGCTATACTTTATTTTACTACGTAAAAGAAAATAAAACGATGTTTTCCTTACTAAATAATAAATGTAAAAAATTAAAATATAATTCATTTAAATTGTACAAGACTGCCACACGAGTCTATAGTCCATCTCGATTTTCATTGCCCTACTGAATAGTTTCATTAAAATACTAATTTACATTATTGTTCGTTTTACGAGATTAATCTGTTTAGAACATCTAAATCAAGAAAAATGTCAAAATTGTAATATTTTACTGGCAGTTTGGTTCTTTCGTTTATTAGATGTTTAATTGTATAAATACAAAAACGAATTAATTTTAAGAGATAATTTCTGTTTGGTTTCAAATGTTCAATGTTTTTGATTTTCATACTTGTAATAAAATATTCTGATCACATTAATTTCACGATCTTAAATCATGATCTGATTTGAAAGGACCAACAATCAATCCAACTAAATGATTTTGACAGTTTACTCATTACTCTTTTTAGGCTCCACTTTAAAATACCCCAGTATAACGAGTCGGGCACTAAAAAATTTGAATTTGAAATTTTGTGAACAAATGACAATAATTACCTACGAAACGCTTTCCTTACCAATCTGTATTAGAAAGTTCAATTGGACTATCTAGTCTTTCTTGAAACAAGAAAGAGTACACTCGTAATGTTAAATTCAAATAACATTTCATATTGAATTCACTCGCATGCAATCTGCATGTTCTGCCTTTTAACTAAAGGCTAAGGGAAATTTTGATTGATCAGATTTTTAATACCATTATTTCACAAAAACGAGTTTAATAATGGTTTCAAGGATACAACCAGTCTGTAACAGAAGAGTTTAGTCCTACTATTTGATATTTTACTATTAGATGATGAAGAAATGTACGCAAATGATAATAGTTGTTATAAACAAATTATTTAAAGTTGTAACTTGTTCTTTACAGTTAATTCAATTCAATTATTATTAAGAAAATTACACACTGAAAATCTTAAAATATCCGAACACGTCATTCTTCATGTTATATTAATCGGGAATCGATTTTATTACGGAAAATTCTTACATAATTTAATAACAAACAATTAAATCGTCGTCATAGCGTTCAGGTCAAATTTTCCGCTACGGAAAATGCTTTATCTTCAATATCACAATCATTTTATGATCTAAATCAATTACTAAAACCTACCTTTATCTTTCAACGGCGATATAAATGATAAGCCCACAATATCATCTGATTTTGGTGGTAACGATGCTAACCCATGTAAACTCTTAAAACTTTTTAATCTTTCCGACAGTATTTCTTGTTGCATTTCTAATTCCGTTGGTGCAGGACTAAATAGTACTGTAGGAGTAAAGCAATGTATTAATTTTATTTAGCTCAGTAAATTAAACAAAACCTTACCTTCTTTTTCCTTTTCGTCAATTTGCCTCAAAGTATCTTTGATATCTGAAGAAGAGTCTGCTTTTCCACCATTGCCACTCAAGCAATCATTCAAAAGTGACGATGAGGAAGATGATTTTGATACTGATTTATCGCCATTATTGGTATTCGATGATTCCGATTGTTGTTTACGCTTTCGATACTCATTAATTGATAACTGAATAAAAGAAAAACATTCACAACAAATTCAAAAAAAAATTAAAAATTTATTAATTTTACCTTTCGTTTAGGAGCTGGCGGTGGTTCAGGTACGTTTAGATTCGGATTTAACCGAGGATCAGCACTTTGAGCTCGTGATAATAGTTTGGGTGGTTGTATGGCTGTTATTTGATCCGAACTGTACGATTTACTTAAAAACGATGAAATTAACGATGGCCCATTTGAATTCATACTACTATAATATGTAGGTTGCTGCGACACTGGTGATGCATCCAAACTCGAATAAGTCGATGTGTGAAAGGATGTACTTTTAGTGTTATTTAATGTAGTACTGCTTGTGTCTAAATAATCTGACAACAAAGAAAAACTTGGATATTTTAGTTTACTATTTTCGGTTGGCTCGATTGGAGCAGAGTTAGAACCTAACGTTGATGTTGTGGTAGTTGAGATTGAATATTTATTGTAAAATGCATTGTAGTATTGAATATGAGATGCTGGTGTATTCGGAGGTATATGGATTGTCGGAGGTAATTGTGATAAATTTGTAGCACCCGATAATGACGTGATTCCATAAATTGTTGATGTACTTGTTGTATTATTACTTCCGTTACTAGAACTGTTGGTATTTAAATAAGGATATATTGATGATGTAAGTTTTGGTTGAGTTTCATATCGCACTTCATCTGGTTTGTCCCACCTAGTATGATGACGTTCCTCTTTTGAAATATCAATTTTCGAACTCTCTCTAGTGTCAGCGATAGATTTTGATTCTTTATGCTCTCGTTTCGAATCCGAACACATTTTTTCTTCACTGCTGGTGAAGGTATTCACTTCATTTTTGTCTTTCAATTTTACGTTCACCGTCATATCATCCTGTACACTTAAATCGAAATTCAACTGCACCGATTTTTTAGTCTTTGTCGCTAACATCACTGACGGTGGTGTTGTTGGGTTTGCTGGTGATAACGATTTTTTGTGTGATACTGGGCTACGAATTAAAGATGTCGATGTTATGTGTGGTTTAGTTTTCTTATTACGAGATTTCAAAATTAAAATATTTTCCGTATGGAACGAATGTAATCGCTTTTGAATATCAGCAATTTCATCATTGACGTTATTACATTCTTCAGATTCGTTTGCACTGTCTGCCGGTAATATTTCAAAATCCACATTAGTTGATGTTGAAGGAATCGGAGTGCTAGATCTTTCTGCAACTCGGTCATTTTCGAATTTTTCAATTTTTGGTGCAGCTGATGTCGAATATCTCGATTCTAGTTCGTCCACTATCTTTCCATCATGTGTAATCACTGGATCTGGTTCGGGTGGCATCTTTGTTTGTTGAATAGGTGGCGACTTCGTCTCAGAAATAATTAATATTTCTGGATCGATGGGAACTGTGGTATCAGTATCCTGATCAGAATCAGCTGTAGGGATTGGTGTGGAAGTGTTTCTCGAATCTTCGTTACATTCCATTTCAACATCTTCTACAGACACATCAGCAATATCTTCCACCTCATCTTCGACCTTCAGTTCAACTGGAGTAAGCTGTGGATTTACTAATTCTTCCTTCTCGGCTATTTCCATTTGAACACTTTCCTCACTTTTAAGGACTTCAGATTCATGAGTTTCGAATTGAGCCTCAGTAGATTCATGACCTTCAGATTCATAAACTTCAGCTTCATGAACATCTGGTTTAAAAACATCAGCTTCAATTACTTTAGCTTCATGGACTTCAGCTTCATGGACTTCAGCTTCATGGACTTCAGCTTTATGAACTTCAGCTTCATGGACTTCAGCTTCTAGGAGTTTAGCTTCTAGGATTTCAGTTTCCTGCACTTCAGGTTCAAGAACTTCTGACTCATGAACTTGTGACTCATGAACTTGTGATTCATGAACTTCTGATTCATGAACTTCAGAGTCATGTACTTCAGGTTCATGATCGTCAGATCCTTGAACATTAGGTACCTGAACCTGACATTCGTAAACTTTAGATTCAAGAACCGCATACTCCTGAAGCTCAGATTCAAAACTTTTATTAGATTCTTCTGTTGAAGACGATGCATTCGATTTGTTCACGACAGCTAAATCCACTATTTCCAGTGGTTCCTCCTCCTTAATGCCTTGTTCAAAAGCCTCTAAATATTCTTCATGAACTACTTCAGCTTTGCCGTCATCCACAATTTCTGAAGAATGTTTACTTATCTGTTCTACCGTTTGAAGATTGACTTCATTATGTTCAAAATCATGATCGTCATCGCTTTCATCAATATCTTCATCGCCCTCTGCCTCATCATCGCCCTCTGCCTCATCATCAGCATCATTAATACTTTCATCTGCAGCATTTATACATTTCTCAATTTGAGTTTCCATATCATCAGTTTCTTCTTCTTCGACTATAGGAAATGAAGCTTCTGTTTTAATATCACTACCAAATTTTTCAATATCCTGCTTATCGTCGGATCCAAAAATCTCGTCAATCTCATGTTTCAAATCTTCGTTGTCATCGGCCTGCGGCTTATCTTCAACTGCCCCCATCTTAACATCCTCGACCATTTTATATTCGCGATCTTTGAGTTCTTTCTTTACTTCGTGTACAATGTACAGATTATTTGAAGCAACATCTTCCACGACATCAATTTTTTCATCCTTTTCATTTTCATCTTCAGGCTCTATTTTCACCAAATTATCTTCGGCAACAATTTTGTCACCTGGAGGCGGAGAGCTTACAATATCAATTTCATCGTCTTGTTCGTAATTCTCCTCGAGCTCAACTTTACTAGGGTAATGATTAACAACAATGTATTGCGGGTTACTTTCCACGATGGAGTATGTCCGAGTATCATCTAGTTGTGTATTATTATCAAGCATTTCGAGATTTTCAACAATTGCATCACACTTATTTTCCGTTACAGAGTCGGAAATCTGCTGCATCGGTTCCTCTTTAATTTCTTCTTTTATATTTTCTAACTTAATTGGATACGAAATTTGGTCGTCGCTTGCAAAACTCGAGTTAGGAGATATTTTTATATCATCAATCATTTCACATTCAGTTGAGTTTTTGTCTTGTATTTGTTGAATGTCATTAACATAAAACGCGGGTTGAATGTATTGATTGGAAGGTGGTAATTCCTCCGGGGTTGGTACCTCAGAACATTGACGTGGAAGTCTCCGTTTCTTCAACGGAGTCATATAACCGTTCGGTGGTGAGGATGCCTCGTTATCACACTCTTCCGAGATTGCCTGTCGCAACCATCGTTTTTTTGCTGCACTTCCACTTCCGTCTTGTACCATAGCACCCGGTGGTGTTACAAAAGACATTGTCGTATTTGGTTCATTAGTAACATTCGAAAATGTTAAATTATTATTGGGATGGTGCCATTTCACGTCTTCCTCTTCGACCGGTGCCATTTTTACATCATTTTGATATATAAATTCTTCGACTTTTTTCGCAGCCATACTCAAATTATGTGGTTCCTCTTGAATCGCATACGTCACGGGTACAATTTGCGAATGTGTAACCATTTGTGGTGAATTCAAATTACTACACATAGTTGCCGCAACTTGAACCAAACTATCCAAATTTGTTGTTTCATCATTCTGATGGATAGACGATGAATCCGTTTGATTTAACCAATCATTCATTATAGACTTTTTGGTTTTGGTTTTCTGTACATGGAATTTAATATCAGTTTCAGTTACATTTTCAGGTGATGAAATTACACTGGTTGTTTGTGTTTGCTCCAATGGTGCCACAGCTGCCTCTACAAGTAAGCATGCAGAGCTCAAATGTAAAGGATTAGAAACTGACAACAATGTATTGTTATTATTTTCAATTTGAGGGGAATTATTATTATTGTTATTTGGAGATATAATATTCGATGTTGCAGATGATTCTTGTGAGTCGTGTGAATGTGAAAGAGACAAAAGTAATCCTGCTGCTGAATTTACATTTTTCTCATTCAACTGATTTTCACAACGCATATCCGGTGATTTTATATCTTCCATATTGTACGTGATTTGATGTCCTGGAGGAAGGGGTGGAGATAATAATGATGTTGATTCCTCCGATGTCAGTAAATCTGAATCACCCGAATTCATTCGACTGCGCCTACGTATTTTTGGATTACTCAAATGTTGATATGATTTGCTACCCTTTCGCTTCTTTTTGCGAGGATGATAAGGTTTTTCGTGATCACCTTCCTCTTTATATCTCGGTGAGGACGGGCTGCTATTACGACGTTTTGTTGATGAAACTGAGCACTTATTTTGCTTGAGCTGCTGCTTTCGCTCTTGATTCTTCTCCATTTTTTCGAATGCTTTCATTATGGCTTGCATTTTCCGCTCTTCTCTCGTCAATTTTGGAGAATCTTTCTCTTTTGGCTCTTTTGTAGGCGGTTTGTCGAGTTTTTGCATAGTTGTTGGTGTTGTAGCGGATTCACACGATTTTTGTGAATCTTCCTGTGGCGAAGATGGAATAATAGTTGTTACACTTGGTAATGTGGTTACTGGTACTGGTGTTATCGAGTCTTCTGAGAAACTTATTTGCCTCACTTTATTTGGTGTTTTCTTATGGATTTGATGATGTACTTGTACTATTTGTTGTTGTTGCTGTGCAAAACACTTCTGCGGAGAGAATGATTGATGTTGACTGATCAACGTGGGTGATGCCATAGGTACTGGCATGACTGATTGCACTGGCGATGGCAACGGCGCAGGCGGTGGCTGCAATGGAGTAATTTTTTCAACTACTCCCATTTGTGGAATCATTGTAGAAATATCAACCGGAAAATTTGGCATTTTGCTACTCGACATCAAATGATCAGGAGGCATAATATTTAGTGTTGATGGCCTGGATGGTGATGGCATCGAGATACTTTCTATTATTTGAACCGGCGGTGGCAATATCTGCTGTGGTGACTGGATCGGAGCCGGTGGTGGAGGAAGTTGCAATTGGGGTATAGATGGTTGTTGCGGCAGTTGCAGAGGTTGCGGGGAAAATACACTACCCGAATCGGATGATAATGGTGTTGTTGGTGCTACCATCATAGGAATTGTGATTGGCTGCATTGGTTGGAGTACGGTCAATGTTGAGATTGATGTATTATTCGGCGACAACATACTAATATTACTATCACCACTAGACGAGGTTGACCGACCTCTCGCCATTAAACTTTTGCTTCGTCGATACGCCAACCGCGTTTCATCAATCAAATGACCATTTAATTTTTTCATTGCTTTCTGAGAAACGCTATTCAAATGATTTGCGGTCGCAATAGCAAATATACAATCTTTCGGACAACCACACGCACATACGGTTGACGTGGGAGCGGTTACATTGCCCCTACTGATAGCCGTTAAATCATGTGGTTCGTGTTTAATTGTAATTTCTGTACCTCCAATTATATTGGATAGGGAAACAATATATAAATGAATTGCACCTTTTTCAATACTATGTAAAATTTCCGCATTTGGGCGACATGATCGCCGAACAAATCGTGCTTCATTGCCGTAAGTTCGTGTGTCGATACAAATTTCAGGTCCATCGTTTGGCAGACGATAGAAAAAAATAAATGGCCCAGGCTTTCGATTATACTGGTGGTTCCTCACGTTTCCAGTGGCCGATGGGATTGCTTGCTGCTGTCGAAATTGACTTGATAACATATATTTTCCCCGTATCTCAACTATTGGAACATTGGCGGCTAAATCAGATGTGCTTATTAAAATTTTACCGCCTGCATGTGGAACCGTCGTGCATCTGTGCTCTAAACTACTAGTATGCCTCAGATGCGATGGTATTAGTTCCTTTATTATTTGATTTTGCTTGCCGATAGCATGTAAACGGGCTCGCAACTCAGGTGAATAATGATTTGTAATCGCTTGCTCGTAATTTTCAATCCACGCACGTAAATTACTTGTCTTTTCATTCTGCGGTGCTTCAAGATTCATTTTTGCCTTCCGCTTCGAAATCTTTTTCGATTCTCGACGCTTACCATTCGAGCGTGATGATAATTTACGTTCACGTTTTTGTTGTGCAAATTGGCTGGCCAACTCGGCCTTGCGTTGCTTTACACTTTGTTTATGTTTTTTACCAACTGTTTGTAAACTGTTACTCTTGTTGAGTAAATTAGTTCGTTCCATTTGTTGACCCAATAGTTGGGTATTATTCTCGAGTGACAAGTGCTGTTGCTGCTGCTGTTGTTGTTGATTATTAAGTAGGACATTTTGTTGTTCTTTACGTTTCATAAGCTGCAAATTTCGTGCTCTCTGTTTATCCACAGGTCTCGGTTGACATAATTCACATTTGTATTCCTCGGGGATATTTTGCCGATCGATGCCCATACAGTCGACGTGTTGCCATGCTGAGCATTTATCACAGCATATCATGTAACCATCATCGTGCGTTAAATCACAAATGCATCGTGTTACTGAATCATCTTCCCCTTCGCCTTCAGGCGCGGTTTCAGTTTCCTCTCCAAGGTCATTATCTAACTGATTACCACCATTACGAGAGCCTGTACTAATAGCTGAATTTGCATCATCATCATTATTATCTGTAATAACGTACAACAAAGCACAAAATGTTTAGATTTATAGATTACAGCTATTCATTATATAAATAAATAATTCTACTTACTCGTTTTGAAGTTATAATTTAGCCCAGCTTGTTGAATATTAGCCGCACTTAACGTAGGAGCACTATCCATCTGAAAACTAGTTATCTTTTTTGTTTGTTCCGGTTGAACGGCTGCATAAGTATGATCTTGTACAATTACTTGAAGCAAGTGTACTTTACCATCAGCTATATTCATAGGTGCCGGTCGTACTTCCTCGCCAATTAGTTCATCATCATCCTCACCACCGCGATGTCCGTGCGATATGTTATCACCCCTTGTTGAGGTCAAAGGTATATTATCAATAAATGTGGTAGTAGTACTCGATAGATCACATGAACTAAATTAAAAGCAAGTGAACGAACAGAATAAGAAAATAAAACAAAAATAAAATAAAAACTCAAAATAAATAATAAAATTAAAATAAATTATCAAAAAATAATAATTGGAATGAAAATAATGAAGAGAGTAAAATATAAAAACATTCATAGCACTATTAATAGTTAACCATTCAAGAAGTTTATACAAATTTATTTACCTGACTTTAAAATATTTCTCGGATGAGGATGGTTTAACCGGTTCATGATGATGATGGTGATGATTAGGATGAATATTATCCCTCATCCCGTGCCCAATACCAGAAATGTGATAAATCTGATGATTGTTACTATTATTACTATTACTGTTGTTCGTATTTACATTATGCTCTTGAGTTTGAGTTAAATAAACTTTTGTTGCATGTTGGGAATTTGGAGAATTTGGATACATTTTGTTATTGTTATGACAATTGCTATTATTGATGTTGTTTATTTGATTGTGTGGCCTACTGCTTGTAAAAATATTCTTCTGCGACAAGCTCTGCAAAATTCGGGCAGACATTTCTTCGGTCATTAGTGTTCCATTAACTATCATATCTTCCATGGACGCAGAAGATGCACACATGTGACTCGAAGACGGTGAATGTTGTGCATTCACGATGGCAATAGATGACTGCGCTGAATCATTACTATGATCTAACATTTGTTGATTTTGTTGTAAAATTGTAGATGTTGAATGCTGTTGGAATATTGCTCGCATTTTACTAGGCGGTTGGGTCACATTACCTTGAGCATTTACATATTTTATGGTACCACTATTATTTGCTGTAAACGAATGTGGTATTGTTTTCAATTGTTGTACATTTGTTACGGTACCTGAAACTGCAACTAAACTACCCGGAGATGGTGATTGTGACGGTAGTACGATATGCGTTTGATTCGGATTATGTTGCACAACATATTTATTACCTTTAAAAATACCTTTGCCCTGTATTAGCACATTATTTAAATTTCCAGCTCTTTGATACTGCACCGTTTGAACTTTGGTTACCGAACCGTTATTACTTGTATTCGTGCTGTTATTACAAGCGGTATAAATTAAATTCGCTTGCTGTTGCGATAAATGAGCACCCTTTTGTGTTTGTATTTGTTGGTGTTGCGATACAAACGTCTGCGAATTTAACGCTGCCGCCGTGTTCGTACAATAGTTATTATTTACTGTACTGAACTGTTTTGTAAATTTATGTCCACCAACAGTTGTTGAATTGCCTTTAACGCTTGTTATCTTTTGTTGCGATGGTATTATAGTTTTTATTCCACTAATCGTACTCGCATTCGATAATGTCGTACATTTTTGTGATTGTGCGTTACCCTGAAATATTTTGACAGATTGCAATTGTGCACTGGTTCCGGTTTTATTTTTCACTACATTATTTGTTATTGTAGCAGTTTTTATATTATTTTGGGGCACTAAGAGTTGCTGCCCCTTTGTTTGTATCACATTATTATTTTGTCCTGTACGCGACATGATTATATTACCACCTGTTATTGGATTTGTAGTACGCGTAACAAATTGTACATTTCGCGGAACCGAAACTTTTAATTGATTTCCACCTTTATTGATAATCTGCTGTTGTATTTGATTTGAATTAGCGGTTCCTTTAACCGGTAAATTAAGTATTTTACCACCTTGCATAGTACCCGGTTTTGCATAGTAGGCATTAACAAAATTAACTCCAGTTTGCGTAATTTTTCCATTGCTAACTAAATTTATAGTCTGCTGTCCACCGTGAGCCTTATTATTAGAGCTAAACGGAACATTACTAATTACATGAACTTTAGATGTTGGATTCGTTATTAAACGGCCTGTAGCACAATAGCTTTGTATTTCTTCATTTGATTGATCAAGAATTGTGCCACTATCATCGCTAACAAATTTTAACACTTGCGCATTACTTAAAACATCATTGGTTGTAAAATTAATAACACCGGTTTGTAGTGTATTCTGGTTTGTTGTATCTATTACATTTGTACTTTGTAAATTTGAATAATCATCATTTTGGTTTAAATCACTATGATTACTATTGGATTGAAATTGTGACTGATGATTATGTTGTTGTTGCTGCTGCTGTTGTATGTGATGAATGGGAAGATGCTCGCGTGGTACTTGAACCGTTGCTACTAAATTTTCACTGCTAGATGTATTATCAACAATGACAATACCAGATGACGACGGTATGTCAAGTGACGTGGACATATTTTTTGTTTATTTATGATTTTTTACGTTAATTGTAATGTTTTTTTATTTTAAATATTTATATTTTTTATATTTTACTCTTTTTTTTAACTTTATGATTTATTTAAATTTTCAAAAAATGAAAATAGTTTTATATCAAGCATTAAAGAATCTAAAATGATATAAAATAAAAATAAATTTAATTAGATAAAAAATCTATAAAACTCACTTTTATAACACACACTTATATTTTGCAGTGACAGATGGTGCCATATTTGTATAACTCCGTGTGTGCCTGTAGAATCCCGTAATGGGGCTTGAAACTTACCAACTAATAAAATTTTATTATAATTCACTACTATTCAGATAGTACAGACTACCTATAAGTAAAGAGGGTGGGCCCCCTACATCATGGGAGCCAAAATGGCTAGCTCTTTTGTTTAAGAACACTACATAGGCCATGACACAATTAAACATTACGTTTAAAAATTGTTTTCTGCAAATAAACAAAATAAAAATGATTTTTAGTAAAATTATAAATTTTATTAAAAACAATTTAGTGCAGCAGATCAAAACGAAATGTCTCAAGTTAAATGAAAATTTTTTTTTATTTACTACATTCTAAATCATTCTCTGCTTATTTCCTCAGCTTTGTTAGATTCTCTATACAATTTCATTAAATAATTTGACCGCTTCAATGAGATTCGATGATTATTTTAACTTAGTAATCAATTCCTGGAATCTTAGCCACCTCAATATATACTCTTACTCTGAATGGGGTTTGCATTTCGTTCCATTTTTACACATTCTTCCTTGTGTTCCGTACAACGGGTGCTTGACGTGATTAAGGTTCCTTTCATTTTTTCTCTCTATGTTACTCCCTTACTCTTAGTTAAACATTTTATTCTGTACTCTAGGTATCTTATCTCGCAAGAATCTGATTTATCTTGATTTATCAATCAAAGGATTTCATAACTACAAAAGGCAATTAAATGTTTAGCGTTATCAGACGTTGGACCAAAGGAATTTTATAGATTGAAATGGCTTTATTATCTTACTATATTTCAGTAATATTCGATTATGGTGGAAAAATAAAAATAAATAAATAATATTAAACGAAATTGCTTAACTGTTTAAATTTGAAAAATTATTAAGAGACTCATTTGTATTTTTATTGGTTTTTAGAGAGAACTTAAATGTTACAATGAAGGTAATACCAAATTTAAAAAAAAATACATACGAGCCACAAACAAACGAGGGATTAGTTATGAATCTGAAAATCATAAAAACTCGTTCACGTTTTCTAAAGCCCAGTATTTCATCAATAATGTATGTTTGTTGTGATTTAATCCCGCTAGAGTTCCGAGAATTTCGGGTTTCTGTTAGCTTCACAACGTTCCTCAAAAAAAAAAATAAAAAAAAATAAAAGAAGTGACGTCATTGCTTTTTATATTTTAATTTAATAGAAAGAGAGCAAAATAAATAAACATTGAAATTTTTTCAGCGTTCGTTTTATTACAAACATAAACAAAAGAGACTTCTCTAAAAACATTATACATACAAAATTTGTAGTTTCACGTGTATACACAACAATTTAAAATAAGTTAATAAATTTTAATCCGGGCAGGCAGATATAATAATATTATTCTGCCAGTGGCGGAGTCGTGGGGCGGTTACCCAATAAACCAATTGATGTTGAAAATTAGTGTATGTTTTGTTGGATAATAAAATTTATATGGACAACCGCAATTCCCTAAATTTAACCACCACTGAGCTGGCATCGTGTTAATAAAAAAATATCGCCAACCGCTATATAATCAACGACAATACGACATTAGTATCATTCTAATAAGCAAAAACCAGCAATACGAAAATATAAAATAAAATGTAAAATATTTATTTTTAATGACATGTTTAAATGGTATAAACATACATATATTTGTGTTTCGTTTTTTAGTCATCAAAGCTAATTATAGATGAATTGTTTAAACACGTCTAATATAAAATAGATTTTTTTAATCTCAAAATGCAATTTCAAATAATCGGAGAATTAATAAATACAAATTATGCATCTACTTCATAGAATTCATTTCTACGACAACAACAAAACGTTCAAAATAGATAACACTTTCGAATAAAGAATTTCAAATGAAATACCTACATTTGTGTAAAATAAAATAATTCTAAGTTAAAAAAATCATCACATAAAAAACGGCCATTTTTTTTTTATTCATCTTAAGAAAAAATCAAATTAAAAAAGAAACACACAATCAAATGTATTTTGTAATATACAAATATGTATACACAAAAATACTTATAGTATTTATAATATCAAGACGCAATTACGTTATATATTTTGTAACAAAAATACAGAAAAAAAACTAGAGAGAAGTTCAAATATTGAAAATATAACTTTAATAAAAATGTATATCAGTAACTGGCAGGCAGCGTATAATAAAATGCATTATTTCAATAAACCTACACAAAAAATGTGTCTGTACATGTACATATTTTGGTATTGTATTATTTATTATGACAAGTCGATAACTATATCATCAATCTATATAATACGCTTTCTATTCTAAATACATTTTTATATATTAACTTACATAAATTAAAAATATAAATAAATATAACACATAGATAGTTCTTTCTATTTTGAAATTATTACTATATTTCAACATCCAAAATCAAAGTGATTCACGTTCGTATCACGTTTATACATGGTACATTATTCATTATATTAAGCTGCTTTGTTTAGATTTAGAATTGATTTTAAAATATTAATTTTAGCACTTGATGAACAAATTAACGAATTTAAATTTAATTTGATAAGGTTTTTAACTTTCTAGTAAAAGTAAAATCTATACTAACTAAAGATAAGAACAATTATTAGAGGTCATGGACTAAAAGAATACAAAGCAAAATCACTTTGTGCATTTGATGAATATTTATAAATTAATATTTGTGGTTTCCCGATTCCCGGCTACATAAGGAAAATATGATGATGTGTTTTTTGATGATTCGGAAACATCATGTTAAAGTTATTAACATATAAAATATTGTGGTTTTTGATAAAAAAATATAATAATAATTCTTGTTTCATAATGAACAAAATGTAGTTGACATTTTTGATTACACCAAAGCGTTTGAAAATTAAAACAAAGAAAAAGCCTTTTTCTTTATCCACTCCGAGACACTAAAATATTGCAATCCATCAATCTGATACTGAGCATTTCGTCGCTTTGATTCTCTCTATATCATAGCTTCAAGATCGTTTGAGGTCGTCACAAATGCGGGACTCAGAAAAAAGTATGTCTGTGTTAAGATATTGGAATACGGTTCACATCTGCAGGTCGATTCTGGCTTGGAATATGGAAAGGAAAATTTGTTGACACTTTTCTGCCAAAACGAAATAGGAATTTTATTTTCCTATTTATAGCAGTTTTGACATTTAAAATTCCTATCCAATTATCGCAAGAGTTTAACGAGATAATATTAGAATAAGTAATATTAAGATTTAATTAATAATAAAATTGGATTTTTGCTCAATTTATTTAAAAAATTAAATAATATTAAATAAAACTTGAACTTTACTAAAACACGTTAAAGAAGCAAGTGTTT
Source organism: Nephrotoma guestfalica (assembly GCA_963691935.1). Classification (NCBI taxonomy): domain Eukaryota; kingdom Metazoa; phylum Arthropoda; class Insecta; order Diptera; family Tipulidae; genus Nephrotoma; species Nephrotoma guestfalica. The sequence continues at coordinate 249,767,290 of OY829914.1, forward strand.
CGTAAACTTCTTATAAATTGAAAATTTATCCATAACAGTACTTCCAAGCTTATAAAGCCACATATTTGCATATTATGTACTTTCATCATTCATTTGAGTGGGCGTCTAATATATCAAAGTATTTTTGGAAGTAGAGCTGATCCATTCCGTAAACGCTTTTGCTCAATCCGTAATGTCTTGCTTGCTCTTCATTATCGTCGGTCTATCGCTCTAATATATTATTTATCGTTTGTTGTTAATTTATATTGTAGCCAAATTACTTTTCATATAAGAACATAATATGAAACGTTTAACTCCTTTTAACTGATAGTAGCGCCTTGTCGTTGAGTACTAAAACTAAAAGTGTTCACGACTGACTCTTAGATGATCCATTCTATGGGTCCAATTTTCGTTTTTACGCGTTATTTTCGCTTCTAATGCAGGAATCGATTGTGATTTATCGATATAAACAAGTGATTTCAGATACGACCATAATAAGTAATCTAGCGGCATTAGATCACAAGATCTTGGAGACCAATTCACGGGACGGTTTCTGTTCCAACGCCCATAAACCAAGTCGTTGACGCAAAGGAAGGTCAACCAGCTTCAATTCTTGAACAAGCTGTATTTTGTATGCCTTCAAACCAAGATCTCTCTTCAAAATACGCCACAATGTGCCATACGAGAGACCCAGAGCTTGAGAACGGCGACGAATTGATTGATTGCGGTCTTCACGTACACTTTCAGCTACAGCAGCAATATTCACAAAAGATCGACTTGTACGCATTCTAGTCGGTTGATGAATATCCAAAATAATGAAAAAGTGGTTCGAAATTTATTGATTGTTTCGCGAATACTATAAAATGGTCGAAGTGCACGAAAACAATTTTTCATTGAACACTGATTTTTGAAATAAATTTCCACAATTTGTAAACGTTGTTCTCGCGTAAGTCTATTCATGGTGAAATGTCAATGAATACGTTCAGTATGACAACACAAATGTGTACAAATGTCATGAGCATGACAGTTGTGACGCATGAATCCCAATTGGTAAAAGTACCTCATATGGGATCACCCTTTACATAGGAAAAACTACTATATTTTTTATTCCTGTATAACTTCGGATTCCTATGGTAGCCGGAATCGAGCTAGATACCGAAAAATTGAATAGATATTACACAAAATAATAGAAACATATTTATATAAACAGAATATTCATACCCACCTACCGAATGATATATAGATAATCATAGTACCAAATCAATTTATTAGTTATACGACTTAATTTTACAAATTTTTTCTTCGAGCTTAAAATTATATTTAAAATAGAAATATTTGCACGATATTTTGTGGTTTTTACAGGATCGCAAGCAAAGTTCCAGAACATCGAACGACAAGTTTACGTGAGTTACATAACCTCTCAGAATAGCAGAGTTTACGATGGCAACTGATAACACATTCTGCAATGCATTCTATACGAATTCCAACAAAGAAAAACAGCTTCTGAAGCAAGAAAATCAACTTGTAGTGTTCTTGGTGCCGACTCTGTGTCTTATGAAACGTGTAATTATTGGAGCAAACGTTTTAGAAGAGGTGATTTCGATCTTAGTGATCAGCCGCGCCCTGGATAGCCTGAAAAGTTTGTAGATGCGGAATTGCAAGCTCCACTGGAATAAGACTTAACGCAAATACAACAGGAGCTTGCAGCTTCTCATCCAAACAGCTATTTCCAAGTGTTTGCACCAAATGGGAAAAATTCAAAAACTTGGAAAGAGGGTTCCACATTATTGTCAAACACAACCTAGGACGTTGTGACTTCACATATGGACACGCGACTTTTACAATGCGTGTACATGACATCGAAAAAAAACATCGTACTCAACTTCCGAATTCAAAACCAATCAATTTTCGTGAGATGCTTTATGCCTACTAGTTACATACATAGTTGAAATATTTTTAACTTTGCCCGGCAACAAAAAAAGGACTTATTGTGGAAAATTGCGACGGATGATGAAAAGTATATTTTTTCGAGAATCCCAAACATAAAAGGTCGGGGACAGATCCCGGGCAACCCAGTACATCGACGCCGAAAAAGAACATCCACTTAAAGAAGGTTCTGCTGTGTATCCAGTGGGACATGAAGGGTGTGCTTTATTACGAACTCCTGGCCGAATGCTACAGACCAAACAATTGACTAAACTGAACGAATAACTTGATCAGAAAAGGACATTTACTTGATAAGAAAGCAGGCAAGTCATACTGCTGCATAACACCGCTCGACCTCACGTTGCTCGCGTAACTCTCCCGCACGCGACATATTCACCAGAATTGACCCCATCGACTACCATTTGTTCCGGTCATTGCAACACGCCTTAGTGGATAAACAGTTCAAAACGCTGGAAGTTTCTTTCGCGACTGCATTCGTTACCTGAGAGGCCATCTCTGCATGCAATTATAAAATTGAGGAATTTTGCTTAAACCTTGGGTCGATTATGTACGCATTACGAGTTTCGAGATAAACTAGTTTTAACAAATTTTATTTGAAAATAATAATAAATGTTGTTTGTCATAATTCGAAAGTGGTAATCCTTACGTAATCGAATCATTAATTTCGAACATAATTTAAATACCGTCTGTGAACCAATCAATTCTCGGCTAAATCGTTTAGTATAACTCGAAATTTTAGCACAAATAACTTTTCAATTCGAATCACTACATTAGTAAATAAAATTAAGTAAACACTGCTCAATCAAAATGTTACATAATTTAGGTTCATATACAAAACTGAATCCGATGGTACACAAATTAATGTTAAAATTTGTTTATGTTAAAAAATGAATTTTAAATAATTTTAAGAAAATTTTGATTAAATCCATGGATCAATGAAATTCAAATATTTTGTGTTATGTTATCATGTTTTGTTATATATCCGTAGTACTACTATATGGCTAAGCGTGGAGTGGAAAATTTGATTACAATATTCATAATTATGAAACAATTATTTCTATAGAAAATACAATCTCCATATTTTCATGCAGTTCCTTTACAAAAAAAAATGCAAAGCACCGCTATTTTGGTTTTGTCTTTGCTTTAACCTCCTTTTTAGAAAGGCATATAAATTTACCACATACACTGTTAAAAATGACATTTACTTTAGATTTGCCATGCAATTCCTCCGAGAATTCGGAGTAAAGGGAAAAGTGAATCATATTTGTTTTTATTATTAAAATTGAATTTAAATCTATGTCCTCTTCTCCTATCTATGGTATTTTACTTTCCTCATTTGATTAGAAAATAATTATTTGCTAATGAATGTATCACTCTGGCGGTCACGATCACCGGACTCAGCTCATGTGTCGGATATTCAACTACGACAGACATTAGATGGACCATTTGAGAGCTAGGTCCTTTAGAAATATTCGTTCGATTACAAAACCAACCTGGACAAAAAAGGCTACCTCAATATAAACCCCGAATAAATTTGGAATCTCAACAACCACCTCAGACAAGAATTAAGGACTAAATTTGAATCGCACGAAGAACGTCCGTCAGGTCTTTGAACAGGCATCGCAATATATGCTGCGTTATATTTTGATTTTTTAAATAATTCACATATTATTAAAATATTTGTGCTTCGGATTTACTCAATTGAATCCTAAAGAGCTTATACTAAATCAATATCTTGCATTATACAGAGTGGGCCAAATAATTTTTTTTGTTTTGAACTAGCGGTTTTTTTGAGTATGGTAAGGGTTATGTCACTTCTGATTTGACAGAAAGTTAGTTTTATCCTTCCGCTGAACGAAAATGGTTGTGTATTCGCTTGAACAACGCTGGGAAATATTGAAACATTAATTCGAAAATTTTGAAAAAAAAATCATCTTTTCGGATGAGGTGCATTTCCATCTTGGCGGCTATGTAAACAAACAGAATTGTCGCATTTGGAGCACGGAGAACCCGCACGAGATCGTAAAGAAGCCGATGCATCCTCAACGAGTGACTATTTGGTGCGGATTTTGGTCCGGTGGCAGCATTGGGCCATTTTTCTTTGAAAATGTGCAAGGAGCCGCCGTTGTCAATGGTGAGCGCTACCGCGCCATGATAAACGATTTTTTGTTCCCGGCAGTTGAAGAGGAGGACATAGGCAACATTTGGTTTCAACAAAACGGCGCTCCGTGCCACACAGCACACGTTTCAATTGATCTTTTGCGCACTGTTTTCGAAGATCGAATTATCAGCCGAAACGCTGATGTGATTTGGCCGCCTCGGAGCTGTGATTTGGCCGCCTCGGAGCTGTGATTTGACGCCGTTGGACTATTATCTTTGGGGTGCCGTCAAAGATAAGTGTTACGCCGATAAACCAGCAACGATTGACGCTCTCAAGAACAATATTCGCATTGCCATTGAAGACATAATGCCGCATAACATCGAAAATGTGTTCAAAAATTGGACCGGCCGTATGGAGTATGTCAAGGCCAGCCGAGGCAGTCATATGAATGAAATAGTATTCCATAATTAATCGGAAGAATTGTTCTTTACAATGAAAAAATAAATTCGAAAAAATATTAAGAACTTTTTGTTTTATTGCATTTAAAAAAAAAAATGTATTTAGCCCACCCTATATTATCGAATAAAGTATATTTATGCTTGCTCTCAACAACTCTGAAGAACTCTTGATATTATGTAGAGTACAACAGAGTTCATCAAAAAACTTAATAATTCCTGAACTGACGAAACAGGGAAATTTAAATGGATATCTTAACGTTTGCTGGAGAAATTAATTAATTTATTTTAATATTGGATAGTATTGTGTTTAATTATAAACCAAAAATTAAATGTCAAAATGATTGACTTGAAGTTAGTTAAAGTTGTTCTAAATTTTTTTGTTTCAATTTCCCTGCATTTTCCCTATATTTTATCGCGGTCTCGAACACCATATTTAAAAAAAAACGCAGCTATCGTAAATTCGCGACTGATTTCATAACTGATAATAAGCGGATCTGTTTATTCAGGTCTCACTGGCGTCATTTTAACACTTCGATTGTAAATGTTCATGCTTTTGTTGCGGATAAAACCGAATAAGCATAAAATGCTTTCTACGATCATCTTGAAAGCGCTCTGCGCAAATTGGCAGAGCTAGTAAATACACCACTGTGGCATCAGCGGCCTATACTCGTTTTGTAACTTATTTCAAACAACGAGATACACCGTACTGAATTCGCTTTCGAACACATACTATCCACGAAAACGTACCCATAAAGGTATTTGGAATTCAAACGACGGGAACACGGTTAATAAAATTTATCACATTCTCATGTGATCTCCCGACAATTTTCCAGTTCGAAATCGATCACGGCAGAAATCATCAAATGAGTACACCACCTCCTACTCCATCGTACGAGGAAAAGCGCAACGAAGTTAGAATTGCATGAGAAATGATAAAACCGGTGGCCTTAAATGTTCTATAGACCAACATTTATTAATGTATAGTGTTTATTTAATGTATAGTCGACGGAGGAAATATCAGAAGAGCAGAAGATTATTCTGATTTGCCCACTACATAAAAAGGGAGATCGGTTAAATTATAATAATTATCGGGAAGTGGCTTTGTTAAACAATGGTTTTAAAGTTTTGATCAACAAAGATATCGATATACAGCGAGCGTATCTTAGGCAAGTATCAATGAGGATTTAGACCAAACAGAACAACAACGGATCAGATCTTCACGCTGAGAATTATATTGGAGAAATCTTACTAAAATGATATTCCTATTTAGTCTATTAGTAAAATTTCAACTTCGAAATTATTTCAAATTATTGATAAACAATATAAATTGAGAGATACAAAGCGTGGTAAATACTTGTTAACTTTTATTTGGAATACGTCGACCGCCAGATCAACATACCGCAGCTGCCTCAATTTTAAAACAAGCCTATTAGCACACGCTTATGGCATATGCATTTTGAACCGCAACATATTTTCTTGAAAGAAGTCCCTCCTGCCATTAAATCTTTAACTGTTTATGTCGAGTATAGTCGTCAGAACGAAACGAAAATGTTTCGCATAATGTCGAGTATACTCGTCATAGATAAAAAAAAATTACATTCGTATTATTACGAATTAACTGTAATTTATTTTCCTGAAGGACAAATAAAGATCATTTAAAAAATATACATTTTAGAATATTCTAGCAGGGAGAAAACGTTTTTCGAAACAAAATTAAGCAGTTAACGGGTTAAAATAAACAGATCATTAAAAAGTTGAATGAAAAATATTAGTTTGGAATTAAATAAATTAATTATATGCAAAGCGCGCTAAATATAAGTTTGGCATAGAAAATTGGGTGTTCCGGATACATCTATCAAAAAACACGGCAATTGAATACTTGTACATGTCTATTTAAATATTGCATGAACTAATGAGACTTTCAAAAGTTTAGTTGATACAAGTATAAAACCTATACAGTTTTCATAAAAACTATAGTAGAATAGAATAAATGTTCAACACTGGATTGGGCCCAATAGCATATTTATTTGTATTATATTATTTTGAAAATATTGAGCGCTTTCAGGACACCCAATAGTTGGGAACATGTTGAGCAAAATCGCGACCAACGTTATGAAAATGTTTAGCACTTTTTCAAATCAAATTGACGATGATTTCACTCATAGGGTACCCGAAAGCGCCCATTGTCGAACTAGACACAAAGTGAAGATTTTTTAGGACACAGAATTAATCAATCAATAATAAATGATCGATCATATTAACTTCGTAGTTCAAATTTAGATTTTATAAATTCATCTGTAAACGCAAACAACTATTCATGGTCCAGTAATGTAGAATGAATGAATAGAAAAGTCAGTCAGTTTTACATCATACATCATAAAGCATATTATACCTTTCAAATTCAAAAGATATTTATGTTTACATGCACACTACAGCAAACTAGCAATATAAACTATTGTGAAGCAATAATAAATTACTAAATTTCCAATTTACAATTATCCTGAATGAAATTATTTGATTATAATCGGAATTAATTTTTTATTGTTCTACATAACAAAAAACTAAACCACTGCCCAAACGTTAAAAATTATAATTAATTTTTTGTTACGTTTTCACATAAGAATCAAATAAAACAATCGATGGAACCACCGAGTGCTTAGCCCTGGATTAATTTGTGATCAATTCACAATTTAACGCGTTAACGCAAATTACCATATTTTAGAATAAATTTTTCAAATCTTAAAACGCAAAAACAAAATGAATAAAAATAATTAACAAACCAATACTCATTGGAATTTACATATATAAAATAAAATGAATATAATATTTTGTACATTTACGGAAGGAAATACGAAAAATCAAGGTCATTTATTACAAAACGTAAATAAAACAAATCAGATTTGAAAAGAGATTAATCCGTATACATAGCTAATAGTACACAAAAACGATGAAAAATATTTAGGTAACAAAAATGTACCAATCAAAATAGAATTTCTCTCGCATCTATTACGGCATGGAAATCACACAAAAGAAAACAATACATGGCAGCGCGCGAAAATTTACCACACAAACGAACATATTTATTGGAGAAAATGGTATTGATCCATTTTTCATAGTTAGGCGACTACGTACGTATGCATTTTTCCTCATTTTGTGAGTGAAAACACTACAAAAATAAAAAAATAAAACTTATAGGAAAATGGTCATGGTAGTTAGTTGGAATGATACTTCCAAACGGGAAAATAAACAAAATAATTACTTTTATACATATCTGGCAAATCAAAAGAACGCGCGCAAAATTCAACGCATGCGTCTCCTTATACATAGATTGTGCGGAAAATGTTTGTATGCCGTTTCCTTTTTTTATTACAAAAACCTGGATAAAATTTTAATTTTTCTAGAATATTTTATTTGATATTTTCATATTTATCAAATGGTTCTTGATTGATTTGACAAAAAATACTGAAAATAAAAACCCTATGTGCCACACGACACTTCAGATGTATGTGAACGTACGTACGTATGCAGCATATTAAACAATGCATTGATTTTAGGAGTAATATTACAAATAATATATATTCATTCTTGGTTTTCGTTGTATTTATTATTGAAACTAAATGCACTAAAACAATGATTTGTTTTTATTGTCAACCTAATACAGATAATTATTATCTTTCAGTAAGAGGGAGAAAACAAGGCATCGAACCAAATATGAGTTAATACATTTGTTTATTATGTTATGAAAAGGTTTTTTGCTCCCAGAACATGAGAAAATGCTATAACATTAAAATGATTTTGTCAATGTCAGAAAATCAGTTTTCGAGATTGTCCAAGTGAACCAGAACTGATATCCATTGGCAGCGTCCAACACAAAAAATGAAAAATTTTAAAAAGCTTCCCTATTCGAATATGTGGTGCAGGATACCAGTGGACACACCTACAATTTGAGAGTTAACAAGAGATGGAGGGAAACACGTAAGGAAGCTTTTTGAAAAGAATAAATGTTTATAGTCAATCCACAATAATAATTTTCATTACACTCGTAAGCAATCAAAGCCAGTTTACGGTATGGACAGCTTACTTGTTCTTTGCTTTCAAAGCGAGTTTACATTTTTCAGCAGAGGGGAAAATATTGATTTAAACATATGTTCAGAGGAAAAATTTCTTCACAGAATTAACTACTTTGATTGGGTATTTAGGTGCCACATGCAGACAAATTTTCAACAAAAAAAAAAAAAATCGCACAGTACATACCTCTCAAACGATAATTTCGTAGATAGGTTGAATTTTGGTGTGAGGATTAGTCTGTAATTATCGTAAACCTCAATATTTGATTTTTCTTATAATAAAGTTTACTATTCTTCTGCAGTATGGAATGTCTTTTACCGAAAAGTTTTATTAGTGGATCCGCTCAGTATTCCTGATAAATTTCAATTTGACCAATCTGTATGCAAAATGCAAATTATTTCATTTATGATGTTTTCCAAACGGATATTTATCTCAGACTTAAGGACGAAACACACCAAGCAGCAACAGCGAGCAGCAAATTTAAATATTAGTTTATTCGCTTATGTAATGATAAAAAATCATAATAGTTTGAGTATAAATATAGGTATTTCCAATAAAATAAATAAAATATTTTCTAATTTTATTAAAAAAATTTAATTTAAAGAAATTATATTCAATGAAGTTGCATTTATCACGGCATCAATAGGTTCCACACCAGCAGCATCAATTTACTGTTCTTTGCTGCTACTCATAAAAATTGACAACTTGACAATTCTATTTTACAACTAAAACAAAACAATTTGCTGTGCTGTTTGGTGTGCACACCCATATGTAGCCGTTAGTGTGGATTGTTTGGAATATGTTGCGCTGCTCTAGGTGTGTTTCATCCTTTAGTCTGTTTTCGAAACGAATACTTATTTGTGGAACCTAACTTATTCAAATAAGCTGGCGACATTTATTTTCTGCCTTTTTCTTGCTGAAAAATTTAAATTTGTTGTTCAATTGATGATTTTTTTTATAATTTGGTTATTTCTAGATGGATCTTTGTGGATTAAAATCAAAACTAAGATAAAAAAAATTATTATCATAAAGATATATCATCCGAATTACATAATGTATGCGGGTCTTACACAACTGCATTGAGTTCAGATAAGGAACTAGCAGGAAGACCACACGGTTTATTAATATATTCTATCTTTACGAAATAATTAGTATACTGATTAGAGATGAAATATATATATTTCTATTAACTGGGGCCCATACGAATTTCTTTGTCTAAACGAAAACTGAAATATAAAAAATCCAGCCGACTTGTACCTAAAAATCAAATAAACATTTATGTAGATTTAAACATTGTTCTAAGTTTTTCTTTTTTAAATCACCGCCAGCCCTTTTATAATTGCATAAATATGTTAATTTATTAAAATGAACAATTAAATTAATATAAAAGAAAATAAGATATCTCGAAGCACATTTAATTCGAACGAGTTAAATAAGCAAATAAATTTGACATAAGCGTCTGTTTCGAAAAGGATCTTATTTGGTTATTTGCAAATTCGTTCCAGTTCGAACCAGAGATAAAAAAATGTCATTACACGTTCCTTTCAAGTAAAAAATAGTTTTTTTTGATCGCGATCAATTTTCAAAAATCTCAATATTTCTGGAAATTTAAACATGCATTATTTATTTATTCGCGGATTAATTGTTGCGACTAGTTGATCTTGAGATTCTAATTTGAACGTAATTTTCTGTGTATTTTGTTTCAATCGTGTATAAATTCTAACATAATATAAGAAATAAACTACTGTTTTCAACTAACATAACACAATTTTTTTTTCAATTTTTGACATATTTTTTTATTTTATTTTTCAATTTTTTTTTAACGTTGTTCTGACACACAAAAAATCAATTTATTTTCAATATTTGGAAAGAACTTGCTATTAGACATGATACAAAAAAAAATTCTCCATCATATCAATAGGGCTCAACAAAAACCGGTTGTCGCTATTATATGTGGTTTAGTGAAAACACTTTTTTCAATATTTAAAAATTCCCTAGCTGCTACCAGGTTAACACAATTATAGCTCGAGTATATCCGATAAATTTTACTTTTTATTTTATTCCTCTCATTGTCTGTTTCAAGTTTTTTAATGTGTTTGGGTAGATAAGACAATAATAAATTGGTTTCACCAATTTAGTTGTTTATTTTGAATATAAGCTATTGAGCCTATCTATTCAGAGAAATTTTTGTATCATGCTATTAGATTTTTCTGCTAGAAAGAAATAGAAAATAAGTTACCTTGCCAGCTAACTAATATGAGGGTTACCCCCTGTCTTAGAGGTTGGAGAACAGCCTTGGAAAAAAGAAAAATAATATGATTCCCAAACACAGAACAACAAACGCGCTAATGGTTAATGGTGGCCGCATAATAATGACGTTTGCAAGGACCAAACTACATCTGCACTACATCTACTACACAATTACGAACGCAAGGAATCTACGCCATGTTAAACTAAAGTTCTTATGTGGTCGTTGATTCCGGCTTATATCGAATAGGTTAATTCACCTTAGACAAAGGACCAGATGGATTAATTTCATTTTTAAGCACTTCACACATTGTCCCACTTCCCACATTCCTGCCAATGGAACTCTGCTAATAATAACGACTTTCAAAAATACTAAATTATTTCTTGAAAACTCCGTTTAGTTTTAGTTATTCAATTGGGAAACTCTGCCACTGCAACGGAAGTTCCAGGGTAAATATGGTTTTAACGATTCTGCAAATTACAAAAAAAAAACGTTTTTGTTTGGATTATTAACCGCCTATACTTACATATAAATTATTTCATGTCCTTGCTTTTAAAATTTTGATAAGTAGCATTTAATCTAATGAGCTAAGATTGATAATCCCAAAATTTGCATATTTGTCTTGAAAATGATCTCTTTACCGCGAAATCAATTTTTCGATATTATGCAACCGAACTCTGATCTGTGATTATTTCTTAATCCTCAATCATTTCTTAATCCTCATGAATTATGACCTCAACAATTTCTTATAATTTCGGTTCGATACCCTGCTTTAAAAACACAAACCAAAAACTACAATATATGTTATTCATATTCAATTTCCTACCTGTGGAAAATGGGACTTGCATTAAAATGTCAATAACCTTTCAAGATTAAAATACTAAAAAGTAAATAAATAAACATTTTGTGAAAATATATAATACACAGCAATCATAAGCTATATATTTATATTCAATTTTTAATTGGCTTTCATTTTTTCCAGCTCTGTATGTGTTTCTGCTTTTATTTCTGTTTTTATACTCTCCGCTTCTGACTCAATCGATAATGCAGAATTTTGCGCTTGGCTATGTGTATTGTATGTACCATTTTTGCAGTTTAATATATTTTTGTATCAAAACACTATGATCTTTATTTGAAGGTCAAAATCGTTCCAAAAGTTGTATGCATACAAATACAAACTGTAAAGCAATTTTGCACCACCCTATCAAACGCATATAATACGTGTACAGTACATATTTTTTATATAGATTTTATTCGTAATTGGCTAAAAAAATATAAATTAAATTAAATTTATATATATAAAAAAAAGTATTAAAAAACTGAGACAAAGAGAATTTAATAAGTACCAATTTACATAAAAATTATGGCACTATCATAAGCAGGGCAAAAGGAAATACCCGCAAAATGTAAGAGTAAATATACTTATTTACATTTTTATATTAATTAAATCGATAACATTTACTAATATATACATCTATAAGTTTATTAAAACATCATTTAATTAATATTATAGCTAGCTATAATCAAATTTATGTACATATACGAAAACAACAAAAGCTCTATTACATTCATTTTGAGTTTTTGACTTTTTTCGTCATAAAAAAAATATTTTAGCTTCGTTCACGAAAATGTAGCTAACTTCACAATATTCAGAAAACAAAAAAAAAATAAGCACAGCGCCATTTTGTGGGACGGACAAGTAGAATTTTTTGATATGAAAAATAATAATAAACACTAATTTTTCTGTCTAATTATCCAGCCTAGTTAATTTTTTCCAATCTTTATCCAATTAATTTAAGTTGTAGTTTAAATAAACTATTATATTCATATGCAATAATGTACAATTCCTGGCTTTTTACAAATTCCTTTACATTAAACTATTCACGACGTAATTAAATACTGTTCTAGCCGAAAAACCCCAAATCTAAATATTATGATAAATTTTATTAACAGATTCGTAATTAAATCATATTCAATTTAATTAAAATTAAATAGAAACACTGAACTCGAGACAATTTAGAAAAATTAACAGAAAATATAAAGAAATAGAAATGAACGCCATTGAAGAAAAAATGATTACGAGTCAACGTATTATACCTACATGTACTTTTTATTAATATACAATACCTATTAATTTTATTATCGAAATTTTAATGCTTTTAATTATGTATCGAAAAATATGTTAATCAATCAGAAACAAATAGCAAATTATGAATGAAAATGAAATTATCAAGACTTTTCAATAATTGAAAACAAATGAACTGCAGACAATTTCTAATATATACATTATGCAATTTTACATAAAATAGTTATAAATATTAATATTGCGATTATTTAGTTATTAATAAATATATGAAATAGACTTTAATTAGTTAGATTTTTTTCTTGGTACATACAACTTTTTTTTTCATCTTTTAGTGGTATACTTTTTTTTCGTTTCGTTTCTCGAAAAAAATGTAAACACTCACCTTTGCTGTTTTTATTTAATCAGCAACGTTATAGATTAATAATTTTTAATTATAAACACTCTTTAACACTAATATAACACAATATTAACATTTATTTTAACCATCATATAATTTAAATAATTTTAAATTCAAGTTCAAATTGCAAACACTTCTATTAAAACTATAATGGCCGCCATATTAATGTTGTAAAAACAACAAGGTTTATTAAAAATATAAGAATTTTGATTGATCCGAACCCATGAATATGCTTTTTCTATATCCGGTTACTTGTTTTTAGTTTTCGGTTTCATCGCTAGGAATGCCATTATGACAACGTGAGAAAATGAAAAAATCAATTTGTCAGTATGATTTTTACAGATTGCCAATACAAAAATAAACCAAATTCAGCTATGCTAGTTGTGTACTACGTTTATGTAAAAATGAAAATTTGAGTTGAATAGAATCTTCTTAGCATAAGGGCCGACTCGATTAATTAATTTCTTTCAAAATTTCTATAGTTTTCAATTCCGTAGTGGGGGAATTTGTAATTTATTTTTTGTGTAAGTTAAACATTTATAATTTTTGATTTCATGGGCATGACAGTTTATATTTTTATAGTGACATTTATTTTAAAAATATACGATAATTCTTTTAATTTATTAAAATATATATATTTTTGTATTGTATATAATTTATTATTCCTTATAATGAAATATAATTCTTATTTCCGATTTATATCGATTTCAATGATCAAAGCATCATCCATCTTCGAATTTGTAGAGCTTACTGTAAATTTTCTAATATAAGGTCGCAAACTTTATTTGCCAAAGTGCTAATTTTGTTATTATATATTTTGTAAATTTATATAAAAAAATATTATTAATAAAATAAATATTTTTTATTTTCCTTTTATTTTCCTTATTTTGTTTATTATTGTTAATTTTGGTATTTAATAAATTTTGATTATTCCTGTTTTTATAAATTTCGAACACCTCCATTCGGTTAAAATTGTAGCTTTTCTTCATTTTATTTAAAATTAGCAAATTTTAACACATATTCTCATAATTATCTAAAGTGTTGTTTATATCCATGGCAAAATTTGAAGTACAATTAATTTTGCCAATTTCCCGAATATGTTCTTAAAACGAATTTCGAATGATCTTTGGAGTAGGGATGTGTGCCCTCAATTATTTTTATTTAGCTAAAGAGATCCACACTTTTACACAAAGTATGCAATTTATTTTACTTTATTTTTATCGCGATTACAAAAAAACTTCGGAGATAAAAAGTTCTCAACAATACTTTTTGTTTTACAATGCATACATGATAAAATAAACGTCCCAATAAGTATGGGGAAATCCCGATAATACTCTCTCTCCAGTAAATGATTCGAGAGAGATGAATAAAAATAATAAACATTTCAAGTTTAAAAAGATAAGAAATGAAATTTTCATACAAATGTTGTTAAAATTAACTATTGATATGCTCATTTTAATGGATAAATGGATACATTTTATTTACATATGAGATAAAATTATGGTAAGATAGGTTCTAAAGGAACAATATTAAAGTTTTGCCGCAAATGCCGAATGTAAATCAAAATAATTAAATGAAAATTTTTGGTAATGAAAAAGCAGTTTTCAATCATATACTGCTGAAACTAGGTTTTCGTAACCATTCAAATCGGTCGTAAAATTTCTGCTAAGATGCGCTCTGTGTTTAATAGAATTACTATATACCGGTATTCTTTTTTACCATTATCCCCTACCCAAAAAATTAAAAAAATTTCAACGGCTTCCATAATAATATGATCCCTTTTATCAGTTGAAAATTTGCACTCACGATTTTCCATTCGCTTTATTGTTCTTATAGTTGATTCATTCAAACCATACTCTTTTGCCAGAAGGCCTCGATTTCAATCTATCCAAACTCTTGATTTTGGTTTCTAACGAAATTACATGCCGTTTGGTAAGATTCGTTTTCTTTCGTTGCCGACATGGCAGGTTTATAAAAACTATATGTTAATAAAGTTAAAACGAAATTTACATATTGTAAATGAATAAATAAATAAATAAATAAAATTTACTAATATAAATTACAAAATTTTTTTACCTTTTGTTATATGTAGTAGGTTATAATAAGAAATAAAGAAATTTTATTTTCAACAACTAAAGGGAATTCTCCATTCCAACCATTTTCGGTTATGACATTTCCTGAGGCGTCTTATGGGGTAAAATACAAAAATGAAATGACAGCGTTTAAAGCACATTGAACACACAGAATTATAAACTATAGAATGAATGTAAAGTTTTTACCATATAAAATTTGCTATTTCATGTGTCACACGCCAGAGCAGGATGGTTATATAAAAAATGCATATGGCGGTCTCATATGTCAAAGAAAAAACCCCTCAAACCAGTTTTTGTTTTTGTTTAAAGTGACGCGTTCAATTTTGTGCTCTTAAGAAATCTTGAAAATATTAATTAAAATATTTAAAAAAATAATTAAAATATTATAAAATAGTTAGTGAACTGTGTGTAGTGCATCATTTGGTAATTAAAATTAAATACTTTTAATAAAATGAAGTGTCTTGTAAAAAACTGCAAAAATACGCCTAGAAATTGCAGGAAGGAATTTCGTACCATCAGTAATTGTTTATATAAAATAAAATGTAAATTATGTTAAAAATAAAGTGATTTGTGGTAAAATTATCCCTAATTTAAGTTATAAATCAGAAAAAATTAAGAAAACAATTCTGCGGAATTAAACAAAAACAGGATATCTGCAAAATCTCAAATGTTGAGAAATTGCATTTAAAGTTATGGTTATGATGTTTTTAAATATTTTACATACAGAGTTGGATATTTTTGTTTTTTTTTTGTTAAACCGATTAATAATAGTAATCGTTCATACGTATTACTGATTATTTATTTATAAATATGTATAGTAAAGCTTAATTAGGATTAATTAGCAGATATCCTGTTTTGTTATTTAAATTATGATTTTCCATAAACTTGCTATGTGCAGTTGTCCAGTTGTAATCTAACACAATGGCAACAATTAGATTTTGTTAACTACACATAACCCATTTTTACCAAACAAATTTCAAATCCAATTTTTAAAATTTTGTTATTTAATCGAATGTATTCCTTCAGCATACTAATAGCACTAACCTCGTATCTACATTAGATAAAAGGATGTATTATACCATTTTAGAATCTGCATTAAACACGCATGTTTTTAAAATAGTTGGCCACTTAGTTCTCATACATTTTTTTCACCAAAGACGCTCAAACTTTTATAAAAAAAAATATTTACCACATGTCATGCTGAAAATTAAAGTTTAGATTTTTTTTCAAAAAAAGTGCAACAGCTACTCATACCATTTACTGCATATCTGTTAGTATAGTCCATTAAGAATATTATAACACAAAAAAAACGATGGATTTTATTTATTTGCAGCCGTGGTGATCGGAAACGTAAAGTTCAACAATACGCTGAATATGTCGTATAGTAATGGGATGTGGAAATTCTTTAGTCGCGATGACTCTATCAATTGATGGTTGAATTCTATTTTGAGTTAATTTGTGACTCAGGAAATCTACTTTTGGAATACCAAACACACATTTAGATAAGCGAATCGTGATTCCGTAATCTAATAAACGCTTGAATAATATTAGTAAGTGTTCGGTGTGTTCCTCGGACGTTTTACTCGCGACTAGGATATCATCGACGTAAGCAAAGAGAAAGAGTAAATCTTTGGTTACTTCACCAATAAATCGTTGAAATGTTTGACCTGGGTTTCTCAGACCAAAAGCCATGCGACAGAAATCGAACATTCCAAATGGTGTTGTTATTGCTGTTTTAAATTGATCCTCTTTTGCCACAGGGATTTGATGATAGGCTCGAGAATGATCAATTTTTGAAAAAAATTGATGACGTGAGAAATCATGAATGTGAGGCAATGGCTTTCTGTCTGGAATAGTTACAGCGTTCAATCGCCTATAGTCACCATATGGTCGCCAATCATTTTGTTCCTTTTTAGGAACCATATGCAAGGGTAGCAGTCTAGAACCGTAAGTTTTAATTGGAGAACCATTTGTAAGATGACGATGTTGATCTTCGATTAAGTTTTTGAGTGCTGCCGCAGGTATGATAGATATGTCAGCGCCTGTGTCAACTAGAAAAATTAAATTGGTGTTTTTACACCTAACTAATAAACGGCGAACTGCGGTTACTCCAGCATCTGCCGTAGTGATGGTGGAAGATGCTAGTTTTTTGGAGGTTTGTCAGTTTTAAAACTGCAATTCGGTTTATTGCACTTTACAGCTGAATGACCAAACCGGTAGTGGTACTAACACATTAAATAGTCTACTGAATGAGATCTAGAATTTTAGCATGCGCAACTCTTGTTGCGAGATTTTGATCTTCTAAGGTTATCTCGTTGATTCGTGCGATTTTCGAAACTTTCGAAACTTGTTTTTAATTCGTTTATTGACTTAAATGCTGCGTTTCGTTTAAATGATTCACGATATGGTTGAACTGTCGGTCGTCTGATAATATACGTCCAGAGGACATGATCAGTTCAGCCTGTTTGAAACATATCCTAGGGTTGCTATACCAAAAAGATGGTAAATTGTGCGATTCCATTAGTAATTAACGGGACGTGTTTAGGTTTTCATGTGTGTTGTCCGTAATTAGTGGTTCCGTATTGGACTCACTTGATTTGTGTTCATTTCCTCCTGTCTTTCGTGGAGTAGATGGTGCTATTTTGTTTATTGTTTATGTGTTATATTAGACAAGATAGATCTATTAATTAATGAAAATATGACTATCTTAACTTTGGTTCAGGAGTAAAAGGTTTAGGTTAAGGTAAAAAATTTACGCGACTAGACGTTTTAGTTCAATTATAAGAGAATTACGCTAAATTTACTTTCCAAATTTTGAGATAGAGGTTTTACTTAATTTAATTTAGTATATTTGTTAAATTTGAAATCTAACACTAAATAGTTTACGATGTTTGTGTCTATTTGCTGGCACGTTGTTGACGAATTGTGATGATTATGATTCTGATGATATTGACAGCGTTCACCTCCTCTGTATTACTGCTTGGCCTTTGATGTACCAACTACTTGGTTCCCACGTTGGTCGCTGTCGACTTCGAGGGGCTCGATAGCCTTAAAAGTATTTATTTTATGTATAGTTTTGAGTTAATATTTAAACTGTGTGGATATTATATTTTTACTAGATATTTGAACTCGTAGAGTTCGATAACTTGTGATTGCATAAATTGTAAACACACAATCATCAACTACCCAGTTGGCTAATCCACTCTCTAACGAAGCTGGCTCAATAGATTATGAGGGGGGCCAATCATCGCTATACCCATTCATAAGTAGCTCAAAGTTGTCAAGATCACCAACTAGGCAAACTAACTCAGCAAATCAGCTGAAAAATGAAAACGCTGAACTCTGTCGGAAACTAAGTGAAGTATAAACACTTATAACCCAACTAAGAAGTGAAGCTGACAAACTAAAATAGGAAAACGAAGAACTAAAGAAGCCCAAAGAAATGGTAATGGAGATTTCTGAAAACCCTATAACCAGTTAAAACGAGCAAGTACATACACAAGTTATAACACCGAGTACCTTACTGTTGAAGAGGAACTCGCGAGAGAAACAGATTGGGTGCTGCAAAGAAATAAAGGACCTACCAAAAAACGAAGCGCTATGATTGGCCAGAGGCCTTCCTCCAACGTGTAAGAAGGAGGATATAATGGAGGACCTAAAGGCAAAAGATCTGCAAATAGAAGAGCACAAATAGAAGAAGCAGAAATATCTTAAAACGAGAGAGAGGTGAGAACAATGAACTAAAAAAAGAGGGCTCCCACTCTTTATGCTTACTTTTAATAAAAAGGTGAAAGTTGAAAAAAAAATTAACATCAAAGCAATTCTAAATACGTGGGTTAAAATAGAACCCCTAAAGAAAAACACGAGGCTAATACCTCAATGCAAAAACTGCCAAGGTTTCAATCACACGTAAAATATTGCGGTCGGCAGCCTAGTTGCGTAAAATGTACTGGAAAACACAACGCGAAAGAGTGTAAGGAAAGTAGAAACAACCCTGCAAAATGCATAAACTGTAAAGGGCATCATCCTGCGAATTACAGAGGATGTGAAGTAGCCAAAGAACTCCAAAGATTAAGAAAGAAAATGTATCAGTTTCCTCAAAACCCTAAGGTTACCAGAGATAAATCAACTAAACCCCAAGTGTCGAGGGGCAAACAGGGCGAGAAAGCTACTCGCAAATTGTACAACAGTCATCTAATGCTATTATTAATGACTCTCTTGAAGGATATGTAGAAGCATAGAAGCCATAAATGCTAGGCTAGCGGGTGCAAGAACGTGGTCTAGAACCTTTATATACATAAGTCTAGACAGCAAGAAACCACGAACGGGGCAACAGTCCTCTTTTACTAAAATGAGCAGAACATTAAAAATTGTCACCTGGAACGCGGACGGACTAACGCAGCATGTTCCAGAGTTAGAAATTTTTCTAAATTTAGGAAAAATAGATATATGTCTTATATCGGAAAGCCATTTGACAGAAACATCAGTTATTAAAATACGTGATTATGAATGTTATCATGCTATTCACCCAGAAGAAAAAGCGAGGGGAGGATGCTGGGCCAAGGTAAAGGACTATGTGTTTGTGAGCAGGTGCTATAATTGCTCGAGTCTAAAGCATATAGCCAGAGAATGCCAGAGTAAAGGAAAGGCACTGTGTTGGAAGTGTGGAGAAGAGGATCACTTGGCCAGTAATTGTAACAGGGAGCCAAAGTGTGTAAACTGCGCAGAGGCGGCTGAGAAAATGAAGTTAAATGTAGACTACAAGCAGTGGGAGTGTGGGGGCAAGTGGGCATGTAATGTTTACAAGCGTTTGTAAAATTTACAAATGAGATTGTAAAGGTTGTGAGAGATTTTAAAATATATGTGTTGTGTGCAAAGAAACTCATGTTTTAACAGATGAAGGCGATGGTATTTTGCGAATTGAAGGGTATAGTCATTATAGATGTGACTCTAGCTCCAGACACACAGGTGGAGTTCTAGTGTATGTGACCGAGAAACTAGGGAGTAGGCTGATAAGTCACGTTAGTAAGCTGATGGAGTACTGGATGCTAGCGCTAAAAGTAGGACGAGAGGATTGATGATATGAGAATGATAATATGCTGTTACAGGTCACCAAATGCTAGCGTAGTGTAATTTTTAACTGCCTTTAGTGAGTGGCTAGAGGAATTGATGTTATTGGGAGCAGGCAGATAATGATTATGGGTGATTTCAATCTAGACTGGAAGAGATCGGAAGAATATTAGTTAAGTGTCTTAAAGTAATTATAGAATCTTTTGGGCTTAAACAGTTCGTGCTGGAAAATACCAGAGTAACGGATGCATACAGAACGACTATTAACTTAGTATTTTTAAATAATGAAGTGAATTGTATGGTTGTGGACACCCCAAAAATTACAGACCATGCGCTTATAATGATCAAGGAAGAGGAAGTAAATGGGAAAACGGTGATCAAAGGAAAGATAGATCTAAATGTTGTGGAAGAGGAACTTAGAAGAACATATGATGGTGTACGAGAAGTCACTGGGGACATAGAGGAGGAGTGTGGGAAATTAAATTTATGGGTGGAAGAAGCAATGAAAACGGGAACAGGCGAGTCAAGAGTAGTGGACATATCGATAGATAGAGGAGGAGTGTGGGAAATAAAATTTATGGGTGGAAGAAGCAATGAAAACGGGAACAGGCGAGTGAAGAGTAGTGGACATATCTAGAAGTGGCCCATGGTTCACCAACAAAGTGAAGGAGGTTAAGAACAAGAGATGAGGCATATAAAAAATTTAGAGTGATGAAGAAGAGAGAAGGAGAGTCGGGGACTGAGACAGTTAAGAAAGGGTGGGTGGAGTATCAAGGGAAAAGAAACAGATTTGTTGGAGTGATTAGGAGTGAGGAGAGATTTTATAATGAGAGAAACATTGACCAGTACAAAGATGACCCGGGAAAGATGTGGAAAACATTAAAAAGAGTAATTGAATCTAAGGGAAGGAGTGATATAAATGGGGTGGATTTGGATGGAGTGATGGTTTATGAAAAGATAGACATTGCGAACAGGTTAAACAAGTATTTTGTAGATAGCGTAGAGAATATTATAAGGGAGTTACCACCGGAGGAACAAGACAATGTGGATATAGCATATGATGGAGGAGTAATTGAGCAGGTGGGCATGGTGCAGGAGGACTACCTAGATAAAATAGTGTTATGCTGTAAATTGTTAAAGGATTTATGGGGTGTTTTAAGAAGATGTGTGAGCCGCATAGTTAATTTGCTTTGGAATCTGCAGTAGTTTCTACAAGTTTGAAAGTAGCATGCGTAGTTCCTGTGCCTAAAGTTATGAATAGTTGTCGGATGTCGGATTATCATCCTATAAATATTTTGCCAATCTTGGATAAGATATTGGAGTCAATAATTTTGGATAAGTTGCTAGGGCACACCGCTGAGAATAATATGCTATCTGAGTACCAATCAGGTTTCAGGGAGCAGCACTCTACAGAGACAGCGGTTCAGATGGTGGTGGATGATTGGAAGAGAGAGATGGAGGATGGAAAATCGACAGTAGCAGTTTTCTTTGATTTTAAAAGCGCATTTGAAACAGTAGATAGGGCAAGGTTGCTACGAAAATTTAACAAAAAACAAATATGGTGTGAGGGGCGAATTGTTACGTTCCAATCACTTTTATTTAAAATACGTTTTCGTGGTTTACATCCCATCTCATTCACCTTCATTACTTGGCTGAAACTACCCATTCGTACTTCTGGTCTTTAAGAATAATATGTTTTCTATACTGACTAAAAAACCGCTGAGAGAGGGTAAAAATATCAATATGGTAGAGAATATTCAGAGAGTTGTGTTGTTTTGAAAATAAAAATTTTAACACAGAACCACAATATAAAGGAATTGTTGGATTCTGGAAATAACTTTTGTAAGGAGTTGTTGGTTTTTGAAATTAAATTGACGATGAAGTTAATGGCTTTTGCAGCTAACCACACTTTTGAATTCAATTTTACATTGAAAATTACCCATTTGTATTCGTTTTCCTGGTTATAGTACTATAGAGAAAATAGCCATCTATCGTACGGCATCTTTACTTAATTTTTTTATTTTTTGGAGTTATGGGTTTTTTGCAACTAATAGACAGAATTCTTTGTTCTTTCAAGTTGTGTCAAACCACAAAACCAAATCACCATAGCAACGAGGTAAAACAATCCCCGCATATCAAAATTTTTCGCGGTCTGCGGATGCAGCGGTGGCGTAGAAAATTGCACACTACAGCAAAAAATATGTCACAACTTGACAACTGCACTGACAGTGGTCCATGTGTTGTGATTTTATAAAAAAGGGCAAAAAGTTTATTTATTACTTATTTTTAATATAATTTCATTTTAGTATTAATTAGTTAAAAATATATTGTTTATTTTATTTCTAAATTAAATATTTACATGTTGATAAAGAGCTGATTGATAACAAAATATTGTTTCGCTCTATAAAATATAATTTAATTGTTTACCACTAAACCTATGGATAATTTACGGTAATTTATGAATAACTTTAAATAGCACAATTGTTAATTTACGTACAATGATAATTATGTGATGTAATTACATATATATTATAAAGGTCATATGTATAATATTAAAGATTAAATTTTTATTGTGTTCTGTGTTCGATAAGAGATAGGTTATGTTGTTGTATGTGGATTTTAGTTTCTGTAACCCAAAATAGAATTTGAGACGAAAATTAATAAAATTTGCAAGTGTCATTAGATCTCATTTGAATTTGTTAAAAAGATGAGGTATAGCGATTTAAATTTAATAAAAATAAATTATAATAAATTGTGATTTTTAATATATATTTACATTTTTATTTGTATCATTCGATATTTATGTATAGCGAAGGAATGCTGGTGGGATTAGGTAATCCATTACTGGATATTTCTGCTACAGTGGATAATGAATTTCTGGCCAAATATGATTTAAAACCTGACAATGCCATTTTAGCTGAGGAAAAGCATATGAAATTGTAAGTAGACTTTTATATATACTTTGTATTTCTTATCAATTATTTAAACTTGATCTTTTGGGATTAAAAATGCGGTTGAAGATAACGAATAAATTTCGCGCTTTTTTATTTAAAGATACGAGGAATTAATCGAAAAATGGAAAGCTGATTTTATAGCGGGAGGATCTGTCCAAAATTCGCTTCGTGTGGCTCAATGGATTATCCAAAAACCTAGAGTAGCCGTTTTCCTTGGCTGTGTAGGTGATGATGATTACGCCAAAATATTAGAGAAGGAAGCGCGAGGTCATGGCGTAAACGCAATCTACCAAATTACAAACGAAGTTGGAACTGGAACTTGTGGTGTATTAATCACAGGAACTCATCGTTCACTTTGTGCGAACCTTGGAGCGGCAAATAATTTTACAATTGACCATATTAATAAACCAGAGATTGAATCGTACCTACAAAAGGCAGAATATTTTTATATTTCCGTAAGTGTTTGTTATTGACGTATTCGTTTCTCTGTCTTACATATCAGTTTTATTTATTTTAGGGATTTTTCTTAACGGTCAGCCCACCGAGTATTTTAAAGGTAGCTCAACTGGCACATAAAAATAATAAACCTTTCATGATGAATTTAAGTGCCGAGTTTATTTCGCAATTTTTTCGGACGCCCTTAATGGAGGCAATGCCCTACGTGGATATCCTGTTCGGAAATGTGCAAGAGGCGCTTGCTTTTGCACGTGAATCAAATTTAGAAACGGAAGATTTAAAAGAAATAGCGCACAAAATTTGCAATCTACCGAAACAAAATGAGAAAAAATCACGTGTATGCGTTATTACTCAAGGTTCACAACCAGTGCTGCTCGCCCAAGATGGCAAAATAACCGAATTCCCCGTGAAAAAACTCGATGAGTGTGATATGGTCGATACGAATGGTGCCGGCGATGCATTTGTTGGCGGATTTTTAGCACAATTAGTTATGGGAAAATCACTAGATATTTGTATTCGATGTGGAATATGGGCAGCTGGCAAAATAATCCAAAGTTCGGGATGCACATTTAGTGGCACACCTGATTTTATCGATGCAGCAGAATAAACTATACCAAAAACCAAAAGTGACACGATATTCAAGTTTTTAGTTTACTTACGACGTTTTTAATAAAATTGACCGAATATTAATTGATAATCTCAATTTATTTTTCTTAATAAAAATCAATTTATTTTAATATTTCACTCCCATTTTAATTGAAAACATCATGATTGGGTCGTGTACAGTGTGGCGATTGCAGGGTCTTCCGTTTCGTATATAATCAAAACGTCACGAAATTTGTCCAGTAACTGCAATAATTGTGAACGTCTTAGATTTTCAAAATACATAATTTCTTCGAGATGATGTTCGCCTTTAAAGTAACCAGCCTGCCACAGTTTAACCATGAGCGCGAGATCTTCCGCATTTGATGCGGCTGGTACACGACGCACAGCAGATCGGTCTGGCTCTTGGAAAACCAATAAAAGTTCTTTAATTTTATCCTCGTCTTCGATTGAGGCTAAACTTTCGCCATTTTCGGTACTAAGCGAGGCGGATTGTGTCAGACTGTAGTTTGATTTGTGGCTGGACGATGGTTGTGCTGCGATGTTGTCGTTATCGGACACAGCCGAATCGGCAAGAATACTCTCCGAGAAATGATCATCTGTGATTGAGCGACGAGTTGTATTCGGTACAGGCATTGGCTGACTAGACAAACTCAACAATGAGCCACCGTTCAGATCATCATCCTGCGACATGATGCTATTTTCATCGATGCAATCGTATTCGGTCGATTGCTCATCACATTCACCATAATCGGTGGGCATAAATTGTACGTATGTATGCAGTTGCATTAGCAAATGATGTTGTAACATCCATAGAACCATTTGAGCTAAACGGCCTTGCCTTGAAGGATGTTGTAGTGGCGTGGTTAAATGTCCTATCGAAGTAGGTAACGAAAAATCTGAAATCACTTCAAATAGGGACATACCAGGAAATTTCGATGAAAATTTTTCTACTAAAGGCGAATGAGTAAACAGCGACGCATCCGGAGCTATTACATAAACGTTAGTTTCACATAGGGGATAAATTATTGTCGCTTTCGCCCAGTACACTAAATGTCCTACCAGCTGATACACATGATCAATCATTAAATCAGCATCGGTTGCCATATTTTGTAAACTTTTTAATGGATTATAAGCCTCGATCAATTGAAGCAGCATTCGAGCACCGGTTGGTGGAACACAATCCAACAGTTCAGATGGATCGACTAGCAATAACATACCGTGATATGGTTTCAACGACTGTAGGCACCTATCGATGGCCTCAGGCTCTATGACTACACCTTTTTTATGAAACTGGTGGGCTTTTTGGGGCAAACAGAAACTTAGCGTTATCCATTGGTTTATTGTTATATTCAAGAGACCTGTTGTGCATAAATCGTGATAAATCTGGAATTAAAATATGTACAAACAATTAAGTAGACGCGGAAATGCATTATTATTTCTTACCGTTTTTAAACACTGAGCCAAACTAGCCTGTTCCAATATTAAATCAAATGCTGACGTATGATTAAGCGTATTACTCACGCAACCACTTGCTCCAGTCGAGCTATTATTACTACTATTTTGTTCCAAAATCGCGGCTACCTCATCATGAGTTTTTACCATAATTTTCATTTCGTCCGAGAGATACCCAACCCTATTTTCTTCGTACACCAAGGCCGTCCCTAGTCTCTTACTCAATTCATAATAACACTTAACTATTGAATAACTAGCCTGTGCATGTAACGCAAACACAATATTGATCAAAATCGAAGTTTTCTGTTCATCTTTAGTACCTTTCGAATGCATCAGTGTTGGATGTGACACAAACCGAACATCGTTCACTTTCAGCTCAAATTTCCGATTGCACAATTCGGGTTTAACAGCAAATAAGGTTGAAAGCACTTCATCGGTAAACCCAGACAAATTCCCCTTGTGTATATTCGATGTCTGTGGCAATGGACTTTGCAATATGTCCTCTTGCACTATTACCGAATATGGATTACGTCGTTTATTCTGTTTACTCGACTCATTAGGTTGTTCCACAATGTACGGATATCGGAATAATAATCGATCACCTTTACTATCCGATTTCACGAGGATTATACACAATGGATTTACTTCCATACTCGTTAACATTTATTTATCAACTCCTACTTATTAGTGTTTCATTTTACTTGTCTATTTAATAACATATTATATTTTCTACACTTTATCATCACTAATTAAATAAAACAACAAATTATTCCGTACAGCTATTGATAAAATAAAAAAAAAACAAGACAAAATTTATTTACTTTTCAATTTAACCAAACAATCTGTCAAAAACATATGACTTTAATGACACTTGCCCTGGGCGCCGCAATAGCAAAGGTTAACAACTTTCATTGCAGAGAAGAAAAATTAAAAACCAGAACTGCATTATCGGCAAATATTCAACCACATAAGTACGTTTATGTAAAGAGTTCATGCAACACCTAATTCTGTATGCAACGTCTGCAAGCGCTTACACCGTCTCCTTGCGACACCACCGCTAACTACCCCGTAACAAGCTATGATACTTCTCCGGGGGTTTGTGTTGATCTAGCAACCCTAAAAAGATAATTTTTCGAAACAACAAAAAATGTGACCAATTTAGGTTAATCAATTATCTACTATGAACTTGAAAGATGTCTATTCAATTATATTATAATTTCCCAAAAATCTGGGATATTCTTGTAAAACTGATTCTATTCTTGAAAAGGGATGTTTACCGTGAAAATAAAGCATTTGTCGTAATTTTGAACTTCAGGGCCCTCTTTGATACACAAAGTCGAGATAAATCTGAATAAGCTGGGTCTTTATGGGCAGGAAATAATTGGTTTAAAACATATTTTAAAAAAAATACGTTTAAATGAATCCTGTTGATCCTTATAAACTCAAGTTCGATGATCATTTAAATATGATATGTGGGAAAAAATATCTAAAAAATCGAATTTATGAAAAGAATTAGAAAATAGAAATTCAGTTAGTATAAAAAACTACCACTATACTTTACAATACACTAATATACACTACAAGTACAAGAAAGAAAAGAGAGCTATTAGAATTATTTTGAGGAAGGATATTACTATGAAAATATTAATTATGTGAATACCTCAACGAACTACAATCTAAGATATGCAAATAATTTCCGACTACAAAGATTTAATAAAACTCCGACACAAAATCAAGTATTGCGCAAAGTGATAGACATTTTCAATAAACTTCCTAACAACATAAAATAAGAATGGCCGATCTATATTGTTGTCTCGTTCTAGCTTTACTGAAAATATTTTATAACTTTTACTTATAAAATATTTGATGCACAAACCAACCGGTGTAGGACCAAGTGCAAATTTTAGCGGAAAAAAACGATATAGTTTGTTTCGTTTCGTTTAAATAAAAATGTATGACTGCAGCCAAAACTGCTATATAAATTTTGTGCGTGCAACCAACATAAAAATTAAATAAATTAGTTTAGATAAAATTTACAGTTACATATAAAAAGATATTCGTTATTTTGAATGCAAATTATTTTTTATTTAGCAAGAAAGAAAAAATTTCTATCTCTTTCTTGAAACCTAATTCACCTTAATTTATATAATTTTAGTATACATTTATTAATTAATTTTTTAATAAATGTATGGATCTATTTATTTAAGTATTTTAATATTTAGCAAATAAACTAGATAATAAATTAGTAAATACCCGATCCGGATATATTTATAGCTTCGTTTATAGGTTTCATATCATTTTAAAACTAGAAATATTTGTCTGTTGACTCAAAATTATTTCATTGTTTTTAAATTTGAATAATGAAATAAAAACGCTGTTTGTTAATTAATTAATAGAACAAATTAATAGAAATTGAACAGTCATTGCGAAATGTCAAGTTGTTTGTAAATTTAACCAAATGAATCAATGTTGCACGTACGTCTGCAATGATTAAAAAATATTAAAAATTGAACGTGTGTCCTAGAAATTAAATCGAATTTTATGTCCACTAATATATATGTGTGCTTGGTTACTATACAGAATGTGTGTAGTTTAATTAAATTTGGAACAGGGCGCTTTTATATTTAATGTTGATCCCTTTTGAATTCACGTATTTTTCAATACTGGCCGACATCGAAATTTAATTGAGAAAAAGCAAAATAAAAAACACAATAATTATGATCAAATTCTTGATTACTTTAATTTATGTAAAAAAAAATCTTTTAATTTATAACACAGAAATTAATAAAAAATGAAATAAAAATAATTGTATTTAAAATTTTATTAAAACAATTTGTTTAAATTAACTCGAATAAAATTTTTAATCGACACATTTATAATATATATAAAATAAAATACACGTGTGCTTCCAGGCTTCCACCATGAAACATAAAAAAACAACGTATAAAATATAAAATAAAATCTACAACACCTTTTGCCATTTCCATAAAAAAAACGTAAACCTAGACCTATATGGTTCACGTGACTAGTGCTGTGCAACCGAAAGCACAACAAACAATAAAAAATTTAAAAAAAAACAAGTAATAGAGCAAACTTTTATAAAAATGGGAAATTATAAAATAAATGTTTTTAAATTTAGAAATAGTCTGAAGCAACTTAGATAAATTATGATTATGCCTTTGAAAAATCGTAAGAAAAACTCGACCAATTTAAGTAAAAGCGAAATTAAATTTGCCTGACAAAAAAAACTCATATAATCTGTTTTTACCAAGTAATAGTATAATCGCTATACGCGATTGACCTAACTTTGGTTTCTGAATTTATCAGAGCAGAAGAATAATTTTCATTATACGCACTCCTCGTTAAAAAATTCGCAGTTTTCGGTTGTACGAAATAATATAATATGCACCAAAAGACAATAACAGAAAAAGTTTTTGTTTAATAAAAACAATGCCATCTAAAGTACTGGCCGCTTACACCAAATGATGACGACACGCTAAGTCGATGGTTCAAAATATCTTACCCAGGTGGCAGAAAATTTTTAAAAAACAAAATTACATTACAAAATATATTTAGTTGTAGTTAAAACAAATACAGTTATTTGTTTTTATTTTCGTTTTTCAGTTTTTTCTAATTTTTGTCTTTCCGCCTCGTTCTCTTAAAATCAAAATAAACGTACAAACGTGTCGTACAAACTATTGAAGCCCAAGAATATGCGTTTTCTAATTTTTTTAGTAATGCATGTACATTTTTATTTTAGATTTTGACATTTTTTGTCAATTTTATTTAACATAGGTAGGTAGATTCAATAAAAATAGCAAAAAACACGAATATCAAGTAAAATACAGAAAAATGCGTCCTATGACTTCGATTAATTGTGTACATACTTTATTGTTTTGGCATATAACTTTAGTTTACTTTATGTATTATTAATAAATATTATTATACATTGGTTTACTGGAAATTAAAATTTGAATAATTTATTTTCTAGATGATTAAAAAACATTTAAAGTTGTGAAATAAACAATGAACTTGGAAAAAATAAATTTAACTTTAATTTTACATTTTAATTGAATCTTTTAATTGTCAAGAATTGATTTTTACATTTTTTGAATTGATTAATTTTAAAGTTTGAGTGGTGAAATTTATTGCCGTCGTAATGAGGCAAGGTGTATTATTTTTACTTAATTATGCTGCCCTCTAGTTGTCAACTTAGATTAACGTCATCAGTAACAAATGAATGTTGTCACAGGCCAAACTCTAGAAGTCACTGATAAAAGTAACCACCAGCAGATATTGATATATCTTCATCTTTATTTAAATAAAAATCACGTTTGCAATGTACTTCTGAGGTATCATTACCCATTCTTACTACAGAGCTGATTGAAGATGATCTAAGGTTTCTGGAACGACTTCCCTTTTTCTTAAACGACGCCCTAGCATAACCCACACGTCCTCAATGAAATTTAGATCAGAGCTGTGAGAGGGCCAAACAATTCGATCAATTCCCATGTCATGCAGTAATAATTCAAGTACCGGCATTTTTTGACGAGCAGTGTACATTGGTTTCTTTATCAGTAGTAATTGTGATTCAAATTCGATTTAGGTAAATAAACCTTTAAGATTTTTGATTTATATAAAGCAAACTCGAATTTAATTACTAGTGATACATATGCTAGCTATGAACAAAAATTGTCGTTTACTATGGTAAATACAGAAACAAACAATGCTAATTCCTAAATTGGCCTCTAATACTTTCTCAGCTACTAGCTCAAACTCAATGATATTTTGTGGGTTATCATGATCCTATATATAGCGGCAATGAGCTATTCTAAATGTGGGTGGAGGGATTTGCTTAATTTCGATACCCAAGATATGCTGTTTTTAAACTTACCGTAAATAACCCATTTTTGCTCGTCAGCCAAATACAATGTTTAAACGATTTTTCGCTATTCAACTTTTAATTTTAACAGGAGACTTGTAATCACTTGGTAGTTTCAGCAAGACAGAACAACGGTTTTCAAGTCCTTTGAAAGTGACTGACTCTGTTCTACCTTGAATACTTACATTTTATTCGTCCAGTATTTAACATTTATTTGTGTAGTAAGCACCCTACATACTTAAGTCGATAATTGAACATACTGTACTATCGACTACACTTTTGACGTTACTTGTCACACAATTATCGACCAATATTAAGCTCATCAAGTTCAATTATTTTCATTTCATTATAATTATTATTTTTCATTTCATTATAATTATTTTTAATATAGTAAATAAAAAATGTCTGTAATTCCACGTAAACGTAAGCGTTCAGACGATGAAATAATTGTACTACAATCGAAATATTTCTTAAATCAGCAGGTTGTTGATTCTCGAGATACAAATAAAATGGAGTATATTTACGGTAAGTATCCAATTAAAACGACAAAATATTATTTACCTAATTTATTAATGTTTTATTTGTAGAAAAAACGCTAAATATGCTTTTCGATGGTGCAAAAAATTACACGAACAATAATTTAAATAATAACATCAATATAACCGAGTGTAAATCTTGTCGAAAGACGGCGAAACTTTTATCCACTTGCCTCAATTGCAATGGCGATCTATGTGATATGTGTAAATTGAATTGTGCCGAATGCAATTCACTGTTGTGCAGTAATTGTGTTATGCTGTTTAATTGCGGCACCATTGATTCTCCGTATTGTGATAATTGTAAAAATTTTATATGGAAGTAATTCACAAACTACTCCCTCATCTTAATGTTATTGTGAATATCTTTTCATTCAGACTGCTCGAATTATATTTAATGTTGGTGTCTCGGCTAAAACAGGAGAAAATAAAATTTGTATAACAAAATATCGGTATAACACTTTGAATATTCATATACAGTAGGCAACACAAAGTAGTTATAAAGAATTTTATTAGTATGTAATGTTTTATTATACAATTTTATTATTTCTATATAAATCTTTAAGTACTTACAAATAGTTTATCTATATTATATATAAAGAATATTTATAGTTTAATATTAATTACATGCAATATTTATTATTTTTTATTGATGGATTATAAATTATTATCACAAAATGTGTATAAAAAACAGAAAACTGCAAATAAATTAAAACATTTTTATGTGATGTATAGAGTATAAATTCTATTTTATTTTAATCATTTTTATGAAAAAATATGTTTTTTATATTTTTAATGTTTTATGATTTGTATGCACGACTGCAGCGACATCAGTTTGTATACTGTAAATTTGCGGTTTGTGCTATAATTTTTGCATTTCGGTTGCTTCTTTCATAGATCTCTTTGATTTTAAAATCTTTATATTTAATTCATCATTTTCGTCAGCATCCAAGAGTCTTCCATCGTTTATATCTTGTATACTACTACGGAAGAACAGTCTGTAGGAAAAATGTGATACACAACATTTGGTGAAAATTGAAATAAAATATGTGATATAACGTGCTTTTTAAATATCTATAGATAAAATTAAATTATTGCATTAGTGTCCCTAAGGTTTAGTTACAGTCAAAAGAATGGACTATCTTTAATAGAATTAAAATAAGAATTAAATATAAATGACACCCTCTGATACCTCATTTTCTATCTATGTCAGTTTATTAATAAATTGTTAACTTGGGATGATCCCTTTAAAGCTATTTTCAAGCGTGTCTTGTAACATACATATGTTACGTTTTTCTAATTCCAAGTCTTCATTACTTGTACATCTTCCCATTTTCTATATAGTGACATTGTTGTATTCGCCTAACCTTTGCCCGTCTAATCATATATGTTTCCAAAAGATTATGAAACACAAACAAAAAAAAATTCAAAAATATACAATCCTGAATTTAAAAAAATGTGAAATTGCAATATTTTTAAATTATTTTAAATCCTTAGTATACTGGTATGCTTGTAAAGATCAGGATATTTCCTAACGATTTAAGATGAACACGAGAATAAGGTCACTTTCGTACGGTTCTCCAACATTTTGAAGTTGATTACTCAGTTTGAAAATCGTTGAAGTTGATATTCTCAACCATCCAAAAGTACCAAAGTGACCTTGTGAATATCTCTGGGATTCCAGTTATTCGTTTGATTTTCAAGAAAATCGTAGCTTATTTGAAATTGGCAATTGTGTAAATTCCCATTGGCAAACATCCCAAAATTTCCAATTTAGAAAAAAATTTAGTAATTAAGATTTTTATATTTTGGAAACCATGGTGAAATTTATCATTATGTGGCCCATTTTACTACATTGATTGAGAGCCCGTGAGCATTTCCAGGATAAGCGCGGTATAACCATAAACGCAAAAATGTCGCTACACATGTTAAAAATTATCAAAATTAGATCGATAAATTTAAAAATTTATTCAAACCCATGGAACTTCCAAGTCGTGCTTGACACAGGAAATATCATCATCACCGAATTCCGTACCATGGGAAAAACCTATGAATATCTCTAGGAACCGGTAATAGAAAAACTTTAAAATAATTTCAAATCCAATATGTACCACCAATGTTAAAAATCATCATAATTAAACCTCGTTCATCATTTACACATGGAGTTTAAACTCTGCTAAAAATCGGAGAAGGGGAGTCTATTAAAAAAAACTCTTACTCCATCAACGATCAAACAAACTCGTAGACCTCTCACCATGACAAGGTAGTCCCAAAGGCTTAACCACAGATAAAAACAATATATACAGATGTAAAGCTAAGAATAAAATTTTGAACTCCTTATCGTAACACCAAATATCTGTTTTTCACTCCCTGCTATTTAAAGTGTGTAACCATAAAGAACGAGAAAACTTGCCTAATAGAAAGTGGAACAAACGGACCAACAAAAACGCCTGATTTAAAGATTGGACAATTAGCTCTTGTTACAACATTAGAATGGATAGCGGCGTGAATTACAGGAATTTATTCATGAAAAAACGGAACTGCTAGAGTTGCAAGGGAACAAGGGCCAATAACAAACTTGGTTGTTATTGCTGTGACCTTACCTCTTTCTATTGATAATAGTGTGTAAGAATAGAGTACAGCGTCGGCTCTTAAACCAACTACAAGGTTGAATACAGCTGTGGTTAGATATATGAAGAACTCTCATGGAAAGAGAAAAAAGTACCAAAGCTTGGGTTTCGACAATCGGAATTTACTTTGAAAATATTGGGACAGCTAAGTTATCGCATCAAGATGGTTACAACCATGACAAGTTTGCATCCCTGCAAATGAAAAATTAATAAAGAACTTACAGTTACTCACAAAAATTTGCGTACAACAAAAAATCGAACGATTTTCATATAAAATTAGAAAATATTATACGGCTTGTATACCATGAGTCTACTCTACCTACTTACATCTAAATAATGGAAAAATCATGTTTGTTTAAAAAAAATATTTTAGTCAAAATTCACATTTTCCTAAAATTCAGTCACAAAAATTTGAGCACACCCTGTCATAATTGAAGTTCTTGTAGTATTAATTACCGTCATCGTTACTAGAAATTAATAAAATACCTAGGCATGCAGCCTAAGTTTAAGTAATCTACGTCTCTAAAACGAAAGGACATCAGTATAATTTCGAGATGTAATTGTAAAAATATTTGCAGAAAGGGAAATTGGAGCAATTGTTTACATTATGCATCCTATAATCCAAAAAATTCGTAAGAATCACAAAGAACGTCGAATATAGCAAGAAAACTACAAACTGCCCGCCATCGCAAGATAAACTGTTATATCGAATAGAAAAGTTACGAAGTAATCGAGTCGAATGCAGATGGCAAAGAAATGTGAAAAGCGTTAAGAATGAAATTTCGGTTTGAAAGTTAAATCTCAATTTTTATTTTATTAATCTAAGCAAAAGCAAAACACAGATGATTATTATCTATGTTCACCGGTAGTGAAGTTTAAAAACTTAAAAATTAAGAAACCCAATTTAAGCCGCTAATAATTAAGTACGACAGAGAGGATTTTTTCGAATTCCACTATCAAATTTCCCAACAGGTTCCAGAAGCCTGATAAACATTTTGACCATTTTTCGCTCAGTCGGTTTCGATGGGATTTAACTGAAAATATGCTCGATTTGTTACGGACTGCCGTCTTGTTCATTACTTTAGGTAACAGCATCCTCTAGTTTATCAAATTAATCAAAATTACTAATTATAAGTAGTGCATGTCATTCCGATCAAACCACAATCGATTCATTTTCGCAACAAATACAAAGACGTAGCTGTATTTATATTTTTAAATGATAAAAAGATTTCTGAAATTCTTTTCTAATAAACATAATTTTTTTCTGCAAATTCTAACCATCCTTTTCCTCTTCAAAATTTAAATTTACTAAATCGGGTTTTATTCAATTTCAATAATCAAAAATATAACAAAATTGAAAAATGTTAAACTCTCGAATTTTCCGGTCGCAGTCCTTTGATTGTAACTTTAGATTTAAATTATTTATAAAGCGCAATCGTATAAGTAACACTATAATTTAATTAAACTACTGTTTTAATGACGATTGTAGTGCGATTCATACATAGAAATTATTATATTAGATATTCTACGAATAATTAAAATTATAATTAAATTAATAAATAATAAAATTACCTATATCAATAATTAAAATCATGCAAATAATAAATAGGTAAGTGCACAAATACCGGCTCCATCGTAATTATAAATTAAGCACCAAATCTTTAAGCAAAAGGAATTTTAAGGCAGTGCAATTTAAACTTAAACGCTATTAATTAATAATAATAGTTAACAATACGTTAGGATTTGCTTATCACAGCCATATAAACTTGTTACACAATTAGTAAAAAGCAATAACATTTTACGCATAATACACATTAGCTATTAATATTGTGAAGTGTTGTGATTTAGTGCGTACTGTAACTTATATATTTATATTTAGTTTTGTTAGGTGCTAGTATCATTTGCAAGTGGTGTTCTTAAAAAACTGTGAAAAAATTAAAAAATAAAAAATAAACGCAAGCAATATAAAATCAAAATAAACAAATTATTTTAATAACATTCAAAATTGATACCTAGATAGTGTGGAACTTGTTGAGCGTAAGAAATTAGGCCGTGGAATATCCTCAATACCTCGATGTATTGACATGTTGTCATCGTCTGATATGAAACCGGCCGATTTTAATTTTAAAAATTCTTCCGTTTGCAAATCGGCTTGTGTTGGTTTTTTGTAACTGAAAATAAATTATTTTAATTAGTCGTTTAAGAAACTTTAAAGTAAAGTAGTTACAATTTAAGTAATAGCGATGAGCACACCACCGATACCGAACTAGCGGCCATTGCGGCTGATGCCACCCATGGTTGTAGAATTATCCCGAATGGCGTGAATACGCCAGCCGCCAATGGAATACCTAAGAGATTATAAATACTAGCAAATAGAAAATTGATTCGAATTCGTTGAACT
Organism: Nephrotoma guestfalica; assembly: GCA_963691935.1. Taxonomy (NCBI): domain Eukaryota; kingdom Metazoa; phylum Arthropoda; class Insecta; order Diptera; family Tipulidae; genus Nephrotoma; species Nephrotoma guestfalica. The sequence goes on from OY829914.1 coordinate 249,803,651, forward strand.
GTCTTTCGTGATAAATCCAAACAGGCGACAACATCCAGTAGATCGTTCTGAAAAAAAATTTAATATAAATGGGAGCAAATTCGGAATATAACAATAAATTATCTTACTCTCATCAACACCACATCTGCCGCCTCTGCAGCAACATCCGTTCCGGCTGCAATTGCAATACCAACATCAGCTTGTGCCAACGCTGGACTATCATTAACACCATCACCAACCATTGCCACTCTTACGCCACTCTCTTGTATTCGCTGAATTTTCGCAACTTTATGCGATGGAAGCACTTCGGCAAACACCCGTTTAATCCCAACCTGTTTCGCAATATTTTCGGCTGTATTTTTATTATCACCCGTCAGCAAAATAACATCAATACCCATCTTCTTGAGCTGGTAAACTGCAAGTGCAGCTTCCGGCTTAACCATATCCGATACAGAAATCATACAAATTATTGAACCATTAATTGCACACAATACAGCCGTGTGGCCCATTGACTCTTCGTCGGCTAGTTTTTTATTAACTTCACTTGGCACAAAAATTCCATTTCGATGCATCCATTCTCGATTGCCCACCAAACACGAATACTCGTTTAAATTGTCAAATTCTTCTCCCAGTTCACTCGCTTCAAGATGTAACAATTGCTGTAGTTCGAGAGTATTTTTTTGTGATCCCGATAGCTGCGGTATCACTTCCTCGATAATTACACCATTTGAAAGTGCCACAAGTTTCATCTCATCTTGATTACTTTTATAGGAATTTTCATAATTTATAATTTTTTCCGATTGTTTGGCGATATGTATGATCGGTTCGATATTCGAAATGATGCACTGTATACCACAGCCCGGTACTGCGGTAAATTTTGAACACTTTCCAAATGAGTCGATTTCCAAGATTTCTTTTACGAATTTTACAACCGCCGTTGCGATTGGATGTTCACTGTTACTTTCGGCACCCCCTAGAATAACTAGTGATCGAATCAAGCTACACATTTTAGGTTTGACAAACATACAAATTCGTGACGTCATCGGTGTACCGTGTGTAATAGTTCCCGTTTTATCAAAGACTACAGTTTTTACTTTATGTGCATTTTCTAATGGTCCAGCACCTTTAACTAGGACGCCGTTTAGTGCACCAACCCCTGTGGCCACCATAACGGCAGTCGGAGTAGCCAATCCTAAGGCGCAAGGGCATGCAATCGCTAACACACTAATTGCACATCGGAAAGCGTAGCTAAATATGATTTCTTGTCGATTAAGACCGTGTTTCGCCCAATCGGGCATTGGTAGTTTCGAGTCATCCACATATCCAACAATAGTCCATGCGATCAAGGTTATAATCGATACGGCAATCACAAACGGTACAAAATAACCAGCAATTTTATCGGCCAACTGTTGAATTGGGGCTTTAGATGTTTGTGCCTCTTCAACGAGTCGAACGATTTGTGCCAGTGTTGTATTTTCTCCTGTATGTGTCGCTGTAATCAAGATCATCCCGTTTTGGTTAATCGAACCACCAATAACAACGGAACCTTTCTTTTTTGGTACCGGCATTGATTCACCTGTAATTAAGCTTTCGTCGCATGACGAGTGTCCAAATATAACTTTTCCATCGACGGGAACTTTACTACCCGGGACAACTTTTATTACATCACCACGTTCGACTAAATCAACCGATATTAATTTTTCCGTAGTTACTTCGAAATCATCCGTTATCGTGACCAGTGTAGCTTCGGTTGCTTTTAACGAAAGTAATTTTGTCAGGGCTTCAGATGTTTTACCCTTTGCGATATGTTCCAACCATCGTCCTAACGAGATAAATATTAACAGCATGGGCGGCGTATCGAAAAATGTGGAAGGGGAAGCATGCTGCTGCAACACCATTGCGATGGCAACCGCAATTACCGAATAAATATAACTAATTGTTGTGGCCATTGAAATTAGTACATCCATGTTACTGGCACCATGTTTTAATGCTTTATATGCCTGTATATAAAAATGCCATCCACCAAAAAATTGTACCGGCGTCGACAGCACAAACATTACCAGATTCTCCATTGATAATCCGGGCACAACGCAACACATTTCCTCATGGCCATGTATTTCCATCATAATCATAAAATACGTCATGGCCACCATACATGGCCCGCCAAATATTAGTGAAATTAAAAATGCGTTCCGCCACTTTCGTATCTCCTGCTTATGCTCTAAATAGCTATGCGTCATTTTATCTTTATTCGAGAGCACATTTGCCTCAAATCCTAGATCACTAATTGCACTACAAATTGTTCTCGGTCCAGTTTGCTCGTGGTTAAAACGAAACTTACCACGTTTTGTAGTAAGCGCAACGGCCGCATACGTTACACCGGGTATCTTTAGTGCTGTCTGCTCGATTTTATTTACACATGAGGCACACGTCATACCGTTAATCTGAAAGTAAGTAAATAAAGAAATTAAAAGGTTGACAACAATATAAGTGCGCGTATTATAATCGTAATGTGAAACAATTTGTACGAGTTTAATAGTTTCTCGCCGTTTGACATGCAAACAAAAATAAGCCTGACCTATCGCAATAGAAATTTGTCGCACGCGAATACCGTGCAATTCAAGGTTAAATCAAATGAATATTTTAAAATTACATTTTCGCTGACACTTCGAAAATTCATTTAAAATTTTTTTAATTGTAATTAATAAGCGGGGCGGCGGTCGATTGCGATTGTTATTTCTGTTGTCAAACCATGTATGTGTTTCCCAAAACTATTTATGAAAGAAATCTTGAAAACGGTTATTGACACAAAATGATAAGGTAGATAAATACTGGAAGATAATCTATAATTGACATATTTTATCAATAATAAATTTGCTATGTGTGAACACTAACACACCACAAAAACAAATTAACAGAGTTCACTGAAAAATGTTGTAGGATCTAACTTACGAGTAAACCGTAATTATCTTTCAGATTTCTCAGCAGCAACCGATATCATCAATTCGTGGTTGCTTTTAGGCCTATTGGCAATCGCACATGACTCCGATTTCACAGACTTTCCCCCATTGAAGGGTCCCGATCAAACCAAGGATGCTTTCTACGAACATTTCGATAGCGCCTTGAGCAAAATACCACAAAATAACGTGGGTACATCGTGGGACGTTTGGTAATGTGTCAAACACCACCGAGCTAGGTAGTCATGATCTATAATTTGATGGAAGCGAGCATCTATTTCCCACTTAAACGAAAGATTTATGGATATAGAGAAATCAAGGAGAAAGGCTAATCACATTGATCACACTCGCGCCTAAACGACATTTCTCTAGTATTAAGGATATCAGAACGAAGCACACATCCAATATCGACTCTTGACAATTATCAGGAAGTTGCAAGAAAGTTTATCTACGTATAATAATTGTTTGGAAGTCCTTACCATCGTATGATGCAGGGTACCTGGTTAAGATGGAATTTGAATGGAATTTACTGCGAAACGTCGTATCACAGTAGCGACCATCTATTTTACTGCATGTTGTACTGTCAATTTGGTTTACTGCTGAAAACATCCCAGCAGAATGAAATATAGCCCAAATTTGTTCGCTAAGGATGATGATTTGATACGAATTGATATAATTTGATATAAGGATTGTTTTACTAAATACAGGCTTAACGATTCTGCTCAAAGTAGTAGGAATTATCAATCTATAGCGAGTGAAATTTGGCGTTTTCGCACAATTCAAGGGGGGAGAGAAGTTTAATGTCAGATATTTTGCTTATAACTTTAATTTTTTGTTTTGGCAAACTTAACAACAAATACCTACTGATTAGACGATTCGACGGTTAGTATCAATTTGAGGAGACGGGCTGCACTTTCCTTCGCGAAGAATATTTAGCGAGTGTGTGAAAGCGTCTAAGAAGAGCATCAGGAATCGGTAAGCAATCGACAAACAAGTACATTTTGGTGGGTTAAAAATAACCGAGATATATTGGCCACTCCGCTTACCTGATCCGACATCATCGGATTTCTTTTCGAAAGAAACGTCCGAAGACAACACAAATTTCCATATTTCTGAGAATGATTCTAAACGCACTTCTCGTAACATAGAAGGAAATGCCTGATCCGCCTATAACACATAAAATGGAAACACCTTTTGAACAGAGAATCTTGAATGAGTTTACTAAACAGAGTTTTTTTTACAGATTTATGACCCTTAAAATTTATGTGCCCTTACCTTACGATGAAATAGAATTCCCTATTAGAACAGCTATTACGTACTGCTCGATGTGACACGGTAGTGCAAAGCTGTTTCGGTAATAAGATCAGTAGCACCATAAAGATATCAACAAAAAAACATTTGGATAAAAGACTAAACTCATTGTTAGATATAGGCAGTGCTTCTAAAAGAGCAAGGTCAGTCAAGACCTCCCTCCCTCTAAAGGGTACCTATTAAGACAGAAAGGTACTTTAGAATCGAATCTTTAGGAAAATGCGTGATGATCCGTAAGCCATGCATACTTTTGTATGGCCCCAAAGTTACACGTTAGGAACGAAAAATAAATTAATCTTATTTGAATTGATCATTTCAATTTGGAATTTAATAAATATCGTTTTACAATTATTTATTCCAAATTTAAAAAAGTCCACTCTTAACTTTCGAATTGTTCAAACCTTTGATGTTGAAGTGAACACAGTTGAAACGAGATATTAAAAGACTCGCCGTCATAAAGGAAGTATCGAACAGCTTCCAGAGAAAACTTTAATGAAGAATATTATTGGTAGTACGAGAAAATGGTATCGATCATTATTATATATAATATATATATAATGTAACAAATATATAATAATATATATTTATAATTTTTATAATTCGAATTCACAACAAACAGTTTTAATCTGTTGTGTGTTTAGAAATTAATGTCCGAATTCCACCTTTTCGGAGATGTGACCATCTGACGATGGCATAAAATAAAATTTTTGTCAAAATTTGCCAACTTCAAACAAACAACTTTCAATAAGACTAATAAAAGCCTTATCGGTGAAAACTTATCAATTACAAGTTGTCTTAAAAAGCCTTTTCGGGTTTGTTTTATGCTGTCCAAATAAGTCTCCGTTTTCTCTCCTGTAAACGACTCCCTATCGGAAGACTGGGTAAATCTAGATCTATAGTGGATAGCCCATTCAAGAAAAATAATAGTTAGGTTTCAGTGGTTGCTTACTGCACACTTAGGCCAATTTTTAGGCCCATCGTGATACCACTCATTTACTCCACATCATTAACCCACCTACTTCACCTACTCACACAACTACAGTATACCACCTGCACATTGCAAGCTCCATGTCAACCTGTACATTGACATGGAAGGTGGGTCGGCGCGTGACACGGAATTCTGCACTCCATCAGAGGGTCTTAGTTGTATTTATTAGCATCACCGATCGTAATCGGCACCTCCCGGTCCAAGTCCAAACTTTCCGAACCAAGCACGTAAATACAAACTAGACATGTTGTTACAAACTAGACACAATGTTGCTACGAACGCCCATATCGTAAAGGAAATTTTGGATATTTTCTTCGAATTCAGATCTAATGTTTTCTTAGGGTATCAGTAACTGTGTCGTTACGAAAACTAATTAATCTCTGTTACCATTGACCTGTACCATCCATCCATTTTAATTGTGTGTGGTTATTAACTCGGTACAATTAACGTTGATTTCGGAAAACTAATGAATTATTAGCTAGCATTGGCATTAACGACATTCCAAATGGTAGTGATAACCTTGAAATTCAATCGGGTAGTTCTTGTTTTGCAATTTTTGAAGGTCTCATGCAATCCGTATCTTTTAACTTTGGCAAAAAACTTCTAAAACTAAATTGGAAGTGCATTACTTCAACAACCTGGACATCTACAATGATTTTAACTACTTATTTCAAAAACTTTACAGTAACTGTACCGGTTAATGTAATATAACGTTACCTCTAACCCTAAACGTTTCTGGCCGATCATCAATTGTAAGAAAAAATCCGATCGACGTCGTTCTACTTTAAAGTAGAATAATAACTTATCCATAATGATCCAAAAATTATCACCAATTGGTGACTTTTCGGACCGGCTTTATCGAACAACGATTTTCTACTGGACGCCGACTACTTCACATATATAAAAGTTCTGTCCAGACATCTTTGATTTCCATTAAAATTGATCACGAAATAGTGGTTAAGAAAATTATTAAACTAAAAGACTTTTATTTATAAAAGACTTTTATTCATCCGGCCCAATAGCTTTTATTAGTTTTTTCATAAATTTGGAAAGATTCTTTTAATGACCCGATTCATAAGAAGGGCTGCAAGTTGAACGTCTGCAACTGTAGGGCAATTACAAAGCTGTCATGCAATCCAAATTTGTTTGAAAGAATCGTTTCTAATTTACTACACTTTCATTGTAAACTATTGTTTTCCGATAATTAGCATGGTTTTCTAAAAGGATAATCCATAACCACCAGTCTAACTGAAATTTTAGTTCACGCACTTTGAATACATTGGAGGCGGGAAATGAAAGTGATGTTTCCCGGCAGATTAAAGTAAAGCATTTGCTAGAATTTTTAATAAAATTATTACAATTAAGCACAGAACTCTCTCTCTTGCTCGTCGCAACTTCTAGTGTCGGTGGACCCGATCTTGAGGGAGCGAAGCAGATGATTTACAGATCATCAACAGCAATTCTATCACGTACTATCGTAAATGCATACATTTTTACTCACGTGATTATTGCATTAACAATGACGTCGTGGCTATAGGGTTGCTTGCGTACCAGATTTAAACTTTAGAGAACACATTGAGAGTATATTGTCAACCGCGACAGCAACTCTGCGCTTGGCCTATTAAACGCTAACAAGTACAGCGATAGTCAAAATAATTTCATGATCCTTTTGTTACAAAAGCTCTCTATACAACCTTTGTTTGTACCCTGCTTGAATATGTCAGCCGAGAGTGGTTCCCATATATCATGATTTACATATAGATAATTAAAGCAGTGCGGCGTAGATATTTTCGCCTTGCTTTACGAGAGTTGACACAGGTGGACATTTTGAACATTCCTTCATACCTTGATTGACTAAAACGTATTAGTTTACAAGCGCTCAGAATGCGCAACGCGTTATCGCAGATGTTTTATATTTTAATGCTAAAACCGGATGCAGTGCAGAAATGACAATTCGAAAAAAGCGATACTTTCGAAAAAAAAGTCTACCGAGACCTCGTAATGAGTGGCTCGACGGCCAGTGCTTAAAATAAGGCGGAAATTATTTTGAAAATGTGGAGCGTGCATTTTTTTTTGTTTCCAAACATAAAAATTGGCTTGGTGGAAAATGGTTACCACCAAACGAGAGGTCTCCGCCGATACAAAGGCATATTTTGCAGAGTTCGACAAATCATATTTTTTGAAAGGCAGTTAACAGAGTTTGAATGCCACTGAATCTTCAACGTTTGGATGTATTGACTATGTCGGGATAGCATTATAGTATCTAATAATTTTATAAGATAATTTAATTTCGACAAGAATTAAGTAATTTTCGACGATTCAAAAAAAGATTTTCTATTCGATCTACAAAAATAAAAATAAATAATCGTACTCATTTAATATAAAATATTTACCTCAATTTCAACTTCACCTTCCGTATTCTCCGGCTCGGTAATGATCTCAGTCGGAAATCCCAACTCGGTTATAGATTTTACCACATTTTCGGGCGTTATGTGTGCCGGATTAAATTTAACTTCTGCCTTCGCTGCTAACAATGCCACCAAAATGCTGTCAATACCGTAAATTTTACGACAATGCTTTTCAATAGCGGCCACACAACTACCGCACGTCATCCCCTTTATATGCACAAAACATTTCTGTAAGTGGTCATCCATTGAAATTTTTGTCGTTCGCCTTGTACTACTATTACTGTTAATTAATTTATCATTAGCTATTGTTTTATTATCAGTCTTATTGAAATTCTCGTCTTTATCGAATATTATTTCGCCGTCAATACTTGTTGTAAACCCTAGTTCACCGATTAGCTCGGCAATTTTAATTGAATTCAGCACATCCGAATTATATTCAATATTTGCCACTTTTGCGTCTAGATTTACATTTATCGTGATAATACCGTTCGCTTCACGTAAATTGGTTTCGATTTTATTGACACACTTTAAACATTTCATACCGACAATTTCTATTCGAGTTTGACGCGTATTTTCACTACTACTATTATTACTATTACTCGGTGAATTACTATTACGTCGAGTATTTTTCACAATACTAGTCCGATCATCGTCCTCATTATATTTACAATCGAAACCCATATCATCGATAGCGTCCGCTATTTTGTATGGGTCTGTGATCATTGGATCGTAATCAATGTATCCGGCATTTTCACTTAGAATTACATTTATTGATATAATTCCTGGTTTTGTTTTTATATTTGTTTCAATATTTCGAACACATGATTGGCAGGTCATACCGCTGATGGTGAGTCGGGTGGATTCCATTTTCTTATCATCGAGTAAACCCTCAGATTCACTAAACTCGTCCATGTTATCACTGGAAATAAAGAAAAAACAGTTACATGCGATTAGATTAATTTATTATTTATGATGAGCGGCTTAATATAATTGAACTAAACTAGGCATTGATTACAGGTGTGATCGGCCGATCATTAATTAAAATTATTTTTTCATCGTCAACTTCCGTTTCGACCGAACTCATTTTGTTTAAATTAAAGTGGTGGCTTGGTGTACGTAACTACGAAAACTAAATGAAATTTTAACGACACGAAAGATTATATTAGTAAAGGTAAATTCATCACAAGTCACTAACAAGTGCTATCTTATCACAGTCAATATACGAGTATGTAAATACAATAGCATGTACAGTTGATAAGATTGATTTTGTTAAATATCTATTTTTAAATGGAAGTTTTAATCGTTAATTGTTTAGTAAAATAATTCATTACAAGCCAATCAGATCTCCTTAATAGTATTGGGTATCACACAAATCTCTCACAACTATCTGATTTTGCAAGAAATAACGCAAATCATCACGGGTTTTACTGCTAAAGTATTAAGGCCACCAAATGAATTATAAAGCAATTTAATCGTTTTTAAAATAAAATTTCAATCGTATTATGCTTGATTAAAGTCGAAAATGACTCGTCCAGAGTTATTCATATCAAGGAATTCGAGCGAAGAAGCGCCGTTCAGCTTGAAAAATATAAGTTTCGTTTGAGGCCCTCTATTTTTAGGTCTAGTTTAGTATAACGTGCAGTCTTTCTGATTCTTTGTTTGAAAAAGACCTTTTATTACTCTTCTCTTTACTTTGGAATTAGGCCCTTATTGAAGGGTCTTTCAAAAGTCACGCTTAGATCTCAGTAATAAATAATTTCTAAATGCAACCTTTTTTTTATGTCATCTTTGACATTTGTGAAGTAGACAGATCTACAATTTTAACGATGGATACTTACTTACACGCTAGAAGGACGCATTAAAGTTATTCAAACTTATTATGAAAATCATCGATCTTTAAAAATACGTATCGAAAAATTCGTGATTTTTTTGGCGTAAATAATCGTCCAAATGAGTCAAAAATTAATGAAAAAAGGTTAATGAAAAAATTTGAAGATGTCGAGGATCGCAAAAGGTGTGGCAGACCAAAAAGTGGACGTTCTAGTGAGAACATTGCTGCTGTAGCCGAATGTGTCGCGGAGGAACCTTCAACATCGTTATCACGACGTTCTCAGGAATTTGGCATTCATTCACCGACTGAATGGGCAAATTTTACATAAGGATTTGCATTTGCATCCTTACAACAGGATGGAGCTACGAGTCACACAACACGTGAAAACATCCAGCTATTGCGGTCTAAGTTTCCAGGCCGATTAATTTCACGTAATGGTGACATTTTTTTCTTGAAAAGTAAAGTTTATGTGAATAAGCCAACAACAATTGCACAGCTGAAAAAGAACATTCGGACCGAAAATGATGAACTTAATGCAGTAATGTGTGAGCGAGTTCTTAAAAATTTTGATTTTCGTATAGAAGCCTGTATACGTGCTCGTGGTGGTCATTTAAATGATGTCATTTTTCACATATAATTGATAAAAGCCATATTTTTACAAAAAATAAAAACACCAGAAAAAATCTAAGTATTTCCATGTTTTATTTTAAAAAAACCTCTAGGCGCGACTTTTGAAAAGCCCTTTACATTAATTTAATTTCATTAATTAAGACATCGTTAGATATAGAAATTAGAAGATATCGTAGGTAGACACCGGTCGCATGATCCACCACAAATTTCGGTGCACATCATTTTGTGATCTGGGAAACAAACAAAAGGTTGAAACTCAGGGCAGTGCCCCACCATCTCACCCGACAAGTTCTGCGCAATATCATTAATTGTCTGCAAGCGATCTTGTTGGGGAAAAAGAAATTCATTTTCATTTATTCCGAAATATGCGCCATTTTTTCGATAACTCTTTGCTATTTAGAAGGCAATTTCATTATGCCGCTTTTCCAAAACGCCTTGTCATTATTAGCAAAAACCTGAGGTATCCAGTTTTCACAAGTCTCTCTTGAGGCCTTTTCTACACCATCAAGAGCGTTCGCTATGGAGAAAATGAGATGATAATCACTTGGTGCCAGTTCAGCACTATAAGGTGGATGCATATTAACCTCCCAACCTTCCAGTGCTCCTGGCGGGTCATCATGGACGTGTGAGGCCTGGCCTTGTCCTGGTGGAACACGCCGCCACTCCTATTGACTAATTCTGACCAATTCTGGTCGATTGATGCCTTTTCAAGTCGGTTCAATTGCTGGAAGTAGAGGTCAGAATTAAGCGTTTGGCCATTGTACAGCAGCTCATAGTAGATGATTCCCTACCAATCCCACCAAACACACAGTAAAACCTCCCTGGCCGTTAATCCTGGTTTCGCCACCGTTTGGCCTACATCGCCGGCCTTCGACAATGATCGTTTCCGCTTGACATTGTCGTATGTGACCCATTTCTCGTGGACAGTCACCATTCGCTTCAGAAATGGCTTGACTTCGTTCCGTTTTGGCAAGGATTCGCAGATGGAGTTACGGTCCATCAAGTTTTTTGCGTCAACACGTGCGGCACCTAAACATGGAGGTTCTTTTAAGTCAGCCTTATGCAAATGGTTTAAAACTGTTTTGCAATAATTGCCGGGATTTTATCGACATTTTCGAAGATAGGCCTTCCAGTGCGTGGTGCATATCGTTGATATCGAAATTACTGGAGCGCAATCGACGAAACAACAATTGCGCGTGATTGGCTGTGACAGTATTGGGACCATAGACCGTTTTCGCCTTTATCGAAGCAAAATTGTAAAATATAGCGAATTTTCTCTTTGTTTACCTCCATTATTGACGCGCTATAACTCACAACTGAATGGATCAATCAAAATAATGACAAAAAGTTTTTTTAGTACATGAATCCCCCTTTCCAACGAGTATAAGTATGGTCTACTGTGACAAATACATCACGAGATGTATGTCACTAAAGCCATCTAGTGAGAAAACAGTAGATTACTTTTTCCTCAACCCATTATTATAACACATATACCTACTCGTGGTAACATTACTAAACTATTTAAAAATGAAGAATATTTAAGCTATTGGAGTAAAAGTTTCGTTACTCAATTAAGAACCAACCAAATTCAGTTCAAATAAGAATAATCATCATCAGTCAAAGACTGCTTCAACTAACGAGTCCCCGTCAGATCTTAAAAACACAGTTTTTATCGCTTGTAAAAGATTAAAACTCAAATTTTTGGCTAGATCAACAAAGGCATATGGTGTACTTGGACAACAATATTGCACCAGATTTTGTGACTCATCTCAATAATTTATTGGCAGTCTTCGAACACTTTTGCATCGGGAACCTCAAATTAATTCCAAGTAAATGCCAAATTTTCCAGAAGCAAGTTACATACTATATAGACATAAAATTTCTGTGTACTTCTGAATTCAATGAAGATAAAGCGCCAACACCACAAAATTATCGATTCTTCGTGGTAAACGTGATCTACGGAACTTCTTCAGACTCTGCACTAACTGAAGATGCGGTTGTTTTTTGCGGTTGTTTTTCGTTGGTTGGAAGAATGCTAATCAGCCGTTACAATCTTATACGTGTTCTCTTCAAGAAGCGGTGTTATAGTGTGTTTCAGTAAATTTATCAGTAAAATAAAACATAAATAATCCACTACCAGAATGGATTATGATAACCTTAGAATAATCCTTTGAGCACTTCTACTGCTGTCTCTGTGGACAACATTTTATTTTGTGAAAGTAAAAAATCATTGCTGTTAAGTTTCAATTTAAAGGTGATGCTATTTATCAAAACCCTTTAGTTATTTTAGACGCGCTCAGCTGCTTTGAGAGGCTATACGCCTGTGCAACTTAAGCTGAGTTCGTCAGCTGGAAACATGATGGCATCTGTTTTTTTGGTATAGTCAGGATTTTTGTTCTCGAATATTCTCTTTTATCCAGTAAGACACTCTGAGTCACACTTCGGCGGTCGCCATGGTTAAAATTCTCGAATTGCGGTTTGATTTGATTGACCACGCATCGTTTCCACAAGATCTAGTCATCAGCATTTTCTGTATCCTATGTTAAAAATTTGGTTCAGAGGACAGAGATTGTCATCAACGGATGGACTCATCGCACCCGTAAATGTTTATTTTGCAGAGCAAGACGCCAACTAAAACGAATAAGACGATACGTAAAAACCGTGTCTGGCATCTTATGAGCACAGAAATAATCTTCAAACTCCGAAAGTTGCATAAGACTTTTTATTATCATTTTTGCCGTATTTTAGGTCACAAACTCATACGCCTTAAGAGTGATACTAAATAATCTTTTCACTCCTTTAAATGTGTGAGAGCCCTCTTAATCAGATTTGACTCATTGATTAAGAACCAGATGCAAATGAAGTATTTATCTCTTTCTATTATTACTCATTTATCTCACTTATTCCAACATAAAATTTAGAGTATCGCTGATAGGACATGTTCTAAGCGAATTCTGGAATAGATTGTAAAAATTCGTGGTTGGTTATTTTCAACTTTAATACAACATTGTGATTGAGTTATTGTCGTTCTACATGTCGAATCATTTTGTTAGGAATTCAAAACATATTTTTTACTTGGCAATGCAAAACATTTCTGTTCATAAACGGTACAATAGAGAAACCATTGCCAACGTGAAAGATGTAGTCCTCGATGTAGAGCCCTGGGACCAAGATTCCACTTTTAGACCAGCGAGATGCATGCAGGTTTTCCAATGCCACATGTTTTCTACGACGTTCAACATTCTGTTGCCGTTCGACAGCCTAGTGATCCAATATTCAATCCTTCAGTCGCCTAAATTACAAGTTATGAAATCTATGGCAGTATTCAAGTTCATCCAATGAAGTTTTAAGAATCATAAAAAGTGGTCCTCCCCCGTTTTAATGAAACACGCCCATCACATTATTCGCGTTTTGTATTCTCGTGCACCCACACTCCAAAGAAGTGCTTATTGCGACCTAAATCGCTCTCAAAGAGAAAACACATCACAAAAGATGTAAGAGTGATGGTAAGACGGGTGTCTTTTACATAATTTAATTATTCTTGATCATCTATATCTTTTTGTATATAATTTAGTAATTCGCTAAAATAGTATGGCCTTAAGTGAATATTCGATTGTATTGTTCTATTAATATCAATCTGCATAAATGTGAATTTATACACCTCGACGTTATTCCGCACAAATTCCTGACCCCTTGTGATCTGATTGTTGCCACAATAATCACTGTAACTATTTTTGTGAATTGGTGTTCTTTTATCAAAATTGTTAACATCTCGAAAATTGAGTAGAATACAATGAACCATTCATTCATTAATCCAAACGTCGACAATGGCAAAGAATAGTAAAGATTTAATTAACAACAAACACAGGCACTTGATGTACTCTAACAAGAGTCATACGTGTGAAGCTTATAAACAGCCGTTAAAAGTTATAGAAGCGAAATGAAATTCAAATTGATATCAGCATGACGCCAATCACGGGTAATCAGATACTCTCGGATGTAACTTTTATAGGGGGCAGCTTGCTTCAGTGACTGTGAGTCATGCAACAATAAAATAGAGAAGATAAAGATCTTAAGAAGTTCTTAAAATTAAGAACTTAAGATACTCGTATCTAGCAAAGACAAAGAAAATGTAATCCTAAAGTGATTGAGTTTTCGGTTGATGTTGAGTATAATTACCGAAAAAACGGGATTAACGTTGAGTACAATAATACAATCAAGTCTTTCTATTGATCGAACCTTAATAAAAATTTTCATTTGACAACATCCGGTTGCACGTCACCATCATGCATTATTCTAAAACATTAAGCTTGTAAACCGAAAGACCTTGATTAATGCTATATACTTATATATATATTTAGTAAATATGGGAAATTTTTTTCAACTTGAATACATTCCCCAGCAAAAGATAAAATGCATACGTTCGCACAAAAAACGTTTAAAACAAAACTCATACCCGCTATAACGAGAATACCTCGCGTCGTCAACACGAAATGATAACAGATTCAACTCATACATGAATATGCTTATCAACATGTCCAAAAACATATAAACAGCAAAAATGGTTTCCGACGCACGAACTACGAGTATACGTCTTATTCTAAAATGCAAATTGTGCCTGATACGAAAACCTATACCAGCTGATAGCGTATATATCGATTAGATAAAGCATACATTTTTCTTGGGATCATCCCATATGAAATTGTGGTGAAACAATTCAAAACGATAATAAGTTTGTCATATCGTTTTTATCGTAATTAAATCGATTCGAATTTATAAAGAAAACGTAATGAAAAAATTCTTACGCACACTATAATACAGTGAAATAAATTCCATAAATGCCATTTAAAGCAATTTCGAATGAATTCCTTAAATTTACTATGAATGGAAATTATTCTATATCGCCTTTTTACGTTGGAGTAATGTAATGACATAAAAAGAAAAAGGGTGATTCATAATTCACCCATACATTCTTTGATTATTTGGATATACGTCAAACCGGTCCTGGGATTTGGAAAAAAAAACCATTTCCTTTAATACGTCTTTGCGATACACAAGTTTTATTTAATTCCATCCACCCACTTTACTTCACAAAATCACCCGTTGCTCTTGTATTTTTTATCTGTACACAAAGCCAACAAAATTCAAATAATATTTTTCATACACCTCTGCATTTCACCACACTATATTAAAAGTTGTTATTTTCCACGCAATCGCTAAATAAATGCAAGGGACGAGTGAAATATCCCACGCAAAAATAACCACAGCATTATTAATAGTGACGTGATAAAATATGTGCAAATTTTTAAAATTTCAAGTCGAATATAAAAAAACTTTTTTGAATTACGTCATCATATCGTAGTAGAGGATTACCTATAAGTGCAATTAGTCTAGACCAGACACACTACTTATACTAATCGTAACGACGTTATTAAATATTTGGTGTTAAAGAATGTTTAAAAGTCTTATCATTTATGTTTGTATTAGAATCTCGGTATGATAAGCGAATTACCAAAGTGACGAAGCTTTTTAGAGCACATTATCGTTTAGTAAAGAACAGAGAAACGAACCAGCGTGTTAAAATAACGACGATAGTGTTATCTATGGGACAACTTGGGAAACTTGCTATCGGTTAATTGGGCCAGGAAAATTCTAAAATTAATACTGGTTCAGCAACTTGGTATGACAAGTCACATTCACAAGTAATTTGTCACAATCACAAGTAAAATCGTTTGTTGTCTTAGATAATTAACAAGTTAGTATTCATCTTTGCGGAATTCCCCGTAGAGCAAACAATTGTGATTAAATAAACATGGAAGAAAATTAAAAAAATCTTAGCTACGCCTAATTTTATGAAACCCCCATTCGGACCTGGGGATTATAAATTATATTTGTTATAATATTATTATTTGCTTTACGACAAGATGTGTATTCATTATGAGATATTAATTCATCTTCTTCTTACATTCGTATGTATTAGATTACACAATAGAATTGCCTTGATAATAGATCGCATGCGATGGTCGAACTAAGTAATGTTATGTATATTATGTTCGTTCGGATATCAGACAAAAAACTTTATATCTAATTGAAATAATTGCATATTTTGCATCTAAGTTGTATTGCCCATATTATTTCAATTTCTAAATCAATCTCAAGTCACGTGTTAGGAATTATTTTAATAGTTGCCTTTTTGAGCAGTAACCAAATTTTTTGGAAAGCAATCATTGGTTGCACGGACTTAATTAATTGGTAATTTTTAGTATGTGTTACATCCTCGACCCTAGATAATTTTCTGCCTTTCTTATAATCATTCATGATCTGCCGGCCTCTATTAAAGTTGGTGAAAATTTATGGGTTGTTAACGGCATTTTTCGGCTAGTTTTAACAGTATTTGACACAAATTTTTGATTTAACATAAGCTAAATTGAGTTAGTTAGTATCAGTCATTAATAGATGTCACCGTTATCCATAAATCAGTTCCTACCAATCATTGATATCTAAACACAATAATAAGCCATTTACCTAAATAGCGAACGTAATTAACTGATCCCAATTGCCGGTTATAAATAGTTCTTAAAAGCGATTTTTATTTGAAAATATAAATGTACACGCACAATATGTGGCATATATGAAGTACTGGTATGAACTAACAACGGATTTAGTTAGTAACCAATTTAGATGTATAAATTAGAGTGGCCGCATAACGTTAAATTTATTTTAACCATTTAACAGACGGAGGGTAAGGGGTATTGGTCTAGAAGGTCTAGATACCAGCCCAAATGTCAACCTCATCTACAAGTGGTGCTCGTGCCAATCAACCAACGATACTCTGGCGATCGAGAAACAGTGGGTTAACCGAACACCGAGAACTTAATGATTTTATTGAGCTGCTGCAATAACCAGTCGTTAAAGCAATGAGTATACAACAAAACGGAATTTTTACCCCAGGTGGTACGCCAACAGCACAATTGGCTAATGCATGACCAGAGCGTAAGAAAACCACAACCCAACGACCTGATCAGTCATCCACGGCCCTAGTGAAGGTACATATGAACGTATCACTGCAACCGAAAGAAATACTACTGCAACCAGTTAACACACTCAATGTAAATAACCAAGGAAAAGTGCAATCAACCAATACATAAAGAGATAAACCACTACCCATTAACATACTTAATGTTAGTGAATAGGAAACAACTAAAAAATAGTAAAGTCACTGCACTGAATAATAACGTTTGGAAAGTGAATGCACTTGACCCAGAAACCTACAGAATGTTATCAAATACAATCACTGCTAAAAACATCGAATGGTTCACTTATAAAATAAGCTGAGCAATCAATTAAAATCATGACCAGAGGACTACATCATACATGCCCAAATGAAGAAATAATTGAGGAACTTAGCGAGAAAGGATTCAAAATCCTAAATGCTATGAATATACTAAAGAAAAAGGTCACTAAAACGCAAACGGTGAAAGAGAAACAACCAAAGTTAGCCTCCCCCCTTTTCATGTTAACGTTTGACAATACTGAGAGCATTGATAGGGTATATGGAATCAAAGTAATCTTTAATATGAAAGTTAAGATTGAGATATTAAAAAATAACACTAGTAGAATACGACAATGCTACAACTGCCAGGCTTATAAGCACACACGCAAATACTGTAATAGGGAGCGCAGATGCTTAAAGTGCGTTGGGAAGCATCCACCAAAACACTACAACAAAAGTAAGAACGAACCAGTGAAATGCAGACACTGTGATAATCATCACCCAGCAAATTACAGAGGCTGCGAGCTAGCCAAAGAACGGCAAAGAATGAGAGACAACAAGAGGAATCAAATAAGTAAGAGTTCTCAACCTAGGATGCAAACCTACCTAAAACAAATCCCTCTAAATAGCGCCAAAGTAAGAGGAGGAACAACATATGCACAAATGGCTAAGCAGAATGAAAATATCAAGGCAGCACCGAATCAGGAAAACCATGTCCTGCAAGAAATACTTTAGAAGCTAAACGCTATCAATTCACATTTAGTTGCACAGGGCAAAGACTAGAACCACTTAGAACCACCGTTAGAATTAGCATCGTTTAGAAATCGCTCCTCTTATAAACCATACTAAAATCAAGTTTTGTAAGCGGTTGGTACTTAGACCAGATTGGAGTTTTCAAATGTACAGCTTTCATTTAGAACCATACGATTTGGCAGATTATTTCCCGTTATTGTATGGTTCTAGAACGGGCTGAGTATTAGTTCATTAAGTGTCCATCAGAGACCGAAACCATAGTTACTTTCTCACATTGTTTGATTTATTTAATGAAAAATTATCCGATTTGGATGGTGTGATTTAGACAAGTATTGCGCTAAACAGTTTATAGCGGTTTGATGTGATTTACTGAATTTGAAGAATTAAATTGTTATTGAACGATTTCAGATTCATATAAAGTAGTAATTTAATATTCTGGCTGGGAAATAGATTAACGCACTTCTGAAATTAGAAAAGATAAAAACCACACTGAAGAAATAGTATGGAAGAAATGATAATGTGCTTTAAAACTTAGGCCTTATTAAGAAGATCCATGAAACTACTTCATTTAATTTTGCGTTTAGTATATGACTCGCGGTTTTGTCCGCTTTGATTTACGGTTCGGTTTAAGTAAAATTGCTTCACGATTTGGTATGATTTATGTATGGCATTAACGGACGCGTTTGGAAGGTAAGTATTCGAACAAAGTAGAATAGAACGATATCTCAAAATATAAGAACTTCATGACAAGTAACTTTCTTTGAATTTTTTAAGTAGGTTGCTTATACGGAGTGTCCATTCGAAAGATAGTAATTTTTTTGAAGCCATTTAGGCGAATCTTAATATTGACAGTCGTTAAGTACACACGTGGCAAATTAATCATGGAAAAATATTCGATTGAACAACGCGTTTTAACAGTGAAAATTTTTTACACAAGTCAATCATCAATTACATTAACATTAAGAACAATTCACCGGATTATCAAATAATTTGAAGAAGAGGGACTATGGCAAATAAGCTAAAGTGTGTGCAACAATGTATAGTTAGAACAGCAGAAAATATTGCCGCTGTACGTGAAAGTGTACGAATAATCCAACGACATCAATCAGACACCGTGCGCAAGAACTTGGACTTCGAAAATCAACACTAACCAATATTTTGTATAAAGACTTGGATTTATTCCCGTATAAAATTCAATTAACACAAGAGCTACTACAAAGAGATCATGCCGTACGTATGCAAATAAGGTGTTGTTGCTTGACAATGACAATCAGGATTTTTTTGAAAAGCTCATTTTCACTTAAGTGAACATGTAAATAAATAAAACAGCCGGTTCTGGGCAATAGAGAATCCACAAATAATTCATCAATCACCATTACATTACTTGAAAGTGTTACAGGCACTGACGAACGTTATTGTATTATGATAAGGAACTTTTTAAGACCAGAATGGCATGCCAATGGTTTGGTAAACATGTGGTTCCAACAGGACGGTGCCACATGCCATACTGCTAGAGAAACCATGGAATTGTTACGAGAAATGTTTCCACAAAAGTTTATTTCGAAATCTGGTGGTGTGGATAGGTCTCCTCGGCCACTCATTTAACTGCTGCCGACTTCATTTTATGGGGTTAGCTTAAAAGTAAGATTTATGCAAATAAACCAGAAAATATTGAAACTCATCGCGCGCTATGACCATTTTATGGTCGACATAATCGTCCATCAGAGCAGTTGATTCGATTAACTAAGGATCGCTTTCACACCACGTTTACTCTAAATGATAAGACGCGCCCTGCAAGACTCCATTGGCGCGCACGTAGTAGTATTGAAGAGAATCCAAATGAACCTTATTCGTTATCGTGCACAATAATTGGGACTTGATTCATCCTTATGGAGGATCTTGGTTTACATGCTTACAACATTCAACTTGTGCAGTAATTAAAACCATACGACCATCGCTCGCGCCGCCAACTCGGTGATAGAGCCGAAGCCAATACTGACATCGATGCAAACTTTAAAGTTTCCGTTCCTCAGTGATGAAGCTCATATTTAGTTGAATGGCTATGTCACCAAGCAAAATTGTCGCATTTATAGTGAAGATAATCCACGAGGAATTGTTCAAAAACCTTACATCCACAAAAAATGTGCTTTATGGGCCGAAGGAGTCATCGGACCATATGTGCTCAAAAATGATGCTGGTGAAAACGTCACAGATAACAGAGAGCGGTATAGAGACATGATTACTAACTACTATGGGCCCATCTTCCGTACCAGTACTATAAGCTGGCATGGATCTATGCAATGTGCAGATAGTTCTACGTAAATCGGATCTATAGCCGTACGCTCTCGATTTGGCAGGCAATGCGTAAAGTGGGACGTGAAAAGCGAATCGCGAAAGAGTTGGGAGTGTTTCGACCCCAGAGCAGATTGCAAAAATTAAAACATAAGAAAAAGTTTAATGGTATTGACATCCGAGATATGTGGTTCCAAGAAGTCGGGGGGCCACATGTCATACAGTGTGCGACACAATTAATTTACTGAAAGAAACATTTGATGAACGATTAATATCGAGAAATGGACATGTCAACTCGCCACCGCATTCGTTAACACCGCTGGACTATTTGCTTTGGGGGTATGTGAAGTCACTTATCTACGCTGATAAGACAAAGACTATTGAACACTTGCAAGCCAAAATTCGAAGCGTTATTGCCGAAATACGACCAGAAATGCTGCGAAGAGTGATTGAAAATTGGACCTCCAGATTACGCCATGTATGCGCCAACCGCGACGGGCACATGCCAGCCGCGGCGGACATATATGTCCGAAATCATATTCCAATATTAATGGCATACAATAATCTTATCTTTCAAATAGTCACATTCGTGGCCATTACAATTATTTTTCTGTGTTTTATTCAAATTCAAAGTTCTATACCTCGAAATGAAAAACTCTTTAAAACGAAAAGAAAGCAACATACACCATGCAGCAATTAAAAAAGAAAACTATAGTATCTACATTAATTAAGTCACTTGGATACAATTTCATAATCGAATGCGATTTTAGTGATACAAATATTTACTGGAGATATAGAGCGGAAGAGTCGCATACACAATTTGCAAATTTACTCTTTCGAGTTTCGTTACGGAGGTGAACCAACATATTGACTTCCAAATAAAAATTGACTATCCGACCACGACATAAAAAGCTTCTTTAACACCGCTGGTATAGACGAAGATTAGATATGCCTAGCAAACAGGGAATGATTTATATCGCAGCATTTACCTGCTACGATGATAATAAGTGCAACGATAGTTAAGAAAACTAAACCGCTTTATCTAACAAATAATAAAACTACCAAGCTGGATATTATTAAATAGTTAACTTAAATAATATTATGTGATCATAAGACTAATTTCACCAGTCAAGGATAATGAAGCATAAAAAATCAAACAAATATAGATGTATCTTATTCCGCCACAGTAATTTAGCAAGACAACCGTTCAACAACAGAACAAGTATATGAATTACAAAAGTAATTGAAGATGTGCTTGAAAACAAGACGATTCGAGTATGTTCAAGTATCTTTCAAGCGTGGTTTCCGACCTGTAATATAAATTATTACAAACCGGCATTTTCGAGAAAAATTGGAAGATGAATTCTCCGAAATAAATAAAATGTCAGTGCGTGTACTACAAAGTACCGTTCTGGACCAATTAGATATGTTCTCGCATCTGTCATAAAGGCACCAACACTATCGGAGGGAGAGAAAGCGAGTAAAATTCAATGAAATAAAATATAGTAATATACGCGTATATATTTTACTAACAAAATAGTTAACTAGATACCAGAAGGACTGAACTGTCACTAATTCGTTAATTCAGTAAAATATGTGTGAATAACTCAGGACGCAAATCTAAAATGAAATAAACATATTTAAAAGGAATAGTTCATCTGCCCTGCAATTTCATTCAACATCAGAATGGCAATGAACCCAGACCAACTGGATATTGAGATGTTCCCTCGTTAAGAGATGTGTGACAACCCAATGGCCGCTCGGATGGTCGATTTTATATAAATAGTGATATCAGTAATATCGTTGTTACACTATGCTTCAACCAGTTCATGACCTCTTCAATCGCTATAACTTCAGCCTGGTACACGCTGCAGTGATCAGGGAGACGAAAGGAGAGATTCACATTTAATTCCCCGCAGAACACACCAGCCCCCACTCTACCATCGAGCTTGGAGCCGTCAGTGAAGAACTTAACCGTCCCAGTCTCCACGATGAGGCCACTCTTCCAAATCTCCTTCGACGGGAGAATCACCTTAAAACGCTTGCAAAAGTACAAAAGGGATGTTATATAATCCAAATTCACCAGGTTGTGCCTCACAGAATTGACTATAGTTGAGTGTCCATTTTGCAGGCAATTCCACCCCGAAACTAATGATAGCCGGGCGACTGTATTGACCGCCATTTGCTTACCGATAATAGCGCCCCACTAATGAACAAACACGCTGCCCTCTGCACCTTCCCCGTCATGTTCCTGTATGATAATTTCTCCAGAGCTGGCCACTATACACTCACACCAGCCTTACTACTGCCGTGTTAAGCCAGTGCACTAGCTCCGTTTTCGGATCCCATTTCCTTCCGATGGCAATTTTGCAAGAGTAGAGTGTCACAGTGGCCTTCTTCTCTCTTTCTATCGTATTTGGTTTCCAACTGAGCTTACTGTCCAGAAGAATCCCTAGGAATCTCGCCTTATCAGTAAAGGCCAGTGTGGTACCATTCAAACTGGGAGGCACCATTTCTGGAATTTTATGATCCCCAATCCACGTCTGCTGCAACCACACCAATTCCTTCCCCCTTCAGTTCCAATAGTAGTCCATTGAATACTACATTCCAAAGAAGGGGAGAGAAGACACCTCTCTGAGATGTTTCTCGAATAACCCGTCTTCTGATGGAGACTTCCACCCTCCTTGCCTCCATCTTCACGTTGTTAAAAGAGCCCTCGATATAGCTTCCCAATTTCCCGAACCAAGCTATGTAATGCCGTGTCCATGGACTTACCCTTATGGTGAATGATAAGTTACTAGAACATTTGTAAATCAGTTGCAATAAAAAATAAAAAAAATGTCATAATTTTAGATTATGAATAATTTCTGGCCTTACTTAGGCTTTTTGGCTCAAGCACTTGATTATTACCGCTTTATTTTGAATTAGCAAAGATTGTGATATCCTGACGAATGCAGCGACAGTGGATAATCTCAAACCATATATTTGGGAAACTCAATGTCCAATAAAAGATATACTTCAAACTTCAACAAATTAAAAATTGAAAGTAAATCGAAACTTGCAATTGCACAACTCAGGGTTAATAAATAAAACAGTAAATACTTTATACAGCACACAAGCAAATATAGCTGTTTTGTAGCCATACACAAAACTGGCTAAACAACTTTTAAACAAAAAACCAATAAAAGATATTATTTACGAACTATATATGCACTATAAATACGAGCATGTATGTGTTCCAGAATATGTGTCACTATTAAGGTAACAAAATATTTATACTTTTATAGGTAATAAACTTATTTTACCATTACTTAATAGTTCAATTCATCTGAGCAACAATTACAAACAAATTTTTACTAAACACAAAGTAAATAAAACACAATTTGTTAATAAAACCCTCACACAGGCATAGAATCACTCCAAACCAACTTCATCATAATCAAGTAAACAATACCCGAATTTTATTGGAAAACTTTTATTTTTATAAAACCGTGAATTTATGAAAGCGGAACATAAATTCGACAACAACAAAAATAATTTCTCACTAGAGAATTAAATATGTATAGTAAAAAACTTACAATTAACTTTAACAAATCACAGTAATTATAAAAAGTTTATGTAAAGTAATAAGCACCAAACATAAATTCTTGCGAAATATTTATTATTGGCGTATCCCCATCGAACTCTGTATATTGCACACAAATACACACAATGTCAATACCACTGATAACACATTTTACTCCAAATTTCACCAATATATTCCACCAATATACTTAAAACCACTTAAGAAACCATCTGGTTAGACACTACACAATATTACTGTGTCTTAAATACATTCAACAAGTAACTTTCCAAAAAATTTATGAATTAAACATTCGAAATACACACGCGCTCTATACACCGTTCCGTTATGTGTATACGAGTATTGTTCGATATACGAACGTTGGCTAACTGACTAAACTTGAGAACGTAATGGAATGAAAAGCATTAAGACAATAAAACTTTTGTGTTGTGTTATTAAGACGTGCGGCATATTACGTACAGATACAACAAATACATACATTTTGAATATTCTCAGTTTCATTGAGTGAAATCTTATGTATGGGATGAAAAATACAGTGGATTAGTAATACGTAATGAAAAGGTTAAGAAGTACCAAATATTATGCACCGGGTAGAATGAAATACAAATAAAGTATGAATGCGTCGGAACGAACCACGTCAGAATAAGTAACGTAAAGGGACAATGTTTAATTCCAAATTTTTCAACATTCCGTTATGTCACACCACACGCCCATCCCAAACAATTTTAGTTTTTGCGTTAAATTACTTTTACAAGAATTGTATATCTATTCCTTAATGTTTTAAGATTTTATGTCAACATCGGCGAATGTCTGTATCACTTTTCAACTAAAATTCGATAGTCTGTTTATATGTAAAGTTTCATTAAAGTTGTTTCAATTTTTTATTGACGGAAAATCGGTGTTAAAATTGGCTTACAATTGTAGATCGAATGTAATCGATACACGACTAGATTTAAAATCAATTTTGAAGATTTTTTATAAATTGAGTTTCATTTGACTTTGAGATTCTGACAGAAAAGTACCTTTAAGGATTCAGAGGATTGTTTTTAAAAATAACGAATCAAAACAATGTAGTGAACTATTGATGATTTGGAAACAATCGAAAACTGAATAAAGGTGAACTAAAGGTTCAAACAGAAAGTACCTAAATGTTTCGTCCCCCCATACATTATTTTGACATTTTTTAGTCATATTTTAGTCTGTAAAGATTTGTAAATGATCGAGATCGAGAGTTGCTTTAAAGACAAAAATATACATTGAAATCTAAAATTGGCAAACCAGTTTTATGTTTGCGCTAATTTTGAATGGATTACAATTATTTTTAAAGTATACTCAAATATATATATATTTGGTGTAAATTAAGTTGCTTGCTGAATCTCGTTTTGACCAACCCGAAAATGTTACTTCAGTTTATTGGTAACAAATTTTTTAGGTTTTGGTCCTTCATCTGTATTTCCAACTTCACAAATATTCACATTTGAGATGTGTCAAAATTGATTTATGTCCTGCGCGTTATTCATGGCTTACTTTATCTATAGGGTGGCTGAGACCAAATGTTACTGACTTCATTCTGCTGTCATTTGTGTAGTTGTCACAGTTGTTGTGTAGTTGACACATTGAAGTTTGGTTAGTTGTTTACATGTGGTCAACAAATAATTGTTCTAAATTAATATCTTCATAAAAAAATCGTAATGGAATTCAAACGTAATAGTGTAATTGCACTGTATTTGGGTGGAAATTCACAAACAGCAATAGTTCGTCAGCTCCAGCATTTGAATGTGAATAAAATGTTTGTGTATCGAACCATAACTCGATACAATGAAACTGGTAGCATCGCTAAACGCAACAGACGCGGTCCTAAAAAGACAGCAACATCAAAAGAAATGATACGAAATGTGAAGAAACGAATCCAACGAAATCCTCGTCAAAGTTGCCAATCAATTAGCCGCACGTCTACATGTTTCACGATACAGCATTCAAACCATATTGAAAAATGAACTACACTTGAAGCCCTACAAGATTCAAAAAGTTCAAGATCTTACGGAGGCACAAAAAAAAGTTAGGCTTGAAAGAACACGAGCATTGAAGGCCTTGGCCGAACGTGATGAGATTCCAAAAATTGTCTTTTCTGATGAGAAAATTTTCACCATTCAACAGTATGTGAATAAACAAAATGATCGTGTTTGGTTAGAGCACAAGTCCAACGATAATTTGGACACAAGAGTTGCCATGCGCAAGCAATCATCAGCTTATGTTATGGTTTGGGCTGCAGTGACTGCAGATGGACGCACTCCTCTGGTTTTCATCGAACATGGAGTCAAGGTAAACCAAGAGGTGTACCGCCAAAAGATCCTAATCGATGCTTTGCTACCTTGGGCACGTAAACACTTTGGTACGAACCGTTGGACATTCCAACAGGACTCGGCACCGCCACACAAAGCTCGAGCGACACAGCAATTTTTACAAAATTGCGTTCCGTGGCTGATTTCGTCGACAGATTGGCCACCATATTCACCAGACTTGAATCCCATGGATTTCTCCATATGGTCCATTTTGGAGAGTAAGGTGTCCACTAAAAAATACGAAAGTGTTGATGCATTGAAGTCAGCTCTTGTTCGAGAATGGAATAAAATTCCGCAAGCACACGTTCGGTCAGCATGCAATGCTTTCTATGGAAGACTGAATCAAATAATCAGAGCCAAAGGAGGTCATATCGAGCAGTAACATGTTTTTCATAAAATGTAATATGTTTTCAACATATTCCACCAAATTTCAATAAAAAATAATCAAAACTAAAAAAATTACAGCGTTTTCATCTGGTAACACTTGGTCTCAGCCACCCTGTAGTAGTACAGTTCTTCTTTATCGCAAATTTTATTTAATGAAATTTCGAATCTTTTGATAAAACTGATTTGACCTGCCGATGGGTTTTCAATCTGATCTTTTGAATTTTGTACTAATGAGGTGATGATTTTGGTCGAAGGAGTGAAAAAAATACATTTTTGTTCAACCGAACTGACTTTTTTGTTAAGGAAGTTTTCTATGGCAAACCAAATAAGTTATATTGTTCTTATAATGGAGGTTGAATGGCATAAATACATACCTACTGTTTGCTTTTTGTTTTGATCATTTCTCTTCATTTAGATGATGAAAAAGTTTGTGGGTTTTAGTTTAAAATTAAAACCGCCAATAAGTATTTTAAGAGTGACATTCCACTTAATTTAAACGTAAGAATATTAATTTAACGGATTTAAGAACGGTTTGTGACATCAGGCAGGCGGCTGTAATCGACTTGGAATTATTAATTTACTAAAATTTTAAAATTTTAGAAGTATTTAGTTCGAATTTTTGTGATAATTTGTTGACTTAATAGTGTAGAAGTTGATTTTATTTGGATAATCACTAGGTTCAGGTAATCCTTTTGGAAAGTTGGCGATGGCAATAAATATGTATAATTTGTTTTCTTTTCTAAATCAAAATTTTAAATACATCTTATCAATGTGTAATGGTTTACAAAACCGAAATTAATCTCATTTAAATAACTTCTGGTTTAATAACTTGGTAATATGGGAATATTATTTTAATAAATATGTACATTATGAGTTTTCGAGTTGCAAGTGCTGTTGAGAATAAGCTCGTAATTATATTATTTTATCACGATGATTGGTGGTGGGAATCTTTACATCTATTACTATTAGTAAGCTCGTCCATTTTTGGAGCGTAGTTTCCTCTTCCACCTACTCTTCATGGCCGGACCACCATGTACGTTGACGAGTGAACTCATCTGCTCTTAAATTCCAATTGAAACCCCCTGGGCCTCACATCAAGTGGATGTTGAACTGATCTGCATTTTCGTTAATATACATATGAGGGGCAACCAGTCTACGAACTCTCTTTCGTAATTTCTTATTCTTGGACGTGAACACAAAGACGGAAACAGAGTTTTAAGTTCAATGCATCATGGAACACCCATCCTGACCTTATCATCCATCTTTAAACCTACTATTAAAAAGCTAGCACCTTCAGGGTTCAGAACAGCTTCCCTCACACATTTTCAGACGGAAATGTTAGTTCTAAACCTCTCTTCAAAGAATGGTGACGGAATAGTACAATCAAAGGTTTTAGCGATGTCTTTGTTTTTTAAGATAGCTGAGTGTCCTCTGTGCTGGCCATCCACTATTCAGTAATTCCATATATACAACACAATTCAATTTTTATATGAAAAAATTTGGTCTCGTTTATTTGGCCTTGATCTGAGAATTGGAGTAGAATATAGTTACTTAATTAAAATATAAAAAAGGCCCAAAAAAATTTAGAAAAAATCGGGGTATTGTAAAATTTTTTGTTTTCACCTGGTGGCGTATATAGAAAAACTGAGATCAATGGATAAAACTTCAGTTTGAAGTTCCAACCCGATCAGTAAATCCTAATGGGCTCTAAAATTAACCGATTTCTTAAAAATAAATAAGGATTAACGCATAGTTATATCAGTAGAATTCGAAACAAGCAAAAAATATTTATTTCCTTTAAAATTAATATTTAAGCAGCATTGGTGAAGAAATTTTCCACTGTAGAGAATGCGCGGTCGTTTGATAAGCAACTTGATTAGCGTTGAGCTCCTCGAGCAGCTGTTTTAAGTTTTTCCTTGAAAAAATTCCTTTTAACCATTGAACTACAATTCCACACTTTATTCTTTAGGAATATGTAAATTCGTCTGAAACCTGTGTTTCTTAAAGAGTAGTTTCAACTTTTTTTTCAAATCTTAAGAGGTTTCGTTTTCTTTGAGTTTGAACATTTTTGGAGGGGAACACGATAGATAGTATTATTTCTCCGCTCTAAAGCTTTCAAAAATATAATAAAAAATATCATTTACACTTAGCAACGATGCATTTTCTTTTCTAAACTCATTAATTTCAATTTCAACTTAGAACTTCTGTTATAGTTAGCATAATAATTTGAAATCACCTCGTGGTATGAATCTCCGACCCGTTTCGTGCTTGGCTTACAATTAAATGTAATTTTTAAATTTAAGTGTCGGAATCAATGAATCCCACCTTCCTCTGCCACCTAATAGTCTACATAGAGGTCTAGTACCACAATAGTCCAGAATTTAATATCAGGTCTGCAGAAGATTTATGTTGTTTGTAAAGAATGATTAAATGTTCTTTAAAGCCCAACCAAGATACTACTTGAATTGAATTAAAATACAAAAGTTTTTCACATCATATTTCACTACGAGCTGTGTTTCTTGATGCTTGATCTGACCCGGTTCAGTTCATGTTTCATGAAACAACATAATTAACAAAAAATTAACTCAGGTGATGAACCCTTAAATAAATTTTCCCGAAATTATAATTCATCTCAGTTCACTCCCTGCACTCGAAAAAAGGAATTTCCGAAATCTTTGGTACAAACATACAAAAAACAACACTAGTTAGTTAACGAATAATAAAAATCAATATTGCTACTCACAATAACAGCTTCGAAAATAAAATTGACGCGACGATAATACGAACGATACAAGAAATCGCAAAATTGTGCAACATCACGCAACATGTAGCATCTCAACATCACGCAACATATACAACATCCCTCAAAATGTTGCTACATCTCGCATTTGGTTCCTGGCACTAACAATTTTCACCGTGCAAGTCGATTTAAAAAGACGTAACGCGGGCCCAACCGAAGGGCCCCTAATTGAATTTTGCCGG
Organism: Nephrotoma guestfalica; assembly: GCA_963691935.1. Lineage (NCBI taxonomy): Eukaryota > Metazoa > Arthropoda > Insecta > Diptera > Tipulidae > Nephrotoma > Nephrotoma guestfalica. The sequence goes on from OY829914.1 coordinate 249,833,367, forward strand.
AAATAGAACCAAGCAATCGATTGCTGATACTCGAAAAGGCCTTACAGCAATTTTCATCAAAGTCTTTTGATCTGAGGCTCTGAAACGTTTTTTCCCGACTTCAGTACTAAATGCAATCGGTTCCTGGTACTCGAAAACCCCCTTTAATTTTAATCAAAGTGTTTATTTGTTTATTTGTACTTACTTGCCAATTATTAAAAAACTAATCCAGTCATTGATGGCACACCTCATTATGAGCTTTAAGCGTAGTAATAAAAATATTTGAAATACTAGATTGGGAACTCATTCTTTCTCGTATTTAGCTCCAAGACCAATTAAATGCCTGTCATACGGTTCTCTCGTAGCCCCCGTTTTAGCAAGGTTAATTTGCTATGGAATGTGAAGCCTACGTTGGACCAATCATGATTTTTATATCACTTCGGTCTTGCTTCGTCAGGTGATATTTCACTAATTGACCAACCGGAGAAATTACACGAAATAATTTTGATGCTTCTTATATAAATGTGTGACTTGAGGCCTTAGTCGTTAAATTTTTACAATTTACAAACAATTTACAATTGTAATTTTAAAAGAAACAAAATTATTATTAGTGAATAAATGTAAAATTCGTTCGAACGACGTAAAAGTTAAAGTCCAAGTCGTTTGAATAGAGAACGAAAGAAATGAAAAAATGATCCCGGGCCCCACCGAAGGACCTACAGAAATTTTCCTATCATCATATCCATCGCAATTCATTCCTGGTACTCGAAAACCCCCTTTCATCTATTTTGATCAAAATAGTTTGGAGGACTCCCTTAATGAATTTTAATCAATCGATTTCGAGTATTCTAGTGAAACCTCTATCAACAGTTTTTATTTTTATCGAAGTTTTTTGAGCTGAGAAAAAATATCAAAAAGATCTTTCGATTCGATTTCTAGTACTTGAAAACTCCATTCCAGTAATTTTTCCCCAAATAAAAGAACCTGCGCCCCACCGGAGCAGCCTCTAAATTAATTTTCCCGAAACCCAGACCCATTGCAATCCTTTTTTATCATAGTTGTTTTAGTTGAGAAGAAAAATTAGAAAAAAGAAAGCGGGCCACACCGCGGAGGACCCCCTACATGAATTACCAAATTCAAAGTAGAAATTCTAGACTAATGTTCATCGTGGTATTCGTTCATTTAAATTTGTTTCATTCGGATCGATCTTCGTTTCATTTTTTCCTGATAATCAGTTTCTTTTGGTGTATAATAATATTTTATTCAATGAGCATATAATGATGGCTGTTATTCACAATGATAAAGTTTACGTCGTAAATCATCAATAACAGCCATTATAATATGCAAGTATAATACTTTACTTTGTCCATGACAATTAACTATTTTTGATATCTTGATATTTTCAACGTGTTGATGTTTTAATTTAATTAGTGAAAATTATACTCGCCGACAACTACAATTATTTTATTATGTTATTTGAAATTTTATCTGGTAGTCGTTTCTTAAAAAATACCAATAGTACATACTCGTAGATACCAAAAAATTGTTCCAAATGCATGATATGTGCAACCAAAAAATCATAATTGTTAAAAAACGACAAGCGTCGTTAAACAACGAACGCGTCGAAACCGAATAGTACGATTATAACAAAACGATCACAAATCGACGGCGATTAGCAGAATACGATATGAAGACAGAAACTGTTTGACTCTATTCACAAACTGTTAAATCCTTTTTGTTATCCCTAAACAATTGTCATTCGAAGATTTAAATGACTCAGAGGTATTTTTTGGTGAGTTAGTTTGTTTTTATAGCTGCGATATTTACGATGTACACTAATAATAGAATAATAGTATCCATAAACTCCACTAATCGACTACATAATCATCGGAAACATAAATTTCGTGAAAATCATAACAAATAATTCATAATTTTAAATGAAATATTAGTTGTCATCATAAACAATAAAAATAAATTAAGCACACAATTTATCGATTTAATAAATTGGTTTGGCTCAGTCACATTCAATTGTGGTGTCGCTTGCATGTACGCGATGGGGTACGCACGGTGCCATTCAACATTTATCAGAATTAAAATTTACCACTTCGTTCGTTTGTTTTAATTTTCGAGACATCACGCCATTAAATTTGAAGCACATACATAATTTAAATTTAAATTAAATAATAAATTGAATCAAACAATCCTCATTTGTCATATTTTATATTTAGTAGGGCTGTTTTATAACGATGTAGAATTCTTGACTTTTTACTTTACACATTTTAGAATGTACTCGTACATGACATAAAGAGTTGCATTTTATACAAAGTGTTTTGTATATGTAGATTTAGTTTAGTATACGTTTGTATAAGCCATGCAGATACAAACAAAAACGTTTACTACTTGAGACGTTTGAAATAATATTTTGAAGAGATTATGTAACATATTTTAGTTAAATGTTTACATTACAGTAAATACGTTTATATGTTTTTAGATGGTGGAAAGATTTTTATGTAATAATAAAAACTAAACTAAGACAAATACGTGCACAATTTATAAATTTGACAGTCACGCATAAGAATACTTATATTTTTAGTGGTTCATAAGATAACGATTTATAGGTTTGCAAAAACTGTGTATTGAGAATCAGTAGCCGGATAATTTATTAGTAAAACAAATAATTGGTTGTATAGCAATTTGCTGTTTATTGTAACAACAAAAACAAAAACAGGAGTTTTTGCAGCACGATCAGCTGAAAAGTTATTTTCAAAAGGTCTATTGTGGCAATATTAGCGAACAATTTAAGGTTGAGTTTTGAGGTTTTCCAATCTATGGGGAAACTAATTCTTAGGATTAATTTTTGTTCACACAACTACTAAGAAGAACCAAATTGACATTAAAATTACGGAAAAACTCAGGTGAAGAACTACTCATGCAAGGTACACGAGAGTGCTGCATTCCGTTTTTAAATTTTTTAAGAATACGTAAGAATCTGATTCAAATGAAATACAATTCTAGTTGTCTCGTTTTCGTATTGTATACTGAAATATGACGCCTGCATTAAAATACAGAATTGTTATAATTCTTTGAATAAATAATAACTTTGACATTATTGTTTTTTCTTCTTTCAATTGCTTGCACTTTTAAGATCGTACATTTATGACTCAAAGCTTTTTTAGTTTGTTTTTGCGTTGGTTTGAGGTATTTTCTTTTTACTGTTTATTGGGTTTAGTTTCAAATGAAAACATTCCTCATTTTTTCGTTGGAGCGTAATTGCTCAACGCTACACGAAGATCTGCGTCGTTCAAAACTGCATGTCTTTGGAAATAGTCATACAGTAATAATCACAGTAATAATAACAATACTCTATTTTAAATTTATCGAGCGGGACGAAAAATTATATAAAAATCAATGAAATTCCCAGCCCAGAGATCATTTCCGGGAACTTGCCATAGAACGATTTGCTTCTAATTCAGCTCAAAATTAGCTACTAGTGTATAAATTTCAAAATCATGTAGCCCTGATCCGAGACGATTTTAGTTTTGGCGAAATAATTTTAGATTTATCGAGCGGGACGAAAAATTACATTAAAATCAATGAAACTCCCAGCCCAGAGATCATTTTCGGGAACTTGCCATAGAACGATTTGATTCTAATTCAGTCAAAATTAGCTACTAGTGTATATATTTCAAAATCATGTAGGCCTGATCCGAGACATTTTTAGTTTTGGCGAAATAATTTTAGATTTATCGAGCGGGACGAAAAATTACATAAAAATCAATGAAATTCCCAGCCCAGAGATCATTTCCGGGAACTTGCCATGGAACGATTTGCTTTTGCCATGGAACGATTTGCTTCTAATTCAGCTCAAAATTAGCTACTAGTGTATAAATTACAAAATCATGTAGCCCTGATCCGAGACATTTTTAGTTTTGGCGAAATAATTTTAGATTTATCGAGCGGGACGAAAAATTATATAAAAATCAATGAAATTCCCAGCCCAGAGTACATTTTCGGGAACTTGCCACAGAACGATTTGCAAAATTACGAATTCAGCTCAAAATTAGCAACTAGTGTATACATCTCAAAATCTTGTAGCCCTGATACGAGACTTTTTTAGTTTTGGCGAAATAATTTTAGATTTATCGAGCGGGACGAAAAATTACATAAAAATCAATGAAATTCCCAGCCCAGAGATCATTTCCGGGAACTTGCCATGGAACGATTTGCTTTTGCCATGGAACGATTTGCTTCTAATTCAGCTCAAAATTAGCTACTAGTGTATAAATTTCAAAATCATGTAGCCCTGATCCGAGACGATTTTAGTTTTGGCGAAATAATTTTAGATTTATCGAGCGGGACGAAAAATTACATTAAAATCAATGAAATTCCCAGCCCAGAGATCATTTTCGGGAACTTGCCATAGAACGATTTGATTCTAATTCAGTCAAAATTAGCTACTAGTGTATATATTTCAAAATCATGTAGGCCTGATCCGAGACATTTTTAGTTTTGGCGAAATAATTTTAGATTTATCGAGCGGGACGAAAAATTACATAAAAATCAATGAAATTCCCAGCCCAGAGATCATTTCCGGGAACTTGCCATGGAACGATTTGCTTTTGCCATGGAACGATTTGCTTCTAATTCAGCTCAAAATTAGCTACTAGTGTATAAATTACAAAATCATGTAGCCCTGATCCGAGACATTTTTAGTTTTGGCGAAATAATTTTAGATTTATCGAGCGGGAGGAAAAATTATATAAAAATCAATGAAATTCCCAGCCCAGAGTACATTTTCGGGAACTTGCCACAGAACGATTTGCAAAATTACGAATTCAGCTCAAAATTAGCAACTAGTGTATACATCTCAAAATCTTGTAGCCCTGATCCGAGACTTTTTTAGTTTTGGCGAAATAATTTTAGATTTATCGAGCGGGACGAAAAATTACATTAAAATCAATGAAATTCCCAGCCCAGAGATCATTTTCAGGAACTTGCCACAGAACGATTTCCTTCTAATTCAGCTCAAAATTAGCTACTAGTGTATACATTTCAAAATCTTGTAGCCCTGATCCGAGACTTTTTTAGTTTTGGCGAAATAATTTTAGATTTTTCAAGCGGGACGAAAAATTATATAAAAATCAATGAAATTCCCAGCCCAGAGTACATTTTCGGGAACTTGCCACAGAACGATTTGTAAAATTACGAATTCAGCCAAAATTAGCTACTAGTGTATACATTTCAAAATCATGTAGCCCTGATCCGAGACATTTTTAGTTTTGGCGAAATAATTTTAGATTTATCGAGCGGGACAAAAAATTACATAAAAATCAATGAAATTCCCAGCCCAGAGTTCATTTTCGGGAACTTGCCATAGAACGAATTTTTTCTTACATTGCCTTTAATTTTTCATTACTATATGCAATTTAGAATTTTATAGTTTTTTGGTACTTTAGATTTAAATTTTGTTTATTATATATTAACAAATCAAATTTAATAATTTTTCGCTTTTTCAAGAAAATTGATAAAAATTCTGGGCTGCGATAACTTCACACAAGAGCAAATTGGTTATTGTTATGTTGGTGTTGCCTCATTAAATATTTTTATTTTTTGGGATAGAATTCTGGGATAACTTCACATACGTGAGCGTATGTCTGATTAAAAGCACATAATATTTTTATCATTTTATATTATTTTCATTATTTAGACTTATGTACTTATCTGTTTTTCAAATTGAATCTTGAACATAAATTCAATTGTATTTTGTATAAAAAAAATTAAGTAAAATTGTAAATTATAGCGTTCCAACACAGCATTCTGATGCTTTAGGAAAGCAGCTACAAATATAAAAAATAAAAATAAAATAATGTAAAAAAAAACTTTTGGTTGAATGGGTACGTTAATAAATAGAATTGTCGGATTTGGAGTGAAGATAATCCACAAGCCTTTGCCGAAACACCATTACATCCAGAGAAAGTCACTGTTTGGTGCGCTTTATGGGTTTATGGGCAGCGCGATATACAATTAATTCACTCAAATAAACATTTAATGAAAGACTCATTTCACGTAATGGTCCTGTTAATTGGCCACCGTGATCGTGTGATCTCCATTAGATTATTTTCTTTGGGGATATGTCTAATCACTTGTCTACGCCGATAAACCAGAGACGATTGAACAATTGGAACACAACATTCGGCGAGTTATTAGCGCGAAAGAGCCGTAATTGCAGCGAAGAGTAATCGAAAATTGCAACTCCAGATTACGCCATGTACGCGCCAGGCGCGGCGTATAAGCAAGTTTCACTGATATTCAAAATGTTTTTCCTTGTTCTATTTTAATTTAAAATTGTGAACCTCTAAAAAAACACCCTTTACTATAGTTTTCATTCAAATACAAGCCATTGTACGAAATGTAGTTCGATTTTTGCTACTTGTACAGAAGGTAAGATTAATCAATATGCAATCATGTTAGAAACATTCCAACAAGTAGCACATGAATAATTCAAATTATAAATAACAAATATGATACGGCTTGAATTCACAGAACTAAATAATGGAAACGATTTTATGGATTGAAATTTGAGTAATGATCGATTAGATGTGTATTGTATTCTCCATTATTCCAAACACAATGCAATTCTCAGAATTTAGAGCCACTGCAATACTAAAACCATTGTTTCATCGCCTAATTACCTGTGCTGAATTACAATTGAAGAAATTATTTGTAAAGCATAATTTTCTTTTTGTTTATAATACCACTTTGTAAAAACACTTTAATTTAAGAATATCTTAAATAAGAAAAGTAAAAGTTTCAATTTTCACGTCACAACATTTTATTTTTTGGTAAGTAACAAGTTCATATACCTCTATAAGGAAACTGAAATATGATAAAACGAGTAGAAATCATGCGTGCAATTTACAATTTATGTACTTAATTTATTTTTATTTTTTGGTTGGGCAAATAAATTATTTTTAATCGCACACCATTTCTTTTTCGAGTGCTGTTTGTTTTTCTGCTTGGAGTGCGCAATTTTATTTATTGCACGATTTTATAAAAAACATAAGACACAAGTATGAACTTGGGAAGCTGATAAAGAAAACTATTTTACCAAGCAATCATAAAATGTCTATAAATGTTATCACTGTATAAACAGTTTTGAACAAGATATTCTAAAATTCTCGAATCACGTTTATAATACGTCAATATGTTTTGCAAACAGCACAATAATCACTCTAAAGCAGTGTTAGGCTGTCATCCTAAAGCAAATATGTATATTGTTAACTACCCACCTGTGATTTCAAAATTGGTAGACGGATCGTTTGTAATTTTACTCGAGACTTTATCAATATTATATTAACACGAACACCTTTGTTATGCAAATAATTAATAATTCCACTCAACTTTATTGCAATGCAAGTAACCTGTTTATATGCACCCCGATACTGCCACATCAATACTTGGCCTTATCAGTTAACTAGTGAATGCAATGCAACGACGGTTATTCTTTTTGGCAATTTAAAAAGTACGTTTATATGTAAATTAGAGTCTGGTGTGCAAAAATTTTTTGTTGGCACCAATAATTTTATAACCACGGCAAATAAGACTAATTAACTATGCAAATATGGATATACAAAAGTGGTAGAGAAAATTACATATTTAGGCACAGTGAAGGCGGTAAAGATTCTGCTGAAAGTTGACTAACCATAAATTAGTTTGTTGGTTAGAAATACACCGTATGAGAGACATACAAGATCATAGACATTTAGCGAGATTAGATTCTTCTCCAGTATCTTAAAATTTTGAAAGTTTAATCAATTTGTGCATTGAGTGCAATCTCGGAAACTTGGAGATACCTGAAATGCAATTATATTTGCCGGTTTCTATTATGTTGCTCATTTTAACCGAATCAACTTACCAAAATACAAAACGAAAATGTTCCGAATAATGTCGAGTATACTCGTCATAAAGATAAAAAAAAATTCATTCGTATTATTATTCAACGAAACAACTGTATTTTTTTCCTGAAGAAGGGCAAATAAGATTATTTAGAAGATATACATTTTAGAATATTCGTTAGTCTGGTAACTTTGTTTATTTTAATTCACAACAGCTTGCATAATCGCCTTCGCTGAAAAATAATTAAGCAGGGAGAAAAAATTTTTCGAAACAAAATTAAAGACCTTTCACGAAGCGGGATTATTTTTAATCCAACTTTTTAGCCAATCAAATGTTTATATTCAACTAAACCCCGCCCAATTTAATCCAGGTTTAGTTGAAATATTTCCTTTTTTGAGCAAATAATCTTTGGCATGCCAACATATAATAACAAATATAAACTGAAATATGAGCAATAATTGGGCTCGTATATTTGTTGTTGTTTATTTATGACATTTTTCCAATGAATTTGTTAGTTTATCGCTTTTAATAATTTAATCATATTGTTTGTTAAAAAGGTGTTTGGGGGAACCAAAAATTTTATTTTGCCATGCCACAACTGTTGGGCTACAAATTCTTTGATAATCAACATCTTGATAAAATTGATCATGTTTTATTGGTAAAGAAACTGGGACAGCTCAACAAGTGTGATGCCCTTCCTTTAAAGTGGATTTTTTCATATTTGACGAACAGAACTCAAAAAGTTTTTTTAAATAATATTTTATCTAGAGACATCAATGTTTTGTCTGGCGTCCCACAAGGTAGCCACATTGGACCTCTATTATTTATTGCATTCATAGATGATGTGAAGCGGTGCTTCAAACATTGTAAGTTTCTGATTTACGCTGATGATGTAAAAATCTTTTGTAAGATTAGAAATGATCGCGATCTGCTAAATCTACAACAGGAATTAAACGTTTTCTGCTACTGGTGTAGCTTGAATAAGCTTTGCCTGAACGTTTCGAAATGTAAAGTTATGAACTTTTCTAGAAGACGTTTTGGACGTAATGGACATGATAATAGTTTATTCTTAAATGGCGTTATGATAGAGCGAGTTCATTCTTTTCTAGATTTAGGGGTTTTGTTTTCACGAGATTTATCGTTTAAGGACCTTAAAAACTTTATTTATTCAAATTTGATTTATATAAATAAACCTAATTTTAAAAATACCAGATGTAAATTAATACTGTTGGTAAATAAATAAATAAATAAATAAATAAATAATCTATAAACTGTGTTATATATAAAACCGAATATTATACAGGGTGGCTGAGACCAAGTGTTACCAAATGAAAACGCTGTAATTTTTTTAATTTTGATAATTTTTTATTGAAATTTCGTGGAATATGTTGAAAACATATTACATTTTATGAAAAACATGTTACTGCTCGATATGACCTCCTTTGGCTCTGATTATTTGATTCAGTCTTCCTTAGAAGGCATCGAACAAGAGCTGACTTCAATGCATCAACACTTTCGTATTTTTTAGTGGACACCTTACTCTCCAAAATGGACCATATGGAGAAATCCATGGGATTCAAGTCTGGTGAATATGGTGGCCATTCTTTCGACGAAATCAGCCGCGGAACGTAATTTTGTAAAAATTGCTGTGTCGCTCGAGCTTTGTGTGACGGTGCCGAGTCCTGTTGGAATGTCCAACGGTTCGTACCAAAGTGTTTACGTGCCCAAGGTAGCAAAGCATCGTTTAGGATCTTTTGGCGGTACACCTGTTGGTTTACCTTGACTCCATGTTCGATGAAAACCAGAGGAGCGTCCATCTGCAGTCACTGCAGCCCAAACCATAACATAAGCTGGTGATTGCTTGCGCATGGCAACTCTTGTGTCCAAATTATCGTTGGACTTGTGCTCTAACCAAACACTTTGTTTATTCACATACTGTTGAATGGTGAAAATTTTCTCATCAGAAAAGACAATTTTTGGAATCTCATCACGTTCGACCAAGGCCTTCAATGCTCGTATTCTTTCAAGTCTAACTTTTTTTTGTGTCTCCGTAAGATCTTGAACGTTTTGTATCTTGTAGGGCTTCAAGTGTAGTTCATTTTTCAATATGGTTTGAATGCTGTATCGTGAAACATGTGGACGTGCGGCTAATTGATTGGCACTTTGACGAGGATTTCGTTGGATTCGTTTCTTCACATTTCGTATCATTTCTTTTGATGTTGCTGTCTTTTTAGGACCGGCTCTGTTGCGTTTAGCGATGCTACCAGTTTCGTTGTATCGAGCTATGGTTCGATACACAAACATTTTATTCACATTCAAATGCTGGAGCCGACGAACTATTGCTGTTTGTGAATTTCCACCCAAATACAGTGCAATTACACTATTACGTTTGAATTCCATTACGGTTTTTTTATGAAGATATTAATTTAGAACAATTACTTGTTGACCACATGTAAACAACTGACCAAACTTCAATCTATCAAAAAATTGACGCGCGAAAATGACAACTACACAAATGACAGCAGAGTGAAGTCAGTAACATTTGGTCTCAGCCACCCTGTATATGTAATCCACAGACATAGGTTTATTCGAATAAATTAAAATAAAGCCCCAACTAATCGCAAACCAGCAATTTAAAGTAAACAACAAAAATTACAAAACAACAGAAAACATATGACTTGCATGACAGCCGTAGACAAATTTTTTGAGCAAATCTCATGTGTGACTATATTCAAGTTGGTAAAAAAATAATCCAACTTTATAATCTCGTTTCGTGAAGACTGCATAAAAGGTTAAAAAACTGCTGCTAGTTGTTTTCATATTATGCCTTCCTTTCTGATATGAACAGAATACAAAAATTGCACGTGTAAGATTGATGCGGTAGTCATTTCAGATTATATGGAAATATAAGCTTCGTGATCCAGAATTCAATAGATTTGGCAAGGAAACTTTTGGCGGAAAAATCGGACCATGAGATACTATAAATCTAAAGCTTAATACATTAAAAAAATTGAAGGGTATTAAAACTTAACAAATTTAGAATGTTTATAATTTTCACAAAATATTAATTTTCAGCTTCTGTATATGGTGCACTATTCTAGAATAATATGTTTGCTCTTCTTATTCGTAAGTGCGGTTCAGCCGACCTAATGGATGTAGTTGCTGTCTCGACTCTTTAAATAATCGCACCGAACTGAATTTAGTCCCCATTTATTTACGTTATGATTCCTTTGTATCTCCTGCATCAGAGAAAATTGTTGGCCTTATAAATTGGAGCAAGAATACGTTTTGACAATATTTGACCGCAGGTAAAGAAGGTAAAGTGTGGCCGAACATATTCCTCGTGTTATTCTATAATTATGCCATCTAAATATCCCTATATTCTTATTGAATGTGGCGTAACCAACGCAGTCTTCACTTCTAGAGCATCGTTCACCCCATCTCCCCTACGCCTTGAGACCAGAAATGTTGAAGGACTAAGTAACAATCTAAAGGTGATTTCATCGGTACCATATTGGGTAGAATCGCTATATAGACATCTGTAGTCTTTAAGAAGCTAACATGAGTATACCGGGATTTGCTTTATAAAAAATTATACATATTCAGTACCTAACCAATCTCAAAATAAAAAGAGTAGCCATTTTATTACGTAAAAATTGAAGAAGAATATACACTTTATTGCTGTGCATGCGCCACCTCGTTCTGTTCCCATGATATGAAGTAAGTGGCGAGTGACTTATGTTTCCGCCTTTTTCGATATTCGAATATTATTCACGGTCGAATTGTTGATGTGTCAAAGTGGATGTTGCAATATTGATTTCACGTATTTCATTTGATTTAATCCAAGTATGCATTGCCATGACCCTAAAACTATACTTAACACAAAATTATAATTTTAAAAATTTCCCATCGAACTCAGCCCGTCCCCCATGAAATGCGACCGGAAAATTTAAACGAATTGCAAATATGTTCAAACACTCGATTAAAAGTATTAAATTTGCTATAGTGAATACGGACTGATGCACAAATGCAATTTCTATTAAATTTTAAAAGCAATGCCTAATTTGCTAGAAGATTTTCGAAATTCAAATTCCATCAGTAGAATACTTCCATTTAAAATTGTGTTTTCATACAAAATATCTTAGCAAACTTTGACCATTTTTCGAAATGTTTTGTGTTGAACCGTTGAAATATTTTGAAACAATTGATTTTAAGAGGCGTTCAGTTCAGGTCAAGCGATGTTATATTGATCAATCGAGAATGTAGATATATTTAGAAGATAGACCACCAACCTCAAACGTTAGTTCATAGGGAATGGCAATTAAGTCCCGATCGAGGAAACTTCAATCATCTTCCAAGAAAGAAAATGAGAATTATCATACCAAATTAAAGTTCCTGATAAAGGTCATTCTCAGCAATTAACGCGTGAAGAATGGAGGTTGGACCATCCACTATCACTAAGTTTGATAACACAATAGAAATTTTTTAATCGAATATTGCTTTGGGTAATGGAAAGTTTAATTAATTTCAACTTATTGATCCTCAGGAATAAACGATTCTAGGGTGACACAATTTATAGGGTTACTTGCCGCCGATAGTAGGTCGAAAATTAAATAATACTGTTCGAGGCCAACTTTAAATTAACGAATTGTCCAATTGATTTTGTATCCATAGAAAAAGACAATGGAAATCAATAATTCGAACGGTTAGGTATACATTAATGGAGTTGTATCCAAGGTAGAAGAGAAACAGTTAAGAGAGAAGAGCAGTGAAACAGAATAACAAACATTCAAGAATGAAGATGATCCGTCGATCACGTTAGAAAAAAAATTTTCAATAAAGATATCTATAGCAAATTTATCGATGAGTTACTCAGACAAAGCATACCAACAGCAATTAAAATTGACCAAATTGAACGTGAACCTGCAATTTGGAATAAGCTTACCACACGGTGCCTAAGCTGTAATAAATAAAAAGTATTCGAAGAACGATCAGACCTATACCATCATTTAGCGGTACTTTACAGCAAAAATGAAATAACATGATCGCGAGATGATATTTTTTCAAAAAGCAATGAAGTGAGCCGAAAATTTCAGCCGAAAAAAATGCATTATCGACATATTTTGATCAGGTGGTAGCGCAAAATTCTGTTGATATTAGCCAAAAATTACATGTTATTGAAGTTAGCAGTAAATTTTCGTCGAAAAAAAATTTGAAAAATCAATATCACATAATTCGAATGTTTAAAGGTTATATGAATTGGATGCAGTTAGACCAATTCGTAAATAGCTGGACCCCGTATTTATATTTTGTCGTGTTAGGGGCTATGAATTTGAATTGTGACTCTAACAGTAAACACCTGTGCCAAAAATCAGGCCATATTTTATGTAGCATCATAGTGAAATAAACTGAAAGCTGGACGCATGTTTAGTAGCAATTTGTACTGGATGAAATTAGACCAATTAGTATTAGGGGGAAATGAATTTGAGTTGCGGCACTAACAGTGAACACTTGTGCCACACTTTAGATCATATTTTATGTAGCATCATAGTGAAATAAATTATCCAGCTATTCACGAGATCCAGCTATTTCTAAATTGGTCTAACTTCACCCAGTGCAAATTACCACTAAACATGCGTCCAGCTTTCAGTTTATTTCACTATGATGTTACATAAAGTTAGGCCTGATTTTTGGCACAGATGTTCACTGTTAGTGCCACAATTCAAATTCATTGGCCCCTGATATGACAAATTATAAATATGGGATCCAGCAATTTACGAATTGGTCTAACTTCACCCAGTTCATATGACCTTTAAACATTCGAAATATGTGACATTGATTTTTCAAATTTTTTTCGATTGACTGTTAACTTCAGTAGCATTAAACAACAACTCTTCTGAAATTAACAATCTGGCTGTAACTTTTTAAATGCAACAAGGCTGTCCTACTAGAGGCGCTATAATTTATTAACATTAGCTGGAAAGATTGTGCCATACTCACGAATAGAGAGCTGACGGCCAAACACTAACATCTTCAGAAAAACTGAACAACGATGAATGTAACAAAGATAAAATATCGGGTAAAATTTTAGACCCTATTTCGAATTACCGATTATCAACCATAACATCTGGGGCCTTAATATAAGTATTTTTTTTTTCAAAAATTACAATTTATGAGTAATTTAATTTTTTTTTTAATTTATTTAAGAACACACTATTTGTTTTGAAATTTTTACTTTAAATATTATAAAGCCATTTTATTAAATTATTATGAAAACTACAAACAAATCTAATAAAATTTTCATATTAAATATCCAACTTATAGCGTTTAGTTAATTATGTTTTTTCCCTTGGGGTCTTTTCCAAACACTGACTTATTCAAATAAATCTGCTATCGTGGTGACTTATTTTCTATCCACTATATTTCTTCCAAGCAGAAAACTTATTTGGTGGTGTAAACATTTTAAATTGAGTTCTGCCAAACTAATTTAATACACGAACGAGCGCATTAATAAATTTATTTAAACTAAAATACTGTAGAGATTAATATACTTTTGTAAAACTAAATAATTAAGAAAACATTGTTTCGTCTCCTCTTCTTTTTTATTTCATTTTATTTATTTCGCTTAAAAATAAAAGAAATTTTTTCTTTAAATTGATTTTGTTTTGTGGTTTTCAAAATAAGTCGGTAAATGCAATTGGAACAGCTTGACCGACTTATTCCAGATTGCGTCAAATAAGTGAATAAGTTTGAAATAAGTCGTGTTTGGAAATCAGTCTCAGAAGTTTGAAAAACAACAGCAAAACCTTCCAACCCTAAAGTCTCAATTTACGAACAAAATCGGTTCATACAGGTTGGAGGCGTATCCAAATGAGCGTCGCCTGACTCCAAGGAGAATAAAAAGACAAATTGAACGAAATTATCGCAAAAACAAACTCTCATTCGGATTACCAAAAGTAATTTAAAACTAATTTACGTGACTTGAATATAATAATTTTTTTAATTATGGCTTGATAAAAGACTAACAAGCCTAGACCCATTAAGCTCAACTTAATTTCAAAGATTAACGTTATATTTAGGATTGATAATAATATTTTGCAATTAACATCATAAAAATGAAAATAAAAAATATTCGTAAAACAAATAATGCATGTGTGATCGTGATCGCTTTAATTCTATTAATTAGATAAGATAAGTTTATAAACTAATTTATATTTTTATTAGTTTATTGATCAATTATAAATATAAAATCGTTTTTGTGCATAAGAAAGCAAAATGTACTGTTACATCACGATCAACTTTAATATGGCATTTCTATAAACGCATTGATCACGTGCGATCGTTTTAAAATATTCCCTAAACTAGTCCGAAATAATTCAATCAAATATATTTTGTCGTATCGTAAAAGTTATTAGATCATGATCATTTTAGTTTCAAGTTGAAATTATTTACTAAATCATGATAACTTATATCAGTTTGTAATAGTGCACAGATCACGATCGATTAAATATGCAGGGCGTTCAAAACAACTACAAGTATAGAAAATTGGCGACCGCAAGACCATTAAAACTATAAACATTCCAATAAGTATCGTGAACTATAATTAAATGTAACACAAACAACACACAGTTTTAACCCTTTGAGTGCCAACATGATTTTTAGAGAATTAGCTAAAAATGCCACGCTGCTAGAGGAATATAGAAATTTAAAAATATAATTCAATAAATATTCAATAATTTTGTCAACAATAAACAAAAATCGACAAGTATGAAATAGAGGTCGTATTAGTTCGTGCGGGAGCAAAACCGCGATCGCGCTCCTTGGCACTCAAAGGGTTAAACTACTCGTTCCGTTTGTTACCTTGTTACCCATACAGAAACATAATTTAACATAAAACCAAATATACGACATGAAAGTTTTTTCAATTTACGCAGTGCTACAAATTGACATAGCTACGGTTATTTGGCTATTTTAGTCTATTCTTTTTCAGATCTACTTTAAGAAAATGAAAGTAAATCATTTTTTAAGATCATAATACGTGTTCCAATAATATTTTAAGTTATGAATTTGGTGCATATACAGTTTTCTATACAACTTTCAAGGTTATAATGCGCTAATTTATCCGGATCGTGCCATACGATTTTATTTTATTATGAGAATACTAAATATTATTTACGAAGGACGACATTACTCATATTGTAATTGTGGCATGTGGTGACCGCTGACTCTTTATCATTTAGTATCATTAGAATTTTTTATGTAACGTAATTAAAAAATCGAAATAAAATGATTTATTATCAATCAATAGTATTTTCGGAAATGAGTTAATTACTATATAAAATATGTTTTAAAAATACCGACAATACCATGTCGAAATATTCACGTACTTTCAATTTTAAAATCGTTGTAAGTAATTTGCAAGTGTAATTTTCAAACACAATTATTGCTTCATACATAATGTGTTAGCAAAGCGGAACTTGTTATCCGCACTTGTAGAACACAAGATATAGATTAATTCCGAAAGGCCTCAACGTAAGTTTAGTTATCAATAGTATACGTATGCGTATAAGTGGAATGACACATGAAACGTGCAAAACTTGTTTTTAATTTATATTTTACATTATTGAAACGCAAGTAATAAATAGTCTTAATGTACGATACGAAATTATAATCGTTTGCTCCGAAAATATCCAATAAAATTACCTGAAACGACCTTCTCGAAAGGTAACTAAACTATAGAGGGTTGGGGTATTATGAAGCTAAATAATCCTAATCGGATTAGTAGCGTCACAATAAAACAACAGAATATTTAAACAATATATTTCTTCCAAATATATACAAATATTTTTATATAACCGAAAAATAATATTTAAAACAAGACACATTTTTCAGCCTCTTTACACAAGAACTAACAATTTGATCAAATATCGAAGAATACTGAATAAATATTTTTCGCAACTTAAATTTGTATCATGTACCAAACATGTTTCCTTTGTTTTACAAAACAATTGAATTAATAAAATTCTAAAGCAACGGTTGGTACATTCAAACTAAAACAAAATTCAAAATTATAACGTTTTTAAACCATTAATGGCCGATTTGCGTATGATATTAAGAGAAAGAGAAAACAAAACCACGAAAAATAACAAATTATGACACTCAGAATCCGGGCCATGTGTGAATTGTATATGGGTCTAAAACAGAATGTTGTTGCAGTTGTTACCTTGACAGAGAGATAACCTAGACGGCCTCTATGCAAGGCATTGCGAGGTATATATACTCGTAGTTTGTAAAGTATTAAGTTGTATAAATAATAATTAAAAACAATGAACTTTCGGGCTCGTGGCGGTTAAACATTTTAGTCTAATTTACCTTTCATTACCGCCAAGTAGAGTGTACCGGCTAAATTTACTTTTTATTTTATCCATGTTTACGAACTATATCCAAAAATGGCAACAAAAATACTTTTACATCCAGATATGAGACAACTGATATGGTGTATGTATGTTTGTAGGGTTCTCGAAGCACAAGACAAAATTAATTACTTTTATATAAAAATTAATACAATAATTAATCACTAGTTTGCAATATTTTTCACTATTAATTTATCTAATCAATCATTTTATTTTGATTTTTGACTTTGGAATTTTTTTGAATAACATAAAACTTCACTAAAATACACACTTAAGTAAATTATGTATAAAACTTGAATTAATAAATAAAAACTATTTCACATCACACACATATGTTACACATTTGAATACACGAAATTATACAGATACGAATAAATTGTTTACCAAAATAAATATTTTACACTTTTTCTAAACCATAGCGGATCAAGAGTACGCGAATACTGACTGAATACAGAAAAAAAAGTAAATTTTTTTCCAATAGAAGCGTACAATTCGTATCAAGAATGAGATTTTTGTATTTTTTTTTATTTGTTTTGTTTATTTCAATTTTATATAAAAAAACGTTTTTGATGTGTTGTATTTATTATTACGTTTATGTTTATATAGTATGTATTTAGTAGGTACAGTTGATTAAAAAATGTTGGTAACTGGTAAATTGTTTCAAAATGTATATCTATATAGGTAACAGGACAGTTCATCGGACAGTAATCGAACAGCAACACCGAAAACACACCAAACTTTGTCAAATTAATAATTTTGAATTAAATTTTTTGGTTTTTTCCGCTTTGATGAACAAAATAATATCGAATAACATCGAATATTTGTTTGTCGAAATTTTAATATCGGAAAATAATTTTTTATTTTTTTATAAAATCTTTATTTCTGCATAAGAAAACAGAAACCTATCGGTTCATCCCAGATCTGCCAGTCCTTTGCTTTCAGCGACTCAAGGAAGCACTAATTCTAAAGGTTTTGTTCTCTTTAGGCGCTTCGGTCAGTTGGTGCGATCCAGTAGGTTTCGCAGCACCTCGTTGTCATGCTGCCGCAGTCGCAGTACACGTCTCCTTGCAAATTTTGGTATTTTATCGCTGACGTATTCCATGTTTAAGTTTCGATGGCGGTTGTCAATTCTAATATACCATGGAGCATTCACAATGATACGTAGGACTTTGTTTTGAAATGTTTGTATGATCTTAACTGTGATTTCTTTGCGCAGCCTCAAAGCTGAATACCATACGTCCAGATAGGTTTTCGGATTTGTTTATATAACAGCAGTTTGTTGTGCGTTGTCAATTCGGAGTTTCTTCCAATAAGCCGGTGCATTTCTCTGAATTTTAAATTCAGTTCATCTAAGAATATTGTGTCTCCTCAATTGTATCCGCGATCTTATGCACCTGTTCTATCGTTGAGTGCCTTTCGCGGAACCGAAATTGATGTGCTGGTATAAGATTTTTGCTCTCTATAATTGGCTTTAGTAACTTGCGAAACAGTCTTTTGAAAATATTTGATATTGCCCATACGGTTAGTCTAAAGATGGCATTGATTATATGCTGTAGTTTCCTTAGTGCTTTTTCGAGTAGGGCTTTGATTATCTGCTCCGTTATCAAGTCGCATCCAGGGGCTCTTTTATCTTTGAGGTTTTTTACTTCTTGTTTGATTTCTTTCAGAGAAACTGATAGCACGGATACCTCGTCTATTTTCCTTATAGATGTTGAATATTCATTATCCGCTTATCCAGTTGGTGGTTTGAAGATGTTCGGCAAACAGATCAGTTTTTTGCTTTTCGCTACGAGCCCAGGTTCCATCAACCATTATTATGGGTGCCAATTGCAATTTAGGCCTTTTAAACCTTTGGTGGCTTTCCACAGAAAATATTCCGTGTCAGGTTTACCTGTTAGGTTACTTAGTAAGCTAGCCAAAGACTCATTATAAGTAGTTTAAGTTTGTTGCACAAGTTGTTTAGGATTATTTTATCTTCAGGGGCTCTAATTCTCTGAAAGGTCTTACGAGCTCTTCTTTTTTCGTTAACCAACTCTCTCACTTCAACTGGATGGTATACAATTTTTTGTAATAAAGGGTGTTTTGTTAGAGGTTCACAATTTTAAATTAAAATAGAACAAAGAAAAATATTTTGAATATCAATGAAACTGATGAAGTGAACTGACAATTTCGGCCATACGACCGCCGCAGCTGACTCGTACATGGCGTAATCTGGAGGTCCAATTTTCGATCACTCTTCGCAGCAATTGCCACCGTACCTGGACCAATACGTGAAATTAGTCTTTCATCAAATATTTCTTTGAGTAAATTAATTGTATCCCGCGGTGTGTGGCATGTGGCACTGTCCTGTTGGAACCACATATCTGCAAGATTTATGCCAGCCAATTGAAGTACAAAAAAGTTAGAAATCATGCCCCTATACCGTTCACCATTGACTGTAACATGCCTCCCATCATCGTTTTTGAAGACATATGGACCAATGATTCCGCCGGCCCCTAAAGCGCACCAAACTGTGATTTTCGCTGGATTTAATGGTGTTTCGATGGAGGCTTGTGGATTATCTTCATTCCAAATCCGACAATTATGTTTATTAACGTACCCATTTAATCAAAAGTGAGCTTCATCGCTGAACAAAATTTTATTTGGAAAATCAACATCAATATCAATTTGTGCTTCAGCCCATTGGCCGAATTGGTGGCGTGTGCGATGGCCGAATGTCTTTAAATCCTGCACAAACTGAATTTTGTATGCACGTCAACCAAGATATTTAGATAAAATCCTCCATAAAATGAATGGACACATCTCCAGTTGCTGAGAACAACGTCGCATTGAATGATTTGGGTCTTCCTCAATGCTACGTTAAACAGCGTCTATCGCTTATTCGGTACGCACTGTTTGACGTCTTACTGGATGCGTATTATAATTTAGAGTATACGTGGTGCGGAAACGATCCATAGTTAACGACAATTGAGTTCCAAATAGAGCTCTAAAACTCTCGAATAAGTCAAAAACAATCAAGAAAGAAATCCAACAATCCTCGGAAAAGGTGAGGAGGTAAGTAACATAGTGAAATGCGAATAGAAAAATTTTCGCTCAAAAAAATAAACACAACATAACAAGAGGAAATAATAGAATAACTTATGCAAAATTGGACATTTTCTACTACTACCAGAAAATAATGGAAGGACAACTATCCTAAAACAGAGAATTGACACCGGAACAGAAACACTGATTCACCAAGCATCCACAAGATTGTCTTTGGCAAAACAAGAAGAAGTGGATTGAATGATTAAAGAAATGCGAGCCGCAAGAGTTATCGAGTCATCGAGCAGTCCATGAAGCTCACCGGTAGTGTTGATCGAAAAGAAGAACGGCAGCATGAGATTTTGTGTAGATTATCGAAAACCTAATGATGTGACGAAAAAGGGTAGCTTTCCATTATCACGAATCCATGACACATTAGACACATTATCAGGCGCTATAAGAGTTCAAGAAGAAGATCGTGAGAAAACGGCATTTAGTGTAGGCAACGGGTTATTGCAATTTAATAGAATGTCATTTGGATTATGTAATGCCCCAGCAACTTTTGAACGATTAATGGAGCGCTTACTAAAAGGATTACATTGAGAACGTGTCTTGAATATTTAGAGATATTATCGTCGTGAGAAAAATTTTCGAAAAGCCTTTCGAGAGGACCATAGACCATAATAACAACAACTAGATTAGTCGCTATGGAGTTCCGATAGAAATTCACTCGGACCAAGGAATAAATTTTGATTCGATGATATTCCAGAAAATTTGTCGGTTGTTTGGCATAAATAAGACAAGATCAACGCCATCCTCAATCAGATGGTATGGCAGAAAGATTCAATATACTATGGA
Source organism: Nephrotoma guestfalica (assembly GCA_963691935.1). Taxonomy (NCBI): domain Eukaryota; kingdom Metazoa; phylum Arthropoda; class Insecta; order Diptera; family Tipulidae; genus Nephrotoma; species Nephrotoma guestfalica. The sequence continues at coordinate 249,854,537 of OY829914.1, forward strand.
GGAATATTTAGCAAAGGTTGTGAAAAAAAATCGGTGAGACTAGAATCGACATATATTTACAATTTTGCTTGATGCCTCATCGATCAGAAGTACACGACTCAACCGGGGTCGCACTATTCAATCATCAGCGTTGTATGGTCAAGATTACGTCGATAAAATGCAAGAAGAACTTGATGAGATACACAAATTAGTACTAGAAAAAATTCGAATAGCAAGCGATCAAATGAAGGCTGTAGGTGTGACATACGTGCAAATAATAAAACTTTTGAAGGACAACTGGTTTGGCTCTATAATCCGCAAAGAAGAGCGAAGCCCTTCATCGAAGCTCCATCTAGCATGGGCGGGGCCATATACCGTCATCACGAAGATAAACGATGTAGCTTACCAAATAAAGAATGGGCAGCGAGGGAAACCCAAGGTAGAGCATTTAAAACAGGTGGCACTATTCAGAGTTTGGATTATGTTCGGGACGAACAGGTTTAGGTGGGGGAATAATGTTACGATCTCACTTAATAGTTTGATAGGCAATTAATTCAACTTGGGCGAGACATTTATTCAACAAAAATTGCGATGGTATCACAATGAAAATGTCGAAAAAATAGTATCAAAACAAATTAGATCGCTATATTTTTAATGCTATTTTAATTCCTTTCTCGCATTAAATGGATTCGATTAGGGGTTGCCGCCCCCAAACCGCTGCTGTTACAATTTTCATAATATTCATAATATTGTTAAATATAAATAAAAATTATTTTAAAATTCGAATAAATCATTGGCACCTTATGCGTATCAGAGCCTTTTAACTTTGGTCAACTTTTCACAAAGGTTAACCGAAAATGTCTATTTTGTGTGTGTATTATAATAGTTATTTTAAAAAACTGAAGAAGGAATATTTCCAAAAAATCTTTTTATTTATAATTAATTCCGAAAATTCACTCTCTCATTACGTCGAACTATATCTTCGACACTGCGTATAATATTTCACCCCTAGTGTATGAGCAACTCTAAAACTCATCACTGCAAAATACTTTTGGTCCACTAATAACAAAGATGTAACCCAATGGGCGAAATCTCGTTAAACCTGCCAAAAATGCAAGGTGCAGCGCCACACGAAAACACCTCATAGAAATTCCAAATTCCACCAGGTAAATTTAGACATACCCATTTAGATATTGTTGGAACATTTTAACCTGCGTTGGTCGTTTCACGCGTTGGCGAGAAGCCTACTACACCAAAAACATCTCCGCACAGGGTCCCACTGCGAACGGAGTGATGTAGTGGTTGATTTCTTTTGACTACAAGAATTACCATGGGCAACTTACCGTGGATCCAAATACGGGAAATTGCCGTAGAAATAATTACTTCAATATACACGAAATTGTCACAAACAAAATACAAATACAACAACTTCGAAAATTGTTATTTTGGTTTCACAATAATTTCGTTCATTTTACCACTAAATCATATCATTTAGAAACCCAAACAAATTATTTAAAATCAAATTTTTGATTTCGTAAATACAATCTATTTTAACGATGGTATGTATGATGGCACTATCGGCAGGAAAAGTAATGGAAATTGATATTCTAACATATTGTTACGAATTTTGCCCTGTCAAATCCGGTTCGTATCACTGGATTGTGAATATCGTTATAGAATTTGACGGTTACAACACCAATTCTCGTAATTCTCATCGCTTTCGGAATATTCGAGAAAATAATACCGGAAATAATCTTTGAATAAATTCCAAATATTTACTAAACAATTACGCCGCTACTGGAATATTCTTACAATAATTTTCCCACTCTTCTTTTACCAACACTAAATCACAACTACAAATAATTTCCACAATTATTTATTTGTTTACTTAATACATCATTTACGATTTTGAGTTACACCACTATTTCCAAGTTAACACCACTTATTATTTTCCCGCTATCAATACTTTCGCTTACCGAATTTTCCCAATGACACACCAAGTCTAACTCATTGTGTTCGTTGCACTCATTTTTAGTAAAGTTCTAAACCTTAAATGAGCAAGTTTTGCTGAATAAATCTCTGGCCAAAGCTGAATTAATTGCCCATTAAACCAATAGATTTTAAAAATGAGAGAGAGAGAGAACTTAGTTAATAGTTTTGACCCACTATAGAGCGCTCAGATACCAAAATCTAAATATGCCCGATTCAATCATTTTTGTTGTCGGCCAGTTTAAATCAATAGGAGGCTTCAAATTTGAAAAAGATGCATTTAGCATCTTTCTTTTCAAAAATACATTTTGAAATTTGACCTTATTACAAACCAGTTTTAGTCTTTATACCTTTACTCCCTAACATGATTCCTAATTTATTTTAGATACCAAATAGACGAGTTCGGTATAATCGATTTTCAAAATTCTACACATTAATCTATTTTAGAAACCCAATTATCCTAAAATTGTGCTCAAAAGTAACAATTTATCGAAAACGACAATTCCTAGAAGTATTCCCTTTCGAAACTCACTCTGCAAATATACTTTCATGTTTTATCCAAACGACTGCGAAATAGTTTAGCTTGTTTTAAAAGATCCATATTTAGTAATTGGTATAGAGAAAAATGGCTTGCGTCTCAATTCAGATTGTTACAGTTGCAGTTTACTTACTAAGTTCATCTTATTTACTGCATTCGTTAGAGTTACTGGAATGATTGTGAAATTTGGGCTAGTTTACATATTAAAGTAGTAAGCCGTAATAATTTTTTGCACGCAATCCTTGCTGAGATTGACTTTTGCTAACAAATTTTTGTGAGCAATTCTGTTGTTTTCTGCGCTGGAATATTTTGTAGTGTCTTCTGATTGTTTGAATTGTGCAATTGTATTAGGTTTTTGACTAAAAATTGCTTGTCACCGGCTGTTTATTAGTGGAAGTTGGTAAAATTGCTCTTGTAATTCCGATAGTTTTGGCCAGAGAAGAGGGTTTCATTTTAAATAATTGTTGGATTAGTAATTTGGATAGCCATGGAGTTGTTCAAGAATTAGGTTAAATTGTGGTCAGGTTTTCAAGGTGGATAGCAGAAGCTCCTTTTCTTTGGCGCTTCCTTTGATAAAATTAACGGCTAAACTCTTTATGAATAAACCATTAAATGATTTTAATTAAATAATTCGAGTGCCAATTATGTAGTAAGTAGCGAAAGACAGTGCGACATATTTTTATTCATTTTGGGTTGGTTGTGCTGGATGAACCGAAATCAAACAGACCGAAAATCAACGATCAACCAGTTACCAATTGCTGCTAAAGTTGGTTTACACAATCGTAAACGAAAATCTAAACTAATTTCTTCTAAAAGTTCTCAAATATCATTATTTGGGAGCATTTGCCTATTTCTTAATCAGTTATTGTAAAACTTAGTGGTATTTTGATATTTGGTGAGTGGGTTTGCTAATACCAACGATTCATTACGAAAACGTGTTGTAAAAATACAACAATACACAAAAATTAAAAAAGTTCAGCCCAATTAGATTAGAAAACCGGATTTAACTATTTCAAGTTTAAATTTCATTGAGCTAAATAAGAAATAAATGTCGTTGAAGTTGACATAAATTTAACAAACATTTATAATTTAAAGGTACTCTTGCATATTGTTAACAATTTATTCTTCTGATTGGAAATAACTTGCTTGACCTTCCGAGGAAGTGTAGAAGTATAGAAAAACGTTTAGTTTGTAGTTTCTCATTCGCAAAACAAAAATGTTCTTCCAGCAATATTAAATTTGACGAGAAACTCACGAAACTTGCTCTAGAAGAAAAATAGGGTCTTAAAGTGTGTGACAGAACTGGAAAATTATTAACCAATTATTGAAATTTGATTCGTAAGATAAGATTGGTATTTTAACATGTAATTTGTGTGAGTTCTTAAATCTGACATAGTTGAAAAAAACTAAGCTGTTTCTTAAACAATGATGATTCATTTTTGTTCGTGAGGTTGGATTGGAGTTCTGACATCTGTCCCTGCTGCACCAAACGGCGGTTTGGTATTCTAACAAAAATATTAGACGAAACAACAATTTTTTAACAAATATCATGAATTTTGACTCGTAGGATTGAATTGGAATGTTCACTTGAGTTTTAATAACGTTTTTGAAGTTCATCAATTCTGAAATTAGACAGGATAATAAAATAACAACAATTGTTATCAACAATTTATCTGTGAAGTTCCATAAACAAAATAAATATTTTAAAAATGGTCGTACATGTGTAATTTGGCAACCGAAATAACTCCCATTACTAGAAAAAATCGAACAGATTAGTTGTCTGTAATTTTTTTTTTGAAATTTTAGCCAGAAACCGGAAAAATCATGAAACGAGTTCTAGATGGTAGTTTCATCAAACTTATTATGAAGATTTGTTATGGCCTTAGCTACTATAAAAACAACCAAACATATTGTTAACTTGTGGATGTTTACAAATTGGCCTGAATTTCATTGACTTTGGTTAAAAATGTCCGAATTTCGCATGACCAGACTGTCCACGATAATTTGAAATTTTTAAAATCAGATGTGGTAAAACTGACTAGTATATGAACTAAAACTAGGTTAGTTTAGACAGGCTTTTAAGAAGAAAGAAGAAGAAAGAAATTTTTCGCCTTTTCTGTTTTCGTTAATTTATTTTTTACAGAAATTTAAAAGTTGGCCATAAATCGGTCGAGTTATAGTTTCGTAAAATCACGGAAATTCGGAACAGCAACCTGATTGTTATTGTTCCAGTGGAATGAGCAGTTTGGCCTGCCGCTCACACAATCAGGTCGTCTTCTAAGGTTCTAGCCTCAGCAAACGGGGTAATTTAATGAAATATCAGATGGCTTCGCCAAGGCAATGAGTCTCACTCTCGTTAAATACGGAGTTACGTTTGCTCTTGCAACATTTAGACTGCGACGAACGGTTGGACTCTTGGTGGAATGATCTTGTTGTACATCAAGCTGCAATCAAACAAACAATGCCAATTTTGCCAACAAAGCTACACATTCAAGGTAGACTGAATTGCAGACGATTTACACCCCCTTGGGGTCTGTGTGAAATAGGAAAAGTCGTAAAAGTAATGATGATTTATAAGGAGTTGTGAAACAATCACCTTATTTGAAAATCATTTCTGATGAATCTAATGTTATGTGATCTGGAAAAAATTCTACATAGCCAAAATTTGTTACCCTCGAATCCCTCGCATGCAAGATTAGTAAAAAAAATAAGATTGAAACTGACGCGAGTCGCGAAAATTTGAAGGCGAAGGCATTTAACAGACCACCGTCTATGCGCAAGACGAAGGAGGGCGTTGAATCGTCGTAAGTAGTAAATCATTATGTAAAGCATCACTCACAAGCAACGTTTTCATCTGCATTAGAACAATGAACACCACGCACATTTAAAAATGAACCCAGAGCTTTTTCAAAATTGCTTCTTTGGAATATTTTAAAGATAAAAAGAATGGTAACGTTAGAGATAACAATCAGAGGTAAATATAAAATACAGGTAGGTAATACCATCAAATCGATTGGAATCACTCCATGTCAACCGGCTAAGGTAATTAAATTATCAATGACTTTCCTTTCTGATTTACGTAAGATTAACTCATCCATGACGTACCATTTCTGCATGAGTCTTTTAAATTTAGAAGAAACAAAATATCTGAGGTGTTTACCATCAAAAATTGAACTGTTAGAATCAAAGCCAGGGGCAATTAAAGTGGGACGAAATTTCCTCGACCAAGGACCATCAGTTAATTTGGCAAAAATTTAATAAATTGGAATCCCCTACCTACAACATAAGATATAGTGAGATGACTAAGGTAATTCAAACTGATTCTTTAAGAAGCAGGGCTAATGTTAGGATTATTAAAAATATTCAAAAAAGCTGAAATTAATGCCAATTAATGTTATAACCGCCGCAGTATCATCATCGGTGCTAAAATTACAAGTACGAAAGATGAATTCTTGGAATTAGAAGTGGTGTTATTGGATTATGCAAAAACTACGTCCGGTTACAAAGTGTATTACAGCCGGTTGTTTCTAGCGAAGACATTCTATCGGAATTGAAAACGGCCCCGTAGAAAACATAGACGCATACATCATCCACTTTCCCATTAGACCATCTACGAGGCAGCATTCGTTAAAATAATAGCGAAGGGGTGCAAAGCAAGCAAAGGATGATATCGTTATTTGGGAAAATACTGACACTCATTTTTGTATAGCAGCGTTAATTCGAGAGGAACGTGTACGTTTTTAGAGGAATGGTACAAAAAGAAAATTTTATTTACTGAACTCAATTTACTGATTTCAGAGTTTCACTAATTTTCAAATTCCGAACTACTTCGCTTGAAATATAAATGAAGGAAATGTTATCACTCATATTAGATTGACATAACAATGTTGGGGTAGTATGGAGTGCCACCAAAATAAAATTCATGTTGTGATGTATTTTAAAATACAAAGAAAGGGGGAAGAAAGAAATGGGGAGCAAACTCTGAGCAAATAACGAAACATAATTTGAACTTTGTCACACAAATTCGCCAGATTTGGATTGAGTACGTAAATATTACGTGACAAATTTCAACAAAAGGTTATTTGTTAAAAATCGAGTAAAGTGTCTGTCCTATAAATGTTGTTTGGCTATTTACTCAATAAATTACCGGCATATTCTCTAAATTTTTAATAATCAAGCAAATAAAATGATTGCATTAGAAATTCGTGCTGTGGTGTGACATTATAACATCCTATCAGTTACAATTCATATGACAATGAAGGCCAAAAAAGGCATATATTATATTGGCTTGTCGATAATTAAGAAGTAATAAACAGAAAGTTTTTATTATTGATTTGTTGTTACCGTATCTAATTTCTACGTAAGCGTAATCAACACTAAGGAATATGTAATTGAACTTTTATCAGCCCAAATTTACTTAAATTTGGTATCATCAAAAAAAAAATTAAGTGGTGACGCAATTCTGTCTATTAAAAACGATGTATTCAAAATATTTTTGTAACTAAGTAGTTGTTTACCATACCATAAAAATGTTAAAGACAACATGGCCTGAGCTATCCCTAATATTTGGAGGTTGCATTTATAGACATACTGTAAAATAAAATCTGTCGATCCGAATTTTATATCTTTTCATTAATGGCTACTACCAGGCAAACACAAAGTAAGAGTCCAGCACTTCTATTATGGGAAAGAAAATATTGAACACCGCTAGGCAAATCCTGATAGGACGAAATCATTCCGAATCTAGATTCTCAAATGATTCAACGATCGTTAAAGGTATCTCAATTTTATTACAAGACAAGGAAGATGTGCTTCCTCCTCCACCCCGGTGTTATTCAAGGTTCTGAAGCAACTAAAAAATTGTATGTTGTACGTCATATAAAATTTCGACTGTTGTTTTACTCGATCAAAAGCCTTGGACTGGTCTCAACCATGCCGGCAAATGATAAGGAAGATTCTATAGTAGCAGACGAACATCAGAGTTATCAGCAGACCGTTCGGCGATGTTTACTCCACCAGTGAATCCGGTATTACTGCCTACGCACAGTGAATTATAGCATGTTGTACACCGGACTGCGCGAGTTGCGCGCGATGTTCAATTTTTACTCGATGAGGTACCAGTAAAGTTTCACGAAGAAAATCAACATGGCACGATGATACCAAGTCTAATCATGCAGTTGCTAAACCTGGCATATGATGATCCGGTCTCAGAGTCAATCTCTAAAAGATAGCCAACTTAATGTTAGTTATCAAGAGACAGCTGAAAAACAGTTGAAAATTGATAGTTTTGGTTAAAGGGGATAACATCGACAAACGCATCGACAACGCATTTACAAAGGTGTATGCAGCTGTAGTGTATGCTCACGAATAATCATAATGTCCACCATTGAATATTAAATTAATTAAGTATTTTGTTAAGTTTAACAGTGTTAATTTTTGATATTATTATTGGTATGTGATGGTCAAAATCATAAAATCTCGTTTTGATGAAATTCTGAAACATATTTCGTTGTCGTCAACATTCGAATCACCGCTGTCGCATTGCAAAAACATTTCTTCGCTCAACACATTAAATTATTTTCAAGAAATAAGCAACCTTAAATAATTTTCAATGAAACAAATACGTTGCCATACTCCCGATAAACGGAAGATTGTTACGAGTTAAAATCGGTCAATACACTTACGTCGCGCCTTCACTAATCTACCTTCTAGAACAATATTTGCCGCAAAAGATTTAAGAAATCAACAAAAACATCAAGAAACTGGGTGACGCAGTCGATATAGAGCAAGAAGTCTGATAATGGTATAAAGCATAGACGATGATGGCTATAGATAATAAACGTACTCGACGTACAAGACTGAGGATAGAGGTTCCGATTCTATTGATGCAAAGATTGTTTATGTAACAGAGAATGCCAGTAAACTTAATGAAGAAGATAATAATGTTTGTTGCCAGATATGTAAATGAGTTAGAGAAAATCAGATAACAGTTGCTAAGCATGGATAATGTCAGTAAGTTTGGCTTAAATAAAAATGAACTACTCATTCCGGGTACTGAGTGATTGTGGCAGGGACATTTGGGCAGAGTACTGAGATAACAAGAACGAGTACTGGCCAAAATTAATTGAAATTGATGGAGTAGTTTACTTGGATCGGATAGGGTTTTTCTATTGTAACGGCCCGAAGATAGAATGGAATCTTGTGCAGAACTGGCAGGCATCAAAGAAGGCACAACCATGCACAACTTTAACGGAGATAATCAACTTGGTTTATGATCCAGAAATGAAATATGTAGAGTATATCTCGCAAGTTTGTTGGAATAATCGCCGGAGAGTAGTGCTAAGAGCGAGCTGGGTTGAGAGCGATTGTCGTGAAGGACGACCAATGAAAAGAGGGTATGGATAGCCCGGAATGGAGGAACGACTGCGAAATCAAATGGAACAAACTAGACCCTATATCGCCCGGATTTGAGGAAGTCATGCGGCAGCGAAAAAGATCCTCAGTAAAAACGTTGGCCGATAAAAGAGCGGACGCGGCTATAATTGAAACTTTTATGTGAGGAATGTTGTAGGCTTAGGTGTGAGGTAATGCTGCGTTTTCACCTATTGAACTCAATTCAGTGTATATTGATCAGTTGAGATAATTAAATTGTTGCAATTATTTATTGTGTAAAGTGAGTTGTGGAAGTGAATTAATAAATTTTAAATAAATGTAAAAATTATTGTTGTTGTTTTTCCTAAGTTTTGAGTAGATATTTGAAAATAAACAAATTATTAACAATAAGGCAAGATATTCAGAAGATAAGATGGAAACAATCAAAACAGTAAATGCGGAAAGCATAAATGGAATCTACGTCAGAATTCTTAAGGTGCGCAGATAGCCGAAGCTGTTTAGCAACATCTTGTGCACACTTGAACTTAATCTTCTTGAAGGTTCTGAAAGAAGTTTTGCAACCTCCTTTTTAGCGTTTTTAGAGTGCTTTTATAGCGGAAACATTTTAATGTATGGGTGAAATGTGGGCAAAACTATGTCATACCGACCAAACGATACAGTGGTTAAAGCATTGGCGTTTGGATCAGGAAGTACCGGGTTCGAATTATGATAGAGGCTGAATGCAAAAGGGATTTCATTTTTCATCATCTGATTACGCTCGGGGATGAAATTGAACACAACTATGACCCCTGTCGGAATATAATGGGCCGACTCATCTTCCATCTCAGTACGATAGCGTTGATACATCATCGATTTAGCTACTGCGTAAGATAGAATGCGAACTGCCAAAGAGTTGCGGCTTTGGCCCCAGAACAGATTGCAAAGACAAAAACAAACAAATAAACAAGGTAAATTACGTGTACTCAAGAGCAAAGCTCACGGCGGCAACAAAGACAATAGCACGCGCTTGGCTTCCCACCGAGCTGGTAAGTCTGGACGAAATTTATAGAATTAAGTACTTAAATTATCTTCCCACCAATAACTGGAAGATCGTTAAGCAGTTAGAAACTCATTGAAGCTCAAAATTTGCCATGTTCTTCAACAAAGGAACCTAATTCCTAATGCAATCAAAGAGGAAATAACAACTTCTATTTTCAGTTAATAACCTTTAACTCAACCAGAACCCCGAGGAAAGCCGGCTCTCGATAAAAGGAGGCAAGGATAGATGTGGTACTAAGGTGCAGTGGTTGGGATATCACACATCTAGAACTGCTTGCTTTTTAGTAAACCGATACCGTGGTCTAAGGAATCAATGACCTATCAGAAAGTTTGTATCAGGGGCTTCAAAACAGACAAAATCATTAGGTGACCCAAGATTGGAACTCATATTCGAAAAACCTAAGATCTTACAAAAAAGAACTAAGAAAGACACAAAAGGAAGAATTGGAGGCTCTTCTGTCAAGACGGACGAGGTCTCCAAATCTCTCGCCAAGAAAGATTCTCTCTTCAAATTTAAACTTTAAACTAATTCACTTAACTACACTGGATGATTCATGGATAACTTCAAGTGGTGAATCCTTGGATCTTTTCATCGAAACACACTTTCCAGTATGCTTTGAGGACTCAATTGTGCTTATTCGTAGCACCCTCTGAGAAACCTACACTCTAGGAGGACGGGATTATATCAGCGAGACTCCATAATAACCGAACATTATTCGTCCTGATTAGAAGTAATATTAAAAGAGTATTTAAAGGTGACGTAATTTAAAAGAGATAGATCAACGTCAAGGTAGTCTTTATCCTTAAAACGAAAAAGAGCTCCCAAACGAACTACGAGTAAAACCTATCACTTTGTCAGAGGCAATTATGCTCTGGCTAAAGTAGAATCTAGTACTTGAAGCAAAATTAACAGATGTACTGAAGGCACGTACTGTATGTACATCTCTCTGGTCTCTCGACCAGCAAATATGGGTTAGAAAACAACTCCTCCAAAAATCACCTGGTCCTCCTCCTAAGAAATATAAAAATCCAACAGTGTCTCCGATTTTGAACGACATTAGACTTGACTTTGCTGAGAAAGCAGGTGTTTATGTACGGATTCCGCATGTGATAATCGGATTTTGACTTACAGGAAAATAGAGAAGGTTCAAAGAACAGCCTGTATGTACCTCAGCGAGGCATTGAGATCCATACCGAGAACTGAAGGTGCACCATCTTTAAGGGACGACTCCTCACTAGAAGGCAGAGTAGAATCGCGGCCAGGATCTTGAACACCGCACATCAATTTAACACGGTTGTAAAGTTTTGTAACGAAGTAAGGTTTTTAAGCACCAAGAATAGAACCGACAATATTGATGTTATAAACATATATATTTATGAATATCTGAGAGTAAATATTTCCGGTCGTCACTCTACACTCTACATTACAGCACTATATGCCAATCAGATGTGACAACGATTGAGAAGGTTCCCGACTATGTTGAGACATAATAGTGTATCCTCGGATGATATTGAAAATAATGCAAGCCGAGTCAAACCCCGTAAAGAGATTAGTGAACATTTCTTCCTATAGATAGTCGTGGTCCTTAGTCGCTCGGATATTACAAACAGCTACAAAGCGAACGAGCTTAACAAACACAGGCACGGTACGACTTGATAACGCTTATCTAGGAGTTTAATTTAGCACTTCGGAAAGATACGCTAACCTGGGCAAATAAAAGATGGATCAACACAGTCATATGTAGTATAGCAAGAGAAGTTTGGCGAAAATTGGACATTTCGCGCTTCAATACTTCAAATTCTTTGCAAAGAATATCCAAGAACGATCGTAGAGATATTCACTGGAATCTATCTTTTGGAGAAACAAGTGAGAGGGCTTGTATCTTGCTAGAAGCTACAAGAACGAGAAAGAGAAGGATCTTGCAGGTCCCTTTATCTGTTTTGGGGGACATTAGTACATAACGGGCAATATTTCACGCTACGTAAGTAGCTCTAAAATGCTAAAGTAAAGGAGGTAAAGAGTATAACCATACCTTCGTGGGACATAAATGAACCCTCGATTTGATGACGTCGTGCTTTAATAGAAACATCATCGTATTTTAACGGCCTATATCAACCAAGGAGGAATAATTCTTTTATTTATACTCTGATATGTTTCTAAAGAAAGACAGGCATTCACACTGGACACTATTCTAAAATTTAGCTTCGTAAGAGAACCGTAACAAGAAATGGTTTAAAAGTCAGTTAAAATGAGCACAAAAAATTACAGGACAGTACAGAACGCATTTCAACAGTCAGAATTGCTTAAAATATATCGGAGTAAATACCCTGTCAGAGTAATTTCGGCCTACTTAGTGATAATTACGATAAATTCATAGAATTAATTGCAAAGTAACGCGCTCTTTCAAGTCAAATTTAGACTACAAACCAATTAAGAAATTAATACTTCAAAAAGCTTAACAATCTGTACGAGCCTATATCAACAAAACGAAAGATAAGATAACATTTTACAGTAGTACGACAAAATTTCTACTTCAACCCAATTTTCCACATGAAAAAATTTATGCTATTTCCGCAATCGACATCAAAATACAAATGCCACTCTGTCGTTGAATACAATAGAAATAAGAAATAACTCAAAAACGATTTGTTTATGATTATCGCTGTCATGCCCGTCCAGCTACTTACTAGAAAGATAACGACGATAAATGCATTGTTCCATTATCATAGCTCTCGCCGAATGAAATTGTAAACAACTCAAAGCATTTAATATTTTTAAGATGTATAAGTAAATATTGGCATTAATACAAATTGTTGACCTGGGTGACGTCGAGTCGATTAGTCGACAATCTCTAGCCTACCTCTTTTCAAAAAAATTTATGTAGACTTACCCCATTTTTTTGGTATTTAGCTTACTCGGTGTAGTAGTCCCATTTTGTTTGGGTGATTCACTTGTGATTTCACAAGGATCCGCCCCATCGGATGAAATTACATCAATTTTTGATTGATCTATATGTGGTGGAACAAACTCTCGATTAGAATTGTCGAAATATTTAAATTCACATTAGATTAGATTACCTTTGGTATTGTTGCTATCGACATCCATTTCTAGGCCTAACGAAAATATTGGAACACTTAAACACTAGTAAATGAACACAGTAAAGTTTTATTTATACTTTTTAATTTATATTAAGGTTTTCATTTTTTGCCATATATGGAAAATACAGATACACAATATACAATAAAACCACACTGAATTTGTAAAATCACTGTGAACACGAAACTCGAAAATTTGTACTCTCTGTACTCCGACGTACGGTAAACACGAGACGACTAAAATTTTATCATTTTAATCAACAAAATTATATTATGATGATTAATAAATGTACATAATAATAAATTTTAACAGTAAACTTTTTTTTTAATTTAAACTTTTCTTTCCATTACACATCTTATATTTATTTATTTATAAATATTTTTTCTTGTAGAAAGTAAAACCAAAATATAAGAAAACACTAAAATTATTATTGTTGTTGTTTTTGAAATGTCATTTTTTGTCAGCAACTCAGCAGTTTTATGCATGATGTGTGCTTACATTTAAATATTTTTAGGGCTGCCATCTCAAAATGAATAGATGATTTATAATTGTAGTTAACTTTTGAGCGGAATTCGTTTAATTTATTTTGGTGCATGATGGTACAATGCATCTTCCGTAATAAATTAAAAAGCCTCTGCTAATCTGCGCTTAAAATCGCAACTTTTACGTTAAAGCACAGATGAGGAATTACGTTACAATAAACTTAATGCATCTTTAGACAGCTTTTTTACAACGCGTTTCTCGCGGTTAGATGGAACCTTCAACTCTAGCGTTTCCTTGTTTGTCGTTGCCAAAATTATAGCTGTTCTAGATTCTCACCAAAAATACTTTTCACGATATTATTCTTTGTTATCATATCTGTTGGAATACTCACGGTATCTTCGGATAAGTTATAGATTGGTTTACAATTCGGGCTCCAATATCGAGTAAACATTGGTTGAATTTTTTTCTCGCTTCTCTTGTTTCAAATTAAGGAAAATTGTTTGAAACTTTGCCTCAATTAACTCGATGTCAAACAAGTTCCGTTATATTGGCACGACTTCCTTTTGGCACCACGGACACAGTTTCACGAAAATCACCTCGAATCACAATCGACTTGCCTCCAAACGGAATATCGTACTTCATTAGTTCACGATTTTGATTTTAGAAACAGAGGTGCCGACTAAAGCTTAAAGCCGCTATGAATTGTCCGTCTCCTTGTATCGATTTCGCAACAATTGATGTCGACGCAAACGCAAGTACGTTTTGTCTTCGACCTCGAATGACGCTTCATCAATGTTTTAGAAAGATTTTGCTTTATCCTCCAGGACATCCAGAAAGAACACAGCTTTCGATGTTAAGCGAAGTCAATTCTCTTAAATAACCTTTACAAAAGCGTCAGGTTGTTGAGGATTCAATGTGACGATATGTCTCTCAGTTTCCGCTTCTTCGTCCTCCTGAATGAGTTTAATTGGTGCTTGTACTTGCCCTGTGGGCTGAGGAAAATCAAAAGCTACGCATTACAATGATTCGAGAAATCAAGGCTCATATGCTCACGAAACTTTTCCCATAGACTTAGTTGACATGCCGGTGCACAATAATTGAACCTAAATATTGAGCACATTTATTGTAGCATTTGCAAACTTTATAGAGACATTTCCCATTCGTCACCAGAAGACTGCAAATTGTGATGCATATTCGTTGCCAACGACAATTCTTAGATAAATATAACGTTTTGTACTCGGAACATGAAGTAGAAGATATCGAAGGTAGAAACGATCCTGATCGTTCAAACAAACTGTGAACTGCGAGTAACAATTTTATTTCCATCCCCCTATCGTCTCGTCCATTAAAGACATAATTATGCGTAGTTTTGTATTTCCACCTGCAGTTTGATTAAGAGCCTCTTGCTCATGTTTAGCTGTACATTGGCGTTTCTAGTAATTGCCACATTGCAATTTCATAAAAAATTATTCTTCGAGCATCACCAGGTTCAACAACAACATTAGTGCAGTCATATCCTTTGTAGATGTATTTGACTGCCTTCAATGACGCCCCCAAATCTCCACATTGTTGTGAGCGATATATATTAGGAGTAGATAATTGATGTGTGGAACCACATAACGATTGCCCATCGTTTTGTTTCGAACAGAGTCGGAGATACAGTTTCACCTAGCCTCAAGTGGGTTTTGATTTCGGGCCAGCTTGGGTTTTGTTGCGAGAGAGAAAGAAAAATGTAATCCAATTTTCCTATGAAATAAAACACGTTGCACTTTCTAGACACTCAACACTGAACAGAAAATATTTATTTTACTTTTTATATATGTAGATATAAATTTGTGCTCTCACTCATTCCAATTCTTCCACTAGAACATACATTTATGTTAATACGCCAAGTCCACATGGATTATATTACAAACTATCCATCTAACAACATCAAATGGGTTTTAAATATTCCATTCAATATGTCAACTCAGTATGAAAGAGTGCTATCTTCTCGTGGGATTACTGGTGACCCCTCAAAGTTTTCACATACTAACTGCAGAGTCAAGCTATAAAAAATTAAAAACTCGGTCATGGAAATAATAATGTTTTACATTAAACACTCAAGCAGCCTAATTATACGCCACTTAAAGGACCACTACATCAAGAACATCCGTCTACTGTCTTTCTCTGCGTCTTCATTACGGCAATTTAAGATATTTATATTTGATAACGTTACCAAACAACATCTTGAGGAACCCATCAAACATCAGTTTGGTTTTGATGGGAATAATCTGGTGCGACTGTGTGAAGACACTAATACATTTATTACTCCAAACAGATATATTTTGTGTTCATCGGGCACGGAAATTATTTTAGATCACCAAGGATAAACTGGGCAGTGATCTTGTGATCTACAAAAGAAGCACTTGCTGATATTAAATCAAAGATAACATCTCGTAAGCACGAAAACATCGATTTTAATAAAATCGAATTAAATCACAAAACGATTGCCTATTTTATCTAATATATGGAAAACGGACCTACAATATAGTTTTATTGAGGAGTACATGATAACGCATGCAGGATATATAGGACTCGTGGTTATCCTTACTAAATGTTCTAAAGTATATCTTCTTGATGATAAAAACCAAATACCATATATTGACAGATTACATCATGTCAACATGCAATTTTCCGATGCGAGAGCATTCGTAACAAAGGCGGAATACTTGAATGTGACGTATAGATGCCCAGCTGATATTACTTCCGCCCTAACGGAATACTACTCTAACATTAGTAGTATGAACACCGTGCAAATCTCATAGAGTATGCGAACTTCAAAACAAGCGATCCAATTTGAATAAACTGCAAATACGAAATAGCATTCGTGGTGATCTGTGGTGGCAACACCGGAAATGATAATTTCAAGATATAGATGGAGATCTGATAATATTCTGGTGGATTTCGAAGAAGCGTTCCGTAGCTGGATGAACTTCCTTGATGGAGTTAATTGATCAACCGATTAATTCTTCTGATCAACCACTAGAATGACTTTCGCTGTTTTGGATAGAATTGGATTCTTCTGCGATAGAAATCTGATAACAAGCGTGTCGAAAGTAGTAAATATGCTGTACCATTTTAAGTGAGAATTTTAAAAATTCTTACCAACAATTTATACTAGGTCGAAAAAATTCGTATTTCTCCATGGCTTCGAATTCCGCTTAGGCTAACGCTAGATTATGAAGAGTAAGCACGATTTGCTTTACACGCCATGGCCGACAGTTTCTAGATGGTTCGCAACTGTATATTTGATAACCAGACTAGATTAACTCTCTTTTGTGATTAATGAAGATATGTAGTTTGAAAATTTTTGACTGGTAACTGTATTCGTCAATAATAGAAATGACGAATAGACTCGCAAATAAACGCAAAATTATAAGTGCGGTTTGTTTCAAACAAATTTGAACCAATGAATCGACATTGACACATTTGCCGCAATGAAAGTCCTCCTGAAATTTCGCCGAATCCCGATTAATTATTCTTGTACCGTTCGAACACTAATTTAAATTTCTAAATAAAAAAAGACTGGAATTCTTCACACTAGTGGTTGGCGTCAACAATTGACGCGAATTTATTTCTTTTTGATTATTCAAGAAAGTCGCATCTGCACGTCGAAACAAATCTTTTGATTTCCTCCAGCTGCGCCCGATGTTGTTAATGAGGTAATATACGGTCCGAAACATGAGTTGTGATATTAAGATTTGTAAATTTCTTACTATCGAAGATGAATTTCGAACGTAAATTCTAGGTTGCTAAATAATTGTTTCATACGGCTTATGTTTTAGTAAAATTAAACACACCTAACCAACTCAGTAGTTGGTCATTTAAATTGATCGGTCATGAAATTCGTGTCTAATTACCGAATTCCAGCAAAACAGCTTTCGGATCGGAATACATAGTAATCCCTTATGGATTGAAGTGATCTTTAATTAAAGCAAAGGCAATATATTTCAATCCAATTTCTTTCCTGTGAACAAGTTACAAATTTTACCACAACCGGCTTGTGAGTTTAGAAATAGTCTACTTCGAATAGTTGATCAAATGGTAAAAAGATTCAATATGTTCACAACTCTGGTTTGTAATCGAATTTTTAATCTTAATCTATTTATTAAGTATATCTGGTCAATTAACCCAAATGGTCTATTATATCGACAATATTGTTTTCATTTGGCTTTCGGGTGAAACTTGCACATCTCTAAAACTGGGTTCATACATAAATTATTGCTATCCTCCTTGATGAATTCATTTTCCAGGAATGAGAATTTCTCAGGTTTTGTAATTTTCAGTTCCACTTACTAGAAAGTACTATTCTCTTTTACTATGCACAACTATATGTTAAGCCCAATGACATTTGGCAACAGTTTAGTTCAAACACCTATGTTGTTAATTCATCGTAGTCTTGAGTGTGTACTCTGCCTGTTACATTAACTTGAAGAAGAAGGTGCAAGGTGCATGGTGTTCAAAGCCAAAATAATTTGGTGATCACAGAGGACCATGATCAAACAATGCTCTTTTATATTATGCTAAAACTAGCCATGTTCCGACAACCTTTTGAAATTTCATTTTCTTTCAGAACCACATTCTGAACTCTTCTTACTGGAATTATATTTTCACCATTCAAATAGAATTCCATGCCAATCGGTTGAGAAATGGTTTATTCCATTCAAACCCATCATTTTCCAGTATCACTTCCAAAACTCATATTGGAATCCCATTTTTCTTTATACAAATTGAGTTTCGTCATAACCTGGAAGTACATATGTTCCATAAAAATTGGTTATTTTGTAATACCATAAATAAAACTCATTTTGTACTCCTATTTAGATCATACATTCATCCGAAATGGTTTACGAATGGCTTAACTTCATTCAATTAGCCGTTCTCAATGCAATTAATTAACCCGTTAAATACATCTTCGGTTCTTGACGAAGTTATCAAATTGTTATGAATATATTCCCAAGTTATCTTGTAGCTAGAATACCCAAAGTAAGATTAAACATTGAAATTACCTAATTTTAAAATAAATTTGTTTATTTATATATAGTTTTATAATTTTTCATTTTTTATATATATTTTAAGGGAAATTTAATTTAATTTGTATTTTTTTACAATATTAAAGTTAGAAATTAAATTTTTAATAATAAAAAAAATTTTGGATCAAAGAAACAAAACAAGTCTATTATCTTATTTTAAATGCACTCTAATTTTAATAAAACAACATCAAAAATGGCATCTTACATAATTTGTCTATTATTTGAAATGAAAAGTCACATAATCGTTTAATTTAACATAATTTATTGAGCCAAAATATGCTTACCTGTTTTTAGCGATTGCATTTAGATAAATAATAACGATTACTAAGATTACAATTTTTAAAAATGGTCGCAAATTTTGGCCCAACAAAATTTATTAAACCTATAAAAAAGATAAAACTAAATTTTTATAGTAATAATTAGGACGAGGCAGCTGCTGAAAATTAAATATATTTAATATTTTCTTTTACTATGCACTATTTTATTTGTAAGTTTCTATTTACCGGTTCTCTTTCAATTTTTTTAAGCTAAGTGTAAATTATTTTTTTGTTTGATCTTTAATTTTTGGATTTTACAAAACAATAATGTTTGTTTAATATTTAAATTAATAAAAAAAAAAATTAACAAGAAAAATTGTATTCTTGTGTTTTGTGTTTTCCTTTTATTATTATTTAATAAATGAACTTTTCTACAATTTGACAAGACTGAAGTTATTCCTGGCTTTATCCAATAATTAGACCGACACCCAGTTTAAATTGATTTTTTCGATGATTCAGTACTCCGCTAAGGGCAAACGAAAATGGTAGAGGCTGTAATTTTTTTTCCAATACACCTGACACCGTCCAATTTGTATCGAGGGCTCCTGTAACGAATAGAAGATATATATGAATAAATTATTGGTTTCTGTAGTCGAAATATAAATTACTATTGCGATCGTGCATTCTATAGTTTTGACAAAAAAAAACAACAAACCCAAAATGTACACATTGAACTAGAGATTCTAGAGAAAGACCCGGATGGCAAACGCTTTGCAGCAAACAGTATATCTACTGTTACGAACTTTTTAAACCGGTTCGGTACTAGTTCATTAAAAAGTGATTCTACAACTAAAATTCTAATTCTATAGAATTTCTAATTCTAAATTCTAATTCTGGTTGATAAACAACATAACTGTGCGGAAAGGCGATAGATACCTGTCATAATCCTTCCTTTGATTTTGCAAATGTCTAAATTTGATTAATTGGAGCACATCTCAATAAAATGGCATGGAAAGGAAACTTTGACTCAATTCGCCAAAAATCCAAAACAAGTCTTACCTATTTTTATGTGGGATGTCTTCGATGTAAGAATGTAGTTAGATGGCGATTATTGCATAAAAAAGGTTGACGACGCTATGTTAGTATTAGTT
This sequence comes from Nephrotoma guestfalica, assembly GCA_963691935.1. NCBI lineage: Eukaryota > Metazoa > Arthropoda > Insecta > Diptera > Tipulidae > Nephrotoma > Nephrotoma guestfalica. The sequence goes on from OY829914.1 coordinate 249,874,537, forward strand.
TGACAGCTATTAATAGTAAACGATCTCAGTGAATTTGTAAACATGGAAACACTTAGCTATCGTTATGTGATCAGCTTAATGTTCTCGGGCATCAATATCAAAGCCGAGTTAAATTCTGGTTTGAGAAGTCCTCTACTTATTGGATGGCAGTTTAAACTAGGCCCTACGAGCTGCCCAGACGAACACAGTGGGCGACTAAATGAGGTCAACACGCCAGAAATGCGCGAGCTAGCAGACATGGTATGCATTTAAAAAGAGCTGTTCAACGCAATAACTGAAAATGTGGACCTAAAAAACCTGCGTACAAGATGGAACATCTTGAAACAAAAACAGCATCGTTAGGATATTTAATCGAATATTCGGTAACATGGTCTCATTATTTCACACCTGCAAAGAAGGAATAATCAAAATAATGGACTGAAAGAGGAGAATCGGCTCCAAATAAGGCGAAAACGAACGCTGCAGATTTTTGGGATTCACGTGTGATAATTTTAATTGATTACCTTTAAAAAGGAAACATAATCAACGGAGAATATTATGCGAACTTATTTCAGCGTTTGATTAACGAACACAATGCACCAGTAATTATTTAATGAAACAATAGAGTTAAGCTATAACCAGCAAACTCTTAAGAACTTAAGTGTTGTAAGAAATTAATGTTCAAAAAATGTTGGCTCATATAAATCAGGCTTTACCAGAAATTAATTATACTTATTAAATTAATTAATTATACTTATTGAATTTTTAAAGTTGATAAAACTAAAATATTTAAAGAGAAATTCTATCAAAAACTGGAGCCTGCGGTCAAAAAAGCCATATCTCTCAATTTAAATAACGGTTCGTACTACTAAAATGAAACGATATCATACTTACATGTTGCATATAATGAGTTTTCAAATAGCAAAGAATTTCGCCATTCGAACCAGTATCGGTTCAAAAACATTGTGAAATCTTCAATTCGATTCAATAGAATTACGTTTACATCCATAGAAGAATGTTTAGCGCAAATGAATCCATAGATTTGTTTCCCAAAGATCTACGATTGAACGAAATTAAACTATTTACCTGCACACGAAGAAACCACAAAGAATACAAACATTTTTTCTTGACAAGGCGAGACGGTTACGTTAATCAGTTCACTTTTTGGATCACAAAATGAACCACAGAAAGATGTAATATAAAGTTTTCTAGTCAACCAAGAAAAATTAGTTAGAGGTCAAGTACTGCATTATACTAATTCTTGGGGGTAGTCTGAAGCATTTCAAAACAAACAATTTTAACTTAGAACTACAAAAGTGTTTTGACGTAATTTACAAAAATATAGCATTTCGAAAAGCAAACATCTGATTTTATACGACTGCATTAAATCCCATTTATGACAATTTTTATTTTGATATTGTCTAAAAGGTGGACATGTGCAATGCTATGAGGTCAATGGGTCACAAATTTTTTGCAAATTTATGATTCTGAAATCCCAGTAGCTAGTCAAATGTGTTCAATAAAAACCTCACACGTGCTTGTTATATTAATCCCTAAATTTCAGGATAACTCAAGGTTATAATTATTAAAATTAATTGTGCAATCTTCAGCAAAAAGACATTGAATTGAAGATGTCCGATTAGATCTTAGTATTTGTCCACTAACTAATAGAAGCTTAAAATATACGAAGCTCTCAGAAATCTTTTGATTTACGAAAGTTGGTCGGCAATCATTCCTCATTATACCGTGGCTCATTATTCGGGATGCACCAAGTCTTCTTTCCCAAAGTTAAAAACGCATTGAATTCCTGTGCTCAACAGATATATAAAAGGAGAAATGAAACAATATCGGGAACTCCGTTTAATTTTTTAATGTGAAAATTATTCTTTATAAAAAATATCAACATATCTTGTTTTGATTAAGTTTTTCAGAACAACTCGTATCCATAACATTAGTTTGGTCGAAAGACGTTAGAAGTAATCACGACGATAATTTAAAACAGATATGTTGATTCAAATATTGTGGACTATGGAATTAATAAACAATAGTATGTATAATTAGAAAACCTCTTAAAACCATGTACTGCTCGATTTACAGCTATGAAGTTATGCCGAAATAAAATCAATGTACTATTTGACGGTCTTTAACTAAACGAACTAAGAACGAAAGTTTATATCCGTTCATTGTTAGTGTATGAGTAGACTGACACGATTTCCAAGCCACACCTACAATTTTTGGTAAGTAAATTTTGAGTTTAAAAATACGTTAAATGCTTGCACTTGCTGACTACTAACAATTGATGAACACAAGGCAACTTCCATGAAATGGTTTTGTAAATGTACCATCTAAGATTTAATTGCTGACGATTGGTTAGATCGATTTCAATCCAAGCATTAGGTGCTGAGAGGTCCAGAGCCTTTTTTCGCATAACGAAAAGCTCAACACTATTCCCAATATCAAAGAATTTCTAATTATTAGAAATTCTTTGCCAATATATTATCAAAATCTCTTTTAATTTTATAAAAACCATTATTGAATAGCTTCAGTAATAATAATTCTGGCCTCTCTGCTAGAACTTTCAAGCCAAGCGAGAAACGAAATGGCTTCAAATATATTGTGATAGGAAATCTTTATTGAATTTTATTTCGCTCAAGCGAACTTGAATCGAATTCGAAATTGTCGTGGAACAAGAATCAAAGCGAACTATGGCAGCACTCCAAGAAATTTAACGTACTTATTAATAAAAAACATACTAGGTAGTCAAAAATGTAAGAAGCGCATTTACAACATTTTCTGATTAAAACTGTTATAGGCCAAATAGGCCAGAAAGTAACTAGTTTGATTTTTTTTTTAAATTTTTAGACTGAACAACATTCATGAAAGTTATTTTATTACAAAATTTTTGAGAAGAAAATATTTTGTTTGGTTTGCCCTTTGTTTGAAATGTTTGGTGCAATAGAGCTTAATCGCTGGTTGAACTTATGACGCAGTTCATGGCCGATGTTACGCAACTTACAAAATGCTTGTAATTTTAATGAGAGCTGTTCCACAAAGTGAAATTTTCGCCGTAACATGTCTTAACTACCTACTGTAAAATCGACGCGAGGTTTTTCAGAAGTTGAATTTCCATATCTACCTATACTTTCTAGGCCAGGATATATTGAATATCGACAGCGAGAAAGTCGAACAAGAACGCCTTAAATCCAATGGAAAAAGTTGAAGGGAAAAAGTAATTGATAAAAATTGATTGTCTGATATTGAGCACAAGAACGTCACAAAATTAAGTCCAATGCGCCATCAATCGTGTCAGAATTATGATAAGTTCGAATTTCCTTCTATTGGGGTACAAATAAGTTTTGAGGAATTTACAAAAGACGGGTCATCTTATAACTATATTCATGTTAAAGCGTCATCATGTCCCTTTAAAAATCTGTATGTGTCATTTCGCTGTTTACAACATCTCTAACCATGTCAATCTTTGTGCCACCAAACCAAAATTTGAGCTGCTTTTTTGGTTTCATTTGAAGAAAAATGCGCTGCTGGACATCGGTTGCTGTGTACACACAGCATATGGGGAACATGTTCCATCAATAAAAACATGTGAGTACTGGTTCCGCCGTTTCAAAAGTGATGATTTCGGCTCCAGTAACAAAGAACGCGAAGGGAGATCAGTAATGTTTGAAGACACTGTGTTAGAGGCGTTATTGGACCAAGATTCATGCAAAACCCAAGAGGAACACACTGACGCTTTGGGAGTGACTCAACAAGCGATTCAAACTCTTCTCAAGACCATGGATATGGTGCAAAAACAAGGAAATTGGGTTCCGTATGAACTGAAACCAAGAGACGTCGAACGCCGTTTTTCACATGCGAACAACTGCTCCAAAGACAAAATCGGAGGGGTTTCTGCATCGAATCGTGACAGGGGACGAAAAGTGGATCCACTACGACAACATGCAATTAAGCCGAGCATTCAAGCTCAGACTCCCACAACATGCCAAAAGACATGACAAAGTGATCTTTCAGCACAACAACGCTCGGCCACATGTTGCACGAGTCGTCAAGGAAACTTTGGAGGCGCTTCAATGGGATGTCCTACTCCACTCGCCGTATTTACCAGATATTGCTCCTTCGCACTGTCACCGACAATTTCCCTGAATAAAGCTTCGAAGTTATAAAAAAAACTCAAAACTTATTTGTACTCCCAATACACTAGCTTCCCTAACAAAACTAACCGGGGTTTTGAAATCAGTAATAAAGTGAAGACTCGTATTTTTCGGTGGTTGAGAGGAACCTTTTAAGGACGTCATGGTTTGCAAATCTTGTCGTAGAAGTGAACTGAATGGTTGGATCCCTGGCCTGATAGCCCGCCTTCGTGAAAATTCTAAACTGATTACAAAACTAATAAAAAAAATCCGTTGCAAAGCCTAATCATGCAACAGTACCAATTGGATTGCTTCGGACTGTTTTGTGTGTATTTCTTTGATTTGTTCCCGAAGCCAAATTGTACATAATGGAAATTTCTACAAGACGATCTCTTGTGGTACTGACCTTAAAACTGCAAAGAAACATCAATAGTTCCTATCTGGTCCGTGGCTTAGCGAACGTGTGTTATCATTGAAGATGTACTTGGACAACGCATGGATGAAAATTTTTCTCATCTACTCTTCTCATCTACTGAAACCGATTACTCCGTTGATAGGCTGAGGTGGAAATATAGGGGTCATGTATTTTCGACCTTATTCTATTAGAATGAAGCTAAAGCGTAACAAAACGGATCGCGATGTAGCCAAATTTCAAATTTGCAGCAGACCGTCTGAAGTGTTAATACCGAGCGATATAGCTCGCCTTTGAGAAAGAATAACATTAACAGAAAGCATGGTGGAAGACTATCGAGAATGATCCATCCCAATTTCTAGCTTCGAATGATTATAGTATCCAAACACTTGGAACAACAAAAATATTACGAATGCTCTAAAAATGGCTTGATTCGACTGTATCAAGCCATTCGGCCTTGATTCGACTGTTAGTATAACCACCGCGCCGCGGTAGCAATGGGCTGCAATTTGGCTAAAAATATCGGGTTTTCTGATGATACGCATTTTTTTTATCTCGGACGTAATGTAAGCAAGTAAAACTGCTTTTATTTGAACCTTGGAACCTATTATACCCCGGATTTCAACCTATACAAAGTCGTAGACAAGCCAATACATTCTCAGCGTGTGGCTGGAGAGCATTACGTAACCATTATAAATGATGTGATGAATGCTCTTCAATTTATAAATGTGCTAATATCTTACTATTAGATATGTTACTGTGGCTCAGAAGTTAAATAATCGTATGGTAAGTGGTTTATTGTTGGCAACGATGGTTCCTGGACGAAGCGAACGATTTAAGATCATATAATTTTCTACGATAGTAGAAAGAATTATCTCGGAACCGAATCAGATTGTGTATAATAGAAGGATGAAAAAGCCTCAATTTCCCAACCTAACAAAATCAAATAAACACTAGGAAAATTGATAAACCACGGGTAAATTTTTCTTAGTAATATAACTTTTAATCAAAATGATGTGTGCATACCCCTGATTCCAATCTATCTAAACATCCCATACTTACCACTAATCTTATCTATATCGACATAATAATAGAATAAATAAAACAGTTTACTCACCACGGAATATTAAATCGGCCTTTGGTAAATCAACCTGGTATCCAACTGATGCAATCGATTCTTGCATCCTGAAATTTGTTTCAATTTCTGCCCCAATTTGCAATTGATCACTTGCCTTTTGATAATAACATATGTGCACACCGGCCAAACCAAGCGTACCTGATATTGTTGATAAACCATTTTGATAACGAGCCGCTGCCGACATAACGGCTATCTCACTACCAGGAACATTGGGTCCAAATTGATACGCTAATTCTCCACCTAATGCTAGCTTACTCGATACTGATTGTAAATAATGTGCCACTATGACCCCGGAACTATTTAGTATATTTGGATTTCCTACTGTTAGTGATGCTGTAAAGTCTTTTCCTTTATAGTCTGTTGTAATTTGTAATGCTGTCACCTTTTGTTGTTGTATCTGGGGAGCAAGATAACCAAGAATAAAATAGTTCAACATATTTTGTAATAGTTATTAGATCAAGTTACCTGCGATACAAATTTCATTTTCATTGCGGGTGAAAATTGATGTATAATATTGGCATTTAAATTACCAGACGGATCAATATCACCCAATATAACTGGAAATGCTTCCGTTGGAGAAAGTTGCTTTGTACCAACATATGTCGCACCAAAACGATAACCGCTTGGGGCGGCCGAACTTAAATTTATTGTGTGTGACACTTGAAAATGATTACTCAATCCTTTATTTACAATTAGGCGAGCACCCTCGAAATTCATAGGCATCACATCTAATTGGAATTTGAACGGAAGGAAAAATTTTTTTAGGTTAGGTTTACTAGATGTAAATTTTTATATGGTCTACGCACCTTTACACCGTTTGTGTAGCTCTTCAAATGGCCCAGGATTTTCTAATTTATTTATATATTCACTGTAGATCGGTGAAGAAATAACCGTGTTTGCGTTTTTATCAGATTTAGGTGCTGTTGGTGTTGGAATATCGGGCGAGGGTAAATCACCCGGTGTCAATGGTAAACCTGTCCCAGTTATAGGTTTTGATGTTGCTAGTACATTACCCATTTTTAAATATGTGCCTCGAATTTATATCGTATTGCAAATTATCCTAGTTATTTTAATTTTCTTGTAAATTACGGTATTAAATAACAGGCACATGCACCACCACTAGTATTTTTCTTTTTATTTCTGTTTTCTCTCGCTCCAGGAAAAATGACAGGGCGTAAAAGAGACGACCATATTGTTCGAACAAATGTGACGTAATATTCATCGATTTGCCAGAACTGGTATAATGAGTGGGTTTTATGCTACTAAATTAACAGATTAATTATTCAACAGATTAACAATAATAATAGAAAAATTTTAGTAATTTGATCGTGAAATAAATGTCTTGAATAGAAATTAATAAAACCCTAAATCAATGAAAAGTTTTTGATATTGGAAATAAAATTGAGTTTTTTGTATAACGGTTTTTAGTACGCTACGCTTTTATGTAGGTGGCACTATAAAGTGATCGATTTGGTGCAGTTATTTTGTTTTTGTTTGAGAATTTTTAGTTGCACTTTCAATTCGTCAATCATTTGTATTACAAGGGTGCTAATTAATAAATGTTATCGATAATTATTGTAATAACTGTTTGGTAGTTAAAAAAATATATGTTTAGTAATCAAAAAATTTAAATTTTGTTCCTGTTATTTTATATTGCTGTTTTGTAAGTTATTTATTTTTTAGACGAATTTTTCATTATATCGATGCGATTAGTTCAATTGGTGATTCCCATAAATATATGATTTATAAATAATTTCGTAATAAAAGTAAAATATACCAAAAAATGATTAATTTATTGTGATAATTAAACGATAACAGCACCAAAACGATAAGAAAGTGCTGTTCGATATGCGCCAAGGTCATTTTTGTTGTCGAAATTCTCTCGTTTTGATGGTTCATGTTTTTGCTACCCTAAAATAGTAAAAATCGAAGGTTAAATTTTTAGCCGAGTACATGTTTGTACAACTTTATGGATGATAAATTAGTACCCCATTAAGTCATCTAGTCACTTGTATAAAATTTTTATTTACATAGGAAATATAATATTGTAATGGTCTAGGCTGTAGGTACAATTTTAACCAGATTTTCTTTTTTGTTTTTAGATATTCCACAATCGTTCCTGACTTGATAATTACTTCTTCAAAATGAGTTCTTTTAAAACTGGTAAGTGCTTTATTATTAAATCAATTTCCGACCAGCATTCTTAACATTATTATTTCTCTTTCCATCGCGGTGAGGTTACTAAGACGTTGGAATTTTGGTTTCTTGGTAACCTCACCTCGATGAAAAAATAGTCTGGCTCTCGCCCAGAATAACCCAAAATTTCATTATTATTTCTTATTGTTATTATTTTGATCTCATAGTTCCTAATTAATCGCTAAATAAATTAACAAAATTTTCACTTAGCAGTCATTATCCGTCTTGTTTGGTCAACTCTACGTACGCTAGTTGATGACACTCAGTTGAACTCAGCCAACTCGATTCGTCCTCTTTTTATGTCCCATTCACTTATGGTGCTGAAATGTTTGCTGGCAAAACTTTCGCTCACATTCATCGTTTTTGGCTTCGACACTTGTATTTGATTCCATTTGAGACAAAAACATTTTAAAACTTCGTGATCACTTTCTGACAACAGGTCTCTTTATCATTTACTTCTCCTGTCTAGGGTCATACAAAATTTGAAATTTGCTTAACATTTCCAAAAAAAAAAATTCTTCAGCCTTAATATTAGAGATATTGGTGCTAACTACGCCACTAAAGCGAATTAGAGTAGCTTGGAACTTGATGCAGTCAACACATACGCTTCATTGTTGACAGCCCCAACTTCCGTTGAACTTAGCGATTGTGTAACCTACAGTTCTCGAAGGTAGTTCGTTCAGGAATGACTTGGGCGAGTTTTAGCATGTGGTGTGTTTCATCGCGTCTGATTCAGTTGGTTCTGATTGCGTATTATTAAAGATCGTGTAGTTGGTGTTTCCGTTCGTTGTGTTTAGATACTTCTTGCATATTATCACCTTTATTCTCACCTTACCAGTTCCCGTCTGTTTGAAAACAAGCCTGCCTTATCAATGATCAGCTGGTCTCCTGTGTGGTCAGTGGAGGCATAACTTCTACGGAGTCTTAGTTTTAGGAAGTTGGTACCACGTCGACCACCTTAGATATTACGGAGACTGCTCAAGACGAAACTGATGAGCATATGTTCACTATCTCACTCCTTCATTTCTCTAGGCCTTTCGACAGCATTAATCATGAGATTTTTTTACGTTAAACTGACTCCAATGCATTTTTATCGATGATAAGCAGTTTTCTTTTTTTCCTTTCTTACTCTTTTAGGATTTCTGTTGTTCAGTCGATCCATCAATGATTTGCCGCCTTTACTACATCTCCCACCACTACATTTTTTACACCACCTGTCGATGATGGCGAGTTTGTTTACGTAACCAAAACTGTTGAATTGTTCTTATCTCTGATTGAGCTACAGCTAGTCAGATTTGTATTATCCCGAGCCAGGCCAACGCCTTCTACTGATCCCCAGGTGATATCCGCCTTAAACGGATTATTATTAATAGCCTTTACGTTAGATGGCTTTTGTAGTTGCTCACCTCAACGCCGTTGTCAGTCGTGTTTAGTCAATTCTACGTAAGCTTTATCTAGAAGATAACTTACTCCTGAAGCCGGTTGCTTCGTTACCTTTTGATGCCCCGGTTCACATAGTATTATTAACTTACCTATTTATTTCATTTCAGTACTGCTAAAAACTAATTTTAGTTTTACTAGAACATTAAATTCAAGTAAACATTAATTTTATTCATTCATAATACACTTGGGTGCAAAAAATTCGCACATTGATCAATTTTCAACAAAAGTTCAAAAATATAAAAAACTTAAGGTTTGTTTAATTTTCTTGAATGCAGATTTAAAGTCTATTTCAACACCTATACAGTGGTACCTTTTTTGTGCTTATACCGAGCCAAGAAGTGATTTTTGGAGTTAATATTTGAAGTACACGTTTTTTGAGAATTTGTCTGTCATAGCATGAAAATTAGTGGTAAAATCGAATTGAAACATGGAAATCAGCAAAAACACGATTTTCTTAATAATAAGTATTCCCTCCCTTAGCCTGAATGATATCTTCCATTCGATGTTCCATTGATTTCACCGAAGTTTTCACCAAATCTTGAGATATCGCCTCCCATAAAATAAATGTTCGATGGGATTGAGGTCCGGGGTTCGAGTAGGCCACTTCATAACAGGTAGATCCACCTCTTGAAGGTACTGGTACACTATACCAGTTGTATGCGGTCTCGCACTATCCTACACGAACAGGAAGTTTTCACCAATAAACCAGGCAAAAGGCACGATGTAGTTCTCGAGTACTGCCTCAATGTACTGTTGTGAAGTCAATCCTCTTGACCGAAGACCAGTATTCATTCCGGAGATGAATACACGATCTGTCTTCGCCTCCCCAGAACATGCACGATCCACCGCCATACGAGACACGTTCTTCAACGCATCATTGTGCAAATTGCTCTCCTGATCTTTTGTACACTCTTCCTCGCTCATCGTTGCCATGTAAATACACCCTACACTCGTCAGAGAACAGGACTGTTCTCCATTGTCCTTTTATCCACTCCAAATCCTCTCCTTCATACTGACTTCGATTTCACCAAGTTTTTAGAGCCGCTGTCCCACTTAAACCGCATTCAATGACGATTTCGCAACGAAGTCGTCAGAAGAAAGCTATCATCACGCTGTGTTGTAAGACGAGGTTGGCCAGATTGCCGTCTGTAGTCATCAATTTATTGATATCTCTGCCACACTTGACGACACTTGCCACTTTGGTTCTGCCCCGCATCAATTAGTGCAATCACATGCGCGGCTACCTCTGGTGTTGTATTCATTTTCTTGTTCCGAATGAAGACTTAATCGATAGAAAACCGTTCAGGCAAAGCGTTGATATACGAATGATGACAACTCCCTTAAAACGTACCCTTTTAATACATACCACAAGTTCCGAAACCGGTGCTATCTGGAACGAGCGTTTTCGAGTTGTTGTGTTCCTTATTTTAACAGACAATACACGCACGTGGTATCATTGGATAGGTGATGAAATTATCTTTAACTTGACAAACTTTGATTCAATGATTGAATAAACATTTCGATTCGCGAGAAAATTAAAAGTAAATAAAAAAATACAACTGCGGCTTTTTTGCTCTCAAGTGTAATGAAAAAGCAAAAATTATTCAGTCATTAAGGCATTTATATTCGCCGTTGAGCAGTTTTGATCCTCCTTGCTTTTTGTGAAAAATTTCCGGTATTTTGTTCACCGTTTTTGCAAACGAAATACACATTCCCAACTTTTTCTTCAAATACAGTCGTTATAAACTTCGGAGGAAGTTTTACACGTTTGTTTCGAAGCTTTACTTTGAGGATGCTGTCTAGCACATACGGTCTGGCCGCTAGAATAACTTCACGGTCTTTCTTTAAGTTTTGTATTACTTCTGCGTATACTATGGTCAATTGATCTGATAAAGATAATACCTCGAATCCCTCTACGTATAAGCTTGTAAGTTGTTCCGCCCGTAACCATATGTTGACTAAACTATAAATAGTACGGAGAGTATACGTTTGATTGTTGTTTCACGCAAACACGGATCTTGCTGTGTTGATTTGTGTAATATTAAACTCTTTCAATAGTTTGGCAAAACTTTTACTAACGAGGTCGTCTAAATAAGCAAAAATTTGATGATGATAGGTATGTGGGATCACTTTGTCCATCTGGCGACACATGGTCTGTGGAGAGTTGAACAGCTAAAAGGGCATTACTTTAAAATGATACAACGTTCTGCCCGGAACCGTAAACGCTCTTTGCTCCTAAATTCCTTGGCCAACAAAATCAATAATCTAGGACTGGACAAACATCTTTCCGAGTAACTTGCAAGAATCCAAATAAAGCTGCACTTTTCCATTGAATCTTCGTCTATGTATAAACGTCTATAAATAATCGAGGAAGATCATCAATTCGCGCTTTCTTCGATTACATCTAATTGGATTATTCGTTGTAGCCCGGTATATATAAGGGCTTGAATGGCGTTAGTTACCGAGTAGTGGCGTTGTTGAGGTGCATCTCCCGACTTCGATGTGATGCTCTAGCAAAGATATCTTCCCCAGTCCGTGCTTTTCGTAACACGGGAATGAATTTATGACTAGGTTTGTTGAGATGCACATAACTAGTGTTGTTTGCCTGACACTGATTCGCTGGTGTGAGTCATGGAACTTAACTTCATCGGGACAATATTAAATAAGTTCCAGAAGTCAACTCCTAGGTAAAGTTGACCTTTCAAAGAGGACACTGTATAAAAACGGACGGTAGCGGTTTTCTTTCAGTAGTAAACGGGCGTATCGGCAAAGGCTATTATTAAATTACTGGTTCCGTCGGTTTATATTTTACCCGTCATTCTGTTATACTTGCGGTTGGTTTGCAAAGTAGGTTTTTAATCTAGTTTTTAATTCAACCCGAGCAAGCAGGGTTCTGCAGTGCCAAATAATCCAGTGTGCATAGCGTAATAAATTGTTTTTTTTCTTGTACACTCTTCTTACATTGGCATACATTTCAGAATAAGATTTGAAGAACCGAGTATGCCAGGGGTAAACACAGTTCACAAATAAAAACGCAGTGTGCAGAATAAAATTACTCAGGTTGAATGAAAGCCCAGAGTATTTTTTGACAGCGCACTCTGCTCGAGTTAAATTAAAAACAACTTGGTGAAACCAATTTATTATTGTCTTATCTACTCAAACACATTAAAAAACTTGAAAAAGCCAATGAATGGAATAAAATAAAATGTAATATTTATCGGAAATATCCAAACTATAATTGTGTTAATCTGGTAGCAGGTAGAGAATTTTTAAATTGAAAAAATGGTTTTACCAAAACACATATAGTAGCGACAACCGGTTTCTATTAAGCTTAACACAAGTGTCGCTTTTGTACGAAAAATGACGAGCGCGGGATGAGGCAACCGGATAAATATAGTATTGGGAATTGTGTTAGTATACATCAGCACAGGCGCGTATTCTTGTTTTGAATTGGCGTTACGCCTATGCGTAATAATTTTCACATTTCTGAATTAAATTGATATGATAAAATGTTATGATGACTATAACCAAACTAAAATAAAATACTAGGATTATTATTATTAATTTATTTTTAATTAATTTAAATACGAAATTTTTATCTATGGCGTCTGTTTTTATTGTGAATCCTTAACATTTATAAATATAAAATAATTTTTTTTTGTTAATTTTAAAATTGTTACCATAAAGGTACTCGGACATATTAAAATTTTTAAAATTTATTCAATTTATTTCTACTCTGTAACTATAAATAAATATTAAATAGCCATCAATGTCTTTATGTTTAAGAAGTTCACAAAAAGATTCGCATACCTTTCGAAGGCGATGAAGAGAAAGAAGGCGTTCTAAATTTACTGCAAGAGATTTAAATGCTAATATTGATTAGTTTATTAATAATGAAAAATTAGATATTCATGATATCTATGTTGATCTAGGATTACAATTGATAATAAATTCAAATTTGATATTCATATTGATAACACAACTAATCATGCTTTTAAAATACTTGGTATTATTTTGCGTACATTGTATCATGAACCATTCACTGTTATTTTTAATTCTTTAGCTAGAACAAATTTAGTATATTTATCTACTATTTGGAATTATCATTATCATATTTATGTTATCTCGTTGGAGAATTAGACAATGTTCCAACTACCTAACTAGGAAGTCTGACTATTTTGATATATTTGTTTACAAAATTAATTTAATGTTTTATTTATCGTCCGTCCGCTTACAAAGAAATCATAATTTCTACAGGATTAAATGATTGTTTGTCTTTTCCGTAACAATGCCATATTCTTATTTGTAGTGGAATTGTTTCAATTTTGTGGAAGGAACATGTTATATTAGAAGTGGGAGGTCTTGAGAAATTAGGAAACCAAATAGTGAGTGATCTTCCGTTCTTTATGTTCTAGCTTTATTTATTCCCTCGCTAAGCTAAAAATATTTAGAAAGAACAGTCTATAAACAATTTTGACGGGTTGAACTGTTCTTACTTAGTATTTTTACCTTTTTTGGTCAACTTACAAATTATACAGCTTGGCCAGTTTTGTAGATTTCTTTATATTTTACAGATTCCCATATAATTTTTTTTTCAAAATGATCAAACTTTATGGAGGTGGCCAATCTGCAGAGGTGGTCAAGTGGATAGGTTTTACTGTATTAAAAAGAAATCCTATGCATATGATCAGTAGATCGAAAAAGCAGGATAAAATTCAGGAATACATTCGTTCGATTTGTCTATAAAACGCTAAACAATTTGCACTTAAGATTATACAGACCACATTTATTTAGAGGTATTGTAGATACTCTTTGTAGAATGCGGCTTGAACTTCATGGACTATAGGTATCATTTGATTTAAAATTACACGTTGTTTTACTGAAACGGGGTGTGGACAATTGCAATTAATAAATTAAGCGGTGCTCAATTTCCTCATGTTGCATGTTTCTGCTTTCGGTAAAAGCTGACCATTGGTCTGCCCGAGAAATTTAATAAATCGTTCAGTATATTAGAGTAATTAATAAAATTCTTTAACTAGGTTGAAAATGGTCATTTTAAAATAATTTAAAACAAAACCCCATCGGGTCGCGTTATAAAATGTTACTTGTAAATACCATTTTACTAAACCACTATAAAATAACCCACTTTCGAATTATCGCGTAGAAGTTTAATATCATAATAATATAATATGAATAAATATTTTTATTTTCAATTTTTTTTTCAGATTTACGGCTTGTGAAAGTCGACTATCTTTGTACGCTATCAACAACTCAAGCAAATCCAACGACCAATTTTCAATTTACAACCAAATGCTGTATTCTATGTAATACAAATTTTGTTAATCATTACGATTATCTCGATCACATAAACGAGCATCTCAATACTTTTTTTTATAATCGCCTTAAATGGCTTCAAATTGGCGATATAATCGAAAAATGCGAGAAGCCGAATGGTTTTCGCAGTCGTTTTATTATTAACGTGGTTCAAATTCACGAGACCACAATCGAATGTGAGCTGAAAAATATTTATAGCAAGAAAATCGATATTCAGCACATTTTTATGTATCATCCGACGAATATTATATTGTACATTGATCAGGATAAATGGCCCAAAGTTATTGCAAGGGGTAAGTAACGAAAATTTTATTATTTTATTCTGTTGGTCATTTTATTTAAATATAAGGCTATGCCACAGATCAGGTAGGCACACATTGTTTAACTTCGGCATCGAAAATATAATCGGGAGGACACGATAGAATACGATGTCCTAGACCGTATTCTGAATAGTAGCATTCATAAAAATCACTCGGATTCGACTCGTGTCCAAACCATCCTTCTTCTCTACATTTAAATTCACAATTTAACTTATCCAAATTAAAAACATGCGTTTCAGGGTAATCACAGCGGAATATTATGATTTCGGTAACTCCTCCTATCAAAGTACAAAACGCGTAAAATGCACCGTTTCCTGGGTGAACAACAAACATATTTGGTGAATCCGTACAATCGATAGTGTGACATACGCCTTCATGTACGCAGTGATGTGTGTTCGAATCGTAAACATAATTTGGCGGGCAAGCGTATTTATATGTCGAGTCTAGTGTACATAAAAAGTATTCGGTGCAATCGTGGGGGCTTGGGAAATATCCTTCTCCGGTGCAAGTGAACTCGATGGGTGGTTCCGTGCGTGGTATACAGGTTTCATATGATAAATCCGGTTCAGCGGTACAACCGAACGTGTTTGGTGTACAGTACGGGTAATCACTAGAAATATCAACACATTTAGACGAACTGATAAGAATTCCGGAAACGCAGGTTAATATCGTTCTACAATCAGTTGAACAAACTGGTCCCATTGCGCTCGGTGGACATTGTAGAGAGTTTTCTTCGGCGATACTACCGTTGAGTGATGCGGGAGAGGTTCGAGGATTTTTATATAATAGAGTTCCTTCTATTGTTTCTGCTGCTAGTGTCGCACGAACAATCTATAAATAGATTTTTTTTTATTAAAAATGTTCATAATCATGGCCTGTAAATAAAATACTCACCGCAAAAGCGATCACAATAATTTTGAAATAAAATTGTGTCATTTTGGCATAGCACGCCAATTAGCCAGTAAAGTCTGATGCCGAATTAAATGGTGGACTTGTTTTTATACTAAATCAAATAAACTAACTGCGTGCCCACTCTTGATTTTACTGTGCTGTAATTACTTTTTAATCTAACCGTTTAAGTGGCAAAAATTTTCGTAAATTTTAAAATGCAGATAGCGATTTCCGATTGATTTTTGTATAAATAACTGCATCATTGAATTCAGGTGTTCTCGCCGAACTTGCACTGTATTGTAAAATACTCGAGCTTTTCCACTTTCATAATCTAAAGATATAAAAAATAACTCTCGAAAGCGCTCAGTGTTAATCAATATACCTATCGCTTCCGCCGATCAATATAAATATAGGAGCGGAAATGATTATTTTTATAAATTGGAGAGTTTAATCTGCGAGAGATTACTTTTGTTTGAACCAATTGCGATTAAATAAACAAAACCACCGATATCAATGGAAAACTGCCCAATCAATGGAAGACCTAACTGTGAACGTGAAGGTCAAATTCGCTGCCACTTTCAACTTGAGTAACCGTGAGATTACATTTATTGTTTTTACCAATTTCTAGATAAAACTAATCTATAACTCACATAATATTATGCCAAAAATAATCAGTACTCATTTAATAGACCAATTCTCAACAGGAGACATGTATCATGATTAGAAAATAGTACATAACTTAACTGCGTCGTATTGCGTGTTTGTAATTATAATGCCAATAAGTAGCTGAACTCTTGAAAATGTTGATGTAGAAAGCACCCTCCCCGAAATACCAAAAAATTTTAATTTTACGTGCTTAATGCTTTCTATGCATTTTGCCCAAATCAAGCATCCCAATAAAAATTATAATTTTATTTCTTTCTTCAACGTTTATAGTTGATGGTGTCTTACACCAAAGATATAAAATAGAATAATTTCTTCAGAAGTTGCGCTGTGCTGGCCACTGTAGATCTTACTTAGACGGTGTTTTTGTTGTCGTTGCGTTGCTTACACAATTACGAACAACATTTTCAATTTCATTGTCTATGCCTGGCATAACTTTTCATGATTGACTTCATTCGGTTCATAATTGGACCACCTTTCAGAATTTATTCCATAATCGTTCTTAGAAACGTGACGGCCCAACAATGCAATGCGTTGAGAATTTTACTGTTGTTTTCAGTACCTTATCCTTTGTTAAAGTGCTATAAACCATACCCGAAGACACCGAAAGCTCATTTATTACGTCTGTTACAATGTGCCGTTGATCCTTTTCCAGCGTGATAGAAGTTGTCAAATATTCTTCATCCGATCATGTCATTTTACTGCTCAGTCTCCATAATATGTCTGCCTGTCCGAACTATGTCGTAGAAATGTAACGAATTCTAAAATGATAATAACAATGGCACCGGCCAACGCGAAATCCTGTTGGCTGGATATCCTTCTTTGGTGCGAATATAGATAATAATGCCACGGTCTGTTTGTAATGTAATCCCAACAATTTGTTGAAACACTTCAGGTGTTGGCTCTTGGTGGTAATCTATTAAACGTCTTTTGCATCTAAATGTACCTAAAACATCTTAACGGCTGAAAACAGTAATTCCATGAAGAATTGTTACAAATTGCAAGTCATCATCGGTTCTGCTCAGTTAGAATAATTAACACTTAGGTATGATGCCTAATTAATCCCATCCGAAATGCACTAAAAGAAAGTACACTACTTTGGATCACCATGTACATTTTGATTTGTTTTTTCTATCTCTATATTTAAATATACGAGTCTGTTCCTGGTAAGGTTTTCGAACAGACTCGAGTGATTTTAATGATTTTTCGAAGAAATATTTAGAAGTTGGCATTTGAACTCCCATTTTCTTCATTCAAACCGAGTTTTATTCCAATCCTTTAAGACATTTTTTACTTACTATCAAATTGGTCATTTTTCAGAGCAATATCTTAAACTCATGTTGAAACCGCACTTTCGTCACTCCAACTACATTTTATTCCTATCTGTTAAGAAATATTCCGTTTCAAGACTTGTTCAATTCCAATTGGTCTTTTTCAACATATAAACCTAGTTTTATCCTGATTATTTGAGAAAAACAACATCCAAAATTTCGATTTAGAAATTGCTTAGTTCCTTTCTAATTGGTATTCTCCAAAACCACGTTCGAAACTCATTTTGGCCCAGGTTTATCGTGGATAAACCTAGTTACATCCAATTCTGCTGAGAAATACTTTAGTTTTGTCAAACCGTTTCGTCAAACCGAGTTAGTCAAATTGGTCGATGAATGACAGCTTCATTCAGTTTTGCCAGCACCCCCAAGGTACATATGAAGAAAGCAACTGAAAACAACGCAATAGCAAAAATTACAAAAGACCTTTTAAACGACAACTCATCGTCCTTTCTAAATAAATTTTCCGGAAATCGCCTATTATGAAAGCCAACTACGAAGTTACTCGATTTTTCCGTTCTGTTCTCATAAATAATCGGTCTATTACGAGTAGTTATTACAAATTATTAAAAAATTACTATGCTACTCGTATAATTCATCGATTAAAAATATTGGTTGATTGAAAAAATTGAAAAATTAATAGTTCATAAATAATATGTAATTCCCTTTTCATGTTAATACAAAAACACATGCAAATTAATAGTGTTTATAGGCACTTAATGGGGCTGATTATGTAAGCATTACGAGTACGACTTATGACTTTTGATTCAAATGTAATTTTGACAAATTTTTAATGAAAAAAAGATCATTTGTGTCTCGAATTTATAAATGTAAAACCTTTTGACGTCATTTGTCGTAAGTCCAAGTCGCAATACTTATACAATCTACCCCAATATACTTCTGTATATTCTTAGGAGACTGGTCTTTTTGGAGGAAACAGCGTTTGATTTTGGTCGTTTGGTTTGACTTCAGAAGAAGTTTCACTTAGATTTTCTAGCATGATCCAATAGTGCGGTTGAATAATTCTGGAAATTGTTCTTCGATATGGAATTTTGGTATGTAATTCGTCACTTGAATGTATTTTATCACAAATATAATTGGAGATCAAATTCCAAAAGTTAAATTTCTGGATCATGTCTAAATCGAAAATGATCAGCTTAGAAATAGATACTCCAGAGTGAACAACATCACGATAGACGTTTTGAATTCAAAATCCAGAGGTAACTTTGATCACGGGCGTTTTTACCATCATGATTCCATCT
The DNA here is from genome assembly GCA_963691935.1 of Nephrotoma guestfalica. Lineage (NCBI taxonomy): Eukaryota > Metazoa > Arthropoda > Insecta > Diptera > Tipulidae > Nephrotoma > Nephrotoma guestfalica. The sequence goes on from OY829914.1 coordinate 249,893,648, forward strand.
ATTGTTAAAGAGGAGAATCTAAACATTAATGAATTTCAGAGTAGATAAGAGGAATAAATCGTAATGGAGCCATCGTCATTGTGTGACTGAGTTGTGAAGGCATTGGTGCCTTGCAAAATTGCGTATGAATTTTTTTGTATTTGGCGTTAAATTGGAACGAACGAAGCTCTTAAGCTTTTAATGAGAGTTGAGATTTCATATGCAAGGGTGTAAATTGGATGAATTAATTGAATGTTGGTACACGCCCTTTATTCAGAGATGAATAATTCTCAATTATAAGAGAGAGGCGCTCATGAATCAAAAAACCTATACGAATGGCGTATAGAAACAATAAATATATAAATGAAAAGGTTTAAAGGTTATAATTTGGGAGGATTAAAATTGAAATTATAGAATTATACCGAGGAGTATATTATGATCAAAAGGTTATTTGAGAGAGTGAAATGCCAGTATGTACAAGAATGTGAAATCGTTTGGACAGATGTGAGGTGCGGGATGAGATAACAGAGTGTTAGTTGGGATATAAAGACTGAGGAAGGAATTAAGCTGACTATGGACAGGGCAGAACTAAAATGATTTTTGTTGACCCCAAACCGGAGTTTTTTTAACGTTGCGAAATCGGGTGATCTCGAGAAGCTTTCTTGGAGTTTAACATTATTACAAGGATAATTGAGAGAGTTAGACTGCATCGCGGTAATTAAGAGAAAACAGAATAGGGCTACTGAATATATTGAGCACTGCGTGAACTCTTTTAATATGATCAGTTCCAAATTTGTCGTCTAAGAAAATTTACAGAAAGTCAGACCGTTAGACATCATTTGTCTTTCGATCTGCTAGAAATGTGGAGAGAATGGCTACACTTTCATTATGCTGCTTCTATAATTGTTATACGTAAGTATCGACAGATCGACAGTTAGCACTAATCATTCAGTTTTTGAATCACTAAGATGACCAGGATTTTCCTTCATCCTTACATAAATTTCTCCAGCGACGTTTATGAACTTTTTTCTTTCAGATTTTTAAAAGGTTTATAAAAACTCTCTATAACTTAAAACTATTTTTTTAATTACCCTAATTTCCTGTTGATTTTTTCGAAAATTTGAAGGTGGGATTATACCATAGGTGCGGATAATACATACAAATATTTTTGTGATTCGAAAAGTAGAAAAACGACTATACCTATCGGAAACTCTGAATATAGTATAAATAAATAAGTTTAAATTTGCGGGTTATACAACGAGTGTGGGTTATACGTGAACATATTTTTTTAAAGTTATCAGTTTATACTGCGAATTATACGCCAGGTGTGGGTTATAACGAGGAAATTATGATATATGATATTTGATTTATTTTTTCTCAATTAATGTAGTACATCGATGTTTTACAATTACCCCTCTTTACATGTTCTAATTTATAATCTTTATGGATTTTGTTATCTATTAATCTGAAGTGGCCAAGTTATATACGTATATTTTAAATTGTTGATACCGATTTCCGATTGTCGTAGATTAGATCAGTAATTTATAAAATAGCAATTTTGTTTGGCATTGATTTATTAAACAATTTATTTGTCATAATTTAAATACAAGTACCTGGTACACATAATTTAGTTACCAAATCAAATACATAATTTTCAACACACGATTTAATCCAACTGGTTAATTCATTTCCGTTACGATAACATTCATAAAATTCCTGACAATTATTCGGGCGTGGAAACCTGCCCTCGCTACGACATTCGAATTCGCATTGTAATGTCTTTCGATTAAATATGTGCGTGCCTGAATTTTCGCATCGAAACATTATCGTCTCGGCCACACAATCAACAACCGAACAGTATGCATAGTAGGCTTTATTTCCAGGATGTACTAGAAACTCGTGGGCCGTAACACATTTTAATATTGAACAATCACCGGCATTTTGTGTACATGCGGTTTTGGCTACATTATAAATATAGTTTGGAGGACAAACGTAACGGTGGGCTCCATTAGGTGTGCATACAAAATATTCCGAACAGTTTGTGGGATTTGGGAAATATCCATCGCCAGTGCATGTAAAATTGAAATCGATGGAGTTGAGTACAGCTTGCGGTACCTGTTAAAAGAGATTTTTTTTACAAGTTATTAGTCTAAATGACTGCTTATTTAGGTTTTAGGTATTTACCCCAACAGCAAGTATTAAGAGCACGACGTAAATTGGTAACATTTTCACTCATTCAATTTAATTGAATTTTTGATAATAATTTGTTATATGCGTTGGCTTTTATATAAATTAACCATATCTACATAGATTATTGCAAACGTTTTATTTTATATTCTTATAATGTAGTTCACGTTTAATGGTATATAAATGAAATTTTAACTCAAATACAAATTGATGAAAGACAAAGGTTTCAGCAACCTCAAAATATTTAATCGAGTAATTGATAATCTATTGAAAAAGCTGAATTTAAACTAATGAACATTTCCATATTTGATGGATAGTTTTAGGTACTCTAAAAAAGGTGTTCTCTTGCTAAAGCCCTTTGATAAAGCTTATACATAATATGACGTTAGTAATTAGCATTATGCATGGCTTTTTGCTCCAGCTAAAAATTGCTTAAGGCTGAAAACAGATGTGCATAATTATGCATGCATTCAAATTAGAATACACTAGTATCTATGAAATGAATTACATGTATCCTGCATGACATGCATAATTATGCAAGTTGTCTCTCTTTCTAAATTTGATGCCCATTAGCAGCGTTGACAAAAAAATCGAAATTAATTCTAACTACACGAGTTATTGTTCATTGGTTTGTGCATTTCCCGAAAGAAACATCAAAAGATTTAAAAAATGGAAAAATTATCACGCATATTGGCACGCAGGAATGAAGTTTGCTTCATCCAAAAATATTCTCTATTTCCTTCTTTGACTACTTCTGCACCAAATTATTCTTACATCGGCTACAAAATAAATTATCCATTCAGTACTTGGGTCTAATTTGAATGTAATGATGAATCATAAAAGTATTATCAGTTTGCCATTGAGATCTTTCTTTCGTCTGTGTATAATTATGTATTCCATATTGCCGTAACAAGTATTTTAAATGTGATTTGATTGAACCGTTTTAATAATATTATATTATATACACAAATAATATAATATTATTGTATATAATATATTGTAATATATTATGTAGAAAACTAACAAAATATGAACTACCATAATATTTTGAAAAATTCAAATGTCTATTTTATACTTCACAAGAGAAATTTTCGGCTTACATCAAAGCTCGGTAAGTGTTTATATTTTTCATTGATTGTCACTTTCTTGACTATTGTTTACTTAACTGGAAATTTAAATCAGGTTTGGCTGTACCGTTTCTGACCGTTCCTGTCTGTTCTAGTTTAGTTGGCGTGTGCAAATCATAAACAGGGTAACCTCAATCCTCTTTTAAAATATTTGCTTGAGTTTGATGGTATTTTTCTTATTAATTTGTAGTGGCATTAGATTGGTGCAATTTCAGTCCATTGGTTGGATTAGGTCTGAACAACAAACGTGCAAGTTTGTTCTGAATCTTCTGGTAAATGCCAAATTGAATTGTTAAGCAGTGTTATCGCCTTGTACGACCTTCAACCTTAAACCTTGAGATGTTGATCGTACAATTGATAATTTGAGTTAATGACTCATGTTGATAATCCCATTTTCCTTATATACGATATTTACTTTTTGACAATTGTTTTTATGTTTTTTTTGAGTTTTTCGAACTCCAAAGCCATTGCTTCTTTTAATTACTGCACGTGTAAAATTTTATACTGAAAATGACATTCGATTAAGCGGGGTCAAGTTTATGCCAAAATTGAAAAATCACTCAAATATTTAAATTTCAGAATAATATTTGAAAATTTGTAAGAAACACAAATATTCCAACACTATTAAATAAAAAAAATCGGAAAAGTTTTGAGTGAAAGTTATAAAATGAAATTCTTTAAAATAAAACGCACTATCAATCGCAGGGTAGTGCGATTTGAAGAAGAAGTGTACAAGAATTTTGTATTACACTCAACGATATCTTCTCTCGAATAACAAAAATCTGAAAAATTTGCGACAATGTGGCCAAATAAAATTGGGTTAAGTTTAACCAACTGCTAAGATCGCTGGTGGCTAATCAGGATTGGTTTCTTATATCAAATTCTAATTCAGAACCACTTCGATCATCTCTGTGCCGTAGGGACCGAGTGAAAAATTTCAAATGTATAATTTTTTGTCTCAATGATATTCTCTCACGATTAACAAACATCTCGGAGATTTCCGACCATTGGATTGGTTTTAGATTGGTTTTTGTATATCAAATACTAATTCAGAACCAACTCGATCACCTCTGTGTGATCTGTAGAATTTTGTATTAACAAAATCCCAGAGATTCCCGAACACGTGGCTAAATAAGATTGATTTCTTACATCAAGTACTAATTGAGAATCGCTTTGATCACCTCTGAGCGATTCGCAGTGTGTTTTATTTTAAAGAATTTCATTTCATAACTTTCACTCAAAACTATTCCCAAAAATTGATTTTTTCTATTTGGTGTTGAAATATTCGTGTTTATTAAAACTTTTCAAATAGGGGTTAAATTGTTGAGTTTTTTTTTCAATTCTAAGTACTTATTCAGTATATATTTTGTTATTTTGACATAAACTTCACTCCGATATTCGATTAAGATATAATTTTAGCTTATACAACTTTTAACTCAGGAACATACTAAAGTAACTGCCATAAAAGTTTTTTTAGATGCATTTAGCCTTAACTGAAATTCAAGATCATTGGCCAAATAAGGCAATAGTGAGATCATTAAATATTTTTAATACTTAATGTTTTGTACAAATTTCTAGATAATATTTGATGACTCTTTAATGAGTTAAAGTAGTCAGAATATTATAAACTGGGTAATTCAAACGGGGAACTTGCCTTATGCAGATTACAACAAATACGTTTTTATTACGTTACGCAAATACGGTAATTATTGGAGAAAGTAATTAAATAATGCAATAGCTGTTAATATATTAAATTTATTGTGGTCAAATTTAACATGTACCTAGCACACACATCTGTGCTGTTGGGTCAAACATATAGTTATTCGGGCACAATATCACCTGTTTCACAAAACCATCAGTGTCTCCTGCTCGATAACACTGGTAATACTGTTGACAACTTTCGTCGCTCGGGAATCGGCCTTCAGCAGTGCATTCAAACTCACATTTTAATGTTTTTGGATTGAAAATATGTCCATTTGGATTTGTACACCGAAACATTATAATCTGAGCAGTACAATCGACTACAGAACAAAATCCGTAAAATTGACGATTCCCAGTATGTACGACATATTCATTTGTTGTCGTACATTGTACCGTAACACAATCAGCATCAACTTCTTTTAATTTGCATGCAATTTGAGATGCATCGAATACATAGTTTGGCGGACATTGATATTTATACGGAACCTCTGCACTGCATATAAAATATGCTGTGCAATCATCGGGATCAGGGAAGTATCCATCGCTAGTACAAATAAATTCTGGTCTTTCAACTACAAATGTACAGGTTTCGTACGCTGGATCGAAATGTGATGTACAACCAAATGTATTCGGAATGCAGTATGGAAATTGGGTTGATAAATCAGAACATTTGAATGTATTAACCAGTTGTCTCTCAGCACATGTTATAATGGTTTGGCAATCCGGTGCACATATTGAGATATCATCAGAGTAATCCGGACATTCAAATTCTGTGTTTCTCCCGGTTGCAATAGAACTTCGGTTGGTGTCTGCAGAACAGTAAGGTGACTGTGGAGAAAGATAACGATTAAAGGTGGTATTATTAAAAATTAGATTGTGTCAAACTCACCACTGTCGCAATTACTAGTAGTATTGCTATCAAAATTGGGTACATTTTCAGTTTCAGAGTTAATTAATTTTGAATCGGGTTTACTATTTGCAAAGCCTTTTATATACGTGAACTCAAAAATGTATTAAGATAACAAAAAATATCGAACCGTATTAAAACGTAATTTAGCTTATCACAAATCTTTAGATAATTATTTGCTACTTAAAATGAATCGTTGCGATTTAAAGATTTACTCAGCAGTTATCATGAAAATTTGAAGTACATTTTTAAATCAAACCGTGGCCGACTCCAATATTATCGGACATCTAATGTTTATCCATTAAGAGTTATGAGTGCGTGGAAACTGCGTGTTATAGTTAATGCAGTTTTGTGATAACACAATAATAAAATATAATAATTTAATATTTTTATTTATTTATTAAACCTCATAATTTTTAACGCTTAAATGGGCATGTACCTGCCACACACATACCAAGTTTTTTATCAAAAATATAATCACTTGGACAAGTTTTATACGTATATAATAATCTGTTACCACTTCTATAGCACTCATAAAACGCTTGACAATTTGTCTGGTCCTCATACCATCCTTCCCTTTTGCACACATACTCGCAGTTGGCTTTGTTTGGATTATAAATATAATTTTCAGTATCATGGCATCGGAACATTGTTACTTGAAGAGCGCTATTTGTACCACCACAATATCCATAGAATGCTTTATTACCCGGGAATGCCACATACCTTGCAAGATTATTATTGCAATTGATAGACGGGCAATCCGATGCCACACGTCGCACCTTACATTTTGATAATTTTGCGTCGTAAACATATCGTGGTGGACAATTGTACATTGATACGAGCTCTTCAGTGCATACATAGTAGATCGAACAGTTTTTTGGATCAGGAAAATATCCGGTTTCCGTACACTGGAAATTTACAGGCACGCCGCAGACTGCTATACTTGGGTTACCAATGGCAGAACATCCAGTTTGATATGGTATGCAATACGGTGTGGATGGTGATAAATCGGCGCATTTATTCGAGGTTATTATTGTATTACTCATAGAACATGCTACTAAGGTTTTGCAATCGCTAGCACAATAAATTCCAGATTGCTCACATGTTTCAATATCAAGCGTATCTTTTAATACATCAGTTTGAATGGTTATGAATGTTGATTGAATTAAATGCCCGTCTGAATATTCACTGTACCCATCGAAGGGAGCGGCATTCGTTTCCTAGAAATAAAATACAACAACAAATAATTTTTGCACAACAATTTTTATTGGGATGCGCTTACCACAAACGTTGATGCCAATACTGTGATTAACAGCAAAATCAATTTTAGTTTCAGCGGCATGATTCCCAATTACTATATAATTGTATGATGTGAAGTGTAATTTCTTTTTATACATCTATAAAATTGTTTTCTTAGGTAATTAGTCTAATTGTTACAAATTTGAGTCTATATTTTTCTTTTCTTAGGAATAACAGTAATATAATAGTTTAGTAAAAATGCGTGATTGCTATACAATTCTCATGTTTACGCGATTTTTATTTTGTTGGGTTTTTTTGGTGGGGGAATATAAATACATAGATATTAATCAATCATTGTTATCTTTTAAACGGTTTGTTTGATTACTCTGTAAATCGGTATTTAAAATTCTAATTCGAAGAATAAACTAAATTTTATATAATATCACAGACAATTATAAACAGATAAGCAGTTCTTTCCGCCAATCTTGATGTATATGGATAAATAAATTTCTGATGTGCACACCTAGTTTAGTTTATACACTTAGGGTTCGATGGTATTTAGAGTAGACAGAGTAGAAACTAACTATTAAATATATATATCTTTTTCGCCAATGCATTGGTCTGATGTAGAATTTCGTAAACAAATATTTTATACGCTTATACAGTATATCAGACAAATTATTCTTCAAAATTGGCTTTATACTATGAAAGTAGCGTATGGTAGAGTTTACTGTACGCGAAAAAAAAACAAATGAAAAAATATACAAATCCAATCCATTTATTATTATCGTTTGAAAGTATTTCGGTCTCTTACATACGTGGGTCATCTAACTTTTTTTTTTTGAACTAGCGGTTATTTTGAGTATGGTAAGGATTATGTCACTTCTGATTTGACAGAAAGTTAGTTTTATCCTTCCGCTGAACGAAAATGATTGTGTATTCGCTTGAACAACGCTGGGAAATATTGAAACATTACTTCGAAAATCATGGTAATGTTGCGGAATGTGTGCGATAATTGCGTGCGGTTTTCGGAAGAAACGAAGCTCCGGGAGCTCCATATGTGCGTTATTTTATGAATAAAGTTTAAGAAACAGGCTTGCTAATTAATAAACCAACACGAACCAAGCAGCCAACCAAGCGTACACCCGAAAATGTTGATGCCGTAGCCGAGAGTCGCCGGGAACGTCAACTCGTCATCGTGCTCAAGAATTGAACATTTCACGCACAACATTGCGACGAATTCTGCATAAAAACCTTGGTATGGCACCGTATAAAGTTCAATTGGTTCAGGAATTGAAGCAAAGAGACCACTCATTGCGTTTTCGGTTCGCTGAGTGGGTTCGCGATCGACTTGAAGAAGATGCCGATTTTGGCAAAACAATCATCTTTTCGGATGAGGCGCATTTCCATCTTGATGGCTATGTAAACAAGCAGAATTGTCGCATTTGGGGCACGGAGAACCCGCGCGTGATCGTAGAGAAGCCGATGCATCCTGAACGATTGACTATTTGGTGCTGATTTTGGTCCGGTGGCATCATTGGTTCATTTTTCTTTGAAAATGAGCAAAGTGCCGCCGTTACTGTCAATGGTGAGCGCAACCGCGCCATGATAAATTATTTTTTGTTCCCGGCACTTGAAGAGGAGGTCATAGGCAACATTTGATTTCAACAAGACGGCGCTCCGTGCCACACAGCACACATTTTAATTGATCTTTTGCGAAGATCGAATTATCAGCCGAAATGCTGATGTGATTTGGCCGCCTCGGAGCTGTGATTTGACGCCGTTGGACTATTATCTTTGGGGTGCAGTTAAAGATAAGTGTTACGCCGATAAACCAGCAACGATTGACGCTCTCAAGAACAATAGTCGCATTGCCATTGAAGACATAATGCCGCATACCATCGAAAATGTGTTCAAAAATTGGACCGACCGTATGGGGTACATTAAGGCCAGCCGAGGCAGTCATATGAATGAAACAGTATTCCATAATTAATTGGAAGGATCTTCTTTACAATGAAAAAATAAATTTGAAAAAATATTGAGAACTTTGTTTTATTGCATTTAAAAAAAAAAATTATTTGGCCCACCCTATACTTAGGTATATCAAAATTAAATACGTAAACATGCAAAGGAAGAGGATCTATTATATATGAAGTTATATGAAGTTATATTGAGTATATTATGTTTTGGTGTGCTAAATGAAATGTAATTAAAAAATTGGAAAACATATTTGGAGGATTATTATACGAAAATACTGAAAAACCAATGTCAATGAAAAGGAAAAATGTATAATTAAATTGTTTTTGGTGGTCGCAGTTTACATTATTGTATAAAGGGTGTTTTTTTTAGGTTCACATCTTGGCGACACTGTTTTGTTTGACAACCGATCTGACTGCTGACATTTGCTTTGTCATAAGTGTGATTTGTCATTTCATAATGAATAGACTCACGTCACAGCAACGCTTGCAAATAGTTAAATTTTTTTTATCAAAATAATGGTTCTGTTCGCCAAACTCATCGTGCATTACGTCCATTTTACGGTCGTCATAAGACGTCAAACAGTGCGTACCGAACAAGCGATAGACTCTGTACAGCGTAGCATTGAGGAAGCTTCACTAGCTTCACTGATATTCAAAATGTTTTTAATTGTTCTATTTTAATTTAAAATTGTGAACCTCTTCCCCAAATTGTGAAACACCCTTTTCCTATCTATACCGATTTTTCCAAAGAAAATACATAAATGAATTTTTTCTACGTGTACTATTCGGATAATATGTGATTTGAATTCAAGAATATTAAAATAACTAAACTGGTAATTATTTTATTTGGAGGAATGAATGAAATAAGCTCACACCGGAAAGATGGCATTAGGAAATGTATTATGTATTTAGATTTGTTTCTAAAAAAATGATCAAAACAAACTACATACAATACTATTTGTACAAACTACAGTAATTTTTTAAAATTTATTCTAAAATGAACGGAACAAAAATAAAACATTTGCTTAAACGCAAAATCTGTAATACTTACGTTAAATTTCGGTTCCTTTAGCGACTACTGGGCATGGAAGGTCGTGGCTTCTGTAACGCATGGCGAAAGAACTGACGTTGAAATTGATGAATGAGAATTTTGCTGAGATTTGAGCAAATTTAAAAACCTCGAATCTACCGATAATGGTTCCGTAATTGACGTAAGTGGATAATCCTGTAAATTAAAATTTCGAAAATCTTAGTGGAATACAAAAGTAACCTAAATGTTGCAATGCATAATAAATACTTATATTTTGTTTTCACCATTCTAAAAGACGAATTCTAAATAAACGGCGGACGCCAAGCGTTTGTTGCGGCATGAGTTGGTCGATGTCGGTTAATGCCATCTCTATTGATTTTTCGGTTAAGATATCTATCAATTTACCACTCCCCAATCGGTTAACAGTTTTTGTGTATTCCTTAATTACAAAATAATGCTCGTAAGCAATATTTAGAATTTCTTCACTAATCATATTTCTCTATTTCATCGATTTTAATCGACTTTTATTTAATTTATACACTATATACTAATCATTTTACACTATATAATACTATAAATTTTAATTCATTTTATCTACTTGGATTTTTATAGATTTATCATAAAAATATTTGTTATCTCGATAATAATCAAATTGCAACGGCTTTCAAAATGCATGGAAGGATATAAAAACAAATAAACCGGAAATTTTACAAATCATAGAATCCTGACTTGAAAATGCAAATAACTGGAAAAAAATTAATTGACAAATCGATGAACGTGTGCAAAAAGAGTATCAAGCTTGTTACGAATTCATAGAATATCTGTTTGTAAATTCATCCAATAGTTTTATGAATTTTACAAAAACATTATAGACGACTTTTTGAATTCAAGAGTTTTTCTTTAAAGAATGTAGATTCTTTGATTTAACAAATTTTATTCAGTGTACGCAGATAGTGCACGGGGAACATTCTTCTCTTTTCATCTGTAGTCAACTTGAGTTCTTCCATGCTTTTAAGCAATCAATCTAAGAGTCTATTATTAAATTGAACTGTTATTGAATTTTGAAGTATATATATCTCAATATTTCCATAATGATTTTCTTCTTTGTGTTTCTCAGCAATCTGATCCATCGCTATCCTACTATCGTTTATTTATTTCTCTAGTGCGTTATGTTTTGTCAGCATTCTAATGGTTTCTCGCGCCTTGATCTATTCTCTCTTATAATTTAGAGATAAATCATCCATTTCAGAACATGTAAGTTGATGACATTGAATCCGCTCTTACAATAATAAGCTAAGTAGTCCATATGCACTTTAAAATTTAATTTCTTGTCGATCCCAATTACTACGTGCCTTGTCATGCTCTAACATTCAATATACTTGTTATATCGCACAATAGGTCATTTTCTTGTGATTAAATAACAAATTCAATTCGTTCAAATTAGACTCTTGTTTCCTGATTCATTCGTTCCTGAACTCGATTCATTGCTTCGTTTATGGTTATGTATTTTTCAATTAAAACAGAGTCATCCGCTTGAGGTGTTTTGCATAAATAGAAATATTTTTAAGTTACTCACTATAACTTATTTACCTAGTCGTTTGATTTTGATAATAAATGAAAAAAGAATAATTTGAAACTACACATAGCGACACAATTAGCGGAACACAAGTAACACTCTATTTATCAAGAAAAAACAAAAGAGCATATAATATTGTTTGGTTGGTAATTCTTGTTTTTGTAATTTATAATATTTAATGTTACGGCTGTATTTTTCAATATCTTAATTCCAAATTTAAATTATTAACAATTAACAGAATATCCAACTCTTTTAGTAGTAAAGTATTTAGAATTTGAGAAAAAGAGTTATTAATTCAAAATGAGCGACATGGAACCCACGAATGTTGTGAGGGCTGTGAGAAGACGGTTCGTATTCACGTCTATCATTTATCGGTCTGTTCACCGATACAGGCAAACGAGTTCTTGCGAGAGAAGACGAGGCCAAGGTCGAAAACGTTGTACAGGCTCCAGAGAAGACCGTTTCATGGTACTTAAAACTTTGAGACACAGGCGCCAAACAGCACGCAAACCCGTAATGCTTTAGAAGTGGTTCGAGGAGTGCGAATTAGTGAACGTACTGGAAGACGAAGGCTTAAAGAAGTCGATTTGAGATCATATGTTCCAAGCAAAGGACGTCTACTCCAGCGAAATCAAGTTGAGTTTTGCTCAAGAACATCGATTGTGGACTTTGAACCAGTGGTGCCATATTTTGTTCACAAACGAGAGTCGTTTCTTAGTGGACTCGATCGATAGAAGGCAAAGAGTATGGAGACGACCAGTTGAGCGGTATAAGTTAAGAGATATTCTGCTAGAACATATGGTACCATTTGCCCCATTTATCGGAGAAAATTTTGTTTTAATGCAGGATAATGCCCGGCCACATACTGCACGCTTTGTAACTGGCTTTTTGTCTGAGGTTGGAATAAACAAGCTGAATTTTCCTGCAAGGAACTCGGTACAGCATGTCTGGAATATGTTAGGGAGATAGGTCCGAGCTCTAAATGCAGCAGTTCGAAATACAGAAGAACTTCGAAAGGTACTCTTGGACGAGTGCGAAAATTTATCACAAGAAACGACCGACAATATTATCAGAAGCATGACAAGACGAGCAGTTGTGAGAGGAGATACAACTCGTTACTGAGGAAGCCGGTTGGTTGCAAGAATTGGTTATTTTGTATTATTTGATTATCTCAATCAAAAAGGAGCATATTTCCGTTATCACAGTTTTTCAATAAAATATTAGATTTTTTCCCTGTATTTGGATGTTCATTCTATCATCTACCTTAGATAATCATAAATCAACGCCTATTTATATTAAACACCTTTTTTTAATTTTATTTTATTCCCTTCATTGTGCCGCTGTGTGTATGTTCAATATTCTATGTAGTTTCATTCAAATATGGAATACTCCTAATTGCATATTATTTTATATTCCCCAAAAAATATTTGGTTAAGCAAAAATTAAAAGTGCAATAATTAGGATCAAAACTTACGTAAATAAATAAATACAGAAAAGTAAAGCTTTTTACATTAAAGCTAAAATTGCAACCATTTACGTGAAACAGATTGTTCTCACGTTCCCATGTTACACTCAAAAGCACCACATTTATACCAGTATCAATCAGATATTCCAAAACGTATCTCTTGACATAATACATGCTTTTTCTGACCAATTCTCACGCAGCCAGTGGATCTTACCAATTGTTCCAGTGCACCTAGAATACTAATGGCCTCATTCCTTTAACAATTTTACTACATGACATCATTTTATGTCGATGACTCCGATGCCAGTATAAACAATTATATCACAAAATATTTTTGTATAATCATTTATTCGTGAAACGTCATACGTGATAAGAAAACCCGTAATTTCTACAAAAATATGAATTAAAAATTATATTGCGGGCCATTGGTAAAAATTAATTTTGTATATTATTATTAAATTATGCATGCATTCAACACTTCGTTGAAAACCTATAAATCTCAACAATTTGTTACGGACATTACTAACATCTGCGATTCAGAAAACAAATTGTCAACATAAATTTAATGACGTATCAAACTGCCTGGTACTCTAGGTGCATTGGTTGTTCCATCATTCAACGAGATACATAAAAATATTTCTTGTCTTTCTCTTTCGCCCTCCTAAAACGCTTCACCCATACTTTCAACACTCAGTGCTTTGTTTATCTATGTGGATTGATCAATGGCTAATTATTTTTCGCTTCTGCTAACCGTTCCTCTAATAGTTTTGGTAATCACGGTATGTTATTGTTGTTATTGACACTAATATCGTGGCTGCCATTATTTTTGCCGTTGTTCCCGTGCTTCTTCCTGTTGTATGGCCGGCGATACTCCAGTGGTGTTTTCGTTTTCGAGATAGTACATTACTATTGTTCTAACATAAATTATGTGATTCGTGGTTTTAATTTTAATTATTCCTTTCTCCATTGGTAATTTTCATCAAACGCGTTTTGGTTGTTTTAACAGTTTACATATATTATGGAATCACAATTTACTTTTCTATAATCGTCAGAAATATGTAAATGTAAATCATATCTCAAGAAACCAACAAATCGTTTTTATGTTTGTTTGCTAATTCAATGGTTTTCAATGGACGTAATTATGTTTAGTGTGGTATTCTAATGAATGAGGTGTCGACGTACATTCGGTCATGATTTCACTCGTATTTAGAGATCAATTGTTTAAGACTGATATCTAAATCTAACAAGATATTATTAATAGATAGTTTATAAACATCCTTTAATGCGCGTAGATAGCGCCAACCGTCCATGGTTCTTTTCAAAAACAAATAGACTCGAACTAATAATCAATATTTGAATTAAATTTGTAACTTTGCTATATTATTATAAATTAGAAAAGATACACGTAGTATTATTTTATAATATGTGGATGTTAAGATCATCCCCACCGCATAACCACATTAATGAATTCATAAACTACGGTTCCGCGAGCATTGTTTCAAAAACAATTGTAAATTAACAAAGACAAAAGTAATTATTATATTTGTTCTGCTATACGTCCATCAGCATCGATTGTTATACATAAGAATGATATATATTTAAGAGTTCAATATCGAAGATTACTTCAAAGTGTTAAGATCATGAAGCAATGGAGCAAAATATAAATAAGTTAATCGTAATTGTGGTACTCATTGAGGTAAGCCTATAAAAATAATCGATAATGAAAGGATAAATTCACATTAACGAATTGTTTAGATAATTGGTGGTGCAATCGTCGACAACGTAGATGATTTATTACCAGGAATATTAATTGCAAGGCAAACTTCTTCATTTACATGTCCCGAGGATATGCGGGGAAATATCTGTGCGGACGATTGTAAAACATTACTGACATGCACGAATAGAACTACCATACCCGCAGCTATTCGAACATGTTTAGATATATTTCCTTTACGCCCATACTGCATCCCTGGGGCCACGTCGTGTTCAGCTGAAGGCGATTCAACCATCACAACCTGTTCATCAGCAGCATCCACATTCGTTTGTACCAACACAGGATATTTCCCTGATGGAAAAGACTGTAATCAATATCATGTGTGCACCGATGATTCATCCGAGACGTACCAATGCCCACCACGTTATGTTTATGATGCCGCCACTTTCAAATGTAAACGCAGACGGTTTTTGTGGGATTGTTCGAGAATAAATTGTGCTCGATCACAGGGAAAATATGTTGTGTATTCAACGCAAAAATCTTATTACGCATACTGTGGATCGAATGATGAAGTGACAATGTTCCGATGTTTAGATACTGAAAATTATGAATATAACCCGGTAACAGTTAATTGTGAATTTGTATGTACAGCAGAAGGGAGATATTCTGATTATAAAAACCAGCAGCAATTTTATGAGTGCTATAGAAATCGAGGCCGGTTGGAGAGTCGTATGCAGAAGTGCCCTGCTACATATGTATTTGATCCGATATTACAATTGTGTGTTAAAAGTACAGAACCATCTACTACAACAAAAACTACAACAACTGAAATTTTATTATCAGTGCCTGAGGATTCTACAACTAATGAATTTGTGGTTGATGGTACAACAACAGAAACAGCATCAGCCGAACCTGATGACACAGCAACACAAGCGACTGAATCTGAAGTTATAATAACACAAACCACTGAATACGATTTTGTACCGGATCCCATTTTGGGTGATGAAGAGCCAGTTGATTATAGTTTGGAAATTGAAACAAAAGATGGCAAAAGGCCTACTGCTTCGCAAGAGCCACCGAAAAAATCAACGTGGCTTGTCTGGCTGCTGTACTCAAAATGAAAGAATACTTGCACTAAAATAATTTATATTTATTTACCTAATATTAATAAATAAAATTCTAAATAAATAGTCGAGGGGTAATTCGATAAGTTCGACTAAAGAAAATGTGTTTCATCTCAATTACTATACCACAACCATCGTTGGACTCGTTTGACCAACAATCAACCCGAATCTATTGGCGGTTTAATTCAAAATGAATAATTGATCTGTTTAATTCTGTTACATAATATTTATTTTCGTAAACCCCAAATTGTAAATAAATAACGGGTGTTTTTTTAGGAGGTTTGTTTTTCCGATAGATGTCGTTTTATTTTATGACAGTTGTTTTGACAGCTCAAAGTGGCATTTCTACTCAGTATTGTTTGGCAAATCATTATGAATAGGTTAACTCCAGAACAACGTTTTCAAATCGTGGAAATTTATTTTCAAAATCAGTGTTCAATTAAAAATGTTTATAGAGCACTTCGTGAATTTTATGGTGCACATAATCGTCCGTCAGAGACCACCATAAAGAACGTAATTACCAAATTTCGGTCTACATTCACTCTTTTGGATGCCAAGCCACCGACAAGAATGAGAAGAGTTCGTACAGAAGAAAATATTGCTGTCGTTGAGGCCAGTGTCGAAGAAAACGACAATTTATCGATTCGTCGTCGTGCTCAGCAAATTGGACTTTGTCCATCGACTTTATGGAAAATTTTACGTAAAGATTTGGGTTTGGTGCCATACAAAATTCAATTGGTGCAAGAATTAAAGCCACACGACCATCGTTTGCGCCGTGAATTCAGTGATTGGTCGTTAAATCAATTGAACGAAGATCCATTTTTTTACCGTAAAATTCTCTTCAGTGATGAGGCGCATTTTTGGTTAAATGGATACGTCAACAAACAAAATTGTCGCATTTGGAGCAAAGATAATCCACACGCCGTTCTAGAATTACCAATGCATCCTGATAAATGTACTGTTTGGTGCGGTCTATGGGCTGGTGGGATCATCGGTCCATATTTCTTTAAAAATGAGGAAGGACGACGCGTTACCGTGAATGGAAATCGATACAGAACCATGTTAAATGAGTTTTTGTTGTCAAATCTTGAAGATATGGATATGAATGAAATGTGGTTTCAACAAGATGGTGCCACTTGCCATACAGCACGTGAAACAATCGACTTATTGAAAGAAACTTTCAACGACAACATTATTTCGAGAAATGGTCCGGTGAATTGGCCTCCGCGTTCGTGCGATTTGACGCCACTCGATTACTTTTTGTGGGGATACGTGAAGTCATTGGTTTATGTGGATAAACCTCAATCGATTGACGCTTTGGAAACCAATATTCAACGTGTCATTGCTGACATACGCCCTCAAATGCTTGAAAAAGTGCTGGAAAATTGGACCTCCAGAATGACATTTGTGAAAAATAGTCGTGGTAGCCATATGCCAGAAATTGTGTTTAAATGTTAAATGCCAAAAAATTATCTACCAAATAAAAAAAAATTTTGGTCATTTCATAATTTTATATGTGTTTTATTCAAAAAAAAAATCGGCAACCTCTTAAAAAAACACCCTTTATAAATAAAATTTAAAATAAATAATTTAGTTGTGAAAATTGTTGTTGTAGACAATGTATCGCCAAATTGACACAGTTAAGTAAACGAAATGCCGAGTAATTATACGGGTTCAATAATTTTTGTATTTAAAATGCATGCTTCCCGAAAAGGTGAATGATCTACTGGCCAAAAAGTATAATATCATCATCATTTGTGTCAATATCAAATGAAATGAGAAATTTTTGATTGAGTAAATATCAACATTGGCCGGTAGATTTGTGCTAATGAATTTATAAATAATTCGTTATATTGTCGCGATTTGCTAAATTTTATATGTACTTATGATATTTATTAGATTATGTATGTATTACAATATTATTTTAGAATACAATATAGAAAAATATTTTAGGATGAGCAAAATTCCATGTGTCTTTGTACTACGAGGTATCTTGACCCCATTCCTCTTACGTATTACATTTTATGATTTTCCATGAGCAAGCTAACGCTACAGGCGAACGTGCTTTGGTCGATAATCGTATAGTCAAATATTCCATAAATAGGTATAGATTGAATGTCAGAGTGCCCCAAGATGAATATATAAATAACTATTTACACTTAACTTAATTTGATTAAACGTGGAGGGTTCGCAAAATTTGAACAATTAATAATTTTAGTTAGTCAAATCCTTCTCAAATTAATAAGTTTCTAAAGTATTTTTCTCCCAAAAAAATTTAATTTGAGTTATTTTAGAAATAGGTCGAAACTTTCGATTGGATTCAAAAGGTGCAATATATCGAACAAGTAGCGCTTTGGTCAAAAGTTAGGATACAAAAGGAATTGTTCATCACATGTAATTAGTAGTGGGCACCGGGACCGGAATAAAAACTTCGTTCTTTTTAAATATCAGCAGATTTATTTCGCGATGTAGTTTATTTAGTTTTATAAAATCTTTGATTACACTAAAAAGGGTTTAGGCACAGTAAACCTTAATTATCATTGAATAATCCTTGTGGTTTTACATTGTTGCTCGTGTATTATTTCTAATGTTTCTATTTGATCACATTTCAAAATTTAATGGCATTCTGGAAATTAAATATATTTTGTATTTTTTCATCTGGTTCTATTGTCTGCATGTATGTTGTATCCTCTATTACACGTAATCACTTAATAATTTACCTACTACATATTTTTTGTTAGGTTTCGATTAAATGATCTCTGATGTTTACGACTTTTAGTGATTGATAATACATTATAAGATGCAAACGGCTCACAATTTTTTGAGATTTTATTAAAAGTACTGTAAATTTTAAAATTTCAGCAAAAGAAACAATCTGATCCTAATAAAAAATTAATCATTAATAATTAGAAAAGGTTAAACGCCAAGGCTCCGAGAATACCAGACAAAAAATTGAAAGTATTGAAAATTGGCTAAAGAATATTTGTACATTGTTTGGCTCGCTGAAGTAAAATTTGGTTTATGAATCTGTAAATTCGTTCAGAAAATTCAGCTTATGAATGCGTTCAGCTTTGCCTCCAAGTTCGCCATATACGACTATATTAGGTTCTCTGGACATTTTTCACTGAAAGATAAGCCACGTTCTGGTCGACCAAACGAAAGCTATAATTGAAGAGAATCGCCATATGCCTGAGTAAAGTTGCAAAATGGTTTATGGTCTCCTCTAGTGGAGTTGTTAGTCATTGTTCAACAATGAAAAATTAATGAATTTATAAAGTTTTGTGGAGTCGATATCGTACATAGGTATAATATCTCTTGAAGCTACTGTATTACATTTTCATCAAATCTTCTGTTTGATATTCATGGAGTTCAGATATACATATTTTGAAGTTGCTCAGCAAATTCTAAAGCTTTTGGTTCCGGTCCTGTAAGACAAAGTTAAATATGAAATATGAATTTCAGACTATATTTTTCATAAAATTTTTATTTATTTTTGCGAATGAAGTGAATTAATTAATAAATTATAAACACGGATAACTCATCTGTTGTAGCAGCTCAACGGAGAAATCCATTTAGAAAATTTACTGAATACGCCATCTTTTTTAAGTACCCACATAGTTCAAGTTTTGACTGGCTGAATGGCCTTTTCCTTTAAATGCAAATTAGACAATAGATTGGAATGATCGTGCCCGAGCTCAACGCCTGGACACATTCAGATGAAGTCTGCTGCTTACGTGCCGTTCCTAAAGACTGCTGAAGCAGTTGACTGCCGTTAATTACATTCTATTTTATAAAGTAAATTTTCATGCCATCTGCTTCCAAAAACAAATTTCGAATTAAACAGGACAATTTCAACGAGATTAGTTGCGGTTGAACGCGGTGAAATTATCCATGTTGTTATGGAATTATTTTCTTACCAAATTTATGAGCCATAACATCTCACAACTATGCACTGGAACACCTTCGGAAGCGTAACTGACACAATTAATATAGCAGGTTTGGAGTTATAGACTGCGTAGATCTGTTACGATCTTTGTACATCTAAATTATATGATCTAAAAGAAAATCGAGCGATTGCGTACATTTATGTAATATAATGGCAAACACCTAACCAGGGCCTGGATTGCGGTTTGGCTTGCAGTTAGAAATGTTAGTAATAATTTCTTTTACATCAAAATTAATTGTACGAAAATTCCGGATTTGTTGATTACAGATTTAGAACTTTAGAGGATAACTATGAGCTACCATCAAAGTTTAATACATTAAGAATTTGGTTTTGATCGAGAGATATCATTACCTGTTGGCATTTTCAATAATTTATAGTTTATTACTCATTATGTTTAATGCAACAACCACAGTTATCGAATTGGAGAACCTCGAAGTACTAATCTATATTATGTATATATTTCTTTATTAGTGCAGCTTCGAAAGAGATTAAACGAAAAGATTTAATGACGTCGGAAACGGGTATTTGTGGGACCATTCATTGCCTTAACGTTGTAAAAGCTTCGAAATCAGGCAGTATAAAAGTTATTGGTTTTCTCAAAAAATGTCACCTCCGGTGAAATTCTTTGCAACAATACGCGATGACCGGTGGTAATTTTCTGTTCAACCATTTGCGCTTTTTATAATTATATAAGTGAACATATGAAACTACTGCAAGCATAAATTTTCTAAATATGTGAAAGGTCAGAAATGAGCAGATGCCATTGAGCAGGATAGTAGTGCCTTCAAATATTATATGAGCATAAGTAGCTTAGTTTTATTTCTAAGAAAAAAAACATTTTTATTAATGCCCCCTCTAACTCAGCTGGAGTAATATTAACATGTACTTGACGTCTTGCTCGACTACAAAATACAAAATTGTTTTAAATTTGTGTGGTAAATGATTCTTGTAATAATTAAATAACAATCATCATTTACTTTCTGAAAGATTCTTCAATAATTAATTAATTTTGTTTAAAATAATCCCGACTCTATTGTTCATAACAATTTAATGGCTTTGACGTTTCGAAACCCAAAACAAGGAAAAGCGCCGCTCGTATAGCACGTTTTGTAATATCGCATATTACGTCATGTGTGAACTTAAATGTTGTGCTAAATATTCCATTTGAGATTTTCAGAATTATTAGTTTCTGGTACGGATTTTCACCGAAACTTTGTAACGAACTACATAAAATCATTTTAAGTGTCGTGCAGTTAAAAATAATTTGCATTCGCCATTTAGAATAGTAAATGACGGCTTAATTTATACCTTGCACATTTTTGTATTAAACCCAGCAATGATATTTTAATTTAAGTAAATTTTTGTGTAATGTTGCAGTAAAACATAAGCTAAATATTAAGTCCCTCAGACTTACCTATAGTTAAAATAACTTCCAGCATTATATCTGAGTTATACTCATGGAAATGGGCTCATTAATAAAAATCAATCAAACTTTATTCTCTGAACAACGGAGTAAGATTGGATACCTGTTTGTGGGTGAATTTTCTTACTTTGCCCTGCATTGAAGTTAAAACGAAAGATCACTCTAATTTTACCGCTGATTGGTAGTTTTTACTAGATACTATAGAGTAGAGGATTACTAGAGATTATAGTAGAGGATTGTTTCACGGATATGTTCATGTTTCGAATGTAAGAAATTATTTGAGTTTTAATTTGATTCCAAAATTTTTTTATTAAAAATATTAAAATTGTATACAGTTTAAAATTTTAATTACACTTGGCACTGCACTTCATGAGTATGATCAAAACAACAAATTAGTTTATTTTGAACTTTCAGCATATAAATTTATAATACCATATATATAATTAATAATTTTAATCGTATTGCAGGGGTCCTTCTGGGGTTGTAAACGATATTGGTGGTGGCTCCGTAGTTGGTGTTATGGGTGCTGTAACGCAAATGCATTGATCAATCGTATCCAAATTGTATAAATCGAGTGGAGGTATTTGTGTAGATGTAGTAGTGGTGGTTGAGCCCTCATCCGGGTATGTTGTACTAATTTCCGGGGGCGGTGTAGGAATATTAGTTGGTACACATTCCCGTTCAACACATTGTCGAAGTTTGGCGTCGAATAGAAAAGATTTTGGACATGTCTGAAGCTGACTTTTAAACCATCTGCGTCCATGACATTGACCCTTGGTTTTAAAGCATTCGTAATATTGTTGACAATTTTTGTAATTAGGAAACTGACCTGCCGTTTTGCACTCAAATTCGCAAGTTTGAGTTCTCGGATTAAACCAAAAGTTTTTGCCACAAGAATACATGGTTATTTCATGCGGCCCGCAAAATGCATAGTACGATTTGTGACCTGGATATGGTACATACTGGTTCAGCGAATTACTGCAATCGATTTTGAAACATCTTCTGAATGGTGTCTTTAATTTACACCGTTTACTGATTACATCGAACAAATGGTATGGCGGACACTTGAATGTATCCTGGAAGTCCTTGCTGCATTGATGATATAGAGTGCAATCCAATGGATCCGGGAAAAATCCAATGCTGGTACAAGTGAATATTGGTTTTTGGGTTGCAACACATTGTGGATTTTGTTGATCTAGTATATTTGTGCAAGCATTCGATCCTGGTGTACAATATGGTGTGCTCGGTGAGCCATCGGTGCAATTAAAACAATCGAACGGGTCACGACTCCCTGGACCACATGAAAGCAAGGTTTGACAGTCGTCGGCACATACATTTCCTAAAACGTTTTCTGGACATGTCAACGAAAGTTCAGAATCTTCTAAGTTTGTAACAAATGCCCTTCTATACAGAGCACCATCAACCACTTCATCAATATGGTTGATTTTTATGGCGACCGTTACCTTTAAATTTGGGTTCAAATATTATTATCAATTTTAAATGCCTATGTTACTTAATGCACTTACCTGTATCAATACAGCGGTCAAAAGAATTATGAAATACATTTTATATTTTCTAATCTGTGCGTAACGTAATATTCTCGACTGCGCACTTAACGACGAACTGGTTTAACCGTGGAAGATGTCAACCTCTTTATATAAGAATTTATTACAATAGATTGTGCAAATGTGGTAAGAATCATAATTATTATGTCAACATCGCTAAGTTGCCAGAATTATGTGTGAAAAAGAAACCGATTCTAATTTAATTTGGTCAAAAAATAAATTTTTATTTAATTGATTTACAAAATTTCCAATAATAATTTTGATGGGTCGCTACAACCGACGAAATTGTTGTTGCAGTTTCACACTGCGACTGTCGTCTCAATATCTGTTGTTGTAGTATCGGTTATGGTAGTATCTGTTGTTGTAGGGTCTGTTGTTGTAGTACCTGTTGCCGTCGTGTCTGTTGTACTATCAGTGGTTGTAGTGTCTGATATTGTAGTGTCGGTTGTGCTAGTATCTGTTGTACTATCAGTCGTTGTAGTGACTGTTGTTGAAGTATCGGTTGTGGTAGTATCCGTTGTTGTACTATCAGTAGTTGTAGTGTCTGTTGTTATAGTATCGGTTGTTATATCTCCTGACACTGTTGTTAGCGTGGTTGTATCATCGTCTGGCGATACAGATACTATTGGTGTTGTGGTATCAACATTTGTATCAGTGGCTGTCTCTGTTGTAGACGGTGCCAAAGTTGTTGGACATTCTCCCTTCACACAACGTCCAATAGTCACATCAAAAATCATACTTTTTGGACACGTTTGAACTCGGCTGGTAAATCGATGACCTAATCCGCGATAACATTCATAATACTGTTGACAATCTTTATAATTTGGATACCATCCCTCTGCTTTGCACGCGAATTCACAATTCACACTTATCGGATTAAACTCAAAATTATCCGCATCTTCACACCGGAACATGATGGTCTCGGTAGTACTGCAATATGCATAATATGATTTGCGGCCTGGATATACAACATATTTATTTACTGATCGAACACAATTAATTCTTCTGCAGTCTCTTATGCCGCGCCGACGTTTACATTTTAAATTTGTCGGATCAAAAACATAAAGTGGTGGGCATTGATAAGTTTCTTGTGTTTCCTCGGTACACACATGATACAGTGCACAATTGGAGGCATCTGGAAAATATCCTACATTTGTGCATGTGAATGATGTGGAGGCCGCTATAGCACATTGTGAATTATTTGAGTCGCCAACAATGGAACAGCCTGCTCTTCCTGGGATACAGTATGGAACAACCGGTGCTAAATCAGAACATTTACTTGCAAATAACGGCGTTGAACTGTTGCTGGCGCATGCTAACAGTGTTTTACAGTCATTAGCGCAGATATTACCTCGGCCATTCGTTGGACATACTAAAACTTCTCCATCCGCCTTATAGAATGGCAATATCCCATTTATATATGCTCGGTCAATTAGAATTCCATTCACAGAATCATTGTTTAATCGTTCGACTGTTGCAGCCAAATTCGTTACCTAGAAATTTAGTAGGTATAATTGGAATCCAATAAATTTAAAATTGTTTATGATGTAAACTTACCACTGCGAGAATTGTAATACCTCCAAATATTTTAAACATTTTTTTAAACTTTTCGATTTGCGCTAATTGTATGTATTAAATTTTTTTGTAGTCAGTTTCGCTTTATAAGGAATTTTCAACGTGTTAGATAAAATAGATGTATTTATCAGTTATTGCGTACATATTTTTATGCTAGACAAATATGTATAAATATTGTTGTGAAAATTTTATAAATTTACATACTTATTTGGTTTATTATTGCACAATACATGGAGATGCTTTACTTATGCGATTGAGATGTGTGTCAAGTATTCTTATCAGTCACGATTGTGTCAGTTAGAAATTTGTTGTGTTTTATGCACTAGTTTGCTTCATTTTATGGTCTATTTAACCGCAAGATATAGTGATCTAACGTAGCCAAGCTCTAGTTGGTATTAAGAATTAATTGGTTTGACAATATAGGGTGCCCATTTCTCCTTATACTCGTAGATGCCTGTAGCTTAAATTTTAAAGACAAACAACAAATGCTACGTGAATATCTTAA
This sequence comes from Nephrotoma guestfalica, assembly GCA_963691935.1. Classification (NCBI taxonomy): domain Eukaryota; kingdom Metazoa; phylum Arthropoda; class Insecta; order Diptera; family Tipulidae; genus Nephrotoma; species Nephrotoma guestfalica. The sequence goes on from OY829914.1 coordinate 249,918,690, forward strand.
TTCAATAAACATTTTATTTTATTGTGGTCAAAATGTATTTGTGAAACAAAATTAATTTATATTTCCAACCAGTGGTTTAGATCGATTAATATATATCTCATTCAAATTAGATTTGACTTGAGGTCATATTATTACATATGTATGACCTATAGTAATGATATCGATTGACGATCGACGCCGTTTGATAAGTACCTGGCTTTAAACTGAAACAAACAATTTTTGATAAAAATATTATTTGGTTTTTCAAAATATTTTCCATTTGGCGTTTGTTCGTAGTGTTGGATTGCATCGTTAGAGACAAATTGTATTTGAAGGGCCATTTATCCAAGTTCTAAAAACTGGAGAATAGATGCCAGGTTCGCGACCCAGATGTTCACACTTGTCCATTATCTTGGTTGCCAGAAATTTTTTGGTAATTGTTTTCCTCTTCCACGGAACTAATGCTTGAATATTTGTAAAACAGCCCGGAATATACTTGGCAATTAACGTGAAAACGCATTTATCGATAATTCCATAATTTTATTTTCATTTGTCGTTTTTACCGATAATAAACGATAAAATTAAAACACATAAATAAATTGATTTGTTTGTGTGTTGAAGAACCCGATACCGAATTTGATTTGGCTTTTAGAGGAAAGAACTGAAATATTAAAAACGATCTTAAAAGTTAATAAATATTTTATTAACCTTAAATACAGTAACCGCCAAATTTCATTAATTCGTTTCATTTAATTTGCTTTAATTTATCCTTTTAGAAACGTGTAACCAACCAAACAAGCAATGGTGAATTCCCAACAGTTGCAGTGCAGTATATAAAACCGCATATAACTCTATAAGATTCTCTGTTAGAGTGCCGAACTCTAGTAATGTGAGTAGGTGACTGAGTGGTCCAGAAAATGAAATAAAATTAATTGGGCTTAAAGAGACATTAAATTCAATGTGCCTATTTCTTCTAATAAAATTATAACAAAAAAATGTTAAATTCTTCATGTTCAAGACGAGTTTTGTTTAAAAAGTGAGGCCAATTTTTATCGCATTCCTCGATGAATATTTAATAATTTACCTATAATTTTTATAGCGATTTTCTTTAATTTATCGGTTTATCGATAATGGAATCTCTAAGCAACACTATTGATTAGAAACTTGAATATTCTTTTTTTAGTACGAAATGTCACGCAACAAGTAAAAATTTCTAATTTTAACAATTTTAGAGTTTAGAAAAAGATATTTTTACTAGGCGAGAGTTCTAATTGTTGGTGGTAAGTGCGGGCATCTTACCTGTATTTCATAGATTTAATTTTTTATCGTAGTATAGAAACTTTAAGAAAATGGTTAAAGGATACTTTAGCTAGAACTAACATTAGCAAAATTCGTCGTACATGTTGTAAAGCTTATACTGGCCTTATAAATCGTAAGCATAATTTATCTTTGGAATTGGCCTCGCATAATTTTATTTTCATTATACAAATCCCCTATGATCATGTCTTACTTACATAAATACGCAACAACGTTTACATATTTTATTCTAAAAGAAAAGAAATGAGGTTTTCAAATTTGTCGTAATTTTTTCACATTAATAAAATTCGATTCAATTATAATCAACGATGTTATTGCTGATAGTCAGTCGCCTTTCTTGTAGCGCTTATGGTAATCGACCAGAAATTGAGATGTCTGTTCGAAGAGCTGATTGAGGTTCTCTATGCGATTTATACATTCCATTTTCCGAGTTTCGAGACAATTTGATTTTCACGGGTAGGTTGTTAGTCCAACGCAAACTCCTAAAGGAGCTAGCTCTCGTACGTTTAGCCTACCATTTTTACGGCGGTAGTTACCGGAGGCAGCCGCGAGGAGGCAGTGTGAATTATAGTGGCAACATATCCTTTACAAGAAGTGTATCCTGTGGAAGAAGTGTATCCTGTGGTTATCCCCTGCTTACACTATTGACTACCACAAAGCCGAACGACGCGAATGCGAAATTCTGATAACGTTACAATTTTTCAAGCCTGATGCGCTTCTGATAGTAAGATAGTAATCAATAGGTCATTCAAATATGGTTTTTGGTCCGCTGAAAACGTGATACTTTCCCCTTAATAAACCGTTTGACTGACAACAAAAATGGGTGAAAGTGGTCCTGAAAGGTTGGACTGCCTCTCGTTCAATAACATATCGGGCAGGCCAAGATTCCAAACTCAGTTCTCCGAGAATTCAACACCCAATAAAAATGTACTTGACAAGAAAATGCTTATTGCACTAATACTCCCAGCACCAAGTTAGTTAAATGACATTAAATAGTGCATCGTAAGTCTGGGAAATATAAAAATTATAGTAAATATAGTTTTTATTGGTAAATCAAAACAGATTATATTCCTATTTTTAATTCAACAATTAATTACTTTCTTATCTAAACACTCCTTAAACAATCCTAAACGAATATTTTTAGAAAACTCACCCATTTGTTATTGTTTGTGGCAGTGTAATACATTGTGTATCTCAGAAATAATGTGCTGGAGTAAGTCAATTTTGACAAAATTATGACACATTTATTTAGTTCATCAAGATTGGTCGGAGTGATCATCAGTACATATATCTATGACTGAACCTAGTCGTTAAATGCCTCACAAAATGGTTAGATGCCCCGTCAAAATCGGGAAATCAACACAAAGCCAACATTAAAATATAAAACAACTTCTTTCTCGAGGTGATACACCTCACACTTTTGACGATCGTGTGACTGTAATATTATTGCATGCGACAGCTCTGGCCATATATTAGTGCACTTTCCATTTTTCCTTCGACTTCCATAAATCAACCTTTTCTAGAAATTGATTAAAAGATAGTAACATATTGCCATTTGGAGAAGTTTACCAACATGAAGTCTGTATAATTCATTGCCCATCGAATATTAGTGTTGGTTTGATACTCGTAATACTGTGTGTTACATATACTAAACGGAAATGACAAAGTCAGATCTAAAATGTGGTTTTTATTGAAATACGATTGGATTTTTTGATTGCCAAATTCTCAAATTGCTACAACTCTGAACGAGGGCTGTATGGTAAGTGTTCGTGTTAGTAAAGGAAACTGTTTCATTTCTATCTTAACGTAGTATCTTCAGCTCGATACATTTAGTCCAGCGACATTCCAACTATTTAAAGTCGTTCAAGGCTTTTCTCAATTTTGGTAATAGTGTCCTCGTTTGACGTGAACGCACTTAGAAGCTAATTTGTCATGTTTGAAATAGAAAAAAAAATCTTAGAGTGCCAAATCTAGAAAATAAGGTTAATTTCGTTTATCACAATTCTACTTGTTTCATGACATTTTTCGTGACAAATATTTTTGAGATATTTACAATGTTAGCAATCTCTTTGATCTTCATCCGACGTCTACCAGGCGATATCACGGATTCTGTTGACCTTATCCTCCGTAGTAGCTTAATTGGCAACACTTGAATTCATAAAATATCTGATGCTAGCCATCGAAAGTGTATGCTCCTTATATTTTTCCTGTAACTTAAATTTAATTTCCTCACACGACTTTCCGTTCAAAAATATGAATCGAATCACTGATTCGACAGATTCTGTTTTTTCCGGTAGAATCGGAGTTAGATAGCAGTAAAATAGTTTAAAGTTTATTTTCGGCTTAATGTCATTGGTGGTTTGAATTATAATAAATAATAACTTGTATAAGCAAATTCATAAATAAACTTAGTTTTTTATTGTTTCTATGATATTAACAATTATTTCTATTCTTGTTACAAGTAATATTATTCGCATGTACCTTTGACACATTGACTTTTGGTTGCATCAAAAATGTAAGACACCGGGCATGTTTGAATAACACTCAATAATTTTGTCCCACTCCTGTAGCATTCATAATAATGTTGACAGTTGGTGTAATCAGGATACCATCCTTCCGCTTTACAAACAAATTCACAACCAACTGTAGTCGGATTAAATTGAAAATTAACTGTGTCCTCACATCGGAACATGGTTATTTTTGAGACTCCGGATGAGAGACCGCAAAACGCGTAGTATGCTTTGTTTGCTGAATACATCACATATTTGTTTGCGGTTGTTGCTGTACAACCAACAGTTACACAATCAGATGTGTAACGTCTTTGTTTACATTTGAAGTTTACTGCATCGTATACATAATTTGGTGGACACTGGTATGTATCTGCCTTTGTGTCGCTACAAATATGATATTGGGTGCAATTGGTTGGGTCTGGGAAATAGCCGGTATTGGTACACGTAAATGTTGAGATGGTGATACATGTATCGTAAGCTTCATCACCAGAGGCTGAACATCCTGTGCGTCCGGGGATACAAAACGGTGAGGTTGATGCTAAATCAGAACATAAATTTGTGATGAGTGGAGTCGTACTAGTCGTAGTGCATGCCAATAGAGTTTTGCAATCGTTAGCACAAATATTTCCCCTTGTGCCCTCAGGACATGTTGGATCGGTTGTGGCATTGGCCCCTTCATCATCACTAGCAAGCACACTTAACGACATTACATTTGATGTCAGATATTTCCGATCAATGAGATATCCGTCTACTCCCTCACTCGAACTGGCGGTGGCTGCCGATGCGCTCTAAACGAAATTAGAATTAAAATATTAAAATTACTCTCGACTTGTGGATTTATTCACGTCACTTACCACGACAAAAGCAGCTATAATTAATAATTTGAACATTTTTTTAAATATTTAGAATTTGTTTCTTGACACTTAATCTTTCTTTTTGACTTAAAAAATTAGAAACAGTTGCCTTATATACGATTTTATCATCTTAAACGTTCGCGCGTTTGCAAATTGTAGCTCTTCGAAACGCGAGATTCTAATTATATTTACTTTCCATTGACCTACTAGTAATATAGGAAATTTATCTTTTCTTCTTGTTCAAATAGATAATAAGAGATAATTTCTTTGATATTATTTATTTGTCTAAAATAATTTCTCCAAAAATAATTATCTAGCAAGGTTAGCTTTGCTGTCACAAAACGTTTCGTTATCTTTTTATCACCTTGTTTCCTGGATCATTAAATCTGTCAAAATATTTGGATTAATTTAATGATGATCGGCAAGGCCAATATAAAGGCCTCCTAAATATAAACGTAAAAATTCTTAACCTTATAAAGTATTATTGTTCGGAGAAATTATTTAAAATAAGTAAACAGCAAAGGATTATGTTATATTTTATCTGTTAGAGGCCGTGAATAGCGTGAAATATTTATTAGACCACACGCAGGTAATCATAATGCTCAGATAAAAAAATTGTATATAAGGAAACACTTTCTAAATTTTTGCTATTCGAATCAATTCAAGTGTAGAGTGAAATACTTAAAAATGTTCAAACTTCTACTAATAGTTGCGTTTGTAGCGGTAAGTAATATATTGTGGTATATTAGTAGCTCTTAATACTAATTTTATATATTTAGATCGTATCCGCAGCCACCAGTTCAAGTGATGGTGTCAGTGGTTATCTAATTGATCGACAATATCTCACAAAAAATTCAGTACCAAGAATTGCTACAGCAGCCGAAACCGTCGAAGCCGAACCAACATGTCCCGTTGGTGCCAAAGGAAATATTTGTGCTGAAGATTGCAAAACTCTTTTGGCTTGCATTTCGACGAGCACGACTCCACTTATTATAAACTTGTGTTCCGATTTGTCATCAGCCTCGCCGTATTGTATCCCCGGACATACGGGATGTTCCAGTTCTGGTGATGCAACATACGATACCTGTGCTGCTCCCCCGGGGCCAGTATTTGTATGTACTGATACCGGCTACTTTCCAGATCCAACCAACTGTACTAAATATCATATTTGCACTGATACTGTTGCCGAAACATACCAGTGTCCACCAAATTACGTATATGATGGTGTAAATTATAAATGTAAAGCAAGGCGTTACACATCCGATTGTGTTACTGTTGGTTGTACTACAGCGACGGCAAATAAATATGTTGTTTATTCGGTGAACAAAGCATACTACGCATATTGTGGTCTCTCATCCGGGATTTCAAAAATAACCATGTTCCGTTGTGAGGACACAGTTAATTTCCAATTTAATCCGACTACAGTAGGTTGTGAATTTGTTTGTAAAGCGGAAGGATGGTATCCCGATTACACCAACTGTCAAAATTATTATGAATGTTACAAGAGTGGTACAAAATTATTAAGCGTTATTCAAACATGTCCGACCTCGTACATTTTTGATGCAACTAAAGGCCAATGCATTAAAGGTGCATGTCCATGATGTTACAGTATTTTCCTAATATATAAGAATCAAAATTAAATACTTAATTGCAATAATTATCTGAAAATTATTTTTTATAGAAGAATAAAGTTGGTATTACAGATATTTTTTAAATTTTAATGATTTCGTAAATGTTAAATCAAATGTAAATTTTGCTCTTCCTGTTGAGAGAAGCTTGTTCAGTTTCACGATATGTATATAAAAAGCATGTTACTACTACTTTGTTGCCTTTTCTTCAAAGTAATTCAGTTATTCCGGTATCGGGCCTACTCAAAATATTTCATTAATCTGATTCAAGAACGATTGTTTTGCAGCAAAATATAACTTCCATAAATTTTGCATTTTGCAAAAGTTGGGCATTTTGCCAAGAAGTGATTATGACGAGTCCTAATTTTTGCAAAATAAATTCGGTTAGAGGTTTCTGGCTTCATATAAGCCAGAACGCTTAAATGATACTACGTTAGGCCTACGGGTGTTCAGATTTTGTTGCGTTCTCTTTTTGTTTTGTGACTTTTTTGAATGAAACTCAGGGATTCTAATATGAATCATGGGCATAGTTCTGGAATTAATTTGAATGGAAGTGACAAATGTCCCAGCTGAATGGAATAAACCTCGATTTGTGTGGCGATAATGGAATTTCAGATTATTTCTGGTTTGGTCCTGGAAAATCAATCAATTAGGGTGAAATTTGCTTTGTAAACTATAGAAGTAAGCTATTTATGAAGTAATGCACATTTATATCAACCACCATGTTGAGTTGGAACTTGATTTGCATAGTGGAAATGAGATTTCAATATCAATGGAATCAACATCCCGATTACGCTAGTCGAGTTGTTTGTCGGTACAAGTGACTATAAAAATCTCCTACTTGTAATAAGAATTAGCCAGGTGCTATGCCATCAAGTTACTTGAGGCGAGAGAATCAATTAAAAACTGAGATTTTCGTTTATCGTTTGAAGAGATTACGATAATAAACAATATTACATATCTGGGCAAGTCAGTCGATCATAGTTTCTTAGTAAATGAGTCACTTGAAACGACAAATGACACGACTAGCGTGTTGGAATGATGGTAATGAAATTCTATTTGAGTTGCGTTTCTGATCAAGTCAAATCTGCGAGTTGTAAAATGGACTAGTCCGAATTTTGAACCTGATTTTTAATAATGAACCAATTTATTAAAAATAGAAGAATCGCCGGCACCTGGCGAATTAATGGTATTCATCGCTAAGCACTCGAAAGAATATTGAAAAACAAAGTGAATAACAGATTTCAAAATTACCAAAGCTAGTCACCTTATTATAAGTTCAACAAAGCCAATTCAAATAACTTACAACAATATTTTGAACAAATAAATTGGAATGCCGAGTTTAACAGTAAATGTGGAACTTTTTTACACACATTTATAGGTATTGATTTATTCATTCCCGTGTCTATGAGCAAACCGATTAAATATCCTCTATTGCATGATGACCAACTTATCAATCTTATATAAACCATAAAGGCAAACCTTATAAAGAAAATTTCAAAAAATGTTCTCAGAATAGTGAACAGAAAATTATTGCGTGTAACCAAAGTATTGAATCATATTTTGAACTGAAACATTAAAGCAATATTTGCAACCTAATGGATATAATTAAAGGAGATCAAAAACACTTGTGGAGCTTTTAAAACTAATCGCGCAATTGATGGTTACCCAGACTGGATGAGATTTAAAGATCAAAAATCTTGGAAAATATTTATTATTACATAGATCCATTCGCTAGTGAAGTACCATGTTCATATTTATTCCACATTGAGCCAGACTCCAACCAGCGAGCACTGGTAGGATTTGGTCTTGCTTCATTTTTGAAAAATTCTATAAATTTGACTTGACTCTTCTAAGCAATTTGTTTAATCTTTCATTAAAATTGGCTGTGTTTTCACAAAAGTGGAAAATAACTAAAGGATATAACGCCTGATTTGAACTGGCAATATGCAACTAAAATTCTCCTCAGCAAAATTAGCATCGACCAATCTCATAGAATTTACCAGATATTGTATTAAAGAAATTGAGAAGCACCAACGAATTGATGTAATATACACAGACTTTTCAATAGCTGTTTGCAAATTTTTGGAACACATTTTTAAATTCGACTTTTCCAGCTAGTGCGTAGCCTGGTTCAAATCTAATTGAATATTCTCATCCAATATCACTTTAAACAACCTCCGCTTTACCACAACTTTAGAAGATTGTAATAGCAATATTGTACTTCTTTAGGAGATACTTAAAACTAAAGATCTAGGATTTAATTTCTTTGAAAACATGAGCATATTGGGCTGGGCATTGCTAGAGCAAACTACATGCTCGGTTTTATCAATTTCGCTTACATTTGACTTTAGGTGGAATATGCAAACAAAAAAAATGTAAAAACGTCCGTTCTACGTAGAACATATCCACAGTATTGAGAAAAATAAAAAGAATTTTATATTGATGGTCGTTTAAGAAAAAATAATTTAATCTCATATTTAGCAAGAATATTCCGCAATGGCGACTTGGCGTATTCCTTCTATATGTTATTGACCTGGAAAAATGGATGAGTATAAGGCTCAAATTCCAGTACAATTGCCGTCAAGACCCATTTAATCCCAAACTGAATTATTATGATCCCCGCCCTTCAGGTAAAATTTGGATTTTCGAGTTTTCGTACACTTTGCTCATACAACCGCTTCAATGAAACGCTTCATTAATGCAATTTTATTTTATTCTAATGACAGCGATAATTTTTTTGGGGAGGTAGTGGTTAAGAAAGTAACGTACACACTGACTATTTACATTAATACCCCGGATGACGGATCCCGGACTTCGGATACTTACCCTTTAAACGAATTTTTCAAAAATAAAATTTTTTCTAATTACTTGCAGTGACACTGGCTTTCTCTGGGAATAGGGAATTATGTAAAAAATGTTTTCATTGCCTTTTTTTCTAAATGATACACTTGGGTGCAAAAATTCGCACATTGATCAATTTTCAACAAAACTTCAAAAATAACAAAATTTCCTTGAATGCAGATTCAAATTCTATTTGAATACCTATCCAATGGTATCTTTTTTGTACTATTACCGTGCCAACAAAGTGATTTTTGGGGTCAACAACTGCAGTACACATTTTGTGAATTTGTCAGCATGAAAATTAGTGGTAAAAATCGAATTAAAACATGGAAATCAGCAAGAAACATTTTTATTAATAAGAAGTATTCCCTGTCCCAGCCCGAATGACAGCTTCCATTCGATGTTCCATTGATTTCACCAAAGTTTTCACCAAATCTTGAGGTATCGCTTCCCATTCCTCTGCGATCGGCTGTTGCAGCTCCTGGAGACTCGTTGGAGCAATGTCTGGCTCGAACTCTTTTTCAGCTCGTCCCATAAATGTTCGATGGGAATGAGGTCCGGACTTCAAGCTGGTCACTCCAAAACAGACACATCCAGCTCTTGAAGGTACTGGTACACTATACCAGCCGTATTCCTGCATAAGCAGGATGTTTTCACCAATTAACTCGGCAAAAGGTACGCCGTAGTCCTCGAGTAATTCCTCAATGTACCTTTGACAAGTCAATCCCCTTGATCGACGGCCAGTATTCGCTGCGGAGATGAACACAAGATCTATCTTCGCCCTCAGTGACATGCTTCCATGCACGATCCACCGCCATACAAGTATGTTCTTCAATGCAACATTGTGCAAATAACTCTCCTGTTACTCTTTGTTCCCTCTATTCTTCTGTCCAATCTAAATTCTCACGAGCGACCTGAAAGGGGGCTCGTCGGTGGGCTGAGTTCAATTTCGGCCCGTTTGCTGTGTACTGTGTGCAGTCAGATCACCTTCTTGAAGTCGTTTCCTAACCATCCACCGATTGACTTCGACTTCACCAACTTCTTGGAGCCGCTGACCCAGTTGAGAGGCATTCAATCGACGATTTCACATGATGTTGGCCAGATCATTGTCGCCGTCTGCAGCCGCCAGTTTCTTGATATCTCTGCCACACTCGACAAACGGAGAGTCAGCTCTAATTTAGTTGTCGAGCCACTTCACTTTGGTTCTGCCCCGCATCAATTAGTGCAACTACTTGGACGACTACTTTTTTGGGGTATTAATTTTCTTCTTCCGGATGAAGACGTAATCGGTAGAAGACCGTTCAGGCTAAGCGTTGATATGCGAATGATGACCATTCCCTTAAAATGTACCTTTTTATACTTGCCACAAGTTCCGCAACTGGTGCTACCTGGAACGACCGTTTCGGGTTGTTGTGTTCTATTGTTGTTAGTGTCCTGGTTTTGAAGACAATACACACGCGGTATCACTGGATAGGTGATGAAATGATCTTTAACTTGACAAACTTTGATTCAAAAAAACATTTCGATTCGCGAGGAAATTAAAAAAAAGGAAAAAATGCAACTGTGCGAATTTTTTGCATCCAAGTGTATTTTCCTGGCCGGTAAAACAAAGTTAATTTTGGGATAGATTTATTCGACAAAATTTTTATAGGGAGAAATAATCCTCATTTATCTTTATTTCGAAAATATTTACACCAAATTAATTCCATCAGTGGACCAGAAAAATACAATACGAGGGCGGAGTGAGAAGTCTGGCAAAAATGACACAGGGTTAATATTTTCGGGCAAAAAAAATTTATTTTTCAACGTAGTCGCCTTTTAGCTCGATACACTTAGTCCAACGTTTTTCCAATTTTTCGGCCCCTTCCGAATAATACGATTTCTCCAACCCTCCAAAATAGGCGTTTGTTGCATCGATGATCTCCTCATTAGAGCCGAAACTATTTCTGCCAAGCCATTTCTTCAAGTTCGAAAACAGAAAATAGTCGCAGGGAGCTAAGTCTGGAGAATATGGCGGATGTGGAAGCAATTCGAAGCGTAATTCATGGATTTTGGCCATGGCAATTACACACGTGTGCACCCATGCATTGTCTTGATGGAAGAGAACTTTTTCTTCGCCAAATGCGGTCGTTTTTCTTTCAAAACGTCGTTAAAATGGTCCAATAAGTTGCAGTAATATTCGCCGTTGACTGTTCTCCCCTTTTGAAGGGAATCGATGTGGATAATGCCGCGTGCATCGATGCACGTTCCGTGCAATGATCTTGTTGGCTGATAAAACCGCCTTAGCCTTCTTCGGCGCAGGTTCGCCAGTAGAAATCCACTGCTTAGACTGTTCTTTGGTCTCCGGTGTATAGTGATGGATCCATGTTTCATCCACAGCTATGAAACGACGCAAAAACTCTTTTTTATTTCGCTTGAACATCGCCAAACCTGCCTCTGAGTTGTAACACATGTGCGTTTTAATATTATATTACGTACATGTTCATCTGAGATGTCTACTATCTCAGCTATCTCGTGCACTTTCACTCTGCGGCCTCCTTGCAATACCATATGGATTTTGTCAACCATTTTTGGTGTGGTGACTTCATTTGGGCGTCCTGAACGTTCGGCATCAGTTGTGCTTGTACGACCACAACAAAAATCAGTAAACCACTTGTGAATCATTTTAATCGATGGTGAAGAGTCCCCATAATATTTATCAAGCTTTGTTTTAGTTTGCGTAATGGTTTTTCAATGGAAAACAGAAAATTTTAATTTGGTCTAGTGACAGATGGTATTGACACATGACATGTGGGATTTGCGATTGTGGCGCTCTGTGTTGCAATTTTACCAGACTTCTCACTACGCCCTCCTATATACAAAAATGTGATGAAAATATTTTTTACACAACTCCCTATTCCCAGGGAAAGGCAGATAGTGTCACTGAGACTCGAAAAGGTTAAAAAATAAAATTGGTTCAAGAAGTTGATATGCGGCGAATCCTAGTTTCGGGAATATTTCCACTTAAAATTTATCAAAAAATTTTCGAAGCCGTGATACAAACATACAAACATTTTGGTTATTATCTAGGTATGTAGTTTCTACTCGTACCTAGTATATAAATAAAACTAAGTATTATTGATTGCAGTTGCACAGTAAGATGCACAGTTACAATTCACATTTACGTTAAGCCATGAACATTTCATTCGGGTCTGAGCAATCGAAACTTTTAATGTTTTAATGATCATCGTGTTTGCTACAAATCTTTCTCCAAATTGTTGGTGGTGATGCCAGCTACACATTTATTGAACCTCTCGGAAGTGACCGATTTTTTTTTCATACACAATCGTGTTAAAGCTGTAATTTCAAAAATGAGCCATTGATGTAGCTACGTAACTATTTGTACACCATTCTAAATTATTACCCAGAAAAATACAAATTTATAACACTACGAGTAGTAGAGTACAACGTCAGAATAATATCTCTGTGACTTATTCAATAACATAAATGGGAAACTTCAAAGTAGCATGTGATTATTGAAGTACTGATATTCGAGACAAATTTCTCATCGTATTCGTACTTGCTTTTTGATATTAGTTTTGTCGTCGATTTGCAATACCGACATAACAGATATTCGTAAAACAAAATTTATTGTAAGACACAAGTAATACTGGCAATTTTATTAAGTCACAGATTTTATAGTTTCTGTTAGAATTTATTTTATCGTCAAATAATTAAAAGTTGTAATCTAATGTAAATTTTTTAAAGCTTTATATAAATATTCCAACACCAATTAAGCATATTTATTTTGAAATTTGGATAGGTGTTAGTGGTGTGCTGATTGTAGTAGTAGTGGTTGTGGCTTCACCTTTCACACATAGACATTTGATTGCATCAAAAACATATGATGCTGGACATGTTTGTATTCGACTCACTAATTTTAGTCCACTTTTATAGCATTCATAATAATTTTGGCAATTGGTGTAATCGGGATACCATCCTTCTCCTTTACAAATATATTCACAATTAACTATGATAGGATTAAACTGGTAATTAATTGGCTCTTCACATCGGAACATTATCACATTTGCTACCCCAGACGAGATACTACAATATCCGTAATAAGCTTGGTTTGCTGAATATACAACATACTTATTTGCTGTGGCTGTAGTACAGCTGACGGTTACACAATCATGGAGGTAGTGTTTTATTTTACACTTATAGTTAACAGCGTCATAAACATAGTTAGGTGGACACTGGTATGTATCGACAGTAGTCTCGGTACAAATATGATATTGGGTACAGTTGCTGGGATCTGGGAAGTAACCAGTGTTTGTGCACGTAAATGATATTGATGAGGCGATGCAGGTATTGTAATTGGGATCGCCTGAAGTTGAACATCTCGTTTGTTTTGGAATACAGTACGGTGAAGTTGGTGCTAAATCGGAGCAAAAATTTATGACCAGTGGTGTTGTATTGCCCGAAACGCATGCCAATAGAGTTTTGCAATCTTCAGCACAAATATTTCCCTTTGCTCCAACGGGACACGTTGGGCCGGTTTCACCGGCTGCCGCTACTACAGCAAGATTCATTGCCATCGAGTTAGTTGTACGATATTTTCGAGCAATTAGATAACCATCTACTAAATCACTTGAACTTGCAGCAGCCGCCGATGCGACCTAAATTTAATTATAACATTACACTTAATAACTCAGTAATTCCAATAATGTATTCACTCACCGCCACAAATGTATATATTATTACTAATTTAATCATATTTTAGTTCATTAACACTTGACTTGATATTAATCGCAATAATTAGAAACTGTGCCCTTATATAAGGTTTTATTATCAGTTTTATCAGCTAACTAAATCATATTAAGCGTTTGCAAATTTTGTCTCTTGATAAAGTTCCGCATCATATTTGTGTAATTATGTTTGCCCTAAAATAGTAAGAAAAAATACATAATACAAACAATAAAATTAGATAAGCATCCACAATTAACAATAGGCCTACATATATTTTAGGTATCCAAGGAGTCCATTTGTTACAAATTATCCTATATAATAATTCAAGAAAATGTATGTGTGTGTGTGTGTATGTATGTATGAACCTTATACAAATCCACATTTCTTAACCGATTTCAACCAATTTATTTAAACTGAAGAAGGTCATACATAGGCTTTGCGTTTCAATTATTTTTCAATTAAACAGCAACTTCAAAACACATGACGCATAACTATAAGATCTATCAACAGCTCTATTGCATTTGCATCCATGGGAGCACAAACAGCTATCCCTCCAGGCTATGGTCCTTACTGTTTTTGAATAAACGGTATTCGGTCTTTCGAATTGGGCAATGGAGATCATGAAAGAACTAACGGTCTACCAGAAGAAATGGCGCAAATACCAAAAGAAATTTTATGTCAACACGACATAGTTAAAAACATTTTTGGAGAAAAATTAACTAAATCAGATTATAAAAATTACTCAAATAAAGTAATATTATGTCCAAAAAATTCAGGGGTCGACAAATTGAATGAAGAAGTACATAATTTATTAGAAGGTCCATCCACAATATATTTAAGTGTTGACTCAATTGATAATGACGGTTCAGTTGATGTAGGGCATTATCCTGTTGAGTTTATCAATGAACAATCACTATCAGGAATGCCTCTACATAAGCTGGAATTAAAATCCGGAAGCGTAGTAATGCTACTGAGAAATTTAAATACAGAAAGAGGGCTTTGTAATGGAACAAGAATGTTGGTGCAAAACCTAAAGCCAAATTTAATAATTGCGACTGTATTAACTAGATCAGGTGTTGGTGAAACAGTGTTTATTCCGAGAATAGAGCTTGTATCAACTAATACTGCCCTCCCTTTCACCCTTGGAAGAAGGCAATTTCCTATCAAACTGGCATTCGCTATGATCATCAATAAATCGCAGGGACAAACATTGGACAATGTTGGTATCTTCCTAAGAAAGTTTGTGTTTGCCCATGGTCAGCTATATGTAGCACTCTCTAAAGTTCGTCAAAGATTTAAAGATTCAAATTGAGAATAGTTTTTTTTCTTTATTAATTACAACTGAGACTGTGGACATCTAGCAATTTATCTTTCACATTTACAAATTTTACATTTCTTAAATAATTCTGATTTGTTGGGATGAAACCCAATGGTTAGTTCCAAAATTAATTAAACCTATTTAAAATATAATTTTAATTTGGTATGTATACTAGGTCAAGTGGTCTCGTTCTTTGAAGTCTTCATTCAACGACAGGGTTATCTATCATATGGCGAATATAGGAGTTCCATGTTCCTGGAGCCTTATTTCTTATTTATATGTGTTTGGCGGCATGCTTTTTATTTCATCTTTGATGTGTTCCATCTGTAAGTCCCTGTGAAGGTCTACGGAAAACCTTATTTTGAAACGTCTGTATCATTTTGGCGTTTGTTTGCTTAGTACATCCCCAGAGTTGAATACCGTAGGTCCATATCGGCTTCAGTATTTGCCGATATAGCAGCAGCTTGTTATATATTGTAAGCTCAGAGCCTCTACCTATGAGCCAATACATTTTTCTGAACTAAATATTAAGTTCTTCTTTTTTATTTTTGACATGCTCTCTCCACTTGAGCTTGGCATCGAGAGTCATGCCCAGATATTTAGATTTGTTTGCATATGGCACTGGCGTGAGTTAATTACTATCGATAGATGGGAAGCCTTGTAAAGTTAATATGCGTGGATTTCGTCTCATTAAGCTTGATTCTCCAGTGCTTAGTCCAGTTACAAACCGCATTGGTAATCTTGTGGAGTTTGCTCGTGGCATCAGCGACATTACTTCCAATCGCCATGATTGCTGTGTCATCTGCAAAGGTGGCTATGGTTCCTTCATCTGTTGTTGGAATATCCCTTGTATATAATAAATACAGGATTGGTCCTAAGACACTCCCCTGTGGGACACCGGCAGAGATTTTCTTTAGTTAGAAGTATTATTTCGCATATTTCACACGAAAATGTCTATTGGATAAATTAAATCTTAGTATGGCATAGAATTGCCTCGGCAGATCTCTGTGCAGCTTGAATTCCAGTTTACTGTGTCAAACTTTATCGAATGCTTGCGCGACGTCCAGAAATATGCTGGAGCATACTTTTTTGCGTTCTAACATTCTTTCAATAACGTTGGTGATTCTATGCACCTGTTCAATTGTGGAGTTCTTTTAATTAGTTGCCGGTCTTCAATTATTGGTTTAAGTCTTTTTAGTAATAATTTTTCAAAGAGTTTTGACATAATTGGCAGCAATGAAATTGGCCTGTATGATTTTTTATCGTTAGGTGGTTTATCAGGTTTTGCTATCATGTTTACTACTGCTACTTTCCATTGCCACGGAACATATTTTAAGTGTAAGCTTGCATTGATTATGTGTAATAGCTTACGAAATCCTTTATCTGGTATAGAGCCTTGATTATTTGGCAAGTAATCAAGTCATATCCTGGGGCTTTTTTAACATTCATGTTGCTTTTTACTTCTTCTTTTAATTCTTTGAGAGTTACTGGGCGTATATCAAAATCATCTAGCTTTTGGATTGACGTTATATTTTCATTGGCCGTTTGCCTTAGTAGTGGTTGGAAGGTATTCTCGAGATACTCCACAAACAGATCAGCCTTCTCTTTAGGACCTCTTGCCCAGGTTCCATCCTCCTTTTTAAGTGGAGGCACTTGCATTTTGGGTGTTTTGAGTCCCTTCGTCGCCTTCCACAGAGAATAATCAGAATTATTTTCATCGATTAGGCTAACTAGATATCTGTTGATTGATGCATTTTTAACTTCTTTAAGAAGAGATTTGAGACTGTTACCTAAATTGTTAAGAATTGTTTTGTTCTCCAGAGTTCTAGTTATTTGCCAGGTTTTACGTGCCCGTCGATTTTGTCTTACCAACTTCCATTGGGTAGGATATGTTAAGCTTATTCTTATTTTGTATAATAGGGGCACTTGACAAAGCAGCATAGTGAATTGCTTCATTGAGTTGTTCTAATTCATCTTCCAACTGGTGGGGATTTCTTATCGGTATCTGAAGATTGATTTTTTCCTCCAATACTTCACGAAAGAGATCCCAGTTTGTTTTTGAATTTGTTAATCTGAGTGCACTCTCCCTTTGAATTACCATTTCACTGATTGTCATGATAACCGAGGAATGATCCGATACTAGAGAATTACTGTCTTCAACGTGAATGTAGTTCTGGGATATAACTCTTGCTACATAGAAGCCTATTAGGTCAGATATCTTCGTTCCGTCACTGGGCCAGTATGTTGGGGAACCACCAGAGTAAAATTCACCCGCCCTGCTTGAAGCAATCTTTACCTTTTGTCGTCGTAAGTCTAGATCCCCAATAGGTGTTTTTCGCATTAAAGTCACCTTCCAAGGTAGTCCTCCCTTTTCAAGTTATGCCGGGGAGACAATATATTGCAGAGACAGTAGGCTGTCTGTGTTTAATTTGGATCCTTACAGTAGTGACTTAGTTGTTAGTTTCTTCTTCGATATTTGATTCTAAATGGTGTTTTATATTTTCTTTTATTAGTAATGCCGAACCACCTCTTGCTCTTTCCGCTGGATGAATAGAGTGGTATAAGTGAGAGTAGTGAGCAACAAGAGGAAATTGCTGATGACACTAAATATTATACAATATATTATATTTGTATTTTATATTTTTCCTGTAATTATTATCGTAGCAATAATATATTATACATATTACAAATTATTTATATAATATTCAAATGCATATAGTATGGGATTATATTGAATATTTCTAGAGCCCGTTGTATCGTACAACGTCAACGGGCCTTACTGCTAGTAATTATCATAAAACAGTTCAACTAAGAGAAAAATTCTCCAACATTATTAGGTGTATTGAAAAAATTCCGCAATAAAGGGTAAAAATAATCATAAGAAATGACAGATGAGGTTGAAATTTTTGTTATGTAAACATAATGAGTTGATAAGTAAAGCCTTGGCTAAATTGATGTTCGAATACAATTTATAAATACAACATTCTTATGACTCTAAAATTACATAAATCTATTGAAACACGTATTTCAGCAAAGTAATCTATTAAGGAAAACTGTACGACGATAAAGTGACTGTTTGCCAATATAACGTTCCATGACACGACCGTTGTTTCAATTAACACCGTTAAGAACCTAAAGAGGATTTTAGAAATGTTCAAGACAATTTAGATCGATGTGCTGCTCTTGTGATCTATAGCGTTTCTGAAATTAACTAACTTGTTTAAATATTTAACTTGCTTGTTAAAATATTTAACTGAAATAGGGATTCGCTTGAGCTCACCCTTTGTGGTATAGTCTAACAATTTCAGAAGAGGTCGATTTCAATTAAATATTGAAGTCGTTATTTTATTTTGCTTCATCGTGCTACACGCACTCGCCTGTCCTTTTTCTTTTCAATACACAGCTGTATTCGAATTTCTAGAAAGTTATTCATCAGTCTTCGAAGCACGAGCAATATTTCGCGACTTGTTTTTAAAATCAATTACAAAACAAACTACCATGTTTAGACAGCTGGAGAAGAGACCTATCCTAAGGTTTTCATAATTGGAATACTAATTGGAAAGTAAATTTTGTATAAGGGAAACCTCACTGGTGTCATCCAAGATTCGGTCGTTGTATTTTTTTGAATTTACTGCAACCTGACAATTTAGTCTATCACTTCTCTAGGATTTCTTTTGTAGGCGAGATTGCTGGAATGAGCTCAGACATACGTGCTATTTTTGTAGTGCATCTCACATGGTATCTTCGTAGGCTCCTTTTTTCATTTGCTTTATCACGTTACATATTTACGTAGATGAAGAGTGATGAATCACAAAAATTCATGAACCAGATGACATAATTTCCTGTGACTGGTATCGTAAAGAAAAATATTCTAGTCGTTACCTTAATTTCCAATCTTGACTTCCAATGAATTATAAAATTAGCACAATCAAAATTTTAGATGATACATTACTGAATAATAATTTTCCGATAAATTCAACAATAAAATTATTTGGCAACAACATTTTCAAGGGGTTTCAAAATTTCGGCGTGTTAAATGTCTTTTCAAAAATTACAATTTCAAAATTATAGGACGTCCTTTAAGTAAATTTGTTTTTTAATTAATAAACATTACATTACTCTAATGTGGTTTATCAATTGAAATGTGGCCGTAATGCAATTTATACTGAACAAACGAATTTTTTTTTTACAATTATCAACATTAAAGAGTTGTCAAGAAACGTTTTAATCAAAATATTGCAAAATTCTTGAAAGAGAAAAAAATTGTAAAAAGAGATCAATTTTGGAGATGTTTCGCATAAAATCTAGTGCTGAATCGATCAAAGTTAACGAAGATTGTGCCTACATAGGAAATTCTTATGCATTTTTTCGTGAATTTTCTGGTTTTGCCTACTTTGTTTTTAGTTTTATATAAACGAATTTTTGATTGTTATAGTACATTAATGTTCTAGGCCGATTTATATTTGTAAAGTTTTTTTGATAGAAATTTATTTTTTTATCTATGAAAAATTTGTTTATTTTCTATTCATTCTTATATTGCTTTAGAATACAAACCGTATTTCATTTAGTTTTGAAAATGTCATCGGAAGTAGATCAATTGGAAAATCTTCAAGAACAATATGGAATTTAAACCGCATCAGAAATTATTCTTTATTCACAGAAAGTTTAATTTCTGGATCACATATTCAGAGATCCAAAACATTTGAAAGTGCCCGACAATAACGCCAAACTAAACCAAATAACGCCACAGAACTACAATAATTGTTAGGAATGGCCACATACTACTTAGTCAAAATTTGCTGCACTCAGAAACCATTTTGATCCGCTAAAAGCTTACAGCTTTTCCATAAACCATTCGAGACATGCATGTTATAAGTGTAAACTCTGGACCTCGTGTAGATCCTATCTGTAATATTATTTCGTAATTTGTCTTAGTAAACTGAAATGTCATAAATCATTTGATAGTTATCTTTATCATAAAACAAGTTTCCTGGTTCATTATACAGAAATCTACGAGATAAGCACTGATAAAAATATTTAAGAGGTACTCTAAAGGGCGTCTATTTTATCTTCGAGCATTTATGTAAATCTAAGTGACATTCAAGTTTCAACATTTCGTTAGAAATCAATTTCTAATACGAATTATATTAAATAGGGATCTCTCTACTGTGATAAATAAATTGTGTTCTAACAAATTTATTACATTAATTTAATTTGTTTGCTCTTTAATTTATCATTAAATTATTTGTTTAAAAGTAATCTAGAGGCTAAAATAAATTTTTTAAAGCTTTTTGTAAATATTGAGATTGCCAAAATAATATAAAACTGAACTAAACTAGAGAAGAATTTACAATTGTTAAACTGGCTATTTATTTGTCGATGTATCTATAGCAATTAAATTTTACAATGTTCGTCATTTAAGGTTTTACTAAGGTTGTGGTTGTATACGCATACCTATAATGAATGTTTTACGTGAGAATATAGGGTCCGGGTCCGCAGAATTCTGGAGTTCTTTATAGTCTCTTATCATGTCATATTTTCCTGCATAGTTGGTTTAATTGCGATAATACACTGCTTCGATGGAAAGAATAGGGCAATGTGATAATTATTTCGATTGTCATATAGGCATTTGTTCCCACGGGGAAGAATTCTGAAGAATTGGTTAGCATCTATTTTTATATCGTCTGTGTGTCATTTATGTTTTTCTAGGTGCTGTGCGCATTGTGACATTTTGGTTATGCTTGAAGACTTTTACCGTGTTATCAATAATTGAGAATTGATGGCCAATTAACCGCAGTAAATGTTCTCGTTGGTTTCTATGGTTCGAAAATGTACCTCGTATTGATTTGCCTCTATCGGTTAGTATTTCAAATATGTCCTGTTGTATAAAAATTCCAGGTCGTTTTTTGAGAACGGAGTTGTGGAATTATTAGTTAAGAATTATTTTCTTTTCCTCTTTCCTTATGGCTACATGGATTTTCTCTCACATAACTGCAATATGTGTACAAAATATATTGTAGAGATAAATGTGAGGGAGATGGAAATTAAGATTAGTAATGTCAAATGACTCTTTATTCCCGCTTTTGCCTTTCTCGCTTATTGACATCTCTTTAAAGTTTTCTTATTATATATTGTTGTTTCTGTCGGAGCCTATTATTTGTAATTTCCTTTGCTTGTGACGAAAAGTTTCGAGAGTAGTTTCAGAAGTGCCCGACCTGACAGAAAAAACAAAAAATGTTCGTCAAAATATTTTTATTTCTTAATACAGTCTCCCTTTTCGTCGATACACTTTTCTCATGCAGGCATTCACGGTAGGCTCCACCTCCATTGTTGGTAAACCTTTTACTATCAAGTCATTTTTTACGTTTAGAGAAGGAAAGCCGATAGGCCTAAATCTGACGAATAAGTGCACAAGGCAGCAATTTGAACTTTAACTCTTTGATTAATCGATGTAACAAATGTGTGAACTGTTACATTGTCTTGATGAAACAGCACTTTTCTTTCGCAATATGCGAATTTTCCCTCAAACGCTGCAAAAAATACGCATAATACTCGCTTGCATAATGTGACGCTATTCCAGTATTATATGTTGTACAGCTCTTTTTTAACTACCAACCATGTTTGCTAGTTTGCATACTTTTATTCGACGGTCATCCAATACCGTCCAAATATAATTTGTCAATTTTCTCCCCCATTTATGGCGTGGTTACCTCATTTGGTCGACCACTGCGATGTTCTAGAAAGTTCCGCCAGAGTAATCTCTAGCTGGGCAGGTTCTGGTTCCTAACTTGCAATGTTTGTGGTTTCTTGTTTTAATATTCGATCTGCTCTCTAAGTAGGTACCATTATGCTGGTACATAATCCTCTGTGTGAGGTAGACTATAAATCTTTATTTAGCTAGTTTATAACTACTGTTACATGTGTATAGAATTAAAGCTATATAATCAATTGTCACTTTGCTGAATGGCTATATAGAAGATGCTCTACACGCAGGAATTTCATCGTTCACCTGATTTAGAGTTTTTCGTTTAAATTTAAAGCAAGGTTTTCACAGTTTTTCTGTGTTATTAATGGCCCAGAACTTATTCCGCAGAGTTACCGATGTCACCTATAAGTTCCCCCATGTTGTATTGTTTTCTTTTGTATCTCTTCAATTATTCACTTATGCGAATTTCGCTTTTTGTGGTAATCTTATCGGTAGCTTAATCGTCATATTTCTCAATAAAGTGTTGTATACATTTCTTTTTTTCGACTATGCTCAATACTAATTGAATCCTTGGCGATTAACAAATATTCGTTACAAAGGGAAACACGATTTGCCATTTTCTATTCTAATTTTGTGACGTTATTTCTCTTCCAACTTAGTACTAAATATAATAGTTGAGTCTGCCCATGGAAATATTTGTACTGCTTGATTGTTACCGTTTTTGAGAAATACTGATAGCCTGGATACAAAAATGCGCCGCATTTAGTTCAAATCTGTTTGCATAGATCTGTTTTGAAGCATAGCAAACCTATGCAATTGCAGTTTCTGTGCTAACAACGTGTTAACTTCCTCTCCTTTAATTCCGCCATATTTCCCATTATGGCACTATTGCTTCTGAAAGACTGTTATCCCATTTTATATTTGTAATCTTCAGGCTTTTTACATTAGTAGCTTTGTTACTATTGTTATTGGTGATATCACATTTAACAATAAACGACATCATAATACATTAGGAAATCTTGACAGAATTTAGATTAATTATTCTTGTTTATAACTTCTATTATGTCACTTCCAGTCTGTTTCCTGTTGATCCTTTATGCTATTATATAGTTCTTTTCATCTATTGTCAGTTGTATTATGGTTCGAGGGAAATGCTGCTACGTTGTTCTGGTGGCCATTGTTTCAATAGCCTACTTTGAATCCCGTCCATCTTGATGTCGATGACCCTTCTATTGGTGGTGATAGTACTTTTGATGTTTATTACTTCATGGTGTGGTATGAAATCCTTCCATGAAATTGTGAGGATGTTGTGAATGGTTAATATTTCAAGGAAGCAGTGGGCGCGTAGCAGAGAGGAAGATGCGACAACACCATCAACGTCAGGCAACCGTAGCTTGGGTTAGTACAACATTGAATGACCGCATGGGAACATCATAAAACAAAATTGTAAAATGGAAGAAAAGAATTTGGAACGTTATCTGTGCAGCAGCAGAATGTTTACAGACATTTTTGTTTGATAGACCAAACAACGTGTTTAAGTATGTTGTCATGATTTCCCAAACAGCCTCGTATCTTCTGTTGGCTGAAAATTATTATTTGTTGATGGGCTACTTATTTGGCTTCTTTGTAGAGTTGTTGGCATTTGATGGCTGATTACTCGGTCCATCAATATTAGAATTAGCAAGACTCAATTAAATTAATATTTGTCATTTTCAGGACACAATTTATTGTCAAGTCTTTGGAGTTTTTCTGTGAGAGAGCTGATTCTCAGTCAAATCAACTTAATTATTTTTTCATAAAAAACGGTAATATTTTTCTATAAAATTTTCCGTAAAAACGTTTTTATGGTGATGCAAAGCGTAATTTAACTAACAATCGACACAACTCGATTTTCTACAGTAGTCAATAACTGTGACGTTGAGTAGATATTGTTGCCCCATCCGGAAATATTTGCTTGATTTGTTGAATGTGCGCTTTGTTCTCTCCGTCAGTTATTGCTGTTAAGTACGAAAACTTACTAAAGGCATGACTTATTTGTAATGATATACGTTGCTGTTTCGTATATTTTGATGATGGTGTTTTCTGTTCCTTGGCTTGATTTCAAAGAAATTCTTTAAATAATTAATTATGGTTGGTTTGAATTATGACTTAGGCGAATTCATTAATTAACCTTTTTGTAGATCTCTGTATGTGATCTACGCTTTCTAATATCGATTCTAGAATTATGGAAGTTCTTGTATATATTTCGCACCAAAATACAAGTCGTTTAAGAATCGTTGTGTTATAATTTTTGTATAAATGAATTATAATTCTCGCCATTCAGCTTCGAGTAAGAAGATTTAATTATTTAATAATAAATAATATAATTTGTTTGCTCGTTTACATATGTAAATTTTAAAGGGGTCGGCGATTGAACGTCGTAAAGGAAAGACGTGATTTTTGTCTCTCCTTTAAATAAATAAATAAATAAATAGTTTAAATATGTGTTAATAATTGATTAATTATAATATTAATCATAATATTATTTATTAATATATGTCTTGTGAAATAAATAAATAATAATATTAATAATAATTTGTGTGTAAAGAAGTAATAAGTAAAGTGAAAAGTTATACGTATTGTGTTAATATATTAATTTGTGTGCGGTGCGCTTGCAATGGTGTAGGATATGTATATAACAATTTCGTTTATATGTATTTCGACACCGTTGTTTGAATGCATCGTACGCATTGTATGTTAATATTCAATATGTAGGACTTTTTTGATTACAAAAGATGCTTAAGATAAGTGTTATTTTTATTACTTTATTTTACATTATATATTATATTTTATTACATAATAATCAATGAATCGTATGGATGAGTTATTTGTGTTGTTGTGGTATGAAACAGTTTGTGACGACAGTTGCTAGCATTCATTCTATGTAATCTGTTTCTATGAAAAATACTGTCGTGGTCTCTAATTTTTATAATTTTGTTTTTTCTCTCGCATACGTATTGTTTATAGTTTTTTATGTACACAGTGATTTTGTTGAATTTCGTTATATGAGTAGATGGTATTTTCTTGGAAAAGTTGAACAAATCACGACCAAAAAGCTAATTTAAAATTTGGATATCGAGTCTTTATTGCATGTTGTACTGAAATCCTTATTTCTTTTAATTTTTTTGTTTAAGGATATACATATAAGTGAAAATATGGTATATGGGATGCGCAAAATATAAACAAAATGATCGTATAATATTCTCTGCTCTCTCACGGTTGTATTTATATTTTTGTAGTGGATTACACTAAGACTTCGTATTACGTTGTCTAAATGGGCGAATTTCTTTGGATTTGCACTAAATGTTCTTGAATGTGGATGATTCAATTTGTGAATTGGGAAAGTCGATTAGACTTTAATTGTTCATAATTTGTTGATTTGTTATATGTATAATAATTTAGACTTTTGTTATCTTTGTGAGATTTTTTGCCGTCGTTGTGGAGAGGCGGCTGACGTTGACCTCTACTTGTCGACCTGGGTTGGCGTCATCGGCAAGGGGTGGATGTTGTCGCAAGTCGAGATCACGAAAAATGAATATTGTACATATAAATGAATGTATATTTTTGGCGATTGGGAGGGGGTTATACTTTTTCTCTGTGGTGCGAAAACTGGATTAGATTTTGACGAGTGGTGTATGTGTGTGATTGGTTTACACAGGATGTGCGGCGAGGATGTGCTGCAGCTGTATTGCAGTGAATCTTTTTTGATATTTGGAGTGATTTGAATGGGTTTCGTTCATGGTGAGTAATGGCTCGGTGTCTGCGGTTTGTGGTGGTTGTTCGTTGAACGTTGTGTTTCTCAACTTGCGGAGAGTTGTGTTCATGTGTGTTCTGTCGTTACCTGTATTTATAAGGTATTTTTGACTGTTTTGAGTTGTTTTGTTTAGGACTTGAGGTAGTTCTCATTTGTTAGTGTATGAGGGCGGATTTGCAGTTTTGTATTGAATCACTGCCTGAATGTTGGATTTGTATGTCCAAATTGGTTTCTTTGCTGAATGCTTCGGGTGTTTTTGTTGGAGTTTGCCGTCGATTTAGTGGGAGCTGAATCATTTTGGGAGTTTTGGTATGATCGGTCGTACGCTGAAGTTTTTGGGCTGTAGGGTTGGCATGGTTCGTTTGTGATTTGTCATGGATTCGTCACGGCTTTGTGAAGCGTGGTTTTTGTTGAATGGTGGTGTTGGCAGGAGGTCGCTTGGTGGATGGTAGTGGTTTCATGGTGGGAAGATTCATGCCGTCTGTTGGGATCGTTTCGAGGTAATTTTAGCTCCTGGATGGATATTGCATAATTCTCTTGGTACATTTTACTACGATTGTTTGTAGAGGTGGTTTCTTCCACGCTTTGATTTCGGAGATTTTCGGAGAGAGCTATTTTGGTGATGTTCCTTCATCCTATTATTCAGCGTTTGTGTAATAAATTGTTATATTTTTATTTTGGTTTGATTAGCGATAGAATTTTCCGTTTCCGTATTTCTTCTGTGCATTGAGAATATAGTGTAGGTAATTTATGATTACCTGTTTTCTATATTGTATTTCCTTCATAATCCATCATTTTTTCAAGATTAATTGCAACTATGTTGAGTTGGTAACGAATCCTATTATTTACCGCAAAATTGCTTTTTTGTGACACTCAATGGGTTATTAGTATTTTCTCACAGCTTATTAGCGATATTTTTGCTTTATAAAAAGAAATATTATTTGCATTGGATTTGGGAGTTTAACAATCTTAACATAAAGAATTGTTTATCGGCAACTTCGTTATATCTATGTAACTGAAAAGCTAGAAATATTTGATATAATTAATATAATTATTCAAAAGAAAGAGAAGATGACGACAACGACTGGATGTTTGTCATAAAAAGCAAACGTTGCCAATCTTGACTGTTTTAGTACAAGAATTATAATTATTAATTCCCAATTTCAAATCAACCCTAAATATTAATCTACATGTACAGTGCCGAGCTATTATATTAAAATTATTCGGTTCTCAGGAAATCTCATTCAAATATATTTAATATACGAGTACATATTATCCCTCTTTTAAGATACTGGTACGATTTATATTTAATTATAAAAATTATAAAATAAACTTATTTATCATTCATTTTAGAATAATTTTTCCAAATTTTATCTAGTTGCCTTTACTTAAATATTACCTTCCAGCAGGAAAGCCATTGACGACACACTAATTACTAATTTACGTTTGTTACCAGTCTGAGATGAATCGTTTATGACAAGTCTAATACGAGGTGACAAGTTATAGACGAGTCGCATGTGTCATGTCTGAGATTAATTGTATGTGATATATCCCCAGCAAACGTAGAAGAAGTTCCAGAACTAGTGCAAAAAGTATTTGTTTCCTTGTGAAAAAGGATGGGCGTCGGGAAAAATTCATCAGTTTTCTAAAATTTTTTTTGTAAACATATGAAATTTTTGCGAATTCTAAATTATTTAGGATATTTTAATGGATGGATATTTTAAGGGATATTTGAACGCAATCCGGTAGTTAATCTAGTTAATCTGTCTTTTTTTTTTTTTTTTTTTTTTTGCTATTTCGTGTTCGCCCAATTCAACGGTTAAATACTAATAAATTTTAGAGTTATTTTGAATATAGTTCAAATAACTTTGGTTTCAGGAAATTTTACTGTAAGTTGCGGAGTTGCAGCGGAGTTGCAGAATGATTAAATTATTAAATGTGTCAATTATTTAGGAAGCCGGAAAATATGCATTTAGAATTAAATTTCAGAAAATTTACAGATGCTTGTGAATTAATGCTTCATTGTAATTGCTGATTGTGTAGTTTAGAATTGTGTTGTCATTTTATTACTAACGACTTTACATAGGTGTCTGTAACGGGTCGAGTCAACCAATTTTGGTTAGGAAGCCGAAAAGTATTAATAGAATTAAATTTCAGGAAAATTCCAGATGCATGTGAAATAATAATATTTTTTCTTAGGTTGCCGTTTTAAAGAAGCAATTGTTGAAGACCAATACCATCGTTATCCATTAACCTATTAAGCCTTTATCCTTCATCTAGTAGATTAGAATTGTGTTGTCTTTGTGTTACTAACTATCGGCTATACCTAGGTGTCTGTAACCGGGCCGATTCTGTCCCACTTAACTAACCTATCCAATCCTTCGGTTTTGTTATGTGTAAAAAAGGGTGTACGGTGGACCCGGCGTCATCCGGGAACTCAAGCCTAAGAACTTGGTCGTACATTCAAAATCAATCAATCAATCAATCGTTTACATATGTAAATTTTAAAGCACTCTTCGTCATTAATTGTTCGTTCGCTTTCACGTTTCTGGTTGTGTATACGATGACATGATACGTTCCCAATTGAATGACTGCAGTTAAATCATGCAAATAAAATACCTGATTTGGTCATAGCAGTTATTGAAACAATTCCTCGTTACTGATACCGAAGTTAAGTACCTTATCGGTCGAATTTTACAACCTTTTGCAGTTGGTCTTCTTAATAGTGATTACTTTCTTTCCACGATCGTGTCGTAAAGTTGTCGTTACTTGGTGTTGGTGTGCTTTGTTCATATTTAATTTTCCTTTTATGTGCCGTGGTTGGACTGACCTTGGTGTAATCGTTATTTGAATCGAGTTTTGATTTGCTCATTTTGAATCGTGTCAAATGAATCGTCTTACTTGCGGTCGCGAATTTATCTGACTTGAAGGTAAAATTGTTTTCACCTTGTAATGTGACTACTCTAAGCTTTCCGTCGGTTCCTGATTGAAGTGGAATAATTTTTGCAATGGTTGTAATATGGTGGTCTCTTTGTTCTGTAACTGCAAAAGATATTCTCTTGACCACTTTTAACAAAAACGTCCAGGTCATTTATGTCACCAAATACCATCTTCACGTGTATTTTTTCACTTGGTTTAGGTCAACCTCTAGAGATACTAGTAAATAGTTAATGGCCATTTTCCTTCAGGAAAACACGTCTTTTTTAATATTGAGCTGTTATTGCTCACGATTATGCAATAGTACTATGGCTGGACATCAGATCATCTAAAAACAATCTTGCTTTATTATGGAAGATTCATCTGGAAAAATAAAAGCTTCCTCTGCCAGTTCAACTTAAGTTTAGTTCAACTGTAAGCTTTGCTATCATTGCATTTCGTTTGCTGCCTTCTCTTCCGGTTATTGTTATGCGCTGATTAAGTCAAAGGTGTAACCCGATGCATTGTGCTGCTTTTTCGATAATCATCTATGCTTGTGATCCAGGATGACCTGTTTAATTCTTGATCATCTTAAATGACCTATGTTATAAAGTATGATATCTACCTCTGCGAATAAGATTCCTATTCTTTGTATGACAACTTCGTCCGTAGCGGATTTCATAATTTTTGATTCTAAGGTTCGATTACAACCCTTTCATTTTTATTTTCAGGTTAGTACCTGGTTTCTCCTTGGTGCTGCCCCAAAACATTGAACCTGAGTTCTACAAATTGCGAGAATTCTTCTAACGTTGGATAGGCCCTGGGATTATTTAGAGCTTCTTTAAAGATCCTTAAGCTTGCTAGGTCTAATTTATATTCTCAATCTAAACGATTAGGATGGTCGATTCATTTATATATATTCATTATTCATTCTTTCATTTATATTGGTGTATTACAATTTCATATTATAACAAGACTGGTTGACTTAGCTCCGAATTTCGAATTTCAGATTTATTTATAAACTTTTTCTTTTCAATATTTTCAGATAGTAAAGTCAATTTTTTCATTCATCGCAATCTTCTGAACCAGGACAATCGGAAGTATCCGGTTTATATACATTTTTCCATTGATAATTTACAGAATATCGAATATTGGGAGTTATATGTGCGTATAAACGAGACAGTTTCATTTCAAAATATTACATTTCAATTTTATTCACGTCTTTCAGATAACAAAATCGTTGGAGATCGAACGCTCAAAGGCATTGCAGAGTGAGGCCGAAATTAAAAAAATTGTTAATTTACGAGAAAAGTAAGTTACTTAAAAATCGACCGTCGGGTTTTAAAACTTATTGTTCTTTTGCATTTATTTTAGGGTACTAAAGTTAAAATCTTTAAAATCATATGACCCTTCACTCGTGATGCGAGAACTTTATAAACAAGAATTCAAAGATAGCGATTCGATCACTGTGAAACAGGCGCGAATATTACGGCTAATTAATGAATTAACAACAAACAAATCCAATAATTTAAATCAGCAAAACTATTTGGATGCTTTACTTCTTTTTGCGGATATCGAAGACATATGTCAGGAAATTATGATCAAGAAATATAATCGTAAAAATGAAAAAATAGAGGCGAAAGGCTTGAATTATATAATTAAAGTTCCGGACCTGGCTGAAAGTCGCCCATCTATTTTAGTTTACGACCGATTAACAATTACTTCTGAACGGTTACCAAGACCTGTGAATGGAATTATTTGGGAAATACTACGTGATTATATTGTGGTTCAGTTTAAGCAAAAGATTGATTCAAATCTTCTGTACGACGTTCAATTTATGAACAATCGAACTTCGTTGCGCATGGAAAAATATGCGATTGAATTGATGCAACATAAAAAGCTTACGCAATTTATGTTTCCGCTTGAGTATATTACCAAAAGTGATGATTCAGAGAAAGAAATGGAACGTTTTCATTGGTACAATGAATCGGTCAGTGTTAATGCTGAACAAAAAATTGCCGTAAACAGTATTTATCATGGGACTTCGTATCCACATCCGTATATATTATTTGGGCCGCCGGGTACCGGAAAAACAACAACTCTTGTCGAATCGATACTACAGTTGTGGAAAAAGAAACCGGAGTCTCGAATTTTAATTGTGTCCATGTCAAATTTTGCGTGCAACGTGATTTCAAAGCGTTTACTCGAATTTTTACCCTCATCAGAAATTTTACGTTTGTTTTCCAAGTCACAAGAAATAGCAGTATCTAAAATTGATGGCGAAGTTTTAGATGCGTCTAATTTAGAGTCATTGATTCACTATTATCCGCCGCTTTTTGAATTGTATAAATATCGAATTATCGTTGCCACTCTCACGACTTCCGGTCGTTTAATACAAGGACAGTTTAGTTGTAAATTTTTTACCCATCTATTTATTGATGAGTGTGGTAGTTGTACAGAAGCTGCATCGCTTATTCCAATCGCGGGCTTAATATCATCGAAGGCGTCGGTAATTGCAAATATTGTATTAGCCGGTGATCCATTACAATTGGGACCGGTAATACAATCTCGTTTTGCCGATGACTTGGGATACGGCCGTTCGTTAATAGAGCGCTTAATGAAGCTTCCTATATATCAAAGGGATGAACAAACTCGGAGCTATAACTCTAATTTAATTGTTAAACTACGTCAAAATTATCGATCGCATAAAGATATTTTGCATATATCAAATAAACTATTCTACGAGAATGAACTAACTGCGGTCGGTTCTGTCAACGCTACTAAATGGGCTTGCAACTGGAAATATTTGCCTAATCCAAAATTTCCCATTATATTTCATTCCGTATCAGGCCGAACTTTACAAGATTCGGAATCGCCGAGTTTGTACAATTATCACGAAATATCAAAAGTTATGGCATATCTTGAATTGTTAGTGAATCAAAAAGTAATTCAAAAAAAAGTAACACAACAAGATATCGGTATTATAACTCCTTATCGTAAACAGTGTCAAAAAATTCGAGTGCGATGTGATAATAAAAAATGGACCGACATTGAAGTTGCCTCCGTCGAAGCATTTCAGGGTAGCGAGAAAAATATAATAATTTTATCAACTGTACGGTCGAATGTTAAAACTTTGGGATTTCTTAGTAATGAACGACGTTTGAATGTGGCACTGACACGAGCCCAAGGTTTATTAATTATTATTGGTGATCCGATGTTGTTGAAAAGAGATAAATATTGGTATGAAGTTATTAAATTTTGTTGTGATAATAAGGCAATGGTCGGGGCTCCATTTAAATTTTAAAGTGTGTTTGATAATTTAAGATACAATTTAATTTTATTTACTTGTTTTTTTTTTCATTAAATTCCTCTATATAAAATAATGTAGAAATATCTTTAATTTTGTTGACCATATGAAATTGGAAGTCGTCCACAGGTAAGTTTAACAAATAATTTAAATAATGAATCACAGTTTAATTTTCTCCTTTTACTATTCTCTAATTTTTTCTACTTGTACCAACTCACTTAACGCAATAAACTGTCAATTTTACAATTTTAACCTTACTATAAATTGCAGGCTTGGATTATATTCTTGATTGTTCCTAATCCTGGATCATACGTTTATTGAACGTACTTGTTTTTTGACACACTGCTGTTTCGTCATTCCTTATAATTTGTCTTAGATCAGCTATATAGGTTTGCTTTAGTGATTGGTTGATACAGGTGACATTAGATTTTGTAAGGTGGAGTAACTCTGCGATGCCATATTCCAACATAAGAGTCTATTCAGTAATCCATATTATCCAGTTTGGAAATTAACTATTCTCGAGATAGTTTGGAAATTTGCAATGACGATATCGGCGAAATAATTCCTCGGTCCGTGGAATTGGATACTGATGAAGTTTGAGCTGTCAATTTACGGCAACCTTCGGCTTTATCGGCTATAGAACGCCATTTGATACCAATCAACATAAATATTTCGTTTTTGACTGATTTCATCAACGCAATGCAACCAGACGTGACATGAAAAATTTTGCAAGAAAAGCTTCGTCTTTCAGGATTAGTTGAGCCCTGAAAATGAAACAATGATCCAGTTCTGTCTCGAAAATTTTTAAATTGGAGCTACACAAACCTGATATGTTGTTTCTCAGTTCAAATTCGGTTGAATTTCGTCTTTCACAAATGTTAGCTGTAAGGATATCATTACTGACATCACTGACCGAACAATTGAACACTTCATTCTAGTCCATTTCAATAGTACTTGCTTCATTATCTCTTTCCACTACCAATAAATTAAAGTTTAGCTTTGGTTTTTTTAATCGGACATTTACAGTTGATATTCCTTTTAATTTGACATCAACATTTAACATAAAATCAAATTTGATTTGTGCATCGTGTGACCATGGTCCATTATGAATTGGTCGAAAACTGTTGCGTCGTAGTGGGCTAGCAGTATCATGAGGATGGCGCTTGGATACCACTCGTTTAGTTTGTCTAAGAATATTGTGGTATTCAGTTTGAATTGAGTTTTGAGATATTTTTGCTCCATTGACAGCTCCGACTGAAATTTGCTCTTGTTGACGAGCACATTCATCTCGATGTAAAGATTGACTCTCTGGAACACGTTGCTTTATGTGGTCGATTTTGGTCAAGACTTAACTGCGAAAATTCACAGCAGCGGCTGATGATTCTTATGGAACTCTAATTTGCGGCCTTGGATGAAACGATGAAAATGATTTAACGTGCATGCCAAGACAAAAGCTTCCCATTGAACTTGTGCGTCTGTTTTAAAGCCGAATTTTTAGTATCATCGTCCCATCTGTAACTAGATACATCAGTTCTCACTATGAGAGAGAAATCAGATGCAAGTTTATCCAATAATAACCGATTTTTGAAGAAATATTTGCGATATGCCGTACCTTTATCGTTTGGCACAGTAACAAACTAGATCAATTTTAAAATTGAATCATATCCCACAAGAATATGGTTTTTGGAACAGAAACCAGTTTTCGTTGTGTGTCGTTTTATGTCTCGAACGAAATGAAGATGCATGGACATGTTATAAGAGAAATTTGAAAGAAAAAAAATCACAACTATTCGAGTCTCTCGAAAATCGCAAGGTACAAAAAAAACTCATTTATTATGTTAAATAGCTAAAGTTTATTTGGCTTTTGAATTTTTATTCAATTAGACATTGGACATTGCCCGGAAAATCACAAACCTATATAACACAGAATTATAAGAAACATTTGTTAGTTTGGCTTTAAAGGGGTATATATCTTGAATATGATTGTTGTATGGTACTTACGCTCAATGCAGGATTGAATAGCAGACCTGGGCCACATTCCAGTTCGGTCAAATGTCCATGCTCACATGCATAAAATTTGGAACAATCTGATTCGTGTGGTATAAGTATAACCTTAGAATTTTCATCTTCGTTTAATGGACACCGGGGATCAATTATGTTAATCGATGGACTTGTTGTATTGACAGGTGAAGCTTTCGTAGAATTTAGCAAAACGACTCCAAGTAAGACTAATACACACAATTGTTTTACCATTTTAATTATTTTAAATTTTATTGTTGAAACACTATGTTGAAACTTTACAAATGAATTAATTGAATAATTGAATGCCTTATATTTTATATAATAGTTTTTATCATCTGATTGTTAAATTGTTTTGTTATCTAAAGTGTTTACATATTGTCGCGAATATTTACAATTGTTCGGAGTGTTTGTAGAATTACCTCTATGAGGTCATGGCCATAAGTGCATCCGTTCGAAAATATAATATATAAACTTGTCGGTACTTAATTGAGGCGTCCGTTTGCATAACGGGCGTTATCTTTTTATTTTTTCTTGAAAACTATGTAAGATAATAATATTATTTCATACAAGAGGATTTTTCAAAAATGTCGCTCTGGTAAGATGTTAGTATATTTACTGCAAAAATTTACTAAGGAAGGAATCGGTAAAAGCTAGTTAAATCCTGTGTAGGTAGATTTTTACTCTTTGTTATAAGTAGTATTGTAGCTGGCTGTTTGACACTGTAATCTGAGCGACTAGTTCGTGCATAAATATAGATAAATGCAGTTCGACTTTAAGGAAAAAACAGGAAATTTAAAAATTTTATTTTATTTATCTATTTTCAGATTCAAACCGTAGATTTTATCAATTTTTTACCTTCACGGTTATGATTAATTTTGTTAATACCAAAAATATTTAATTATTTAAATTTCTTGGAAGAGACTACGTCATCTTCACACTTTTGGAATTTAATAGGTTCCATATTAAAAGTACACTTTGATCATTAGTGATATCCGGTGATCAGTTGAAACTGCACGCAGCAACAAGTTGTAACATTATTTATAATTTTAGATCGGCTTTTTAACAGAGAAGCGTATAGCGGGACTATACAAATTTAACGAATCGATTATTAGATCGAGGAAGTCTGTTTATGTGAAAAACTGATTCCAATGACTAACCGCCATCTGCATGTCAATATAGACTCCAATATCATCCGAGGATTCTGAATTTTGATTTAGCCAAATCAGAACAATCCTCAATCGCTCAAGGTTCTCGTTGTTTAACGGCTCTTCCAGATTTTTTTTTGGGAAGGTATGACGTTTGAAACATGTTATCGAAGCATATAAAGAGAGTACTGTACTATCAAGGTTCGCCACTTTTCCTTTAAGGGAGTTGATTATCAGCGATTGTCATACCTGAAGATCTTTCCAATTCTTTCTTAATAAAAAGAACTAGCTCTAATTTGCGGGAAGTGGGAGCGTCGAGGGGGTGTGGTGGCTTAACTTGATTCCTAATTTTATATTGCTTATAGCATTCTGCACCTACAGGATTACTTTTTGAGCTTTAATTGAATTCTCTAGCTTCTTGGAAATTGATTTTCCATAAAATGCTTCGAGGCTTCTCAGCTTGAAGTTGTCCTTGAAGTAGTATTTTTATTATTTGAAGACTAACAGACTCGTAGACAGCCAATTTACCTTTTCTTAGGTCCTTTTGCAAAGTTTCTGTTTTTTACTTTTGTTTTAGTAGAAGAAAAGAACAGAAGAGAAAAGAATATCCGATGGAAGATTCTTGTCCACAGCTAAAGTGTTTACAACTCGGGTCCTCTTATATCTGTGACCTCCGTTCACCACCGACCTTTGTTATGTAGATCCCCAGTTGTTAATCGACTTGGACCGCTTTATACTTTGTTTCGGTTTATAAGCGGTTTCTCAGATTTGCTGATTGTGAAAATTTTTAGCAGTTCTGAACTGTTTTAGATTTCCTCCTTTTCGACTAACACTAACAATAATTAACTGTATAGCAAAAATCAATCGGTTTAGACTCAGACGGTCTACTAAAGCAGTTGGTAACTGGTCCACATCGATTGTATGAGCCTTTATAGTTTTCTTCAAATCACCGATAAAATCTATACGATTTGAGTAATATTTTTTATAATACTTGGATATTTAAAAGTTTTCTATACCAGATATTCAGTTTCTAATTTTCTAACCGAAAGTAGCAGTAGCATACATTATTCCTGCATTTTCTTTTTAGTTAGAAAGGAGTCATACTAACAATCTTCTGACAAAATTCTTTGTCACAATATTTCAAACGTTTCCAAGGGTTTCAAAATAAGGCTGTTAAGCATTTAAATATTCTAATACTATACGAGTAAAATAATGTGTTCTAACAAGTTTTTACGCTAAATGGGTATCAAGACCCTCGAATATCCCACACCCCATGCCTCAGTGGGCATTCGTGTATCCGTTGTGAAAATTGGCCTTTTGATCCAACTTTGTGAATTTTTATTATGCGCGAGATTACAATTTTAAAAGTCACACAGTTAGGTCTAACTGTATGCCAGTGCTCAATGCCCATCTCGCGGCGCCCACCGGTAACTACCCCGTAACTTGCGTTGGTAAAGTTTGTGAGGGCTGTGATCCTTCTACATTGGATTTGCGTTAGACACAACCCAACCAGAAAAAAAAATCAATTGCTACGTAACTTCATCAAAAGCCTCGGATTATGAACTAGGATTCACAAAAACTTCAGACTGGAAATAAGGACAACGATTTCAAATTTGGAACATGAAATGTATTCTGTTTAAGCTGCCCGGGGAGCCTCCACAAACTCTTCGAATCTTCGAATCATCCCAGTACAACCTCGATCTAATTGCACTAGAAGAAACTAGACTAAATCGGCAACAACATCGTCGATCACAATCGCCACGTATTTACTGTCTGTCAAAGCAACAACTTCGATAGGTACGAGTTTGAAGTTGGTTCTCTAATCATTGGTTTACGTCGTAACAATCGATTCGTAACAGATTTTAGATTCATAAACAACCGAATCTGCATACTCAGATTGCACATTCGTCACTTCAACATCTGATTTGTGAATGTACATGCTCCAACGGAGATGAAATCAGAACATGCTAAAACAGATTCTACGACCACCACGAAAGTGTTTTAAGCAAAGTTCCCCAACACGATGTAAAAGATTGTTTTGGGTGATTGGAACGCAAAATCGGCAATGTAGACAGTATTCATCAAACAACGGGTTGCGCACTATCGAGCTAGCACTACTATATAACCTCGTGTGGTAGCCTGCACATACGTCCCACGTAAGCAAATTCATAACTGCACGGGGAAATCAAACGTCAGAGTTACGGTCAATCAAATTGATCACATCCTCGTTTCCAAAAGGCATTGCTCTAACATCACAGATACTAAGACCAAACGCGGCGCTAACATAAATTCTAAGCTCTATATATTCACCATGTATAATAACCGATTCAAATGAATCTGGCGTTGGAATACCGAAGCACTAAACAATCAAGTAACTCGGGCCAACTTTGAAGCTACCATATCAGAAAGCCTGGACAGCCAATCACTACCCCATTTTGTGGAACAACAGTGGAACAATAATATCAGCGATAACAAATGTTTCGATTTAAAATTTAAGAAAAAATACATCTAAACATAAACGCATGGCTGGAGGACAATTGTCTAGCTTGAATACAAGCAAAGGATCCAACACGAAAACGGAAACTCTCAATCAGCGAGGTAGTCATACAACGACTACTTGGTCGCGAGAAAATACTCAAGAGTAATAAATGGAAACAAGCACTGTCCTAATGGTGTATCAAATTATTTCTCGTCACTTTTAAACAAACACGTTGAATTTGAATTGTTTTAGTAAAACACTTGTAAAAAATTTTCCTTAGAGTGACAATATTTATTAATTTATTATTTAGGAAGATCGATTTCGAAAAATAAATTTCTTCTTCAGTTCCTTTTTTACAACTAATACACTTTTCTTAAAATTACGCTGCTTATATACTAATCTTAGGTCTGATTTGTTGTGCTCCTCCTACTATAGTTAGTGTTGTCTATAATTAGGTCGTAAATCCTGTTGGTTTTGGTATTCAATTTGTCATTTAATAAGATGTTGCTGTCTTTGTATTTGTAAATTTCGAATTCTTCAAGTCTGTTGAGTATGTGTCCTTTTTTGGCTTTATTCTGCATTGTTAAGTTGTGGTCAAAGTCTGTGAATTGATGCTTTTCTGTTTTGATGTGTTGTGCGTAGTTTGATTTTTCGTCTGATGTTGGTTATCACTGTATCAATCTGGTGAGAATGTCATCTTTTACGAAATGCTCCAAAACAGCGGCGATTACCTGTTCTACCGTATGTTTAAGCTGGTTTCAACGATTTGGTTCGCTGAGAAAATCCCAGACGAGTGGAAAATAGTTCTAATTTGTCCATTACATAAACAAAGAGACTAGCAGAATTACAACAACTATCGCGGAATAGCTTTGCTCAACACTAGCACAAGTTATTGGTCAATGTAACTGCTTTTTTATCAATTCACAGCGGGCGCATTTTGGGCGAATACCAGTGCGGTTTTCGTAGAGGCAGGTCGACTACTGACCAAACTTTTTCTCTGAAGATTGTGTTAAAAATGTGCTACGAAAAGGACATTGCTGTACATTTTCTATTCATAGATTATAATCAGGCGTATGAAAGCATCCAGAGGAACTCATTATGGAGTGTATTACCACATTTAGGGATTCCTTCAAAATTGATAACTATGTGCACAGTATTAATGGATGGTTCTAAAAGCAAGGTGCGGCAAGGCGACTTAATATCCCAAATTATATTCTAACTTTCGTTAGAATACGTTATTCGCCAGCTCAACATAGTGCAGCTGTTTATATTGCTAATCGAGCCAAATATTAGCTTACGCGGACAACATATACACTCGTAACGTCGTTTCTCTCAAAGCAGTTCTACACGTTCGAAACAACAATTCGGCCGCAATATCAACGAAGCGAACACCAGATGCATAAATGGTTTTCAGGAGAAGGCAAACATGTGAAGAATTTTTAACAGGCGACGCCCAAAACAAAAATATTAATGAGTTTAAATATCTAGGATCGGTAAATATACTTGCGATCCGAACAATATCAATATAATCAGAACAATCAAATCATCAAGGCTTTAGATGGCTAGAACACGTTCTACGTTCCCAAAATCGTACCATAAAACAGGCCCTATAGTCGGCACCAATGATGACAGGACCTCGTGGAGGCGGCCCCCTAGTCGGTGGGTGGACGAGTTCAAACTCTTGGTTATCGTGTCTCTTGTAGCACCAGCGATGAAGAAAAAAATAGTTCGGCTTGTAGACTGTCACTATAAGTTGATGCAGTTCAGGTTGCTCGGGCCAACGATTATTGTTTTTACTGAACTCTCATTCTTTAAGAAAGAATAAAAACATTCTCACTCTTTTCAAATAAGAAACATTACAAAAAATAGTACAGACGTATTTTTTTGTCGTCCATGTTCAAAACGCACTTCTCGTCCTTGCAGCTGGTGAATTTACACTTTTCACCCAAATGGATTTTCTCTACAGTTACGGAAAAAATTGGTTTGTAATAAGCTGCTTACTTATGACTGAGTTACTGCTGATACATCCCTTGACGGGAGATGGAAGTCTCAACGTTATTCTCCAAATAGTTCCTTCCGCTAAGTCCTACTTTCATTCTTGTTGGCCTCAGCGTCCATTTTATGCCTGCTTGATGCTAGATGGGGACAGGTGCAAAGCAAATAAATTACGCTTTATTTATCCTTTTAATTTTCGAGCTACGACAGTAATCACTGATGAGACATCATGCCTGTCTATGTATTTACCAATGAGGTTGTGTCTAGCAATAGCACCAGCAATGACGATTGAAATCTGCCTAGTCATTACACATGAGATGATATTTACCCATCAGTTGTTTTCACAGGTTTCTTCTACTTCTTGGTTACATGTTTGACGAGATTCACGTTTAGAGCTGGGAATAATTTGAACAGATGTTGGACCACTAATCAAGGCTATTACTTTTTTAGATGCAACTTAAAATATATTTTCCAATGCTTTTGGTAAAGATATTTACAGATAAGAGTTCAATTTCATTGCTGATTTATTAACTCCTGACTTTGAAGGCACGTACTTTAAATGCGCGTATGAGTTCATAGACTTATTACATGTTATTTACATGTGATCGGGTATATATGTACATAGGTACTTTAGTTACTTGTAGCATGTGCACACATGCGATTAGGAAACACTGAAAAATTTACTAAGAATTTTTATAACAAAAAATTGTTTACACGTTGAAAAGCACTTGTGAAAAATCAGAACTGATAAAAATTCTTTATTAAACGAAACAATTGAAAATTTATCGTCATCCGTTTTATCAATAAAATTTTTAGAAACTAATTGCCTTCAAAGATTCGAGGTTGGCATACCTTTTAAAGTTCACTAGTGCAACAAACAAAATGTTCAAACAATATTCTATAATTTGTCTAACAGTATTGCTGGTCTTTATTATACGTTTTAACCACGGGTCTCCAATTGATCCTCGTTGTCCACTGGATGAAGATGAAAATAGCATTGTAGTGTTATTACCACATAAATCTGATTGTTCAAAATTTTACGCATGCGATCATGGTTCACTCAGTGTAATAGACTGCCAACCAGGCCTTCTATTTAATCCTGGTCTAAGTGTGAGTATTTTTTAAGTAAAATTGTGATTATGATGACATCGTTTGTTTTTGTTCAGGTTTGTGACTGGCCGCAAAATGTCGCGTGTGAAAAGAACGCAGAATAAATATTAAAAAACACAACAAATACATTTAAGTAGGGAGAAGCACCAAAAATTGAATAAATCATGTTTTTTTTAAATTGTGTGAATTATTTCGAGTTACCTATCAGCTCCCTATGCTTAGGCAATTCAATTAATTTTTTATTACAACCTTAAATAGGTTGCATAAATGACATTCAAAAATCCTCTGCTGTAGTACAGATCTCGGCGCTCAGCCATTGTCAAAATTGGTATAAGGTAACGGTGTGAGTATGTGATGTGGATTTCGAGTGAGTAGGTGAATGTAGTGACATCACATCTGACCAGAGATCAAAGTGTCTTTGTAAAGAGCGCCACTACGATTTAAATTTGCTCTACCACTGATTCGCTATTTCCGATCATTGTAACAAACCTCCATGAGACCTCTTATTCCCAAAAACAGTTTATTTTTTAGATAAATTCCAAAATTTTCTATATCTTAGATCAGTTAACCGACCCTCAAAGGGAAACGTGAGCTATAACAGCGCTATATATGAATGAGTAAGGAGGTCGGAAATAAGACATGTTCAACCGTCGTCCCATACAAGCTTCAAAAAAAAAATCTGGCTTTATCATGCAATACATAGGTAAGTGATCTCTACAGTCGGTTTCAAATCCATAAGCAGCTGCCTTAAGGATCGCAACAATTTCTGTTTCAAATGCAGTGACGTATTGTCTATGTGGAGTATAACTAATTCGCTTGAAGATCTGATACGTGCAGTCCGGCACCAGCAATATCACCACTAACTGATCCCTTGGTGAACATGATGAAGTCCCCAACGGAAATGTGCAATGGAACACCATGTTCCCACTCATATCTTATAGTAATAACGACACTATGATTAAGTGCCCCGTGACCATCGAGTCTGAGCGAAAGGAACACGTCGGAAGTTCCCTTACTTTCCTTCCAGGTTCAATGGTGTTTAATTACAGTATATACGAGAGAATGGCTGACTAAATGCCGCAGGCGAATATTTGTGAATGCTGCACACCTCGTAATTTTGAGATCAAGAGGTGGGTGATGCAAGACAATTTCGAGCGCAGCAGCCGCTGTGGTATGCACAGCCCCACAAACCATTATCTGTGATTGATCTGATGGTTTCCTATCAGTCTCAGTTTCAACTCGAGGGCACCGTACCAAGGCAGTGAAATAAACAATGGGTCCAAGTACTGCGACGAACAACCAGTATATTTATTTATTCACTAACGAAACTTTTGTGAACCTCCCTCCTCATTTTGATCATAGAAGCTCAGCATTCGTTTAAAGTGCGAGGTTCATTACTACAACCAAAAAAATATATTTAAAACTTTTATTTGCGTGTATCTAGTAGGTAGGCGCATATATTTACTTCATATTGTTTCTCTATTGAAAATTTCTTCCGGCTATGGCATACCATTCAATTGGCGAGAACTGCTTCATTCCGGCAACAATAATGTGTAATACTTTACTGGGGTTAGGGTTACATATCGGCCCAATAAGGCCGAAATAATTTACAATATAACATAAAAAATAAAACTAAATGTAACTAATTTTAAATGGGAAAAACATGCGACTATTCGACACGATCATACGGGTATCTCGGCTTAAACTACGCGGCGTAAGCCGAGCTTGTGGCGTTAACGTTTCAAACGGAAATATTATATGTATAGATAGCAAAGCTGTGTGTTCAACGAAATCATATAACCAGTTCCAAACTGGTCAAGTTGTTCACTGCAAAGTCATTAGCAAACCTACCCTGAGATTAACAAAGTACGCTTTATCTTTGAAGAAAGGTCAGCTAATAGATTTGGTTGCTATTCTTACCGGTTACGGCCGTTTTATACTCCATTTACAATTAATGTGCTTTGCTCAAGATACCTTGTGTGAGGACTGCGTTGAAGTCACTTTATTTGTAAATGTCCTGCAATTGAGGGTAGGGGTTGCTTGGTCTTGATTCCTTAACTACGCATCTTTGTATGTATGACTGTTGCCTTGTCTGCTCTTGTTGAAGTTCAAACAGTGTATCAGAGCTCCATAGAGAATTGCGAATTGGGAATCCTTGGTTTGCACCACGAGCCCGTCATAATATGACATTGACTATTATTCAGAAGAAGCAATATTTCAATAATAATTTAAATTTATCTGTCGCAAAATATTGCTTATGTATTCCGTATAGGACTAATATTCGATCTTGCAGTGGTCGTGACTATTACTAACTTTTAATATCAGGGTTCGATTTCATTTATAAACTAAAGTTTAAATATGCTCCAATAAAAGTAAAACTGGTCAATGATTAAAATAAATTTGAGCCAGTGTAAACGAGGGAAGACTATGTTATATACGATTGGAAAATTGAACAATTTCCATTCCGTATAAAATGTTTCTAAAATGAATTTAAATCCCTCCTTTTACTAAATTTTACGAACTCAAGCATAAATATTCTATTAAGGCGGTTAAATAAGCTTTAATGTCTTTCTCTTAGAAATAATTTCAGTCAGGATGAGGAGCAGATCACCTATGTCAACCGTTTCTTGGTGAGATTTTACAATCGTCTGTTGGTCAAACCTAACGCTAGTGTTCATTAGACTATTTTTGTGAATATTTGCACTGTCATGGGAACGAAAGCAAAACTCTGATGAGCAACTCTTGTTTAAAGCGATATCTCAACTTCATTAGGTTTTGATAATAACATTAATTATCCGAAGTAATCAAATCACAATCCCTTGCAAATTTTAAAGTGTGATGGTGATGTAATTGATGTAACACCACCCGTTTCCAGACATATCCTACTCAAGTGTTAAGAATCTTGACCTCAAAATAAATACATAAATCCCCTTGTTATCATGTTATATCGTTAAGCAACAGACACTTGAAATGAGCTTATGATATGGGAGTATATAAATCAAACTATAATCGGAAACTAATTACTTGATACAAAACGCGTGCCGCACTACAATCAAACTGTTAGAAAGTTTTACAAAATATGAATAAAATCACTTTTATCATGGGAATTCAATTATTCATCTTAGTAAATTTGCTCGTTATTATAACGGCTAAAGTGGTACCAGTTAAAGATAAACGGTGTCCACAGAATGAGGGATCCAACTCAAAATTAGTTTTGATGCCGCATAAAACTGACTGCCAGAAATATTATTCGTGTGCCAAAGGGTATCGTGTTGAGATGGACTGCCCTCCGGGATTAGTGTTTAATAACAATCTTAAGGTAAGAGGAGCCACATTAAAAAAAATTTAAATGTATTATTTATACAGATAATTTAATTTTTAAGGTGTGTGATTGGCCGTACAATTTCTCTTGTTCTATTCCAAGCAAAGATTATGTAGAAATACCTGACATCATTTGGAGAGCACATGAGGAGTGAACATATTATAATTTACATAAATACAGAGTTACAATAAAAACTTAACGAACTTAATAAAACACAGTCTTAATAAACTGATTTGTTTGTTTTATTATATTTGTTTGTTAAAAGCTTATTTCGGCAATATTTCTGGCTATTTTAGAAAATGGAAAGAATTCGAGTGAAGAGCAACGTAATATATACTTCATCTTCTAATGCATCTTTCCTACTGACTCAATTTCTCTCCACCTTCGGAGAATCTAACAAATTTATTATTAAAGAGCATGAATAAACCAATCCCTTTAGTCAATGTTAAGATCGTCAAATCATTAATGTTTGATGTGGTGAGCTTGCCTTTGTCAACTCTGTGACTCAGGACGTTATTAACAATCGGTTAACGCTTTATATCTCTATCATTGATTAAATTTTCGATTGGAGAGTGATCGACATTTTTACATCAGGCCACAGTTGTATCTCCTTTAATATCTTCTTTAAGTGGCCACTACCTAAACCATGTTAACTCCTAACCTATTGAGGATTATTTCTTTCTCGA
Organism: Nephrotoma guestfalica; assembly: GCA_963691935.1. Classification (NCBI taxonomy): domain Eukaryota; kingdom Metazoa; phylum Arthropoda; class Insecta; order Diptera; family Tipulidae; genus Nephrotoma; species Nephrotoma guestfalica. The sequence goes on from OY829914.1 coordinate 249,963,349, forward strand.
ACTCGACTCCCAATTAGTACCTCTAGGGAAAATTGAAAATCTCTAAGTCGCTCTTAACAAAACACTGCGCAACAAGCCATTTTATAGGGTTCCGTAAAACGAGATGATTATAAACAGCGTGGTGAATAGAAACAAAACATTAAAAATAAAATGTTTAGATTATTTTTCATAATGTACAAAACAAAAAATTTAACGGGTAAATTTTTTAACTTGGTGATGAGTGTGGAACACGATACTAATGATCTCATTACTTTTGGAAATTTTGCTTTAAGACGTCATTTTATGTCAATGGTTCCAATCTTTTCGTATAGATGGCTGTATAAACAAATAAGTGATATGATTTTTTTTGTATAATATTTTACCGTGAAACGTTAATCGCGATAACAAAAGCAGTAAATTCTACAATAGTATCTATTAATAATTCAATGTATAATGCACATCATAATTTTTCGTTCAGGTAAGGAAAAAAACGTGACGAAATTTAAGAACAATTTACTCGGCATGAATTCGTTTACTCGATTCTGACACGACACAAGCATGAACTATTGTATAGGTTATGCCAAAACATAAAAATAAATCGGGCTGCTGTTTCTCCAGAAATTATAAATTAATGCTTTGGGAGACTTCAGGAAGAACTGGTGAGTGGACGACCGCAAAATATAATAAACTATGGTGAGCCGAATTTGTGCGATGGGTATAGAAAAACAATTATTAGCAAAATGGGTTGCAAGTATCCGGAGAGGTTAATGAATAGCACCAAAACCTCAATTTCAGTTATGTTCAGTGCAGCCGGTGATGGTACAATAATTCCTCTTTATGTAGTTTACAAGGCTATACATTTGTAACAGTCATGGGCGGAACAAGGGCCTAAGGGAACTAGGTACAATCGAACAAAATTGGGATGGTTCGATAGTTTATGTTTCGAAGATTGGCTTGTGACAGCAACATCTATTTAAAACAACAACCAGACAAAGGAATATTGATTCGAGATAACTTAAGCTCATATTTAACACCGAAGGTCATAAAGATGTGTTTTACGTCCCTTAGAAATATCTTGGCAGAAAATACTCGATAAATGGCAAAGTGAATCTGGTAATTGCGAGTTTTTCAGAAGCCGCCTTCAACCCCGGACAACACGCGACAAACTGATAGTTTGGATAAAAGTTTCGTTAAACTTCTTAAGAAAATGAGATATGAAGACTCATCAACCCTTATTCGGAAAAAAGACCAGAATTCAAGTTGTTCCTGGTAAAAGTGTCGTGGCAGATGAGTTAGTCTATTCGGAGTATTTTGATCATATGAGTCTCCACGAAACAGATAGATCAACATATATCATAGAAGGTGATTCATGTCATGACGATTATAAAGTAGTGTCTTTTATTATGACTGTAAAGGAAACTTCCACTTCCATCCACATCCGGTGGGGGTAAATAAAATGAATCGATGATAGTTTTAAAGACGAATTTTATCGACCGGACAATACAAAAGATTTCTCTAGGCTTATTTATGGGCTGCCACACGCACAAGGCATTGTTGACTTCAACTTTGGACAAGTGGTTGGTAAGCGCAATCCACCTGTGGAACACGAAAGAGGACTCAAAAATTCGATATTACTATTTGAATACCGAAATACCGAATGTTTCCTTTGCCATATTAACTACGGGAATAGAAACGAACAAAAAATCAATTACTGTTTCTTTTCACCACAATGGCAGGGGAATAGAAACAGATGTTGTTTTATAAAAAAAACTCCATTTGATTTTTATTAGATTTAAAGTAGCCACCCCATTTTAGGCTTTAATCTCAAAAATCTAAGGAAAAGTACGAGAAGCGTATTATTCAGCACAGAAAATGTCAAAGAAAGTGAAGGATCTGCGAAAACTTAGGCCATCAATGATGACTGCTGACTGACTGGAAGAAGCATGCATTTTTTTGGGTAACTTCGAGTAGGTCTTACAAATGCCACAACGTCTTACATGTCGCTCGATGTCTCGAAAATTTCGGGCCAATAAACTTTATTTCGCGCTAACAACTTCATGCGTGCTGCCTCGAACGCAATTCCTCGAGAATAGGCTTACGCAATCAAACCGGCATAACAACCCGGCGGCCTCTTTCAGGATCAGGGACTTTGCGGGGACAACTTGAATGCTTCGAAATTAACAGGTAATGATTTCTCTATGAAGGTCAATTCGAATGCTTAAAATGGTGGAACATTCGGGTTCATGTATTTCGGCTGATGTAATTGATATGATAATCATAGGCGAGCATGACTAGCGCTTAACGCTGTATATATAATTAGCAGAATAGACAGGTACATTTTTTGGTTCCAAAAACTAAATATAATCTATCGGAACCTCGCTGGACGGAAATATTTTGCTTGTGCCGCAACTAGCAAAGCTTGATTAGTTTATTTTTGTAAGCTCATGGTACTGCTGCTGAATTGAAGGTAGATGTGCTTTGTTATTACTGTGTTATTCTATTGAGTACTACCCCTTGGACTTCACAAAGTGATCGATTTGGTTAGTTCTAGCAAATACAGTTTTGGAGCAGTAGATCTACAATGGCGATCGAACTTCAAAATTTTTTTAGTGCATAAGTGAGATATGTAGGTTTTCATTACTTCCGTTGCACCTAATATTACAAATCTCTGAATTTCTAATAAGCCTTTTTATAGGTTACGACAACAGAACTCACCTAAACCAATATCCATCTATTTATCAAGTAGTAGTTTATGTTGTATTAAGATCGTATGCTCTAAAATCTATCGAAGAAGTTTTGTTAATTGAAAGCAATTTTAAATAAATTTGGCCGAGCTCTCAAAGGTAGTTACAACTCCTAAAGAATGATTTTTATTCAAATAGTTTCTTCTGTCTGCAAGCAATATCAATCTATTTTTTCAAGAAAAAGCCTATTTTTGTGGTAGTCCATAGTCTCGCTAATTTCGACTACCTTTCGAAGAAGAGTCGAATATACCTGCTCTACAGCATTTAATAAACCACCTAAAGTGAAAGTCGATAACTGTTACCAATGCTTTTCTTGAACTATTCTAAAACAGCAATATAAGAGATGTCTCGACACCCAGTAAAGAAATTCGTTTTCTAAATTCCCATTTAGTTTATGACCAATCCCAAAATTCTAAGGAAAGTGATTTATATTTGATAGGCCGTTCTTTTACCTCGAAATTATAATTCCAGAATTCTGAATTAAACTCTAATGTATAAGTGATGTGAGCGGGATGATTCCTACAATACAAGGCAGTTTACATGTGGTGAAGGTACCAAAATCCGACAAAAAAAATTCTTCTTTTTGATGATGATTCGAAATGCATCTATGATACGTTTTAGAATTTCTTAAAATTCCATATGCAAATTAATTTTCTAACTAAATTTGAGCTAATCTTGATTTTTTCGGATACTTTCCTATTTAAGGCCTGTACTAATTCTTACTTATTTCAAAATACAAATGTATAATTAAAAATTGAGTATTAAGCAGTGAATTTGATTAAATCAGAATTCGAATTGAAATGGAAACTAGATAATCAATACACCAAAATTTAAATAACTACTCGAAATGTTGTGTGTTTTGTATCACACTGAATTAATGATAATGGGTAATAATATTTCTCGTGTTCACAAAACCCTTAGAATCTGAAAATTTGACGATCATAAAATATCTCAAGTAGTACAGCACATATAACCATGGGGTTTGAAAACTAGCCAAATTCCATTCAGGGATGCGGCCACATTCCAGAGCCTTAGCTAAAATCCGTTTACAAAAATTCGAGTTCCATAATTTTAAAATTATAATTACCTTCTTCACATTTGTCTTTATCGGCTACGAAACAAAATGGCATTAAGTTAGTGTCCAAGTTTGTAGGTAGAGCATAAATGTAGATTATGTAGATCATTTATATAAAAATTTATTATCTAACCAACAATAATAATAATCAAGTTATAATGGTGAACCATTATCACATTTATGGGTTTAAAATTTTTAGATAAAAAATAGATAAACAACTCGGTCCGTCTTAAAAGAAATCAAGTTTAAATTTCATTTTTGTTTTTAGTTGCATTATCGAACTTGACCTTAATATTATTAATAAATATTATATCGAGATATTAGTTGGAGCACAACAGTTGCAAAACCAACCTGTTTATATCGATTTCCCCTTGATTGTTAGTGAGACATCTATGGTTGGTGTAAGTGATTTTTCACAATGTAAGTGAAAACCGGAATAACGGAAAAATTACCGGAATACGATTGGTATCCCGACTAATTAACCTTTTAAAAATCTCCACTATGCCTAGTTTTGGTTATTTTAGAAGCGCTGCTAATCAAGCTTTATTGTTGGTACCGAAAATTTCCGTGTAGGTAGGGTAAAAACCACATGGTGTATCGTTATGAAATCATTAATATTTGATTCAATGGTATTTCAATAGATGTCCTCCAAATACGAGAACAGAAAAAATTTATTTTTATTTTTTATTTCAACACATTAAAATTTTATTAGTTTAGTAATTTCGTTTGTTGCGATTTGCGAAGTGTGAACGAATTAAATAGTTATTGTTTAATGATATACTATTGGTTTACTCCGAATGTATGTGTACATATATATAAACTTAGTTTATTGTGTTTAAAATATATTTTTAATTTGTGTAAAGACCTAGTGACTAGTGACCTCTTTAAATTCAAATATAATCGTTCAATTTTAATATACACATTTCGGGGAATTACCAAAGTTTATAAAAACTACGTCTACGTTTTTGTGTTTTGTATTGCAAGTGGAATGTCGACGTCATAGTTTAAGTACAAAAGTGAAGCGTAAATAAAAATAATAGTATATTGACGATAGGTATGTTTTCAACCTAACTTATTCAAATAAGTATGTTGGCGAAGTGACTTATTTTCTGTCTTTTTCTTCCATTAAAATCTAATTTTATTGTCATTTTTGAGTTTGCCAGGACATTTGAGATAGACATATTCCCAAATTTATTTAAATATATATAATATGTAGTTATAAAAATAAATTTCGAATAAGTTAAGCTCCACAAATAAGTATTCTTCATTTGGAACACAGCCTTAAACCAACAATCGAATCAAAATTCAATCCGATTCGGGCATCATCTTTAGGCTTAATACCCTGTTTTGTAATTCTTAACCACTAATTTTTTTTATTATAAATTGGTTTTGCTAAAACTAGTAGGATGTTACGGTGAATGTCCGAAATCGGTAAATGTTCGAATAAAAATCTAAAAAATCCTTTTTACTGCTTCGAAATCTATGAAATGGTATTTATACATTCCAGAAATGTGTCATATGATAACTCAAATTCCGATTAGTGTCTACAATGCCAACTGTAACACCACTCAATGGTAGATATGAGGCGCATCGAAAATGAACTATTCTCCAATTTGCAATTTCTTCTAATACCGCTAGCACAGTAGTGGTGCTGGCAGAACCTAGATTCTGATCACTATGTGGAGTTAGTTTCGCTAAGAGTTGTTAAAATGTTAAAAGATGAAATGAAAAATTCATCTTGTGTCTATAGATCCGGTGACTAGCTTGCTATGTATATAATTCGTTACTTCAGAGCGTGCTTGTAGTTTGATTATGTCATGATGTTTAACCACATTTAATTTTGAATCTCAAATATCCATCGATGAAGTTTAATAAAATAATTGTTTTAGTAATCGATACGTTGTCGATTCACGATGCAGCTGTCGTATAACTGGTGCAATTCTAGCAGATTATTTTTGAGTCTATTATTGATTTCAACATTTGCTTTATTATGTTAAATTATTCGCTGAGTTGGTATCGTTATTTTGATTGTCTAAATCTTGGTTTCAAAATCTCCTTTGAAAAACTAAGCAAAGAACTCATTGATATTATTTTACAACTGCAAATCAGAAATATGAAGAGCCGCTATCCATTTAATTTGGTCCTTTGTCGCAAATTCATTGTGATATAAAAAATCGTTATATAGAATTATAGTTTATTTTTAATTTATTTCATTTTAAAATGTAGTGTTTTTCTGGGAACTCAGGTATTAGTAAAATATTTATCATTTATTTTTCAATTGGGGAAAGCCCGAATTTTCTTAAATTAATTTTATAAAATTAGTAAATTTACCAAAATTGTTTCGGAAATATTTTGTAATCCGAGATTTTAAAATTCTCCGTAAAAGGAACCAAAAATGTTCAGTACTTCGCGTTTCTTAAAAGCGGATACTGGGAAGTATCTGTTCGGATGATGCAATGCTCTTCTGCGTTTGGAAGATTAAGGGAACTAGCTCTAAGAGGCCTCAATTGGAAAATATATCAGGTATATTTGGATAACACCACTGTACTATGGGCCGTGCATCTGCTGTATTTGTTATATAAATCTCAAACAAGTACTCAAGTCGTTAGGGTGGTTGGATTGAAGTTAAGCGCAACGAAATGCAGCTGAATTCGGAGGAAGGAGTGATGGTAATCTTGGATATAAGTGCAAGCAACATCGGAATAGAAGCGGTATTATCTCAGGAGCAATAACACAAAGAACGAGTTATCGTTCTCTAGGGATCGAGAAATTTAAATCTTTATAAAGCGGAGAAAAACTTCTGTGTTAAGTGCAAGGAACTGTTGGCTATGGTGGACAGTGTCCAAATATCCGTATGGACAAGTATTTGTAGCTCGAACAGATTAATGTAGTTTAAATAACTTGAGAGACATGTAGCCTAGACTGCAATCTTACACTTTAAAGACTTAGCGCCGGCGGGGTATGTTGCACAACAATGCAGATGGAGTATCTCTTTTAATATGTCTAAAACAGACAACTGCCTTGGTATTAAATCGCATTCCAAAGTGGTATTGTTAAAAGCTATGGGGTGAAGTGGCACTCGCTGAAGATAGAGATGACGAGTTGTTTTCAAGAATCTGGGAATCGGCAGATGGCAACAAGTACAAACAGAAAACTGCTACCATCCAATTCGCTCGGATTCGAGAGTACTACAGGAAACTGCCGAGGAAGATCCGGTAGCACATTTAAGTATCATAAAATATTGGATATAATAAGAAACCAGTTTTATTGGGTCAACTGCAGAGAGTGTTAGGTAAGTGTTGAAAGTAAGGGACCACAAACTGGGTCAAAAAGAACTATGCTGCAATACAAAATGTTGTGTATTGACTACTGAAGGAAGTGGCTAGAGCCTATCCGATCATGTATCGCGAGAAAGTGATCGTGGCCGACACATTCGTGAACAATTAGGTTTGCAGATCCGGACTACCGCTTTCATGTGCAAAATTTCTACATAAAGAAGATTCGTACCACACTATTTCATCCACAGTCAGAAGCAATGTTAGAGAGGTTTTACCGATCACTTTAAGAACAACGGCAGAAAGAAGTGAATGTAAACCAAGATTACTGAGACCAATGATTCATAATGCGGTAAGAGGCAACATCGCCAAGACCAGCGATATAATAAAAACAAGTATGACCTACAAAAGAATAACGAGTCGTTTACAGAAGTAAATTTGGTTTACCTATGCAATCCCAAGAGCAGATAGGAATATTCCCCAAATTGCAGCAAAATTGGGAAAAATGTTTTATATTGGATTCAACTTAGCTCGAAGTACGACGAATACTGTTAGCCATTGATAGATTGTTTCAACCTGCGGACGAATCTACGTTTGGGACGAATGAGATTAAGATCTAACGAATTTAACTATACAATCAAATCCCGCTTGATGGTCGATGGTTATGGAGTGCACACCATCTAGTGTAATCATTCACAAGAACGCCGGTCCGCCGAGATGTTACCGGATCGAAATTTTTTTTTTCGGTTTCTTCCCATAGCCTTTTATACTTACTAAAATATATAAACACTGCTCTCCTAATATGAAGAACAGACCAGACGTTTCGGGGTTTGTGATAGCAGGTCTCTCGGCTGTTCAGGTTTCCGAATTTTGCCTTCAAGCCTTTAATTATCCATAGGGTTATGTAAAACTGGCTTATATGTATTCTGTTAACTTTAGGAGTCAATTTAATTCCTAATTTTCAATATTTACCTATTTTCTTAATTTTGTTAAACAGGCAGAACACTAGGTGTGAAAATACAAGTTTGTGGCTGTTACTGAGATTTTCAAGCACAAAATGGGTAATATCTTTGGAACAAAGAAATCAACAAGTATTGTGACTGGTCAACCCGAGCGGAAATCGAATGTACCGCGTAGTTCAACATATTTAGAAGAACGATTTGCTTTTCCTGACGCATACGACGATTGCATTCGGCGATACGAGGCCCAAAAACAATTAGATAAGCTAACAGAGAAAAGTAGGTATACATATAGATACATTCAGCAAATCTAATAAATTCAACGTTTGCCACAAATTTTCCAGTTTATCGCATATCTTTAACAAATTCAGTAGCTACACCAGAATATCGGTATAATGCAGGATTATCTATAAACTCGGAACGAACGTCTACAAAATATGTTGAGCCAGTTGGTTCAATTCGCCGATCTACATCTGGTTCAGTAAGTTCTATAGGTTTACGGAGGCCAAATGCCGTATCATCTTCATTTATTACATCGACATCGACATCAAGTAATACAGTACACGGTGCAAATAAATTAATAGCAGCACAAACAGCATTATCCGAATACAACGGACGTACAACAGCATCAACAATTCAATCCAGTATAAAGAATAACAGTAAAGTAAGTTTCGTTTCTTGTATATTCCGTGTCTTACATTTTAATTTTGATTTATATATCTAGGTTTCTAAAATAGTTAGTCACTCGCGACCTTATACGGATAATAATAGGAATCAAAAAACAAGGTGGGTAACTTTTCGAGAATTCTAAAATCTAGATGTAACACAGAATAGCTTTAAACAAAAGTTTAATTTGTATTCCAGAAAGGCAAAATTCCCCTTCAAGTCATACACACCGAGAAATGAAATCCGAAATTTGTTTAATAGTAATTTCGAAAATAGTGATAGGACCAACACTGAACAGTTCCGTCTCACTAATCTAATCAAGGAATTACAGCTAACCTCAAATCGCTTGACCAGGCAAAATTACTTAGATGCGCTGCAATTGTATGTTGATATTGAAGATTTGTACTGTGAAGATGCAATTCGAGTGTACGATCGTAAATCTGAAAAAATTGAATTAGATGAGGAAACCGGTTTCTATATCCTGAAAATTCCAAATTTAATTGATAGCCGTCCAACAATTTCAGTGAATAATCGACTTACAATTAATTCATGTCGGTTGGAAATGACCAACCTAATCTATGGCACAGTTTTAGATATCCGGCCGGAATTTATCGAAGTCGGATTCAAGGAAGCTATCAATACAAATATTCTGTATGATGTGTGTTTTTTAAGCAATCGAACCACATTCCGTTTGGAAAAAGTAGCAATCGATTTAATGAAACAGAAAAATTTGGTGCCCTTCATGTTTCCAAGTGGAGATCGATTGCAGCAAAGTGAAAGTGCGCATTACAACCAGCACAATTTTACTTGGTATAATAAATCGGTGGCGACTAATTTAGAACAGCAAACTGTAATCGAAAATATTTATAGCGGTACATCTTATCCTTATCCGTATATATTGTTTGGACCACCGGGTACCGGTAAAACCACAACTTTAGTCGAATCTATTCTACAATTGTCAAAGAATAAACGTAATACGCGTATTTTAGTTGTGTCGACATCGAATTTCGCTTGTAACGTGATCTCAAAACGTTTGCTTGAATTTTTACCCGAAACCGAAATTTTTCGTTTATTTGCGAAATCACAAGAACTGGCGATTGATAAAATCGATGATAATGTCGTAAACATATCAAATTTAAAAGAGAAAACACATGTTCATCCAGAACCGTCCGAATTATATCCGTATCGAATTGTTGTAGCAACACTAGCAACGTCCGGCAGATTAATTCAAGAAGGATTTAAAACTAACCATTTTACCCACTTATTTATCGATGAGTGTGGCAGTTGCACGGAAGGCGCGTCATTAATTCCAATAGCGGGATTGATTTCATCGTGCAATACGATTAATGCAAATATTGTGCTGGCTGGTGATCCACTACAATTAGGACCCGTGATCCAGTCGAAATATGCCGAAGACTTAGGTTACGGTGTATCAATGATTGAACGTTTAATGGAATTTCCTTTATACAAGAAAGATGCAAAGATCGGAGATTATAATAATAAATTTATCTCTAAGCTTCGAATTAATTATCGGTCGCACAAGGATATCCTTCACATCTCGAATCGATTATTCTATGAAAATGAGCTGAAGGCCCTGGGCTCAAAACGTAATTCCAGACTGTTAGTAATTTAAGATGAAATATTAATTTTGTTATTATTTTCAGAGGTCACCGATCGGCTAATCAACTGGAGATATTTACCAAATCCAAAGTTCCCGATATTGTTCGAGGCGGTTTTTGGCGAATCAAAGCGTGAAAAGCATTCGCCTAGTTTGTATAACGAACAGGAAATCAACGTGGTCATGTCGTATCTAAAGTTATTGGTGAATAAAAATGTTAACGGTAACGTTGTGCGGCAATCGGATATTGGGGTAATATCACCATACCGGAAGCAAAATCAAAAAATTCGGGCACGGTGCGATTTTCGAAAATGGAAGGATATTGAGGTGGCCTCGGTTGAAGCATTTCAAGGTAACGAGAAACGGATTATAATACTTTCCACAGTACGATCAAACGTAAAATCATTGGGATTTTTGAGTAGTGAGCGGCGATTAAATGTAGCATTGACGAGGGCACAAGGATTGTTGATCATGATCGGGGATCCTAAAGTACTAATGAAGGATAAATGTTGGTATCAATTATTAAAATTTTGTCATGATAACAACGCGTTTTGTGGCGCTCCATTTGATTTTTAGTGTTAGATGTAAGACATAAAAAGTTTATTTATCATTTATTTATATTTTTACGGTATTTTTGTAAAATTTAACAATTCATTTATTTCAATCAATAGAACATAAGTATTCACAATTATTTACAAAATTTTGAATACATTTAAATCAATTTTACAATCATGTTATAGCAGAAAGAGATGTTAGAATGGCAATGTTCCTTAACATCTTTAGGTTCTGGTAATTTATTGTAATTAAACGGATCAATATATACAACCCGTTTTATGGTAGGAATCATTATTAAACGCTGCTTTACAAATATTTCGTGCGAATCGAGTCTGATGCTTATGTACAGGCGTATATAATTCTAAGTTATGTAAAGTTCCGTTACTAATAATAACCTTATGAATATTACAATGGATAATTTGTTCAACACTAACAACGGTAGAACACCTTTAGCAACACTAGAACATAATTCCAAGGTCGCAAACAATTTAAATACCGTTTTAATAGCTTTATTTTGTTCGGTTTCAACTTTATATAACTTAGTTTGTGCGTGTTGCCAACCAAAGGGGCAATTTCGAACCAAATATCAAACAAGCATCATATCATAGCAGCCATATTGACAATACAAAAGTTATCTTTGTACCAATATGTTTTCTGATGAAAAAACGAAAGCAATTATTTCTCCTACTATGCCTGCTTCCACCAACAGCACTGTAAAATAATTCCAATTTAAATTTAATTCTATATTACTGTCCGTTTGTCCTCTTATAATTGCGTATAATTGCGAAAAACCACCCGAATTATGGTAATCCCGATGTTTTCTGCATGCATGGCGAGGCAAATCGTATCGGCCCGCTTGGTGAGGTGAAGGAAGGAAGCGTTATAGAGCTTATGGTATCGAAATTCCTAATTGGTACAGTTGTGTCTCCGTTATGGGCAAGTGTACCACGTACCTTTGGGTCGTCCCTCCTGGTTTTTCGAAAGAGTAATTCACATGCGATTATTTTGGGCGATCAAACGATCTTGTTCTCTAAGGCTTATTCTAAATTCCAGAACCGGTCCATATTCGTATATTACTTCGTCCCGTTATGCACCTTCACTATTGGATAAGTGGTATTCATTTGGGTTAGAACGGAAATCGCCCAACCATAATCAGTTTTGATAGTGTTGCCTTTTGATATTTCTGATGATTACGAATGAAATCAACGTAAACATTCTATTCAATCATTACTGTTCTAATAATAATTTTTTACTGATCGAAATTAGTCATACTCTATATCTTCTTCGGAAACTCATTTTGTAATTATACACTTGCAGTTTACGTGTCGAATTTCATTATTATCGGTAACAATGTGTCTATTTAATTCCAAGTGAGCCACATTCCGGAACTTCTTACAAAAACCCAGAATTATTATTCCAATCTTTTTACCGAACATACCGGATTTATCGATTTTTGTCTAATAAATATTGCGTGATATGAATATGCAATAAGTGAATTTTTACTGTAATATAGAATTAAAATTGAAATTTGTGTGTTTTACGAATGTCATAGACAACAATTCTATAAATTGAAATTTTGTCGAAAGTCAGGACTTAAAACAATAAAGTTATCGGCAAATATAATTCAATTTATTTTTATTATTATTTAAAAAAAATTTTAACATACCGGATGGTCAGGGAAGATTGTGATTGCAACATTTTTGATCAGGGGTCTATTTAATTACTTACGCTTTGAGCATAAACTCAATATAATCAAATATGTTAACGATGCAAAGACTTTTTGCTATGAAACGTTATTTTTCGACAATCTTTCTGGTTGAATTCAAGTTATGTTTTAGTGAAGTTGTGTGAACGTTAGATATAAATCAACTCTGTTTTTAGTTGAATGAATTTAAATTTAGGTAGCTGAATGACAATACCGAATTACATTTTTTTATCATCAACGAAATATTTAGGTCATCATACGTATGGTAATACTGCCGAGTCGGTTAGATGGGGTTGGATGGGAAGATAGGGTAAAATAAGGTTGCAAGCAGTATATATGATGAGATGACTCGTAGATGTGAATTAAATAACCTAACCAGTCTATTATGATTGATGCCGTACCTCAACCACAACTAACCCAAATTAATAAACTAACAAAATCGAATCTAGAGTGTGTATTTAATTAAGACTAACATTTGAATATATTCAAGTAGTTAGATAATGTCTTTGCTGCGGTTCGCCCTAGTAGTTTCTGTGACTAACATCGTTTCCTAACTAACCTTATCTGTTAAGGATGCAGGCAGGGTCTGGACCCGCATGACACTGAAATATTATTCGCATTCAGATATAATTTGTTATTTGATTGTTGATATTTCAGGATTATGGTAACGTACCTAGGGTCGCCGTTATGTTTGGCCTGTACGACTCTATCATATCATATCATATAACATACCGGGTTTATCGGTTTTATCACATTTCGACAATAAAATGCCAAGTTCCATTCAATTGAGCCATATTCCACAACATTTATAAGCTTAATTTCACCGAACAAACCGAATTTCCTAATAATAAAACAAGAATTGGTCTAGTTCCGTCGTAATTGGCCCTCATTAACTAACTTCACCAAAAATCATTTTACAATTCAATTTTTATCGAACTACAGAAGATAAAAATAGTGATGTAAATTGGATCGTGGGTGGACAACGTTCAACTTAGTCAACCAACAGCAGGTCCAACAAATTAAATCGTCTCTAACGCTCTTTAGATTTTATTTCGTTTATGACAGCCAATCTATATCAGATTCAAAATTGGAAAGTGGTGCGAGTGATGTGTGTCGTCGTCGTGGTATTGGCCGGTAAATATATGCATATAACTCTTCTCTCGAACGTTAGAAACCTTGAACTTTCTTACTCCTTTTAATTTGTGTACCCAATTCTCAGATCCATAGTTCTCTTGTCATTGTTTAGTACCATTAAAGATGGTCATTTTAAAGAACTATATCTGAAACTCATTGAAATTTAATTTGATTCACATAAAAACCAGTTACATATACAAATTGGTAAAGAAATGGCTTGGTTCCATTTTAAATAACTTATTATCGATGCCAACTCCGAACTCATATTTGAATATCATTTTCATCTTACCGGCCGAGGTTTATTCGGATTTGTTGGAAAATGGGTCAGTTACATTTAATTTATCCATTTTACACAACGCTTGTGCTTGTTCCGTACAATTTGACGAACCTCATTCAAATTGGTCGTTTTTCCGTTGACCCGCGAGCACCATTTAAAATTAATTTTTTGTTTTCTTATAAATAAATTATGCATCTCAGGACAATAATCCATTTCACAATCTACTTAATATCGATATACTAATCATATTTCGATGAATTGTAGTCTCTGTAGCAAATCCCTTTGGAATACGAAAAATGTTCGAAATAGAATTTTGCGAAGATATAATTCATTGAAAATATTCTAAATAACAATAATGCCCCAATTGTTGGCCCATATTTGCGCACTTGCCCGCGACTTTCGGCAAAAATGAGGTTCCACGTAACTGCTCATCGGATAGAGAAAATTCATGTGAATTGTTTGGTTTTGGCAGAGACGATTTAAATATTATATATTCAATTTTTTATATGATTTCATGGAATCAACAAAATCTTTTTTAACCACATTTAATCGAGAACATGGGGCCAATAAAATTCTAAGATGCGGTACAAACGCATGCACCAGTTATACGTTGGAAACATCGAACACTTCAACAAAACCTGGGAGACGTGATTCACATTCAAATTATGCACCAAAGAAATGGATCCATGAATTTGAAAATGTTTCCAGAATGCCATACGCAGCGTTTCGAAATATTTCTTATGATTTCGATTCGTAGGTTGCAGCCTACATATATGTACCTGGACGATTGATTTTAATGAGCCTCAAAAGGGACTAGCCGTGGAAGATTTGGCGAATTTTAAACGGTTTAGATTTTTTTGGGCTACACAATTTATAACAAATGAGCTTGTGCTCAAAATAAAACGTGTACCCACAAAATTTGGAACATAACATAGTATGAGCTATTCAAAAAATTCATTTCCCGAAATTGTCCTACGTGGCTGCATTCGACTGGTTTTACTTAGAGGAAGAGAAATCTAACGGAGTGCCTACATCGTAAATCCCACTTTGCTTAGTGGTCTGTTAAAGATGTTGACATTCTGTCTAGTGTCTCTTCCTCTTTAGTAAGACCTGTCAAGCCAGTTGTCAGTTTATTTCACCTTCTTAAGTGCTACATTCACCACGTCTAGCGTCCAATTTGGATGTGTTTCTGGATCAGTTCTGGCAGCTTCTGTTGGGTGTTTATCTGGACCACCGCTCTTTTAAATTTTTATTTTGTGCCATGTTATCTCCAGTTTTTGAATGAATTATTCATTCATGTGTCGGAGAAAATGAGTTCACAACTGTATTAATGGGTTTTACGGTCGGCATAGGCACACCGAACGAACCTCTTCATTACTGTCTTCTATGCATCTTTCTATGGGTCGTTTTCAATAGTGCAAACAATT
The DNA here is from genome assembly GCA_963691935.1 of Nephrotoma guestfalica. NCBI lineage: Eukaryota > Metazoa > Arthropoda > Insecta > Diptera > Tipulidae > Nephrotoma > Nephrotoma guestfalica. Next base: position 249,978,763 of record OY829914.1, read on the forward strand.
TTTCTTCTTCGATCTTATTATCGCTGTCCTCAAGCCATTTCTAATGCGCTTTTAGTCGTGTCAGAAGATATATCCACTTGGCCTGGATTACGCTTTCTATATAATCCTTTCCTGGCGAGATGATAGCTTCGGCGTCACTCAACAATTTCTAAGGTCTACCATTATACAGCTATTTACCCTCCAGGTCAGCCTTCCATTTCCTTCCTCCCTGCATTCTAGGTAGGTTTGATTCGCACATTTTGTCTTTATCGGTGTTGTATTTGTCTCATTGCTCTCTTTCCCAGTATTTGTGGCAGTGGCGATCCTAAATCCGGATTTGGTTTTATCCATTAGCCGATTTCACTCCGAGTGTGTTGGCCCTAGTGATGTATATGCCTCATCAATGTAAACCTCCTAAAGCCATCTTTACACCCTGTTTCTGGTGAATCTTGACCGTTCCTTCCTCTAGGATCCGTATACGTAGCATTGCCATTTCTTACTTAAAACTTCTGTCTTGATTCTTACAACGAGCTAAATATCTGAGGAATAAGGCCGAAGATGGGCTGGCGATGCGTGAAGTCCTGATGCTAAAATTGTACATGTTTTATTTATTTATTTATTTAAATAAATCTATTCTGTGATTTAGATGTATGATTTCAGAATTTAATTTCAAACAAAAATATTAAAAATTCAAAGAAAGAATTTTAAAACACAAAAATATAACTCAAATCTTGATTTAACATTGTCCTTGATAAATTAAAGTTAAATAGGTCGTTAATAGACAACCTTTTAATGGCGTTATTTTCTCCATAGTTTGTGGAATGGTGTTCTAGTGCTAAAAACTCGTGGTTTCGAAATGTTCTGCAAGGCACATGGATTGATATGCTTTCCAAAATGTATGCTGAATCAATGTGATCAAGCAAAACGTTACCAATGAGAGCCGCACCTAAGAGAAGTCGCCTATTTTCAAGCGAGCATATTTTGTAATCCGTGCCTCTTGTTGAGTTCAGAAGTAACCGAGCCACATTTTCATGGAATGGTAAATTGTGGTACGACCATTCCAGTCACTTTAGCATAGTATGGATTCTAGACATGTACAGCGTATTCCAGTTGAGATCGAACGTAAGCGTTGAGTATCTTTAAATTCATCTGTCCATATTTAACAAATCCAAACATGGCATTCGTTGCTTACAGAGTGGGTTAAATCTTATGATAGTGATTTGTTTAACAATAAGAAGACTCTCGTGAACACCTTCCTTGAGATGCCAGTTACCTTGTATAGTACATTGATTTTAAAATGGATAATCTTTCTGATTCCGTTAGAGTTTTTAAAGATATCTCCAAACGATGGTTTTTTTACAAATCAGTGGTTTTACCTAGATACTATCTTACGCCTCTATTGTTTAGCTACCTATGTCAAATCAAGCTACGCTTTGGCAAAACTTTTCAGTCTACGTGGTACATATTGGGCTTATTACCGATGCTTTGGTGATTGATGCCTCAAACCATTTTTAAAAAAAAATATAATTTTTTGTACAAGAATTAAAGCTGTCTGATATCATGTAAACTTTCACAGTTGAAATCTTTCAGATGAGTTCACGCATTCTTATGAATTTTGTTGTTTGCAGGAGCAAAATAATTATAATAACCAAACACAGTTTCTTGTCGGGAAGACATCTGATTTTCACCACCATTATTACAGATATCGGGCAATATGGTTGTCAAACTTTTTAGGTTATCGGTTCTTGTTAGGGTTTCCTGGGTTGGTTAATATCAGTATTCCCAGTGATACAACTATTCAGGTATCTTTATAGATGTTGAAAAATATAGGCCATGAGGCATGTTCTGTAAACGAAGCAGTTCACGTCACAATTATTCTGAGCTGTGCTTGCCTCGTGGAATTTTATTATCAGTTTAAACAACTCAACTCCAAATAACCAAAATCTACTTTATTATGAGAATCCAAACAAAGCATTCTTACATATTTATTTTAAGTATTTACAATTAAGACGTTTCAGCCACGTTTTGAACGTTTTTATTTCGGCGACACTGTCGGCAATCAATACATTTACATAACGATCGTATGATACAAAAATAAACCAATTCGATTAAACTTAGAATCGATCCACCTAAAAATAGGCCCAGCAAACCACCGAAGTTGGAAACCAAATCAGAAATACCATACAATTCAGTCCGCGTGGTACCCAAAAAATTAATTTCTTCATAAAATATATTGATATTTGACGCCTCATACATGCTCGTATTAAAATTTGTATCTATTAAATTATCCTGTGAATCTTGTAACATATCGTAAGCAGCACGTTCAACGGTTGCATCATATCGATAAGAATTACATTCGGGGAGGCAGTCACAATCCGCCAAGGTTATTTCATTTGGGTTTGCCTCCTTTAAACTATATTCGGCCTTGTATTGAATTTTGAGCAAACGATTTTCAGCATTAGCCAGTACAGCTCCGTAACATGAGATTGCTCCTGCACCGCAAATTGGAATTTCAGGCCCGCGTGGTATTCCAAATTGGACACATCCGCAAAATTGATTCGTTATATTCGATATACATTCGAGACGACAATTCATCTCGTTGTACGTGTTGAAGTAGCGTAACGTTCGTTCATTCTGGAAGTAACATTGGCGCCGCTGCGGATCGTATCTTCGTAAATTTTCCGAGGTTGATATTTTAATCGGCTTAATTTTGATGTTCACATCTTCACCGTGTCCAATGCGTATGAATGATTTGGATGGTTGTGGATATTCAGCAGGGGAATGAAGCGTTATACGGTATCCTTGGTCCGATCGACAATTATAATTTTTATCATTTCTATCGGTAGCAACCAAAGTGGTTAACCCCTTTGATTTGCCCACAGATAACACTCGGTAAGGGAACTCGAAATTATCTTTTGGACCTACATAACCAGTATCAAAATCAAAATTTGACTTGTCATTGTAAAATGAATCGCTGGTGAGGTTCGTATCGTAATCACGTAACAGATCACTGATATAATTGAACGTATAGCACATTCCCATTTCAGTAAATATTTCGGAATAAATGTTTTCGCATGAATCAGACCGGGAGAATTTGCATTCGACTAGTATGTCGTTGGGGCGAAAGGTCAACTGGATATAAATAAGTATAGTTAGTAAAAACATCAATGTGGATTTAAAAATATATTACCGATCGAAATTGTTCAAATATTTTATAATCCGTTATTGTATTGTTCCGGTCTCGGCCCCAAATCTGTCGACCAAATTGCGCTACTTTTTTATAATCACATGCATGAGCTATTGTTTCAAAATTAATTATTTCTGCTTCCGTCCAATTTGGCTTATTCTCACTATAGGGATTCTTATCAATTCGTCCGATCACGCCACTGTAGCTGAAGTTTTGATGATTTTTTGTGCGCAATTTAGTTTCCGGACATATGGTAACAGCCGGAAATGGTATTTTATAAACCGGTGTTCGTGCATCATCTACCGCTAAAATTACCGGACTTGTTTGCCATTTATCCCAAATTGTATAGATGAACATAACCAGGCATACAACACAAATTATAAAACCTACAATCCACCAGATTTTTTCGAATATTGAACGATTTTCACCCAAATATTTTACACCATGGATGGTTGTGTTCTCCGAGTAATCTTGAAATTGTTCCCAAAATGTACGGGGATGGCAGCACCGACGTTTTCTTGTGACGTTCGATTTATTACCAACAAGTGGCATTAATTTTAATGCATTGCTGAAATAAAGAGAACAAAGATTATCAAAACTTCAAGGTTTATTGAAGGTGTGGCTTAAATACTTATCGTTTTCAGCTATCTCTTCGTCCATTTTTAATTAAGTGTTAGTTATTATCCAAAACTAATGTTGACATGAATGTTTTATTTTAAATGTTCATCGGGAAAATTGCTCTAATGAAAAAGAAATAATCAATAACCATATCAGTATCAGATAAACTATTTTAGCTGTCCAACCCAATCCAAGGGCATGAACATAGCTGGCGTATTAAAGTGATTGTGCGATCATTTTGAGTGTAAGTGGTGGCTTCCTAATAGACCCATTAAAAAATCTGGTTGCGAGACTAAATTGTCTTACCAAGCAGGGACTCAGGCAGGACTATATATTGGAGGAGCTATACCCTGCAAACCAAAACATTTCTTAACATGCAAATTCAAAATTACATAAATAACACAATTTGTTTAACGGAAGATCTCGATATTGAACATCTCGCTCTTAATGATGTCACAATAGTACATAGGCCAGTGCACAAGAATTCCGGATGTATACGGTAACAATACCACAATTAAAAATGAAAAATGGTAATTACCCATCAAAGAATGAAAAGGGATACACATAAACGAGCTTCCCTCCAAAAAAATTGGCAAAGGCAGACGAACATATCGGGTTCTGAGCCAAAGCTCGTCAGGCCAGCACATTTTTTTGTTTAATTCTAGAACCTTCAGAGATAAAAATTTAAACTCGAAGCTAAACGACTGACAGATGTATGAGGACATGTCCCAAAACTATAGAAACTCTTGGAGTTAAACACTTTTTCTCTCTTAGTAGTTATGTAAAGAATTATTGCAATATGAACCAGATATGAATTTTGTAGTAAACATTCCATGGTGCCCCATGGGTATTTTAAGTAGTATAATAAATATGTTTGCAGATCTACCATTCGCTACATCGCCGAAGTCTTAAAAAGCGATTTCAAAGCTGGGACGGAATCATGAACGCCACACGGAAATTTTAAACGGTAAACAAATTTTGTATGGGGAACAACAAGTACACTATTCCGGTTTTGGTCCTTTGTTTCAGAAAAATATACAAATAACAAGCCATAAATATTCAAAATCATTTGTTAGCTTTATAGCTATAGAAGGAATTTGTAAGGTTTTTGAAACAACAGAATAAAACCGGTAGAATTGCTTGCTTTTGAATTATAATATCGCCTAAAGTGTCTGCACGGTCTTCATTTCGGCCATTACTCCCCACCCCAGACAATTCCTCCTGCCATTACAATTCGACCAATTTATGGGCCGACCCATCTTCCATACATTATAGGCAGGGAGGTATTGAACGGTGGTGTAATATCGGGGAGGGGTGGGGATGGGGAAGGTAGTTAAATTCCTAGATCTCCGCCCCTGCGCCCTATCATACATACTACTGTGTGCAAAAAGTAGTAAGACTTTTTAATTTAAATTTCGCGCGGTAAACCATTCGTCGAAATATTTTTTTTTCTATGTTGGTATGACTGTCAACGACATCTGTGCCAAATGTCACATCAAAATAATCATTAGTGTTTAGTATACGCTTGTCCTTCGGAAGTACAAAAAGTGCATTCGGCTATTTTTACAATGAGTGAAATTATTCAACAAAGAAGTTCCATCAAATTTTGTGTGCGGAATCAATTTTGTGGTGTCGAAACGTTCAGAATGTTGCAAAAGGCCTTCGGTGATAATTGTATGTCGCGAGCAAGTGTTTTTGATTGGTACAAATTGTTCAAAGAGGGTGCAGAACGTGTTGACGACGAACCACGTCTAGGACGGCCATCAACATCAACTGATGATCAACACGTTAATAAAATCAAGGAATTGGTGCTCAAGAATCGATGATTAACAGTCAGAGACCTTACTGGCATCGTTGAAATATCGGAAGGATCAATGAAAACCATTTTGAAAGATCATTTGGGCCTAAGAAAAGTGAAAGCACGTCGTTGGTTGACGTCTGTAAAACAATGCTTTCCGACTACCAGGATGTCATAAAACGTATTATAACTGGCGATGAGTCTTGGATCTATGCTTACGACCTGGAAACAGACGATCAATCGGCCGAATATCGTACCAAAGGTGAGCCGAAGCCGAAAACACCACGTCAAAGCAAGTCAAAAATCAAGGTGATGTTGACAGTTTCCTTCGATTATCGAGGTGTGGTGCACTCCGAATTCCTTCCGACCGGCCAAAATGTCAACAAGGAATACTATTTGAGTGTTATGCGTCGTTTGCGCGAAGCTATTCGTAAAAAGAGGCCGGAATTATGGGTCGACAACTCTTGGTTTTTGCACCACGATAATGCACCTTCTCATACTGCATTGGTTTTACGTGATTTTTTCGCCAAAAATTCCACCCATATCGTTCCGCAACCACCGTATTCGCCTGATTTAGCTCCGTGTGACTTCTGGCTGTTCAGCAAACTCAAACGACCGCTCCGGGGAAACCGTCGATTGAAGACATTAAACGTGAATCGCTACGCGCATTGGAGGCTATTCCAGAAATTGACTTTAACAACTGTTTCGAGGATTGGAAAGAACGTTGGCACAAGTGTATTGAGGCTGAGGAGGGGGGGGATTACTTTGAGGGGGACGAAATAGATTTGGAGAAATAAATAAAGAATTTTAAAATTATGAACAAAGTCTTACTATTTTTTGCCCACAGTATTATACTTTAAAAGATTGAGCATCTATTCAAAGTTACTAATTAATTAATTAATTAAATTAATCAGATAATTGCTAATTATCAGTTACTGATTTGCTAGAGAGGCTTAGAAAAAACGAAGAACCCCCACCTATCATCGAGGAGTGGTGGCTCGAAATACAGTCAGCCATAACAGGCGGTGCAATACACTATTTTATACTACACTCATACTTAATCATAACCGCGCTCAATACGTCGAAATGGGGAAGGTCTGAATTAATCTTAGCCGCCTCCGGCGTACCTCAAGGCTCCCATATTGGCCCTTGGATTTTCACCATTCTGGTTAACGACATCACCGATGTAATTCATTATTCCAAGGTCCTAATATTTGCAGATGACCTTAAAATCGTGAAGAATCGTGGACCAACGACACCCACAAATTACAATATATTGTCAAGCCTAGTGACTGGGTGTGATTCCAATCAGTCTCAACATAAATAAGTGTAAGATCATAACTTTTCACCGAAAAAATAATCCTGTTGTCCAACAGTACCATATAAATGGTACCAGCCTATAAAGAGCATACGAATGCAAAGCCCTAGGGTGACTTTCGTTGAAAATATGAGTTTCCCTAATCACATCGAGCAGTGCATTGAACTCTATGTTTGGCTTTAGTAAACGGTGGACTGGAGATAATAAAAATGTTGAGACAATAAAGATATTGTGCTTCGCATGTGTCAGATCTCAATTTGTATAAGCTGTTAATATCTGGTGCCCTTTCTACAATGAACGTATTCGTAACATAGAGAGTCTCCAAAAGAAGTTTGGCTGGTTATCTTGCAAGGGTGGCTGGAAATACGAGAAAGACTTACAGTATCACGTTAACCTGCCGCAATACCTCACTGGATGTAGAACACAATCTTATAACCCTAGAAAATAGAAGGGAGCTTTTGAAATGTTCATTTATTGGAAACTGGATTGGATGAAATCCATTTCACCAACGTTACTTGAGTCTATTGGAATACAAGCATCAAGCTGAAGCTTAAGAAATTCTAATTTTCTTCAAGTAAGTATACACAGTACAAATTATGGTTAACACGAACCGGTCATCATGATATGCACGAGTTTTAACAAAATTGGTCACTTTAGACCAAGCAAAGACGGATTTACATTAACAATGCTCTCAAGTTAAATATGTAGACTTTTTCCCACAATAAATAAATAAATAAATTTGTTTATTACAAAGTAAATGTAAACGACAGTTTTACAACAATTTAGCCACGCTTATATATGCACGCTATTAATAATATTACCCAAATAAATTTGCATACCTCGAGCGAGACTCGAATCGGCGATACCTGACCCACCTCGGTCGCCAATTGTTATATCGTTAAACAAGTGTTCACAAACAAATTTACCTATTGGCTATTTTAATCGTAACATATAAATCCTAAGCACTAAATCTATGCTAACTTCTATGTAACAACGCCGATATACATAGAACGACGTAACGTTGATTTATTATTTTCTAATGTCACAGTTTTATCTAGCTGATGGTCTGGCTTCCTGGAACTACTGAGCCTTGTTCGCGAGAATGAGGCAAAATAGTAGTTTGCCCTTTTACTGATAGTTTATGAAAATACTTTTATTTTTACTCTCTATACAATTCTTAAATTCGGAAACGGAAGAGACAAACACTATGCGCTGATGATCTTAAAATATATTAAAGGTTACACAATTTTTCACTGATTTCACAAATTGTCCGCTATCTATAAAGTTCCACTATTTTCACGAGATTAGAGAGTTTTCACGAGATATTGTCTAGGATTTCACCCACGAAAAATAAAAATAAAATTAAACATTAATTATTTTTATTGTGACACTATTTATCGCACATAGCCGTAAGCACGTGTTACCACCAAAGACGATTCAAATGTACTGAAAGAGACATTATGAATAGTAACTAAAAAATGTGACACAATTTACAGGTCACCAAACAAACGCTATACGTTTATGTAAATCTCCAAGGCTTTGAATTGAGTTTGTGTAAACCGCAACTAACAAATACGCCCTACCCAACACAAAATGGAATATACAGATACAGACAATTTTTGGTGGCGATTTTAAATATCGAGTGTATCACACACAAATAAAGAAAAACCTCAAAATATTTTAAAGAACCTTGGATTAAAATTTTATTTTTAGATCTTATCGTAGAGCAGATGTAAAATTTTTTCCCGTAGATTACATTGGCACTATGTAGCACCAATAAAAATTTGATTGGACAAATTCTTAAATCCACAAATAGGTCTTCTTTCTTCTGGTCTTTCTGATAAAGTCTTAATATTTTAAACAACACTATGGGCTAAAGGTTTAATTCTGTAATGCTGCTAAGGGGCAGTACAATAAAAAAAAGTCAATTTCTATTTTTTGTGTAACGAGCGGAACTGTTTTTTATTAATTTTTGTACCTCATTTGTGTGGAAAAAACAATCCAGCGGAATAAAATCTTAAAAGTCTTCTTTAAATTGTCAAATTAATTAACATCCGAAGTCGAGGAACTCGGTATACGGAATTTTGGAATATTAAAATGTTAGGCAGAACTCAGCCATTTCTTAACGAACTATGATCACCAAATAGGGTTGCAAGTATTTGATGGCGATTCTAAAGTGAGTTTTGGGTTTTTAGGATTCTAATAAGCATTTCAAATGTAAATTTTGCCATTTCGTAATGAATCATGTTGAAATTTGGTTTGTAATAAATACATAAATAGATGCTGATAACTACTATTATCTACCTGGATAATCTAGATAAATGTCAATTAAAAGCATTCCCAAAAATGAACTTATAAGTTAAAAGAGGTTTATCTCAAATCCACAGCTGCAGTGATGAAAGTTTATAGTACCGCGAACAAAATTGTCGTAATAATTAGTGAATAAGCAAAGGCAAACTGCGTAGAGCTATTCTACGCATTAGAATCAACATCCAGCAGCTTGCAGAAATTACTCTAAACTGTAACATAACTAAGCTTGAAAACGGGTTAAATTTTATTACAAACTGCTCATCCAATAATATCAAATGGTTACTGAATATCCCGTTTAATAAATCCGGCCAGTTCGAGAGAACTTTATCGCAAGTAAATTTCCGCTGCATTCGAAATACAATCAGACATCTCTCCATCTTTGGAGCTTTTTACACAAAAAAACAGAAATCTGTTACCGTTTGCTGCTTCATCTCTACATTCAGTGTATATTTTCTTATTTGACATTGTTAACAATCAGTATCTCGAAGATCCAACAAGCAAACACAAGATATATTTTTATATTTGGTTAGTTTACAACAAATTAAAAAATCTGTTCAAAATGAAACAAATTAGTAAACCAAATCTCATAGCAGTTCAAGAAGTTAATGGATGTGGCAAATCTACTAGGATTGTACACACAATAAGGGAAGTGAAGGAATAGTTGATCTAAAATCAAAAATTTTTGTATGTTGTAATAAAGAGAAAGTTGATTTTAACAATATCAAATCAAACCATAAGACGACTGTCTCGCACCTGATTAATGGTCGCAATGCTTACGATACGGTATTTACACCCGAGTTAATGGTGACTAGTAAAATATCTACGGGGTGATAAAAATAAAATTCCATGGGGTTCTGTGATGCTAACCAATTCATAACTAACCCGGAACATCCGAACGTAACATATAGATGCCCAGCAGACGCTGCTTTGGCGCTTAAATAATATTATCCAAAAATCACAACAAAGAGCCCAATCGGTAAATCTGTCGAAGTTTTTATTACTCTACTACCAGATTTGATAATGTTAGCTCTATTAGACGACGCAAATTATTTAACGTTCGATAAACAATTATTATTATCACAGCTCGTCATCCTATCAAGTAGTAAACTACTAACAATCCAAGTGATGCAAGGATTAACATCTCCTAATCTAATCTGTGTGATAACTAATGGGCATGCGTATGAGTTATTTGATAGCATCTCACATGCTATCGTTGCAATATCAAAGTGTATTCGGTCTTTCAGATGTTATTCACCATTTGAGTTGATTCACCACCAATATCTAACCCAAGAGACAATTCGTGTTAAACATTAAATCGTTAAAGACGTGTTCAATATACATACTACCAAAACGTAAATAGAATGGCTTTAAAGCATCAACTTTTTACAGATTTGTAATAAAATTAAATTACTTAATCTATGTCATTGGAGAAACCAACTTTAATCCAAGAATCTGTGGTACGGATTTTTTTTTGGAGCAAGACTATGTCGTGAATAGATGGAATCGCTCTCCAGCTAACAGTAAGAAAAAATCAGGTGGGGGTATACTCATTACTTACGCTATATTTAATAATAACAATAATTCGTTATTTTAAATGTATAAGCCTTAGCCTTAGTACATAAACATATTTACAATTTAATAGAAAGAAAGGAAAAAATAAGAATTAACAATTATCAGGTGCGCAACTAAATTTTCTAACACTTAATTTGTGTCGATGATTTGGTAATAGAACATCCTTCTTTAAAGTGACATCCTTCTTTATCGAGAAACATAATTGTATGCCAAGAGAACGTAGCTGTAGACAAAATCAATAATGAAATTGTTGGCTTGCTTCTTAAAAAAAGTCGAGTTTATTTAAGTACTGGCGAAGGTGATATAGAAGATGAAAGTGAGTGTCTTAAATTACCACAAGAATATTTGAATTCCATCAATCCGGCTGGGTTACCTCAACATACTATCAATCTTAAACTGCGAACCATATAGTCTTGCTATACTTCGGCATCTCAACACTGAACTAGAACTATGCAACGGTACACGATTAGTTATGAAAGAATTGAAAGTTACTCGAGATTTTTGCAGATTTATCATTTGATATATCGCCGAAGTCAAAAAAGTCGCTTTTAAAAATCTTTGTTGTTCCATACAGATAAAAAAATTTCATAAATTGTGAGATCCCAGTGATTTTTGCCAGGAATCGGTTCATCGGGAGTGGCAGCTTCCATAGAAGCGTTCTCTTGTATGCAAATATTTTTAAAGTATATCAGGTGCGCAACTAAATTTCCGCGGTTCACACATCCAGATAGCGTGGACAGTTGTTAACGATAACCAGTTGTAGTACTAGCACATATCGTAACACAAATATATTTTTACTATAAGAACGAAAATGTCGAGTTTTGATCCAAAAAACAGCATTTGCGGCAAGCTTTGCTTTTCTGCAAAACAATGCAGCTTAAGCACGTCATTTGCTTGAGGAGGCCTACGGCGACTATGCACCATTGAAAACTACGTACGAGGATTGGTTTAAACGCTTCAGAAGTGGCGATTTCGACATTTAGAACAAGAAGCCCTCCGGAAGACCAAAAACATTTGAAGATGGTACGCAAACATTTACATGCTATGGATAAAATTCAAAAGGAGAGAAAATAGGTGCCGCATGAGTTGACTGAGAGACAGATAGAAAATCGAAAGCCACTTGCGAAATTTTGCTTTCAAGGCATGAAAGAAAGGGCTTCCTGCATCAAATTTTTACGGGAGATGAAAAGTGGATCTTTTTTAAGAATCCCAAACGCAAAAAGTCGTGGCTTTCACCTGGCGAAGCATCAACATCGACGGCATAGCTAAATCGCTTCGGAAAGAAGACAATGCTCTGCGTTTGGTGGAACCAGAAAGGAAACGTGTACTATGGAACTGCTAAAACAGGGCGAAACAGTCAATGGGCAACGCTACCCACAAAAACTCATCAATCTGAACCATACATTGCTCGAAAAACGGCGAGGATGCGACACGAGACACGAACCCATGATATTGCAGCACGACAACGCTCCATGCTATCACATTCCCATCGTCCAGGACACACCTTCAAAATGCTGAGATGGGATCTGCTCCCGCACCCTGGCTTCCTCGGATTATCACTTGTTCCGGTCATCATATCGATGGCGCATGGCTTGGCAAGGCTACACTTGGCCAGTTTCGAAGAAGTACAAAATTGGTTGGTAGAATGGTGTCGGTCGAAAGACGCGTCGTTTTATCGTCGTGGTATTCATGTATTGCCAGAGAGATAGCAAAAATGTGTAGATAGCGAAGGACAATACTTTGAATAAACCATTTTTTATATTTCTATTAAAATTTTCCATTTTTCATTTTCAAAAAAACCCGGAAATTTAGTTGCGCACCTAGTAAGAATTACAAAAATTATTTATCTGTTATTAAATTAAACCTAGCCTCTTGAAAATCATCAGTGGAACTTTTTTTTAACGCAGAACGCAAACTGTTCCAACTGGCAATCGCGCATTTGTTAAAGCCGAATTATTATAAACATTGAGATCGTGATTAATCCTAGGTTATTAACATTTGGAACAAATAAAATTGTTTAAAATGAGTTCATTTATGGGTAAGTGCATTGTTTTTGGACCATAGCGAAACACTCTTAAGATCGCTGTTCAATTGTCTCACAATTTCATCTAAGTTCGACAAGTCTCGACCAATATCAAATTGTAAATCATCAGCATAAAAATGAAAGTGACGATTTAAAATCCAAAGCCTTAGAAAAGCCCAATAGTACTAAAATACATATGAGTTTCGTTTATCCATAGTAGCCGAAATAACATCAACTATATGTATAAGTGCCGTAGTAGTACTATGGCCAGATTTGTATCCCGATTGGAAAACTGTAGAAAGGACTGCCAAAATACTTATTGGACGAATGTCACGAACATTGGAAATAACATTCTTCTTAGCATATATATCAATGGAACGTGTTAGTCATATTTTGCACGAATATTTGCCCATGAAAAAAAATTGCTCTTTCACCATGACAATGCACCATGTCAAATAAATTGGATGATAAACCGGAATAAAAGACCAAAGCAATAAATGGAAAGCTCAACACTCACCAGAAATGGCAGATACTTTACCATCAAGATACAACTAGTTCTAGAACAACAACCAGCTAAACCAAAAGAGAAATGGCCTCCACCAATAAATGTCGCAGAGATGGCAAATTTCTCTACTAATCGATTTTGAAATCGATTGCGGTAGCCGAGTACAAACTCGTATCTCTAAAGAAAATGGCATCTGGAAAATTAATGTTGTAGACTCTGAAACCCATAGAACTTTGGCTACAAAGCTTAATTCCGAGGGGCATCAATGGTTTACCTACGAAAATAAGAATGATCGTCCAATCAAAGTTATGGTCCAATCCCAAAAAGGACGTCAAATAGAACAAGGAGTTCATATTAACAAAAGAGCACTTCCACTATTTATGCTCACTAAACGCTAAACATGAGAGTTATAATAGAGCCATAGAAAAAATACCGCTTTAATACCGCAGTGCAAAAAATGTCAATCTTACGCAGAAATATTGCCAAAGAGAGACTAGATGCATGAAATGTGCTGGAAAGCATCATGCCCAAGTATGCCCGGTTACAAATAATAAGAAATAAAACGCAAAAACAAGGAAGTCCAGGAATATCGGAAACAATTTATCTAACTTTCACCAAAGAGGAACCAAAAACTCATGTTAGTAAAACGGGAGAACCAAAACTATACTCGCAAGTAGTCATGACAAAACCTGTTATTTCGAAGGGCACCACCGAAGATACAGCAGTGCTTCAAAAGATACTAAGACGCATTTAAGCTCTTAACATTTGTATAGCTAAACAAGAGAAACGCCTTCAAGCTCTAAGCCACAGGTTAGATAACCAAGACTCTCTAAATGAAATGAAATTCATGCTCTATTAAAATGATGCAAACAACAACAAATAAAACATTAAGAATAGTAACCTGGAAGGCAAATGGGCTAATGCAACATATTCCAGAATTAGAAATTTTCCTAAATACTGAAAAATAGATTAGCCCAGTATCGGAAACCCATTTTACTTCAACTTCATATCTTAAAATATATGGATACAGTTGTTACCACGCCATTCATCCGGCAGGAAGGGCAAGAGGAGAATCGTTGATGGTTATAAAAGAAAACATCAAACACTTTATAGATCTTCGAGTGCCAGAATATAAAACGACTCTAAATTTTTTATCCAATAAATTTGCAAATTAAAGAAACCAAAAACGAATCCATTAATAAATACCTGAGTGGCCTTACTGGGGAAAAAGATACCGAGTATTCCCTTTGAAAAGCAACAAAGAGCTTAAAACGACCTATACTACAAAATCCACCAGTTAAAAATGAAGATGGAGGAACATGGGCTATAGGTGTAAGGCTTCGTTGTTTGCCAAGAACACGTTCCAGCCTTTACCAAGACAAACTGCATTTGAAAACATACCACTCGTAAATAAAATTTATAACTGCAAAATAACTCCTGTGACATTACAAGAATAAAAGAGGAAACAGGACAAATAGTGAAAGCTCTTCCTGAAAAAGGACTACGTAAACTATACTCCAAATAATTAACGCAGTGTTCAGACTTAAACACGTTCCAAATCAATGGAAAGTGGCAGAAGTAATTATGCTGCCTAAACCAAACAAACCACTTAATGACAAAAATCGCATAGGACGATTTCCTTACTCTCAATAATTTCAAAAATATTCGATAAACTCGTCCTAAAGAGACTCAAACCAATAATAGAAGAAAGAAATCTTATTCCTCCACATCAATTTGGTTTCAGAGAAAACCATTCAACAATAGAACAAGTACACCGAATTACAAACATAATTGAAGATGTACTTGCAAATAAGAAAGTGGGTTCAAGCGTCTTATTGTATGTAGCACGGGCCTTTGACAGAGTATGGCATAAAGGCTTGGAACATAAATTACAAAGAGACTTACCAAAGCAGTTTTATGAAATTCTAAAATCCTACATATCTAACCGACACTTTCGAGTTAAATTAGATGGTGAATACTCAGAAATAAATAAAATATCAGCAGGAGTACCACAAGGTAGCGTTCTGGGACCAACTTTATTTGTTCTATATACACCTCGGCAGTAGTTACAATAGCATGAAGAATCCACAAGCACATGGCAAAGAGCTGCTAGTACCTGGAAGAAAGAGATGGCGAATTTAATGAAACAAAATCTGTTCACGTAAAGTTTACCAACAAAAAGGTCAACCAGTAGAACTGAACGCTCAGCATATTCCCTATTCAAACACGGCAAAATGTCTAGGTATGACTCTAAACGCGAAACTAAAATGGAAAGAGCATGTGAAAAAGAAAAAGGAAGAATTAAACATCCAACACAGAAAGATGGATTGGCTCTTAGGAAGAAATTCTCAGCTAGCTCTATATCAGCTCTATGGCAATACCTTCTAGTCATTCCAAAACAAATCCCTACGTGGAATAGTTAATGCTCCGTGTTGCACAACAAATGAAAACCTCCATAGAGACCAGAAGATGGTTTTGGAGGATCAGAGGATCGACTAACAATATAATAAAATTGCAAAGGGGACTAGCCAAAGGGCTACAACCCTCCAAACAAGAATATGATTTGTAAATCAGTTGTAATAAATAAATATATATTTAATTATTCTAACCCAGTTAAACAATATAATAAATTCTTAATTTATTAATTAAAAAATATAAAAGTAAAGTTACCAGCTAAATGCAACAAATAGTAATTCACATTCAATTTTAATTCTGGCACTACATTCCATTTGATTTGGCCGCCTCATTCTTGAGGCTACGTAATCAGTTTATTCTAGGATTACTGTGTGATAGTGGTCTATGCTAAGCAAATTAGAATCAACCACCCTTATTTTACTAGAAGTAGCAAAAAGTAGTATATGTACGCGGCCCTTAATCTCGCCTCCCCACATCTTTTTGTATTTGATAATGACGGGACGGGCCAATTACTCACCAAATTAAAAATTGTCTTCATTACGAACATTGTCAACCTGGAGAAAATTCCGTGATACATTTTCATCGAAAACCCAGAAAATAATCCCGGAAACTAAATATATTATTTTTAATCATAAACTGACGCGGAATACACACATCTCGTGCATGACTAGCAAAACTAATAAAGCTTAGTTAATCTTTCAAAGAATGTTTGTCAAAACATGGGTATCACAAGAGTGGCATTTATGAAAGATTTAATTCCCCACTTTGCAAGCGATACACAGTAGACCTAAAGCTCGCAGGGTTATTCGATAAGTCCACCCTCATATTAAAAAATATACTTAGTAGTATTGTGAAACTTATAAAAGAGAATACTAAGTGATGTTAGTCATACGAAATTGCACACTAACATGACATCTAAAAAGTTACAAATCATTTTTTTTTAATCTAGAGAATTCGCGCACTAATCGGTTTTAACGGAAAATAATTTCAAAATATTATTTTTTTATTTTCTCAAGATAGCAAATGTGTGCGAGAGTTGCTGCTTGACCTTCGACGTGTGCAGTCCATAAACCAAAACAAAAAAAAATATAATTTTAATTTTTAATTATTTTCATTTTGCTTAAAATTAAATTTAATATCGTGTGAATTAGTAGTGGTTTTAATATTTTAACTGTCGAATTAATTAATTTAATCTACGAGGATCCATAAGGAAAGTCTTTTTATTTTCATTTTATTTTATAAACAGAAAGCAGTCAAATGGCGGCTACTGTCTAATTTTACTATAGTGCGTTGTTTGTTTGTTGGCCCTCCACTTGTATTTGTACTTAATAAATTCCCGATAGAATACCGTTCGGATGACCTAAGATCTAGCATCTTCAATAGTAAATTGAAATAATAACTAAAGTTAAGCAAACATAAAATGAAGAAGCTCAATGATATTTTTATTTTGCAATACACTCAAATACCTGTACGCAACCGCGAGGTGGGAAAACACATTATTCATACAATAAATGATTGCGCCTGCGTGTAATGGCACTCGTATTAGTCATTTGTTTCATTTTATATCTTTCTCTCTTTACAAATTTTGGCGTTCCAAATAGGATGTTTATTATAATTTTGCTAATATATTTTACTCATTTATTTAATGGAATGTAGATGGAGTGCATGTTTGACCATCGAGTCGGTTGTTATCCATGTTAATACAGCAACTGAAATAAATTTTTTTTATTTATTTTATTTTGCAGCTATGTAGTATCGATAGTGCAGTGAAAGTTTTATGTTTATGTGTTTTGAGTAACTTGCTGACAATAAATTATCAAATCTATTTCCAAACAAGTAGAGTAACTTTAGTTTTTGTTGTTTTTTGTTTCTGTCTTTATATTAAATTAGAAGTATCAGGAAAATCAAATTACAAACTTTTAAAGTACAAATTGTACAAAAAGAAGCATCATAAATGCCGTATCTGCCAAAACGCCATTGAATTTTGCTGAATAACAATATTCACATGCGAAATCTTACTTTTTGTATAGCAAGGGTAACTTCAGTAACTTTGGTTACCAACATTAAAAAAAATAAAATTACCCAAAAATTACCATGGGCTATTTCCAAAAAAAGGCTAATACAATTGTTGTTGTAAATATACTAACGACATTTCTATTTTCATAAAGAGCTAAAAAATTATTTAGAGCAACAAAAAATAGGAAAAAAATGGAAGTTAGAACCGCCGTTTTGAGATCACACATTTTTAACTTTGCTATGGTGCACTAACTCGTAGATAATTTTCATGCGGCAGCCGTTAATGTTACATTTACATGAATGTTTTCGTCGTTGTTTTCGATGTTGTTTTGGACTTATCGTGATCCAACAACAATATATTAAATTTTATTTTTTGATTTTGTAACTGATAATTTTTTTATGTATCGATAAGTTTTCAATTTTATTTTATAAAAACAACACGAAGCTATTAAATATACATATATGTATAATATATTAAAACCAATTTAACTTAGTTAATAATTAATTTCGATTCAAAATATTATCGATAAGTTTTTTACGAAAACAACCAAAAATTACTACGGCATACATAAGAGCCTACTCAAAAGGTAAAAGTTTAAGGCAAAAGATAAAAGCAAAACAACTCTATTGTGAGCCATTAAGTCGTAAACTGCGTACCGCTTTATTATTAATAATAAAAGTCCTTTAATTATTTATTTATTTATTACTTTAATGTTTTTTTATATTTTTATTATATCAACATACGAGAGTTCGAGGGATGATTGAAGTTACAACATTTTTGATCAAATGGTCTCTTTATTTGCAATTTACAATTTTTATGACAATACTGAATTCAAGTTTAACAATTGACGATGGACTAAGAATTGTTAGGTCATCATATGTATAAACATGTGGTCGAATCTTTACGAACATGTATCCTCGCATTAGATAGTAATTTGGGGTGTAGTGCTGCAAATTTATACAGCTTACGATGAGATGTGATTGATTAATTATTCCAGTCGTTACGACGAGTACATTAGGATGATAGATGCATATGATGAAATTTAAATATCCCATTCCTAATCACAACTAACATATATTAATAAATTAACAAATCTTATCTATATAAAACGTATCTTTGTGTACATAATAACAAATCGCATAATTTATTAACATTGACGCGCTAGTCGTTTCTTTGATTAACTAATTCTCTACTTATATTACCTTTAATGTTAGGATGCTGGCCTGGCCCGTGTAACTCTGGAGTACGATTCGATCTCCTATTTCATATAATTGAAACGTATGCAGAGCAGCTCAATCCACGTTTATTTGGATAATCGTCAGATAATCTAACTAGTCCAAATATAATAATAATAAGCTTGATTATGTAACCTCAATAATTAGGCGGCCACTTGGCGTATCCATACCCTATACCAGACGTAGAGAACCTTTCAACTAAGCAAGGCCACTTTCCATTTCGAATATATTGAATTAGGCCGCACATATATTTTTTGTAAATCATCAGTACACCACTATTTCTATTTTTATAAAATTAAGCTTATTAATTTTATTAATTATTAATTATAGATAACTATAGAAAGCTATAATAATGATGTGGTTTACACAAAAGCTCGTAGATTTTATTAAAAAGAAATTACATAACTTCTTATATACAGGGTGTTTCTCGCGTGAACCGACAACATTTTTTGGCAGATTGGAGGGTTATTTGTAAGCTTTCATCCCATAGAACTGATGTCCTAAGTGCCACGGTATATTTTTAGGGTTTTTTGATTACCAAAAATCTCACCTTTAAATGGTCATAACTTTTTGTTTGTAGTCGTAAAGGCACGAAATAACTTTCATTGTACTCTGCCATGTGATTTTATTCTAAATAAATCATTAATTAATCGTGCAGAAAAAGAAAAATGGCTTATGGGCTTAACTTAAAAGGTATTTTCTTAACCCAGGGTCAAGGTATAGTATCTCTTATTTTGACCACAAAATGAGTGATTTCTATTGCATGTAGTATACCATTGGAAAGGGCATAAACCAGAGAATTTAAAACTCTATATCAACTTAATATACTTTTAATTTCCAAATAACCTTTAGTTTTTTTAAATGAATTTAGAAGGTGACATGTTTCATACTTTTTCAAATTTTTAGGATTTGGAAGTCCATAAGTCATTTTTCTTAAACCATTTGCATTAAATAATGATTTATTTAGAATAAAATCACATTGCAGAATACAACAAAAGTTATTTCGCGACTACAAACAAAAAAGTTATGACCATTAAATTTTGAGATTTTGGGTAATTAAAAAGATTTAAAAATATCTATCTCAGTTAACGTAGCACTTAGGACATCAGTTATATGGGACGACAGATTCCAAATGCCCTCCCCCCACCAATCTACCAAAAAATGTTGTTGGTTCACGCGCCAAACTCCCTGTATAGGTTGGGGTAAAAGACGATTTATTTTATTTTTACGATAATTTCGAGGATTTATTTATCATGGCTACAATTATTAATTTTGGTTCAAATTTTCGCCTCTTTTTTCGATAAGTCGTTGCCATTTAAAAGATAATTTCATTATGCTACTTACCCAAAACGCCAGCAGTTTTCACAAGCCCCATTTCACAAGGCCATTTTTACACCACCAAGAGCGTTTGCCATGGGCAAAAAGAGATGATGATCGCTTGGCGTTGGTCCTGGCGTTGTCCTGGAGTGACACGACGCCTCTTCTATTGGCAAATTCTTGCAGCTTCTGAACGATTGCCGCTTTCAGCCGGTTGAATTGCTGACAGTAGAACTTCGAATTGAGCGTTTGGCCAATGGCTAGCAGCTCATACAGCAAAACCTTCCTGGCCGTCAATCTCGGTTTGGCCACCGTTTACATCGCATCGCGGGCCTTCGACCATAATCGTTTCCGCTTCACTTTGTCGTATGTGACCCATATCTCGTGGGTAGTCGCCAGCCGCTTCAGAAATGGCTCGATTTCGTTCCCTTTGGCCAAGGATTGAAAAACATGGTCCATCAAGTTATTTTTCGTCAACTCGTGTGGCTCCCTAACATCGAGATTATTTTTGAAGTCAGCCTGATGCAAATGCTTTAAATGGCGATGCTACGACAGCTCGCATGCCAGTCTACTTCGATAATTTCCAGGATTTTATTGACATTCTCGACGATAGGCCCTCCAGTGCGTGGTGCATCTTTGATGTCCAAATTACCGGAACGGAATCGACGAAACTAAAATTGCGCGTGACAGTATCGGGACCATAAACACCATTCACAATTTCAGCCGAATGACTTGCGTTTTCGCCTTTATCGAAGCAAAATTGTAAAATATAGCAAATTTTCTCTTTGTTTACCTCCATCTTTAACAGCTATAACTCACAAATGAAACGGTCAATCACAACAATGACAAAAGATTTTTTTCTTGTACATGAATCTCTCTTTTCAAAGAGTTAAGTATAGCCTACTGCGACAAATTCATCACGAGATATATGTCACTAAAGCTATCTAGCGAAAAAATAATGGATTTCTTCTTCCCCAACGCATTATTATGTTTGAATAAGTGGTAATAGTGGTATGAGTAATATGACCGAGGAATAAATACATAAGAGAAATCAAGTAGTGCAAATTTTATAAGCCAATTTCTCCGAGGTTAATCTTATTTTATAGTTTTGATATATTTGTATAAACAAATTTAATTTTTTGCTATATTAATTCCATATATACGTATCTTATAAAAATATCGGCATAGTTATTTTATAGTTCATTGTTCAGGATTATACAGATTGCCAATAGTAAAATAGATTAACCTCGGAATGTCTACATGAGTCCTCTTATGTATATTTTGCTTTATGGTAATATGTACAAGTAAGGAAACAATGAAAACAATAATAAATACAGTACACCAAAAATATTCTGAATGATATTCGGATAAATACTCGTATACTCGCTTAACTAAAACCGGTGAATATAATTGCTAATTCAGATTATGATTTCAGTAAATTGCACTAAAAACAACAAAACCCTGCAGGCTCCCCATCCCTGCACTAAACCAATCCATTACCGATAATTTTTTTAAATTAACGCTAGTTCTTCAGTCGAATAATTTACCTCACGCTGGTGTTTCGAAGTAATTTGTATTATAGAATTGCTTTTTTATAAGAGCTTGAATAATAAAAGGCCCTTTGAAATTCTAAGACGCACATGAAACATGAAAATTGTTGACGCAAATTTGTTTACAGCACATTAAAACTGAGCTCCGTCAATTTACAAGTTCCAGCTATCTACTTAGGCTTACATTTTCATAATGCACGGCAGAAATTATAATAGTCAGTAGTTGATGTATGTGTAAATGTGTTATTAATCTATATGCAGTCGTGGCCGAGTGGTTAAGGCGTCTGACTCGAAATCAGATTCCCTCTGGGAGCGTAGGTTCGAATCCTACCGGCTGCGTAATTTTTTACTCTGGTAATTTTAAAATGTTCATAATTGGCTTATAATGTGGAGTACGTCGTCTTCACTTTAATAACACAACTCAGTTAGTTACATATAACACTGTTAAACACAAACTTTATCATGTGTAAAATGAACGCAATAACATTTTTATATAATTCTCGTTCGCGAATTAAATATATATTAACAATGGAAGGATACATTTAAAGCAAATTCTAGAGGGATTAATTTAAATTTAAATACCTTAAATAGTTTTTGTCATGAAAATTATTTTCGACCATTGACCACCACTAGTTACCGATTACTAAAGATAAAAATCTGTAAACATACCTAATTTTTGTCATGT
The DNA here is from genome assembly GCA_963691935.1 of Nephrotoma guestfalica. NCBI lineage: Eukaryota > Metazoa > Arthropoda > Insecta > Diptera > Tipulidae > Nephrotoma > Nephrotoma guestfalica. The sequence continues at coordinate 250,001,292 of OY829914.1, forward strand.
CATGAAGCTGACACGCAATGCGCCAACGCAGCGCAAATAAGTAAGATTCTCGTACAAATTTTAAACAATTTTGTTTTATTATAGATAATTTTAAATAATTATTTTTTATTATAATATTGTAGTCATTTATCAATCATAAAATTACAATTACATATTATTTGAAAAGGATTTTGTAATATATTATTTATGTGTATAACTTATAAATAGAAAAAGTGACCAACATAAGAAAAAATCTTATTTGTGTAAAAAAATGAAGTTTCAACAATATACATACAACAAATACAAAAAAATTATTATATTTATTATTAAAATTAATATATTTAAATTAAATAATTAAAAACAAATGATGTGTGGTATATGTTTTTGTCCTAACTGCCGCTTAAAAATAATTGCGCTACCCCATTTTCCTGTCCACTACCGAGCAAATCAAAACGGTTAACGCGCTGCTGATGTGGTTGTGGGCCACGTGAAATATGGGGTAAATTTTCTATGTGCACTCCTTGACTAAATAATTGTCCTACACCTTTTCCAATTAACTAAAAATGAAAACAAAATTGTACGATAATTTTAAAAAAGGATGTGTTTTTTGACAGTTTACCTGATTTGTAATTTTTTTGAATAGATCCTTCTTAATTTTGTCGATTTTATTACCCTTCGTTACATTATTACTGCTCGCCAACTTCTCGTCTAATTTCTGTAAATCTGCCGCATTTATATTGGGAATTTGTTGCATTATCTCAATCACATTAGGATATTTGGGCCGCACAATTTCGTATACTTGCACACCTAACGTAATGAGTGATGCCTGATTTGCTTCATGTTGTCCGTGCAATTGTAGTCCTTTCAGTACCGCGACTAGAATGCTAGTCGATAGAGGTGATGTTAAAAGTTGTTCGTTCGCCAGAAATTTAACAATCGGTCCGATTAGTAAGGTGGCACGTAAACTTGAATTACTATCGTTGCACGATAAGACGTTCAATACCGTAAATACTATCGGGTTACAAGTCACCGAATAACGTAACAGCCGCCCACCTAGATCACTGATAATCTCCGAAGCGAGTGCTGATTGTGCAGCCCGTGTTAAAACCGGTGTCGCACCATCCATTGAATGATCATCCTGATCGATAGTTAAATCATTTGAGTGTTCCCGTTCCACAGTAATTGTACCACCAATTAACGCTACTTTCAATGTATCCAAGTACTCGCGAGTCATTGCACGGATCAACATATCCGCGATAACTTCATCCGCATCATTTGCATTTTCAGCGTAATTCTCCTGTGCGTAATGCGTCGCCAAATATTGCCACCGTTGGGTTAGGCGACTTAACATGATAGGCGCCAAATGGGCAAATATCGGCAACAAAACTATTTCATAATATGCGGGAGGGCAAGAATACACAAACGGCTTTAGAAAAACCCGCACAATAGTTCGAATACGATAGTCAGGAATGTGTTCTAAATCACTAAATATACTTTCGATGAGTGCCTCTGAAATTCCGGGTAGTTGATAGAGATCGCGCCCCAACGAAGGGCCGGCCGATCCCATTAAATGATAGCAGTTCTCGTAGGTTAAATTTAAGAATTTTTTCATTTTATCAAGTGCACTGTCGGGTTTAACTTGAGTCAAATCCATTGGATCCTGCCATATGACACAAACGCCCATTAAATTTTTTTTCTCCGAATCTAGCATATCGTATGCTTGGCGAAATCCGTCATTTAAATGTGACATCATTTGAGGGTTGAAAATTTGATTTAAAACCTTACAGAATGATAAAATGTGTGGCAATAGGGGCACAATATGAGTGGTAGCAGGATTTCGAAATATTGGATTACCTGATTCGGTGAGCGCAACAACAAAACCACCACGCGAAGCACGATCTGGATCATCTGGCCATGAACTTCTTTTTATTATACCCAGCACAAGGGAAAGTGCATAGACAAGCTTACTTCGATTTTGAATATAAACGTTGTTGCTCATATCTAGCGGATTTGATTCAATTGGAGGCTTATCGAGACCAACAAAATTCATAAAATTTTCAGCCGATTTTAAAACAGGAGCTAATTCCATCCAGCATTGTTGTCCTGACCGCACAATATCCCCAATGAAATTATTTTGCCTTTCGTAATCACAAAAATGATTTGAAATTAAAATTAGAGCCTCCAACAATGTTATCTGTTCCATTTTGCTCAATTGATCAGGACGTTTAATCAGATCCTGGATAGTAGTGTTAATTTGTTCGAATAACGGTAATAATAGAAGCGGATATTTGTGCGCAAGCTTCACCATCAATGATGTAGCATGTTGACGCAAGTTGCGAACTCGTTTTTTATATGAAACCGATTTTGATTCTGTCTTTTCTGGATGTATATACATTAGAGAGTAGAAAACTTTTTCAAGTACTTTTGGTAATAATGTGACACCAGTCATTGCAACACAATTAGCTAAAACGAAACATAACAAATGAAAATTAAATATGTATAAATAAACTACAATAGTCATATATGGAATTTTACCTGATGTAATTTGGCACGATGACATACTAAGGAAAACAAAAAGAGCTGAAATGCATGATAATACAATTGATAAAATCAACGGGTCATGAGTTTCAATTTTTAAGCAGCCTTCCAACAGTCTTAATCCATTTGAAACAGAAGGTCGTTCATTAACTAATAATATCCTACTTAAAACGCTATCCAAGACGGACACAATAGCTTCCCATTCCAGATAGATCGTGTCGTGGATTGTACACATCGTATTCATTTCGTTTAACGATTTTTGCAGACGTAAATTCAACCAATGTTCACAATATGCGAACGTAACCAACGGCGAAATTAACGTGGACTGTCGAAATATTTCCAACAAATCGGTCCGACACCTTTGAAAAAATATGTTGAACTCATCTTCACTGTCATAATCCAAACCGATAAAAATCCTAGTGTCCATGGTGATTTTATTCGATCGGGTATTTGGATATGCAATTCTAAATACCTTTGGCCCGATACATTCGATTATCTTTGGAATGTATTCGACAATTATGGGCTCCTTGGAAATCTGATCATGCTTTAATAGCTGAATCCAAATTAAGCTGGCACTATGCGATAAAGTTAAGCTGGGATGTTGGAAAAATATGAGTATTGTATTCAAGAATGTCACGAAATTTGAGGGGCATTTCATAATCATAATTTCATCGTCTTCTTTACCCCAGAGACTGGTTAATTGTTGTGTGAGCCCTGATAACACTAAAACCAGTTTCTTCAAAAATAAATAGTATTTCTCATATTGACCTTCGTTCATTTGATGTGGGTCGCGATATAAACTGGCTGCTCGATAAATATATCCCATTGCATCTTCCCCGAATAATAACAAAAGCGGTTTTCGGTCCTTTAGCTGGCCTTTACGATTCACAATCATTTGTAGACATTCCGAGGCCGGAATTTGGAATGCATCATCATTTAATAAAATGCATAAAATCTGGAGAAGCTTGCCATCCAACGTCATGATATGCTGGATCGAAACCCATTCTGCAAATCCAGTCAGTGTTTGAAGTACTACTTGAACAACTCGACTATGTGCCAAACCTTTTCGTTGGTCGCCAATCGCGGTTGCGTTACGGAAATTGCTAACATGCAACTCAATCAAACGAAGAAAGAATTCAAAGATCTCTTTCATATTTTGAGTCAGTGCCTGGTAGATATCCTTTCGTCGTTGATTTGAGTCGAGTGTTTGAAGGAGAGCCACATCCTCAACTAAACGTAGAAATACTAATAACACAAGCTCGGTTTGTGATTCGCCTTTTGTGCATGCATCCGATAGCTCTGATAAAAGCGTTGTCCATTGTTGTGGCCATTCCCGTTTTATCATTTCAACAACGATTCGAGACAAAGCATCTTTTATATGAGATAACGACGGATCTTCAGCTGGGCCTACACCTTGGTTCAAAAGTTTCATGGCATTCTCTTTTATAAATACTTTTTCTGACTGAGATATATGGTTCCATTTAAATTTTACCGTATGCTCTATTAGCTGTAACCCAAAATGTTTTACAGTGGCTGAATATGGGTTTGTTGTCAAATAGAGCCCGACCTGAACACATAGCGGTGATACGTCTTTAAACCTTTCGCACGCAACATAAGCTTCCATTCGTTGAGGTTGCGAAACATTTGGATTCATGATCAACTCCACTGCTCGTGCCAATTCATTGCTGAGTCCAACTACTTCGTTATTCACATCAACCATATCTTAGGAGTTTATCGCCTAATTTCTACGTCAGTCAGAGAATCAATAAACAGTTTTGATTTAAAATTATTTTATGAGATTGAAAGTTTTCGTATTCCCTGGAAATATACAAAACAAAAATAAACTATTATCAGAATTCCCAGTCATAATTTCGCCACGCTGCCTACATATTGCACATAATTTTCATCATACGGGAACGAAAACAAGAAATGTTATGAATGCAATAAATTTAAAAGGAAAATAATTAGAAATTACCGTACAATAAATTAAGTCGCCAAGAAAAACTGGAAAAACCATAAGATTTTTCAAAAAAAATCTTACACCGATTCGCTTCAAGGTAAAGGAAAAATTTTCAACTTGTGCAGTGCTTGATGTAGACTGTGTGCGCCTTACCTTTTGTTTGTTTTCTTCTCTCGTTTGTAACAGAAAATTCAAAACTCAATAATTTTCTAATTTATACAAATTATTTTTAAATATCTAATAATTATTTTATTCATTTGATTTAATCTATATTATTTCATAATTTACAAAAAAAATGAGATATTAATCTTAAATTACAATTTTTCTTCAACACTTTTCACAAATGCTCGACATAACCAAAAATCTGATTAAAAATGACATGTCTGACGGATTGGATATATAGTTCGAATTCGATGTCGAATTTTGGAGACTTGTTGAAATAGATTTAATTCTGCTTTATGGGTTTATAACCCTACACAGGCGTAATTTCTCTTCATTTATAATGAAGAAATGTTTGAATTCTGGCGGAAAAAATTAAGCATATTACTTAAACGAAGCCTAATAAATGCCACAATCAAATAACTATAAGGGAAATGGCGTCGATATCATGTGCCAACATGATATAATTCCGGAGAAGACTAGTAGATGGCACTAGTAGTAGTTGAACGAAAGTTTCGTTTTTATATTCAACGAATTATTAACGAACCCAAAATTTAAAATCTAAAAAAAAAATTAATTTTATAATCGAAATTGGAAATTATTGAAGTAAATTATGTCATTTCATTAAAATGAACTAACTGTAAGTTAATTTTTTTCTAACTCCTAATTCTTCAGTTAATGGTGCGCTATAAATTAAATAGACATATTTGGATTTAATAATAAAGGTACAATCTTTACGTTTTAATAAATTTAAAACAGACAACATATTTCTGTTGTAATACTTTGCATCTAAAGAAATGAACAATTATGTCTTAGCTATATTTAGCATCAATTTACTTACGAATGCAAACCAATCTTCGCTGAACAATTGAAGCACTTCTGCGACATTTTGATACAACACACAAACACTTATGTTTATGTTATTTTATAACTTTATGATTTATTAAACACGTTTTTATAAAACACTTAACACATAAAACATTTTTAATTCACAATTTAAAATATATTCACTTTAAAGACGCTTTGAAGTAACAACAATATTATCAGTAATGACAGCTATAATGTTATAAAATTTTGTGAAAAAAAAGAATAAATTGCTTCGCGTGCCATATATTGTTCTCGTTGAAAACGTTTGGTGTGCCATCTAGAAATCTTCTCCGAAACTAATATTTAACGAAATCATACATTCCATTTACTATGGAAATTGACACGATTTCCGTTATAGTATTATAAGTTATTTGGCCACAATGCAATTATGGCTTCGGTTATCACCGATTCTTTAAGTTGGCCTACAAATCTTATTATTTGGATTTTCACCGACGGTGGTCGTTTGTTGGTGTTTATTGGTAAGGATTTATTGGTAAGTTCCTTTAGAAAAGATCTTGTTTTCCGAGAGAACGGTGGGCGGCACTAATTGAGGAGTATAGTACTAAACATTAGCTACTAGATGTCACCATCACATAATTAAAAGTGTAAACTCATTCACCCAATCCACACTAGAAACCCCATCCACAAGTTTTCAACAATTTTGAACCATTTCTGTATTGAATTAAATTGAAATCGCGAAATATAAACTTATTAGATGTCACTCTAATATACAGCCTTGAACAGATACAAATGTAAATCATACATTCCTCACTAGAACTTTTGAGTCCGGTCTCATTCTTCATTTTCCGCCCTTTACCAATCAAACCGAGAAAATAAAAACCAAAGGTTAAAAACGAAGAGTTGGATACATCAATTAAGAATAATTGATGTATCCAACCCAATCAGGCCTTACTAAAAAATGGTAGGACTCACACATCTTATGGACTGGGTTTAAAACATTTCAATAAAAAAAACTAGATATTCTCAATGCGTTTAGTGAAACAAACGTTTTAGTTTGTTTATTTTCATATGTTTTTATCTGCAAGGTGCATATCTGAATAAACTAGAGAATTTAAGGAAATTTATTGTATTATTAAAATTAATCATCTTACTCGTATATATCTACATGGGCTGGATATACTCAATACCAAAAAAGTGTTTCGAGTAAAAGCTTCTCTCCACGATTTTAGTAGAGTGAAAAAATTCCACTTGTGTATCGCGATTCAGTGAAATTTAAAAGAAATAAACCAGACTAAATTTGTGACTATTATTTTGCTCCTTCACTAGTTTATACATTTGTGTATAAAATAAAAATGTACAGGTCACTTTGTAAAGAAATTTCCCCTTCTAAATAATACAATAACATTTTGCTGAAAAATTTTAAGCGAAAAAAATGTATAAACTCGCACTTGCTGATGCAAGTCTAGTTTATAGTTTTGTTTCAACCGACATTTTTCGTACTTAATATTTTGTAATTCTAATAGAAAAATGTAAATTTAAAGAAATTATATTGAATGAAGAAGTTGCATCTGCTGCAGCATCAATAGGTCAAATACCCAGCAACTTCAATTTACTGCTCTTTGTTGCTCCATATAACATCGATAAAATTGACACAATTCGATTTTACAACTAAAACAAAACTAATTGGTGCTTGGTGTATACACTCTGACACACGAATAGTGTGGATTACTGGAATATGCTGCTGATGTCATTTTGTAGAATTTATTTCATCATCGAAAAAAACAAATTTGTTCTTTTATACATTGGTTGTTTGATTTTATATCCCAATCACCTTGACTAATTGGCCCACAAATCTTATTATTTTGATTTTCATCATAAGTAACCGTTTGCTGATGTCTGTTGAATTAGTGTGAGGATTTATTAGTAATTAGTTTCTTCATAACTGAATTATTTCATATTTTTTTTAAATTTTGAGATTTGATTTTGTTAGATAATCTTTGTTTATCGTAGATGTAAAGTTTGTTGGGCACTATATAATGAAAAATGGTTACGAAAAAGTCTCTCCATTATTTTAGCCGTTTCTAAAATAAACTTCTCGCTGTGATTTCAGCCAGTTTATAAATACATCTTTTGAGTAATTGATAAATTTATTTATTTGTTCAATACTACAACTGATTCAGAGATCCTCTAGTAATTTATCTATCTTAAATTAATTTCTCGGTTTAATATGAATAACCTAACCAATTTACAATACTTTATTAATCTATTTTACAATACTTTATTAATCTAATTAGAACTACCCAGCTCCAGCGGTTTCTGTCTCTGGAGTCCCTCGCTCCATTGGCGGTGTCCTATACGACCTTGCTTGTTTTATTATTTCTTCGATGATGTATCCCATCTTCAAGTCCCTATGGATTTTGTCGTTCCCAATTTACTATGGGACATTCACAATCCCTCGCAGCACTTTATTTTGGAAGCATTGTATCATTTGTAAATTGGTTTTCTTAGGCCAACCCCAAAGTTGGATACCATAGGCTCATACTGGATTTTGCATTTGCCTGTATAGAAGCAATTTGTTCTGTATTGAGAGCTCAGAATTTCTATCCATGAGCCAGTACATTTTCCGATATTTGATGTTTAATTCTTCTTTTTTCTTCTTGATGTGTTCGTTTAGCATCGAGAGTCATGCCAAGGTATTTAGCTGTATTTGCATATGGAATTTGGTTTGAGTTGAGAATCACAGGAATACAGGTTCATTTTGGTTTGTAAAGATGACGTGTACTGATTTGGATTCATTTAACATGATACACAATTTTTAAGCCCACGCAGTGTTAACTGCATTTTGAAGTTTGCTTGTTGCTTCCGAAATATATTTTCCAACTGTTAGGATAGCCGTATCGTGTGCAAATGTTCCTACTGTAGTACCTTGAATATTCGGTAAGTCTCTCGTATAAAGAATAAATAGAATAGGTCCAAGTACGCTACCTTGTGGTATACCTGCTGATATTATTTTTAGTTTAGAGTACTCGTTTTCAAATTTGGCTTTAAAGTGTCGATCTGCTATGTAAGACATATAGTCAATGTAGTCAATGTTTCCTATAGTCTTAAGGACTAGACACACCAAGCATCGAAGGCGAAGGGCGAATTTAAATATGTATTAATTTATTTATGTGTTGTATAGAAACGACAGTATAAACAATTATATACCAATTATTTATAAAACACATTACAAATTTTTATTATTTTATAGAAAAATTTTAACTTTAAGAAATTGTATCGAATAAAGTTGCATCCACCGCCGCAAAATTATGTCCCACACCGAGGGGCCAAAAAAATTTGTCCATCGCCGCCGAACATAACGAAATTGCTACTTCATTTGTGGTTCATACATTTCTTAGTCGTCATGCACTCATATTATTTACTAACAATATTAATAAAGGATTAATAAAACAAAAGTCCAAAGATTCCAAAATTATCCAAAACAAAAAAATCCGCGCAGCTGTAAGTGTGAACAGATATACGCGTCGAGTTGTATGGATCATTTAGAATTTAACGCGCCACGCTGGATGTGTCTAGGCCTCTACTGCAGCTTCAACAAAATAAATTATAACTGTATATACTAAAATGGTGATTGGTATAACTTTCTATAGTAAACGTGCGAACTAACATGATTCGTATTGAAATTGCAGTAAAACTAAGTATCGGAAGATATTGATTGATGACAGAACATACATTTTTATTGAAAAATATTTTATTCTTCGTTTTTCTGTTATAAAATGATTTAAATGAATATTATGATATACACAATTACATCATATACACTTTACTGACTAACTTCTAACTATATAGTTAAAATTTTGAACCGATGATGTAATTTTATTTCGAAATCGATATTCAAAAATAAAATTCAAATATTGTTAATATAAGGAATAAATAAATTACAAAATTGTTTTAATTAGTTGTTGACAAATGAGAAAAGTTAAACAGTAGTGAAAAATGGAATCAAACCATACCAACTAACATTTTTGCTTTTTATTTCAATACTTTCTCTTTAAAATAATTTTTTTAAATTTGTTTTGTGGTTGTCAAAATAAGTCGATAAAAGCAATTAGAACAGCTGGACCGACTTATTCAAGATGGCGATAAGTTTGAAATAAGATGGTATCTGGAAAACACTATGTGATGATGTGATAATTTTTTTCATTTTGCCCAGCTGAACACGCCGATAAGTCCGTTGCACACTTGAGCTAAGTTGTTTCCAAAACTCAAATAAGATAAATATTGTAGATAATCTCAGGACCAACTCATTCTGTAAATCATTACATTTAAATGTTTTATTTTCGCCTTTAACATAAATAATTAGCTCAGATTGCTCATAAAATGAGCATATGTTCCTATTCTAAAGGTCTGAATAAAGAAATTAAATACATTAGGGCGTACGAATGCTTGGGCTAAGCTCCACAGCTGTGATCTCCAAACATCATCTCAAAACATAGCTCACTTCGCTAAGAAAACATAGCTCAAGTGTTATAATGTAGAATACTTAAGCAGTATCGAAATAGAATAAACTTCCCGCCCTTGCTACAATTTTACATATTGGGTCTCTGCCATTCCGTTATTAGGTTAACAAATATTTTTTATTTTCTCTAGTACATTTTTATCCACAGAAAAACGCGCACTTTACGTCATATTTTGACATTTCAAATCATTTCGCATCTGAAAGTAAATTTTGTGAATTTTTAAAATAAAATGAGTACACCAACTGATTCCAATTTAATTCTAACAGAAAATCTATTCCAACAAATCGAATGTTTCCAATTATCAAATTATGATTGGTCGTGTAACTTAATTGGGATATGTTTACCAAAGAAAATTGTTTTAGCCATCCTTAAGGTAAAGAAAGAAAGTTGATAACTCGCTTCACTTATATTTTCTAATAAATTACACACTTTATCACAGTTCGATGAAAATAATGCTGTAGAATTTCTCAAACTTAAAGAAATACAACACGACATCGTGAGCAATTATATTTCATTTGCACCGGAGACTTCCCTCAGTGTATTACCCGCGAATGTGATATTTGCGGTTGCCTACAACGATTTTAATATACGGGTCTATAAAAGTAATCTAGAGATTAATAATACTGTACAAATTTTGTCGGGTCACACAAACTATATAAATGAAATATCATGGCAACCGGACGGTAAATACATGGCATCGATTAGTGATGACCATTCATGCATTGTATGGGAGTGTCGCAATGATTTTGAAGTCAAATCGACATTTTATTTAACGGCGGCGGGAATATCGGTGAAATGGAATACCGATTTAACAGATAAAATATTGATTGGACAGAAAAATGGATTAATTCGATATTATAATGTGCATACAGAGCAAGCACTCCTTTCAATCGATACGAAAAAAACGCCGCTCATGTCGATTGATTGGTCCGAAGGGCATCCACAGCTGGTGGCATCGATATCAGCTGGTGAATTAGCAGTATGGGACTTAAAAAAATCCTGCTTACCTGTGCACAGCAAACAAATATATGAGAATGGTGGAATGATTGTGAAATTCTCGCCAATGAATGAGCATATTGTGGCCACTATTGGCGGAACTAATATGCTTCTTAAAGTATATTGCACGAGAACGAATTCAGTTCTACTAGAACAACCATTAAAACTATACGGCGGTCTATCATGGCATTTCAATCTACCGATTTTGGTTGCCGCTCAAGATTCAAAATTAAAATTTTGGTCCATCAGCTAATAACATTGCTAAATAAAACAATTTCGAGTTATTCAAAAAAATAAATAACTTTTTTTTATTGAAATTAAAATAATACAAAATGAAAAGTCATTTTTAATATCTTTTTTCTAACTCTTTTCAATTTAAATGGATTTGGTTTTAGTAAAAAAATATTTTGGTTGTGGTTGAGTTTTGTGTGTACATTTTTTTAACTTACCAGAAAATTGTAATTTTTTCTTTTTAAATTTAACTTTTGTGTGTGTCATTTAGATGATAGCGGCTCGACCATAGGCGCGGCCACCGCACTAGTTAAATGTTCATACTGGCATTGGGAATCTTCACATTTCCCGGTTAATTCGAACGGGCATAAAACACCATTAGGATTGAGAATACTGAAACGGCATAGAAATGAAAAATTTAAAACATTTTAAGAATTAGTTTAGTTCTAGTATACGAAATAAAATGTAAGCATACTTCTCTGTCGTTGGCTTCATAAATTCTAGTGGCGATATATAATTAGTCTTTTTAGCATTATCCTTGGGCACCTCCTCCTCATCCTGCTGATGGCGCGTTTCCTCTATAATTTGTCCAATGTCCTGGATCGTTTCAATACTAATCTCCTTAAGTTTTTTATTCTCATCCGATAACTTTTTAATCTTCTCGATAAATTTTGATTTCTTATCAACTGAACTCCTACAAAATAGTATAAAATCGAGTATAAAAATAAATACTATTATTAAAGTGTTTTAATATTATTATTACTTATACTCTTCCCCTTTTACCAGTTTGCCAATTTTTATACAAAATTCATCATAATTCCTACATTTTTTGCGATCCTCAATAATTTGTTTATGTGACGAAAATATTTTCGGATATATTTTTTTTAAACTGGCTTTATGGCTCGTCAGCTCCGTCTCCATTGATTTTAATTTTTTCCTTAACTCTATAATATTTTGTTCAAGTTTCATTTGCTTAATTTTTTCCGTTTGTGCATGCCGTATCAATTCAACAAGTGTGTCAATGTCATCCAAAAATATGGCACTAGAACGCAAGTAAAATATAATAAATTCAGAATTATTCATTAACCCGTATTGACGTTACGCATACTATACCTTTGGCTGGAATAATTCGCTTCCACTTTGTTCAATATAAGTAATTTTTCATCATCATTCATTGTTACCATTGATTTGATGAGTTCCTCATTCTCATCCCCAACCAAGGAATTACTATTAATACTACCATTACTAATAGATGTAGTCGACACATTAGCAATAGGGATTTTTTTTGGTTTTAAACTAATTTTTGGTGCGATTGATTTTAGAATGCTGGTCGCAGTTAGTTTTTTTGTCAATGTCGGTGTTGTTGCTGTTGTTGCCTTGTTCGTCTTTTCTACATCAACTCTAGTTTCGTTATTAATATTATCAACCGCTATAACAATTTTCTCAGATTTTTGTTTTTCTAACAATTTCATACGACTTATTAAACGTTTATATTCTAATTGTGATGATAGTGGTAGGTGTCGAACAGCCTAAAATGATACAAGCAGAAAAACAAAGGTAAACCGACCAACATACATAGTGCCTATCGTATTCGATATAGTACGATATGTACTCACCACTGGTGTTGATGCAACACCTCCTAAATTACTATTATTTACTTTAACATTATTAAGATTAACAGTTTTTTTGTTATTTAAAAGATTTTGTTTTGCCACGCTATCCTTCTTCGCGTCGCTCAACTTACTCCGGACCGTTTTTAAATACTGATCTAATTTCTCTTGGAAATTAGGATTACTATTAGTATTCTCTTTTTCATTGGACGCGCATTTCTGGTTCATGTTTGAGTCTGAGTCTGATTCGTGCGATGAATTTGCACCAGATGATGTGTCATTATTAGAATCCGAAGACGATGATGATTGCCCCAATTGGATAATTAGTTTATTTACAATTGGTGCCGTTAATAGCGGTTTTTCTATTGTACTTGGGTTAGGACTATTACTATTACTAACAGGTTTAATGATTTGGATTATATTATTTGAAATTTCAGTCAGTTTTGGGCTACTCTTAGAACTATCACAGTCATTGAGGATTGGGATAAGTATTGGTGAAGGCGGTTGAACAGCCGCCGTCTGTATTGATTCTTCCTTCTTTTTGGCTAGCGGAATCGTAGTGAGTTTGGGTGGTGCTGGACAAGCATTTTCTTTAGCCCTTTTCGATCGATTTTTATTCAAGTTGGATAACAATAGGCTACGCAAACAATCAGCTTCTAAGCTAATATCTGCCGAAGTATCATCGGACTTCTGAGTTTGCAATTTTGGTGGCACATTGATTGGAGGGGTCATTGGCGCTTCGATCGCCGTTAAAGGAATCATTGGTAAATCATTCGCGATTAAAGGCGTTATGAGGTCAGCCTTATGAGGTGGTTCCGGGGGCTGAATAATATCCTCCTTATCTTTGGATTCCGTCATAGCTTCGTCGGTTAAATTATCCTTAAACAGTGGATCATCGGCAAACAATTGTTGTACGTAACTAATCGGACTATTTGAATTACCGCTAAATGCTAAATCCATATCGACAGGGCGATAATAAGATTCTTCAGGTTCACGAGGCGGCGTATTTATTGGGCTAATATCCATATTATTTTCGCTATAATCTGTAGTTTCAACTAAATTTACTACTGGAATTTCAACTGGAAGATGAATTACGTCATCGGTGGGAGAATATGGACGTGTTTCCATCATCAACTTTTTCCTTTTTCTGACCTCAAATTTCTTTATGTACGCCGATTTTAGCGCTATTAAACGCAACTCCTGCTCCTCAAGTGCTTTTTGTTCTTCGTCTTCTTCTATCTGCTCATTTTCAATATCTTCAACCATCTTTTGATTCACTTTCGTCTTAGGATCCCCATCACTATCCGACTTGTCCCGTATTTCGTTTGTCGATTGTAATGCCTTCAATCGAAGTTCCAAAATTTTTTCGTCATCATCCGATATAACGGATGGATTTAATTTTTTTTGTTCGCCACGAAAAAGAGCGGCTTCGAGTTCTTTACGACTATACAGATGAAAACCATCTGAATCCTCGGATGTCGTCGATGAATATCGAGAGCGTTTACGCTTTTTAACTCGCCTGCTACTCACACGCCCCGCGCGCAAATCCGATGAACTACTTCGTATTCTTCGCTGTTGCTCCCGCTTTGACGATGTATTTTTTCGCCTCGATCGACGCCGACGCCTCCGATGAGTAACCGTGGTCGATCCCAGAACTTTAGCATTATTTTTCCCATACGAAACTAAAGAACCTTTATTTAAAATATCTAAGTTTTGTTGATCTTTAATTAAAAATTATCATTTAGTGTATTTAATGTAATTGAATATAGAACTAGCCATTTACTTCGCAAAACCACACTATTTTTAATAATATGGACAATAAAATTACATACTCTACAACACGTAATAAAATTACTTACCCCGTGTACATTTCAAATCATATTTTGTATTTGATATCGATGCAATTTTTTCTAATTCTAAATTACGTGCTTCTAATTCGGCAATACGTTCACGTAACTCGAATTCCTCTTCAGACGAGATATCATCGAGTACATTATTGTCAATTAAAACTGTATTCACGCCACCAAAGTCACTTAACTCCACAATTTCACCTTCTTCTCGTTCACTACCGTCATTACCATTTGTACTATTTTCGACGCTCATTTTTATAAACTTATTTATTTACCATGATATTTAAAACTGTTGTATTTTAAAAATTTAGATGTAACAATTATTAAATGATATTTAATAATTTCTTTCTTTTAGTGAATTTTACTTCCACTACAAACAATCTGTAAGTGTATGACGAAGATAGGTAAGTGTCAAAAAAGAGCGTATGCTTTCTGAGAGAAAATCGAAAGCTCAAAGTGAGGACAATATTTTTATGCTATCGGGTAATAAATCTACTTACAAGTACAAAACCCTCTGAACCGTGTACTATTAAACTAATGCAAAAATAGAATGAATATTGTCGGTTGTATCGACGCGACTAGATTTAAAAAAATTCGAGAGTACCGATTAATAGCCAATTGTTCTGCGATTCTATATAAAACGAAAGATAAATAATCTATCCTTTGTGTTCCAAACCAGTTTAGTTGCCAGTGCCTGTGTATAAATACGGCCATATCAAAAAATATTAGAGTTTCTATGCAGGCCTTTAAAACGTAAATACGATGCTATGGAATTTTGTGTGTTAAGTTCTATTTTTACTCTATTTAGTTATATCTCGTAAATGTGACAGGAAAATAAATTTTCACTCTCCTAGCGTTGAACTTTTTTTGTTTGCCATATTAAGTTTTGTTTGCCATATATACGTCATATTATAGTTTGTTTGTTTTTATTCTTTGCAATTTGCTCTGGAGCCGAACCACTCGCTATTCTTTCTTGGTTCGCTTTTCACGTCCTACTTTAAGCAGTAGCCAAATCGAGGACGTACGTCTATAGGTCCCATTTAAGATAAAGAAATAAATTACAGTTTTTATGTACGTAGGTCTATAAAACGTAAACACGAAAAATAATTTAAAAATAATTTAATGTTAATGTTGTGTTAATTTTGATAAATTGTTTTTCATTCTTTAGGTAGTTTTCTTGTAAAATAATAGCGTTTTTATAAGATCTAACCACTAACGTTTACCGAGATCTACTCTAGTCGCCATAGTGAATAAGCACCCTCAAATCCGATTTTTGTACAAATGGTTTTTCCTGTTCGCCCAGTATATACATAATGGTTCTACGTAAATACGATCTGTTTACGGTTTATTTACAATTTTCTGACACGATAGCTATCTATATGGCTAGGTGCGATATGAAACAAGTGCAAAATCCTTAGAAAAATTAGCCTTGCCGGGGTTAGGACAAACCAATTTAGAAAATATCCTCCGCTATGGCGGACGTCCTCGATTTGCCTAAGGTGGGCCTTGAAAAGTGAACCGTGAACGAGTTGGGAGTGCTTCGGCTCAGAACAGATTGCAAAGATTAAAAACAAACAAGCTATAATATGGCGTCTCCATTATTAGGTTTTAATAATAAAGTACCTTTCGACTTTTATCTCATACGATAGATTACTTTTGAGTATCGTTCTGATAAATTTCAACAAACATTCGCCTTAGAAAATGGTTTGTATGTATATGTAATATGATTGAATCTATTTGTATGAGTATTTTAATATTAAAAAACTAACGTAACAAAAGGTTTTAAACTGTAAAAAAAAATTCATCAAAAGGATTCCAACTATCTCGCATTTTTCCTTAAACCTTCATATGATTTCGTAATACATATACTAATCGGCACCACAGCACTCATTTTGTTTATCTTATAGCAATATTTATTTACATAAAATGGTAGATGTCCAAAACCAAAACATAATGGTTTAACTAAAATTATTTATTTAATTAATTATTATTATCAATAACAATTAGAACACAGAAACAAATATAAAAAAAAAAATTGAAATGTCAAGTTGTTTGTAAACATAAGAAAATGTGAATTGTGAAGATTTACTACTTATTCATATAAGTAAGCTTGGTGGCCTTGAACTATCAATTTGATGTCAATTATTGACGGAAGAAAATTATTTAAAATATACATGAAAGTAATTTAAAATGGAAAATCAAGTTGAGTTGAATCTGTCGACTAAGCAACATCTTGTGATTTTATAAACGCGCAACAATGTGTAAAGGAAATACAGGGTGCTTTTTATGTACCAGGTCGATTTTGTTTGGCTGCCATTTTGTTTTGGATGGCATTTGTCAGTTTGCATTTGACTTGACAGTCGTAGAGAGTGGTCGATAACAATTTATTATGAAACATAACAACATTACTGGCAAAAATCATTATGAGCGACGAAGCACATTTTGACTTGGCTGGCTTTGATAATAAACAGAATATGAAAACCCTACCTTCAGTAATAAAATTTTAAAATTAGATTTTATATTAGTTTTATATAAAGCGATTAGTTAGTAATTTCATTTCCACTAATCAGTAACTTAAAATTAGTTAAAAATAATGTTTATATAAAAGATATTTTCTTGATGTATGTATGAATTCCTTCAAAGTAATTCAAAACTAAAGGTTATAAAAATACAATAATTAATATATGATCTTAAAGTCTTAGTTGGTCAGCCATTTCACAATAAAACTTACTTTAGTTTTAACCATACAATAGAAAGTTACGTACAGCAAAACAAAATCCTATTAACATATTCATTTATCGCATTCACTATGCTTATCCTAAAAATGTTTTAAGCTGAAATAGCAATTTTATAGATCTCGTCATAATTAAAATTTAAACTTAAATTATCTTCCTTACAAGTAGAATCAAAATATCTTGATCAGTTAATTTAAATTATTATGCACCTTAAATAAAATTTATATAAAATTTAATCTAAACCAGAAAATAAGTTACTTAATTTAAATAAAATTATATATCATATTAAAGATAAGTCTTAGGTAGTTAACCCAAGCCGTAACAATTCACCCTAAAATCTCAATTCATAAGAAAAACCTGAAAATATTATCATTCCACTATATTCATCATCTCTCGTAAAAAATTCGTGCTGGCCTCATATTTGCACTTTATCTATAGAAATACTATATTATTTCTATATATGTACTATATATGTCACGGTTAAAGCGATAAATCTGGTGATCATGCACAACTACGGGCATCTACGTACGAGTAAAATTTCCAGTATGTTTCACAAATTTGATAAATATCACTGCCCTTCCTCTAACTTATCAGTTTTACCGGTTACTATACACAATCACCAAACATAACTGGCAAAAGTAAAAAATTATGTTGTCGTGCTGCACCTGTGGTTCGCTTCATGTATGCGAAACGTTTGGTCAACCATTGAAGGCTGGTTATAATTTTAAATAAAGAAACCGAATCAAAACATTGATTCTTCTTTCCATAATCAATTAATGGACTTTTGAAAAATGCTTGAATACTGGCCTAACTTGGTACTTTTATCACTCCATTAGGCCCTACAATTCCGCCACTTGAAAAACAATCAGCCAAATTGACTTTACATACAAAAATAAATTTGGTAAGCAATACTAAAGATATTCTTACATCCTTCAAAATTATTCTTAACATTTCCACCAATTTTCACTCTTTCTTATAGCCAAGGACAGCAAATTGAACCATTTTATTCAGCCATAAAAAATAATTTTTTTTTCAAATTTATCAAGGCATAATGAGGCACCACTTCAACCAAAGGAGCCTGGCGATTATTCTATATATCGCTTCAAGTTGCATAGTTCCGTTGCATTAAATTTCAGGGCCTATTCATATAGCATTTTTACATATAACAAGAGGAAAGAAGGGGAGGCATTATTTTTTTTAGGACGGAACTTAGTTTTTCATTGATTGCTTCTTTAATCAGTAAACTACCTAGGTAAAAAAACATAATTAAATATTGTTGCCTCGCAAACTCCGTGTAGATAGAAAGATCCAATAATCGTAACATAATAATTTAATAGTGAGCTTATTGTCAGCTTGAAAACTCATACACCAAATAGACTGCCAGTGAATACAGGCCACTTGTTGCAAAGGTACACATTATAATAATTAGCAATGAAAATTTAATTTTTGGGTTTAAATAAAGTTGCTAAGGAGTGCTAAGGAAAAAACTAGAAATGATGTAAAATTCAAATTTATATTGCATTGTTAGTGTAACAACACTAATTATATTTAAGTAGATGCAGGACTTTAAGTAGATGCAGGACGATTTTATTTTTATGTTTTTCAATGCGATGTGGAATAAATGTTTTAAGAATTTGCAATTATTTGAAAACTAAAATTAAATAATTACAAATTTTAAATTATAAATGGAAATGTTATCTAGAATTGTCATATCCAAACAATTTAAATGACGCGCATTCGTACTAACACAAATACACATACTACTATATACTTGCGATTATTTTTTCGTCACGTCTCGGATTTTGAACAAAATCGACCCCCCAGATGCCACTTTTTGGTATGAAAACTGAACAAATAAAAACAAGAAAATAGAAATGAAAAACAAAAATACATATATACTTGAGCAGAATCTACTTAAATATAAGTCTTGCTAACTCCACACATATAAAATAAACAATAACTAACTAAAGATGTATCGGTAATTTTTTTTCTATAGTATTTTTTTTAAATAACTAAGTATATATGTGTTGGTGCAGAAACAAACAAAAAATGAACAAAAAAAATTATATTTACATTGGATTGTTAGTGTAACCAACACTATCTTTGGTAGTTATTTTTATATAGGCATCTGTCAATGAGAGTTAGAGCAGGACTTATATTTAAGTAGATTCTGACTTGAGACATACACCGTAAGGTAAAGGAGGAGTTGCATTCAACATACACCACTAACAAATAATATAAAATAACTTACATTATGATCCAACAAAAATAGTTGAAATTCAAATAATAGATACCGATAATAAAAAATGGAACGTAATATACATATATACTGCATCGAATGCAAATAATAACTTCCTAATAAAAAACTAATAAATTACCACAATAATAACGGCACAATAATAGTTATGCCTGCCACGCAGGAAAATAACAGCATGTAAATGTCGCTTTTGAATTAATTAAAAATAAATTAATAATAATCCTATAAAAAAATTATGGCATTACTATATATGTTTATTTCTTTCTCGCATATTGAATATTTTTATATAACGGATGATTCTTATAGGCCTTAAATACGAGTGAGTGCTTACAATATATCGGACATGTTTAGCAGTTTAAATTCTGTTGTTAGTTTATGTTGCAATACTTTTTTTGATTATGTATGTTGCATTAGTTTCTGCAACTTTTTTTTACGTCTCCAACGTTTTTATCAAATTCGGATTAAAGGAATAATTTTATGTGAATTCAACTAAAATATTTTATTCTAAAGGTATTAAAAGATGATAACTGTTTCAATTAATGATTAACATTTTTATTGGTACACAAAATGTTGTAAACAAACAAAATTTATATGACATTTGAAAAATACGGTTGTCTTTTCTTTATTATTATTTTAATCCTATTGGGCCTATTTAGACGTGTATGCACTACATGATGTATTTTCCTCGCCTCTTACCTCTACGCCTATTAACTTATTTTGGAGTGAGGACATTTGTGTTGCGGAGCAGTAAGAGGCGAGGAAAATACATCATGTAGTGCGTACACGTCTAAATAGGCCCATTTACCATTTAATTTTTTTATTGCACCTTTTTCAAGGCAATGTCATAATGCCATTATCAAAGACAAAAAACTTGCTGGGTGTGGGACAATTTTTTCAACTTGGAATTGTAGATTGGGCAAAAGCTTCATTAATAAAAATAAACTTAAATCGGGCAAGCCGAAAATAATACCGACTCAAGAACCGAACTCACTCTCGCAAAATATAAAAAATTCTTGTCTTTGTCTCTTCATCATCATTGTACAAAAATAATTCTTAAAAAGTTGTGTGAAAAGGAGAAAATAAAAATTTATATATAAAAAACTAGATTGATATTTTTGTTATTATTTTATTAATTTTAAGGTGAAAATATTTATATATATAGTTTATTAATAAAAAGATAATAAAACAGTTTATTAAAAGATACATGTTAACAAATTAAAAACAAAAAATAAAATGATTATCTCATGTAAATGTTTAAATATTACAATAAATATTCTAAATGACAACCATATAAGTAGCAGCAACAATTTTAATGAACAATATAAATTTTTAAATAATTACTTTGCAAACGAAGAGGAACAAGCTAAATTGGTAAACATCATTGTTTTGTATTATTTCTAATTTAAGTTTAATTTAAATTTATACTCGAAAAAAAAACATTTTCATTAAATTCAAATATCTCTATATAAAATATATATATTATATATCTAAATATATTTACATTTTCCTATATAAACACTTAAAAGTTACATAGTTTTTTTTTTATTATACCAATATTTGTATGAGTTATCTCTTTCTACCGCGAGGATTTTATATATATAAAAAATTTGTGGTAAACAAAAATAAAATTAAAAACGAAAAATAGTCGGCATTTTATATATAAACTTATGTACAAAATTTTTTCGTTTTATATAACATGGAAGAAGTTTATATATAGTAAAAAAAAAGAAGATATGTTGTTTTTCCTTACTATAGCTACTCAAAAAAAACTTAAAAATTAACAAATGTTAATACGTTATTTGAATTAAGGTTTTATATTCCTTGGTGCCGCACAAAAGACAAAAAGGATTGTGCGATTATCACTTGGAACGCCGGTTTAATTTTTGTTGTTTATTGTGAATTTCTAAATGCGTAGAATTTGTGTATGGTAATTTTGTTTGTGATTGAATATGTGAATTGCACATCAAATACCTCTATTATGTACTTAAGTTGTTAATCTGTTATTTGTAAGAAAACATTATCAATAAATTTAATAAAACGCCGATTAATTAGGAGATTACCGCGTGCATTTCCACGAAAGATTATCGAAGTTAATTCGTTAGATGTATTTCTGTATAAATTTTGACTTTGAGTCCTAAGTCGTCTCGCCAGAACTTCTTTCCCGGTGCGAGTTATCCCAGGTGGTGTTACTCAGTCCAGTTTGAATGTTGAAGAAGTTTTGCTGAGAGAACATTTCTGGAGCAGAGAAGGAAATCTGTTTTTGTTATATGAGACGTTGGACGGGCAACACTGTAAACTATATTACTTTGTAGATGATAGCGAATTGCACTCTTCCATTCCTAGGCAAAGTCAAGTTCACAAATTTAAGATTAAACAGTAAGAAATCGAATCTTGCTTAATTCCGATTTACAGCATGCTTGTGCACTGCGAGGATTTAATTTCCTTGTAAAGGGTGTTTTTTTAAGAGGTTGCCGATTTTTTTTTTGAATAAAACACATATAAAATTATGAAATGACCAAAATTTTTTTTTATTTGGTAGATAATTTTTTGGCATTTAACATTTAAACAAATTTCTGGCATATGGCTACCACGACTATTTTTCACAAATGTCATTCTGGAGGTCCAATTTTCCAGCACTTTTTCAAGCATTTGAGGGCGTATGTCAGCAATGACACGTTGAATATTGGTTTCCAAAGCGTCAATCGATTGAGGTTTATCCACATAAACCAATGACTTCACGTATCCCCACAAAAAGTAATCGAGTGGCGTCAAATCGCACGAACGCGGAGGCCAATTCACCGGACCATTTCTCGAAATAATGTTGTCGTTGAAAGTTTCTTTCAATAAGTCGATTGTTTCACGTGCTGTATGGCAAGTGGCACCATCTTGTTGAAACCACATTTCATTCATATCCATATCTTCAAGATTTGACAACAAAAACTCATTTAACATGGTTCTGTATCGATTTCCATTCACGGTAACGCGTCGTCCTTCCTCATTTTTAAAGAAATATGGACCGATGATCCCACCAGCCCATAGACCGCACCAAACAGTACATTTATCAGGATGCATTGGTAATTCTAGAACGGCGTGTGGATTATCTTTGCTCCAAATGCGACAATTTTGTTTGTTGACGTATCCATTTAACCAAAAATGCGCCTCATCACTGAAGAGAATTTTACGGTAAAAAAATGGATCTTCGTTCAATTGATTTAACGACCAATCACTGAATTCACGGCGCAAACGATGGTCGTGTGGCTTTAATTCTTGCACCAATTGAATTTTGTATGGCACCAAACCCAAATCTTTACGTAAAATTTTCCATAAAGTCGATGGACAAAGTCCAATTTGCTGAGCACGACGACGAATCGATAAATTGTCGTTTTCTTCGACACTGGCCTCAACGACAGCAATATTTTCTTCTGTACGAACTCTTCTCATTCTTGTCGGTGGCTTGGCATCCAAAAGAGTGAATGTAGACCGAAATTTGGTAATTACGTTCTTTATGGTGGTCTCTGACGGACGATTATGTGCACCATAAAATTCACGAAGTGCTCTATAAACATTTTTAATTGAACACTGATTTTGAAAATAAATTTCCACGATTTGAAAACGTTGTTCTGGAGTTAACCTATTCATAATGATTTGCCAAACAATACTGAGTAGAAATGCCACTTTGAGCTGTCAAAACAACTGTCATAAAATAAAACGACATCTATCGGAAAAACAAACCTCCTAAAAAAACACCCGTTAAATATCACCATATCAGGAAAAATAATGTCTTTGGTGTGGGGCCATTGTATAGTACGTAAAGCCTTTAGAACCTTATCTCGCTAAGTTGCAAAAATTGAAACGGTCGTCGGTAATTAATAAGATTTTTAGTACGTCTCATCCCAAACGATGTTCCCCAATCTGCTCCGTTGGTGTTTTTTATCTAGCCCAAATACTTATATTTAAGTGGCTCTTGGAATAGGCTCCGCGGGATTCAGGACAAGTGAAGGTGCTATGTCGTTGTGTCCGCGCAATTAACGTTGATCAACCGTTTCTCGTTCGAAAGTTCGGGCTTTCAAGGTTCGTAGGGTGGTCTGCTACCGCGTCCATGATGCGATCTTGAATTGCTAATATTTGACTAGTTCCAATAGAGACGTTTCGGCACCACTTATTTGTGGTCTTCATTTTTTCTTACCCTTCAGTTTTGTACGTATCAGTTTATCTTAGATGGAGGTTGAAGTAGGGTGGTACATGTTCTCTTCGCATATTAGCCCGTTGGTGCCTTGTGCTGGGACATCCACTCCAAAAGAGTTCTCGACTACCGGGATTGATACGTTTGAAGGAGCACTACCCTCATGCTTTTATTGTTAATCTATTCGTACAGTAAATTTGATGAGAAAGGTCCACCACAGTAGGGCCTCTTGCTGAGGTAAGCCTAGTGGTGGGCGCCAGGTTTTGGGAGTTCTGTGCTAAGGACCAACGTATTCTCTAGGCGATTCATTTCTCGGCATCCGTTTCTCGTATTGGTTTGATATTTAATCGAGGTTTTCTCTTCTAGATTAGTTAAATTGAGCTAGAGTACTAGGTTTAGGTTGGGTTATTCGTTCGTTTAAACGGGTTTGAAACGAAAGAGTTTTTATTAAAATTTTATCGTACTTGCACATTGTTATGTTTGGGTCAGCGATAAGATGTAGTGGAATTTAAGGGAAGATAAACTGTTGCACGACCTTGGTAAGCTCGAATTCGGTGATTCAACAGTAACGAAAACAGCAATCAATTAAACTACATTCATGGATAATAAACGTATTATATCTTAGAAACAGAAATGCAAGTTCTACCTAGGTTTTAAGTCCCAATCGTTATAAAAGATTTTACCATTAACAGAGTTTAACCCAAAACAGCATCATCAAAACGATGCAGTTCTTGATGAAGAAATTTATCTGTATGCTGCAGAAGCAGCAGCTATGATCCAAGTTGATTTGTTGTAAGGCTATTAAGTTGCACCCGATCCAAAAAATAAATCTATTGGCTTGCAGTTACAGACACGTAAGTGTAGTAAATGCTAGTAACACAAGACAATCCAGTTATAACTTATATAATTTTTGTAAAATAAATTCAGCATTTTGAAATAAATAACTTGTTCTTATAATTTATCAAACGATATCTCTAAATGCTTGAAAATGACAATAATTATGCAATAGAAGTTTGAGAAACGGAAAACAAGTTAGAAAGATTAAAACCTACTGATAAATGTAGTTCCGCGATGTTGTGTTACGATTTTGAGGAGATTATTATCCCATTAGCCAAGATTAAATCTCGATGTCGAATACATCGGTTGTGATAAGGTTAAACTTCAGTGCGATAAAGTTAGACAACTTGTAAAAAAAAATTGTTAAACGTACACCACAAATTAGTAATATTTTAAAATAGATGGCCACTCAAATCAGTCTCAAAAACAATCATTACATACAAAATTTGTATTATATCAAGATCTTTCGATTATGTATAGAGTCGTTCTACATACCTAAAAGAAACCTCCCGCATCACTATGGAAGAGGGCGGTCGGAGCACAAGTTCAAGTGGAACAGAAACAAGTATAATCATAATAGTATAAGCACAATAAGGTCTGATTTTTTCGAAACGCCTCACTTCTACATTTTATACGCGTATAATATGCCTGCACAGAGTAGTAATAAAACAATGTCTACTCTTTGTTATAGCTCGCTTCAATCGTATTAGTTGTTGTCGGTAGACATCGCCATTGATAGTTTCACCTGATTCCAGCAGTTCATAATATACCACACCGTTCTGATCCTATCAACAGAGCATAATCTTATTAAAATGAATATTTCGTTTTGGTTGCGATGAACCAGCTTTATCAGGCTTCATCCCAGCTTTTTTTGTTTGGGATTCTCATATTAAATCCATTTTTCATCTCCAGTAAGCAGTATTTCACAAATGGTTTTTCGACGTTCGAGTTTTCTTTCTTTTAATTCATGTGGAACCCAGTTGCTATAGCTTTTTGAACCATTCCGATTGTTTGTAAACGTTTTGCAACATTTGATCGATCAACATTTAATACCACAGCACCAATTCTGATTGTGTTTAAGAAGAATCTTCAGTCAATAACGTTTTCAATTTAGCATCTTCAATTTTTTTGGGTGGTTATGCTCAATGCGAATATCATCATTTTTAAATCGCCGAAACCATTCTTTGCATTCTACTGCACTTTTTGAACAATAAAATAATGCAATAAAACTTCCCGCAAATGATGTTTATTTGGAATAAATTCGACATTTACAAGGAGTTAAAAATACTAATTGTTTACACTTCAACCAAATGTGGTATACTGCGTTTCGTCATTTAACATCAAGTACTATAGAATACCAATATTGTCCATAGCATACCTAAGCAGTACTAGTAATTACAGCTATTGGGAAAGGGCGGAGTCATATTCACATGTAATTATCACATCTCCTTAATTTAATTCAGGGCATTCTATTATCTCTTCTAATGACGAATTATTTTCATAGAAAAATTTGCTCTCAGATCCAAAAATGCCGTGCCATTGCGATAAATTTGGAAGAAACTTCATGTAATTTTATTACTTTGGCAGTAATTTTTTTGATCTACGAGCAAAATTTTGTGTGAAAAGAATTCGACATAAGTTTTACTGTTCTTTTGTGTTTTGTTTTTATGTTTACTTTTTGTGGTTTTCGTTTTGATTTTGTAGATTTTATGGGCTTTTGAATCCCATTGCAGGCGGATAGTTATGTCTTGTCTCCATTTTGTTTTTGTTTTGTGTTTGTCGTTTTGTTCAAAACATTGTTTCTGTTTTGTCGGCTTAATATCAAGTCGACATAAGATGGACACTCCTACGCTCTTTTAGTATATTTTCTAAATCTTCTCGTTCCTGTGAGAGCCGCTGGTGCCTACAAGTCTGCTAGTTCCAAAAATAGTTGCAAATTTGATTTTTATACAAATTAAATTGGTTAAGCTTTAATATAAAAGTGTTCCCAATTCGGTAAAAGGAGTTAATTTATTTTACCGAGTTGAGAACACTTAGTAAAGCTTGTGAATCAAATAGATTAAAAAAAGGAATTTGGATACATTATCTTGAAATTTAAGGGTGGATAAGAAAAGGAAATTCCTACAACCTTAAGTAATAATAATTTGCTTAGAAAACTCTGCTTCAATATTATCAGCAGCTTTCATTTTTTGAGTCGAGGCGACAAAGTAACAAGCCTTAATATTTTTTGTTTATTTTTTGCATTTCAATACAAAAATATCTCAAATCGTTAACTAGCATGTTAATCTACTTAATTTTTATAGCTACAAATCTTACTAAATAATTTTTGCCAAATCAGTAATTAATCGGAATAGGTGTTGAGCATCCAAATAAAGTTAATAACAATATTCAAAAGGCCAAAAGTAGTTCACGAAGGAGTAATTCTGATTATTCTCCGACTTTAATTTGACACTTCTATACAGTCCTTTTAGGCTTCCAAATATCTTTAGACTAGGTAGTGGACATCTAAGTATAAAACGAATTACAAAAATTATAGTAATACGGATGAAATTTTGTATTTGGTTGGGCTATGTTTCATTTTTTTTCGGGCAATTTTTCACGCAGTCTGGGCTGAAACTAATGGATATGCGCTAATGAACAACGAGCTTTCCTCATAATTGCCTCAAACTCGTAGTAGCTTAACTAATCCTGAAATATTGGAATTAATATACTTATTGTTACCTATCTTAACCACGGTCATGTGTAAAGTTCCTACCACCTTCTCCTTTCATGATAATACATTTGTTCAAAATATTTTACTCTTTTAATTGAATTCTAATTAATCTAATAAATTATTATTTGTTTATTTTAGTCTGTTTGCAATTTTAATTGCCATTTTCCATTTAATATGACTGCTATGGAATAAAATTGGAGCACCAACTATTCATAATTGAAACTTATTTTGTTCGAAGAAACTAGAAGAAAAGCTATAGTTCATTCTAATTTTGCATTTGATTGGGACAGAATATTAAAAAAAACATTTTTACAAAATTCAAAATCATTGGCCAACTTAATATGCTTTGTTCATAAACTGGCTCTTACTGTTTGTTAATTATTTTATAAACACAAGATAAAACAATAATTAAAAATACATAATGTATTATACTATATTACTTAGTATATAATATCACATATTAAATTATAGATAAGATCAATACATTTTCTCCATGTATTTATTTAATCCAATCAATTTTAGATTAGATATTTTTTAGTGATTTGTTGTTTATTTTGGTATACAGCAACAAAAAACGGTATATCAACCATAGATAATTTCCTTATCATGTCTAGAATTTGTTTACACTGTGGTACTTTGAAAACTCTTCAACGTAAACAGGTAGTCATAATGAGTTGGCACTACAGGAATTCCACTTAGATAACAATATTAATATAATTATTATTGATTGAGCATTTGCAATAGTCCAATTTTATTGTCATATTTATTTTACTCAACAAGAAATGCTTATAATAATAATCGTAACATTTTTTTTGTGGGAGTGCAACGAAACTAATGTAGATAATGTTATTAAAATAATGTCTTGAAATCACGAAATGTTTTTTTAGATTACGTTCTTTCTGTAACATTGAGAGGACAAATAAATTGTCTGAAAAGGTCGAACTATCAATGATCTGATTCGTGGGCAATATATTTTTAATCTATAGAATGATACGAATTAACCTGTTCGGGCTTTTGAAATAAGTCCTAATACCAAAGATTTAATTATTTTAATGTAAATGTGGCTGTTTATGAGGTATTGGTTACCTTTCAATAAATAGGTGTACAATTTTTGGCACTTCTCAAAGTCCAAACATTCAAGTCATAAGTGAAGCAAATCCTACACGATAAATATCTCTACCGTCACGGCCGAAGTATCAGAACCTAATGTACATTAATATGGAGGTAACAACTGATTGAGTCCAACGTACTCAAATAAAAATCAATAATTCGAGGTAAATTTCACTTCAACTTAAACATATAAGACGATTTCCGACATTTCAAACTGCATTACAATTCGAGTGTTAATAGAAAACAAATTTTGTACAATTTGAAATAGATATTCTTAATCAAACAAGCCAACGCTATCGGGCGATGACAGCTAGAATGTAGTAATAACACCATTAATATCGATATTATCTCATTATTCGCCCCGAAATAGATTGTCTCAAATAAAATTAATTTATACCTCGAATTGGTCTCGAAAGCTCGTCCGCGATATTATCGGATACTATAATCCCGGAATTGTTAAAATTAAACTCAGCAACGTTCCCTGTTCCAAAAGTACACACACACACAGGTTACCTACTGAATATTTTTTTCTATCCGGGAACTAGAATTTTTAATTTTTAAACAAAATGTGTGTCAGTCAATTTACTTCCATACTGTTATTGATGGCTATCTGAGCACCCTACTGTATCTGATTTTTTTGCATTTTGTGTGACTGGCCGCATCACAAAGGTTCTATTAATTTTTATTAAAAATGCTTAGTAAATTACTAGTTTCACTCAGTTACATAGGTAATTAAATCCATTGGTTTTACGGTATAACCGTTTTCCGAATTCAACCATTTGTTTATAAGTTAATATAAAATGTATAATCGGTATTGATTGCAGTTTGATGCTTTAGGTTGTGTTAAGGCCGATTGATTTCCTAATTAAGCTCGTTTAACGATAAACCCGTTATACATTTTGTTTGTCACGTGTGTTAAAATTAAATATGGTAATTAATGTTATCATTTTTTATTTTAGTCCGATGCCACCTCCGACTGTTGTGGAGACTTTTACTGTCATTTCCAACATTGCCGACCGCCCTAAAGTATTTCAATACTTTAGTGTTGATTGTGGTTGTCTGGAATAGGCAGCAGGCACAGCTTTGTTACTGGTCGCTTCTATACGCCAGTTTGCCATCTTAGTGTAACAACTCGAGCTCTAACGTCAGATCTTGGATGCGTCATGATAGTCCTTCTGACATTTCGAAGATGGGATGCTTTCTTCCTTGATGACCACTAATTAATCGATAGTTAGGTTGTTGTTGACTGTCATTCACTTCGGCCGTTGTTGTACATTCTTTGAAGTTGGTGGCAGCGATTGAGGCGGCTCATTTGTGCATCGAGTAGTGTTGGTTCTGGTATCGTGATTGATGTCTTCTCGATTAAGAAATGTCCTGTAGTGATGATCATACCGTTGCCAGGGTCGTTCGTCATCGGACACAATGGACGCGAGTTTAGGCACTTTTAGATTTCGCACAGCAGCGTCGTCAACTCCTCGAACCTAAGCAAGGTACTGCCCTGCACATGATACGCCGTAAATGATGCTTGACAGATTTTATGCCTGCTTCGCACAACCAGCCAAAATGCGGCAGAGGGATGAAGTTCCAGGCCGTGCCAGCCTTAGCCAATAATGCAGCGATTTCCGAAGTGATCTCTTGTGCTCTGCTGCTCTGACAACTAGTTCCGACAAAGTTGGTTGTGCAATCGCTCTATAGGCTGCAGATATTGTCTCTCCGCGCGGTGAACTTGTTAAACAACGCGATGAATGCATTTGTACTGAGATCGGACCCCAGCTCCACATGTAGTGCCTTCGTAGATAGGCACACGAAAATACAAATATAGCCCTCTGTTGATGCACCATCACGACCTTTGGGTTGCTTGGTGAGTATTGGGACTGACTAGTTCACAAAACTGTGCAGAAACGGTCTCGAAGGTGTAACACGATGCAATGGAAGATTGCTCCTGCAATGATTCCTAAAATCCAGTAGTGCTTCTGTAAGTGTGCCAGCATCAGCTGTGGACCATCGTGTAGCGTTATGCGACGTGCTTGACCCAAATCTCGAATGCCTAATGGAGCTCGAGCACGGTGATGAAGTCTCTCGAATGTGTTGTTGTGCTGTGATGTCGTTCTTGGATGAAACGTCTGCTTTAGGCCGCGACACGAAATAATTTTACAAGCGATAGGTATCGAGCGATTAGGTAATATAAAGCATTATGAGACGTCACGGTGTCTGTATGCGTTGCGATCATTGATTTTATTTTTCGTTCATCGATGTTGATGTGGACTTCGCTTGTTTAAGGCGAGCTGCGTAGCCAACCAAACACCACTTGCGAGTCGGTCTATGCATACATTTGAACGAGAGGCACGTCGAGCGCTATTCGATGATGTGCAGAAGTTTGGCAAGAAGTACACTGGCACAAAGCTTCAGACGTGGCAGGCTGGTCGTTTTCAGTGGCGCAACCTCCGTCTTTGATGCCAGCATTGTGATTTCGGTAGATCCATCTGCTAATGTTGTATGAGCATACACCATCCCTGCGTATGCATTCCAGAGGCGTCGCTGTGTATCCAGCGATCGATTCTGAGAGCCTCCAATGATTTCAGGTTATTTCGATAAGTGAGCCGTCTTTGAGCAATTGATTTTGGGACCGCTTCATCCCACGTCGAGTACCAACAATTCTTGTAGTATGAGTTTTGCGGATGGAATATCTTTGATGCCCGCGACATTATTGTTCGTTTCATTGGTGCACGAACATCCGATAATGCGCTGATGTTGAATATTAAACAATCGGCCGAAGGAGACCAATGTAGTCCGAGGGTCTTGACTGAATTGTCGCAGTTGACCCTGATGTTGCAGCTCAAATTAACCCTGATGTTCGCGGAATTCGCGTGATTTCTCATTGAGACGCTGCTGACTCTTCGAGGACCACTTCCGCAGTTCGAAGTCGCCACATCTGAGTAGCTCCAATATTTGCCTCAATACCTCGATTAAATCCGCGATGTTATCTTAGCCGGTCATCAGGTCGTCGATGTAGAAGTCCTAGGACCGTACGTGACGATGCATAAACGATAGTCTTGAACTGGCTCATCTGAAGAAGATGGCCATACAATCCGCTGATAATTTCTGTGTTTGGGCGCCATCAGGATCTGCCGATACATCTGCTGATTTCTAAAACGAAAACAAATTGATGTTTGATTGTTCTTGGCGAACCGGCGTTCCATATATTGTAGCCGCAGAACTCCATCCTCTCGTAATCTTCCAAGGGATGATGAGTTCTCATTGGATAGCAGGGATACGTTGTAAATTCCATATTCATTGCGATAGTGTGTCGATTCGTAGTGTCGATCGCATTCCGACTCGTCGTACGTTAATTCTCGAGATGGACGAACACATTCGATATCCCAAATAACAACTGACTCGTTGTCCTACGCTCCACCTTTCCGAAGAGGATGTAACTAAGTTTCGTATTTTGTACGAATGATGAACCGTTAACGCCGGTGATAACAACCATCCTTGTGAAGCATCCCGATGACGTCAGTTCCGAGTAAAATATCTAAGAACATGCTGATGGATTTCGAGGCCCCTATATATTATTTCGGAAATAGCTTGACAGCTTCTTTTTATATTGTTCCAAGTCTATACAGTGATTTACTTGGGAACTCTCGTAAAGTGAATGCTATGACTAAATATTTGTTACCCGATCCACAGATAGATGGCTTACTAAGTCATCTAAAGCTCTCGCGACAAAACGGCATTTACGGTTCTAGATGGACACCCTTATTAGCTTAAAGTAATGTCCTATGGCTTGTGCAATTCTTTCCAATCTATGTGCAGGGCCAATCACGAATTATTTATTTTCAGTATCATCAAGTTTTTTGATTTTGTCGTTGATTTACTATTTCCATCTAACGATTTACAAGAATAATTTAGTTTTCTACAAACTGAAGCTGCTTGTTTAAAAGCGAGAGGGCGTTCCATAATTTTGGAAAAATAATAAAATATTTGCGTTTCATTGTGGGGCAGGATGGTCTCTAAACTAATAGACGAATGAATTAGATGAGAAGTTTATTGGTTATGGCGAGCTGGTACTAGCGTTTTGTCCTGAACTGCGCCGATGCTACAGCCCTAATAATGAAATTACTGAAACATGGTTTCTGTAGGCTGAGTAAGCTCAAATGACCTTTGAAAAATGGAAAATATTTTTGACAATTGCACTTGTCCTAATCCGGAAATTTGCAATCCGTTGAGTTTCGAAATCTAATAAAATAACACCCAGATCCGATATCTTGCGTTTTAAATTGAAAATGAACGTCTCCCTTTATAAACCTCGAATCTAAACAAACAATCAATTTGGATCTTAACTCGTGGAAAATATGGATTCCCTCGGGTTTTAACTCATTCTCTTATTAAACAACATCACAAAGATCCTATGTTGGCTCACGTTGGAATTGGGAAAACACTAGAGAAATTACGAAGACTTTATTTTGGTCAAAAATGAGAAAACAGGTCTATGACTATGCAGTCTTGTGTCATTTGTAAGACCACGAAAAGTACCAATCAGACTACGACTACGTACATGACATCGGGAGTTAGTTAGGGAAGAATATCATGGTATTGCACAGAATATATTAAAACAACAACAAAGTTAAAAATATTTCAATTCGAGTGCAGAACTAGTATGCGATGCAAAAAGCATTTGACGAACTTTGATTGGTTTTGAGTGCGGGAGCGAGTGTGATGCTTGATGGGTCCATCCTAGGTCCAAATGGGTAATATGTACATACATTTTCGTAGTTCTGAATCAGTTGATCAAGTTTGTATTTTTAAAGTCACTACTATCATCAAGTATGACTTCAAAAATCATCTTGCACTTAAGAAAGCTTTTGATGAGTTATTGAACGAATTTAATAACAAACACTGTAAAACGACGACATATTCTCCGACTAATCAAATGCATCTGAGTGAAAACGCGCATAATAATATCGGATCATCAAGTGTCGGACAAACATTTAGGAGAAATAAGTAAGTTAAAAAATGCTATTCATCTACAAAATATGCTCCATATTTTTTAGCATTGCATCGATCACCAGAATCACCAAAAATAATATCGAATCGTTCAACCTTCGATAGGTTTAAATAATTGTCAAGGCTACAAATCATTATACCCGTGTCTTCACAGAGTAGCCAGCTCGTTAGAAGTCTTCTAGCAAATTATTTCCAAAAAAAAAGTTTTATCTAAGAATATGTGTAAGAATATATGAAATTCTAAAGACCTCCAGTAAAAGTTGTATCACTGACAACATTGCAAACTCTATATCCTATAGGAAAATCCGGTCAAGTACTTTAGGAAATAGAATTCAATTCAGTTTGACACCCAATAAAACATTTAAAAATCTACTAGCAAATTAGAGTTTTTCCATAGGGTATTTGATTGAATTTTGCTAAACCAGTTTAATTAATCCGCACTTTTCCCACGCTATAATACTCCGACAGACACAAACCAGCTAATTGGGAATTCTAGATTACGTAGTTATTTTTTCCGCACACGATTTTGGCAAAACAACATTACTGCGTTTCATAACTTGGTAATCGCAATCTAGTTGTAAAAATTATATTATGTACTTTTGAATTTAAAAAAAATGTCAAATTTTCTTGTGTCAATAGAACATGGAAAAGAAATATGATGTATTTTTCCTTGTGATAGTATGTAATTTGGTTTAGTTTTGTTCAATCAGATTACTGTGATGGCAAAAATGACATGTCTATCTCCACAAAGAAAAAAAACATTCGCCAAATGGTCATTTTTCATTTGAAAATGACTGAAAGGTTTAAAAATAATATTCTTTACAAAAATATTAGTTCTTTTCTTTGCATTGAAATGGTGCCTTTCAAAATTTAAACCAAATTTAAGTCGTATGAATATATTTTTTCGACTAAATGTATAGTCCGTTGTCTGCCAAAATGTATTCCGGTTAGGTAATCTTAATCGCATTCGTAATTACATTTGATTATGATTATTATTATTATTGGGTGACGCATTCACTTTGGATTCGTACTTACGAACTATTAAATGAAAACATCCTAAGGTTGTAACAACGTTTAGTTATCATATTTGTTATGGTCATAAATACAAGTAACTTAGGTTTTAAGTAACATTTTCTACTTTTAAGCTATGTATCGCATATTATTATGTCCTACAAATTCGTTAGCTTATCGAGCTGTTTATCGCTTTCTTTTTATTAATAATGGCGTTAGTTAATAATCTTAGTTTTCATACAAAAATAAGTTTATCGGTTTGGTGCTTATTCTGTGTGAATTTGTTGTTTTGACAAAATCTATCAGAAACTACAATTTTAACTTTACCAAAATTTTAATAATAATTATGACTTTTTAGTTTTTATTTGAAATGGTTTCTCTATCTACCTACGTTATCTTATTTATTAAATATTCCGATTCATAAATATTCTAATAACTCTACAAATCAAATATAATTTGTTTGTTTGTATTTTGAATATGTCTGTGTATTATAATAATATGTAGATAAATTTAAAAACATTAAATATTCATTATTTGCTGGGTACGTTTGTGTTTAGTTAAACTGGGTGACCACTAAAAATTACAATTATTCGTAAAAATTGGATGTATAGAATAATATTAAGATTAGTTATAAGAAAACTGCATTAGCATACTATTTTTAGAACACTCAACAGGTTGGAGTGTTAGAGGAGGAATAAAACAAACAATTTTTGCATTTATTCCTTTAAATTTAAAAGGTGTAATGGCTTAACCTTTACTTGAAATAGTTTCGTTGAAATAGTATTTAATACAAGGGTGAAGTGTGTTTCAGCGAGGTGTCAATTAATAATTCAATATATTCAGAAAACTTACACCTTCTAGAGAGTTAAACAATGCTAAGTATGTATATCGACATCGACTTTAGTTGAGCAATTTTGCTCTAGTCTGTATATGATTTCTATAGGGACTCCTAATTGTTATTTTTGTGGGCTATATTTTGAGCTGATTCGTGAAACAAACAATAAACAGATGTTTAAAATATTATTTCCGCGCGTTGAGTTCTTTGATGTTTATAAGCACACGAACGTCTCCGCCATG
The DNA here is from genome assembly GCA_963691935.1 of Nephrotoma guestfalica. Taxonomy (NCBI): domain Eukaryota; kingdom Metazoa; phylum Arthropoda; class Insecta; order Diptera; family Tipulidae; genus Nephrotoma; species Nephrotoma guestfalica. Next base: position 250,036,890 of record OY829914.1, read on the forward strand.
TATTCAAATTATGCAAACATAGCTGAGTACTCAAGAGTTTATCTTACTTTTAAATCGTCGGCTTGCTGCAATTCGTACCTTATAGCGCCTTCAATATAAGGATTTTATTGCTCTTTGCAGAGTTGCGAGTTACAGCAAACAATAATAAAATTTATTTTGTACAACTACTAGTAAGTTTGCAACACATTGGCAAAACTCCCAATTTTCAAGCCCCGGTTTTCAATTAAAATTCATAATCCATCTCGGTTAGCTCCTCGTTAGAGAAATTTTATTTTTATTATAACGATGCTAAAACGACTTTATCTTTGATTTTGTTACATGGAAGCGAGAGGGCATTCTTCAACCTCATTAAACCAATAGAGGGGTCGCTTGGTATGAACACGGCAACCATAACAGGGATGAATAATAAGTATTACACGCCCAGCATCAACTCATCTTTCAAGTCGCTTACAAAACTGTTTCAACTGTTAATGGGATTCAATTTCATTTGATTATTGAAAATAAAAATAAAATATTACATGAAAATGTTGTTGAAACTGTTTTATCGAAAGTAATAGAAGTTATCGTTAATTGTTATTTTCTTTATTTGTAGGAAATACATTTTCGACTTTCAACATTTATTTATTTATTTATTTATTTATTTACAATATAATATTCGAATGACCTACGCACCAAATATTGAGCTTATTAGCACATTTATAATATGGTGTGCAGTTCATGACAAGAACCGCCGTTCATGTGAACTCACAATCTACCAGATTCACCGTTGGGAGGAGCAGGAGACTGTTGAAAAATTATAAGAGTTAGCCTCCTTGGGTATTTCCAACACATTTGAAAGTCATCAGTAAGGTTTACAAGCATTTCTTGAGCGACAATGTGCATTACTTATTGAACAGACAAATAGGTGGTTTTGATTGAATTTTTTTCGAGTTTGCCACAACGAAGAATCATGTTTGTCTCCTGTAACTCTTCTCTTTATACACTCCCCCAGCGATGCTCCCATTTCTTCAACCCGTCCAAATGGTACTCGGCGTCTCCGTAAAATAGTTGTTTACGAAGGTGATGGCCTTCGTATTCGATGAAAATCTCTGTTCTCCGAGTGCAACTTTTAGCTTACGGGACAAAAAAAATTGCTTGGGGCTAGATTTGGTGAGTAAGGAGCGAGGCAAAGCAGTTCAAACCGTAATTCGTGGATTTTCGCCATGGCAATCGCTGAGGTGTGAAACGGCACATTGTCTTGGTGGAGCAAGATTTTTGTTTTCTCCAAATGTGTTTTTCCGCAATTGCTGCCTTTAGGTTGTCAAATAATGATGTGTAGTATGCTCTTGTATTGGTTTCCGTTTTTTTAAGATAATCGATTAAGATAACTCCATGACTGGCCCAGAAAACAGTCGCCGTCACTTTCCCAGCCGAAAAACAGCTTTCGCCTTTTTTTGAGCTAATTTTTCCTTGGCAGTCCACTGTTTTGACTGTATTTTTGATTCTGGAGTGAAATGGTGGTATCCAAGTTGCATCAACAGTAATTAGCCGGCGCCTAAACTCTGATTTATTGCGTCTTAAACAGAGCTTCATCAACAGAGCGTTGGTGAATGTTCATTCGACTAGGAATCTGTTCCAAAGTTAGCAAACACGTCATCCAACACGTGGATAGCTTTCCCATGTTTAAATTTTGGTACAGTATGCTACAAACACGTTTTTGTCTCGGCAAAAATTCAGCGGTTGTCTAGCACCCGAACATTCATCGTTATCCAAGCCGGTACGGTGTAAAAACTTGGTGCAGTATTTTCTAAAACAACGGTCTTAGCAGATAAACTGTCCAGCATGAAATAAGAAAGATCTACATTAGATCTATTGCAGACACTTCCACGTTTAAATTCAGCTGGCTAAAATTTCACGATGGTAAATGGTGATGCAGAGCCCGTACAAGCGTCCAGCTGGTCTTTGATTTGCGTAGGCGTATTGCATTTCAAAAATAAATAATGACAGCTCGATACTCGATTTTTTCCATTTGCTCAAAAACGCTCACATCATCTCACTCGAACGATTGTTAAACAACTACTGCGCATTCAAAATGCCTGATATTGCGGTGAGTACCTTTCAACGCATGTGCAAACACACTCCCCCTCTTCTGTTGACTGAGGTCAGACAATCGCTTAAGTATGTTTATTAAGAGTTAGAAGAAAGTTTCATCCTCTATGCTACTCGCCCTGACCATTACATATTTCTCCATTCTTATAATTTACAGAACTTTGAAATATCTCTCGATCGAGGTTTCTTGTAGTTTTCTCTGAACTTAATAAAAATAACTTAATATTTGGTGTACACATGTATTTCCGATTTTTTTTGGTTTATTCAAAGAAGCTACAACTTCAGCCCATCATTCAGACAATAAGCAGATTCTCCGAAGGAAAACTTTTGGTTGTTTGGAGGCAATCCAATCATCAACTTTTATGTCCTCATATGAACGGAATTACTGCTCAACCAGGGCTGATTGCATGAGCTTGGAACAAATGATAATCTGAAAGAGCAATGTCTGATAAATGCGGTGGGTGGGGTAGGTCTCCATTACTGTCCGTCCATGTGTTCTTGATAGAAATCTCAATGGTGTGGTCTAGTGTTGTCTGTTGCAAAATAAGCTTATTGTGCTTGTTGTCCCATTCCGGTAATTTTGTAGCCAGCGCTTGCTTTAAAGCTATCAATAGTCCTCGATAAGCTTGTCCAGTAATTCAACAGCTCATAATGGGCCCATACAGAACGGCACATTTCACAACAGTATGTGCTAAAGCAGGATGTCACAAAACAATATATAGTGCACTAAAGTACATGATACGGAACAGGACGGATTTAAACATTACATCACAAAACAGTACATCGTACACAAAAGGACGAGAGTTATTGAAATATTATCTGCTTATTAACTGTTAAGTGAAGAAAAATTTTAATTTCAATTTAATTTAAAGTCAATATTCAATCAATATTATTTTAAAATTACTTTAACTGAATGCAATGTACTGTTTTAATCGGTCCTGTTACCATGTATTGTTTTATGATGTTCTGTTTTATTACAGCCTGTTTTGAAATTGTCATAGTGAACGGCAACAACCTTTTTATTTCGTATTCAAAAATAAGAATCAAAGACGCGGCAACTGTCTGCGACCAGCACCACTCAGTCACTCGTTCTTCTTTCTCAATGAAGATTTTCCCCACTCAAGTTTTACTTAGTGTGAATTACTTAGGTGTGGATTTGTGTCTACTCATAGAACAAGATTCAAAAAATCAGCATTTACTACAATTAAAAAATTTAACAATTTTAATACACAGAGCGGTGATTAAACAATCTAATTCATAAATATGTTTTTCAAACTAAAATTTGACAGTTGACAGTTTGATTTACTTTATTGGTAACATGGGAAACTCAAACTGGATAACGCCTTACTTTATTGCGATTCAAACATCTATGTTGAATCGCAGAACTAGTAACACTTTATGTTTTATGAAGTACAAAGCGTCGGAATCGTCTAAAATTTCTTATTCAAAATAGCTTGAAAATTTCTGTCTAACTGATGACCTAGTAGTTCTGGACAAGGGAAGATTAGATGTATAACAGCAGAGTATATGCAATTTTCTCTAGGACTATTTGAAGTCTGGTAGAGATGTATGTTTTTTAAATGGCGATGAAAATCATATAGGAGTTAAACTTTAGTAAAATCGGCGTGGAATAAAAAGTACTGTCCCTGAAACGATTATCTTAAAATAACCAATAAATTCAGAAAGGGTAGATAAGAGCGACATGGCTAAATCAATGTGTCGAATGAGATTATCTAGTTATGTACAATATTTAATGGGAAACCAACTGGCCTAAAGTAACCGATAGAGAACAAGTGACGGGTAACATTTCCACTATGGAACTAGATAAGAGGTACGAGGGGCTAGTCTCAAACTTTACGTACCATACACGAATCAGTTGGAGAGCCAAGCTGAAATTATAATAAATAGCTGCTTGAAGTCTAAAATGTACCTCAAGCATTTACCAACGAACATAATTCTATCTATGAAATCTCAGAAATCCAAACAGAACTGTTGGCTTGATCGATCTCAATGTTTGTTCTAAATTAATTTGAGACCCTTAAATTATCTGTATAAATAAGACAAAGTAATCATAATCTTGATACTGCCACTGAGGTACATATTTTCTATGACACTGGCCACCTTTGTGTACATAATAAAAGTTAAAATATCACAAATTTTAAATATTGTGGGTACAAATAAGTTCTGAGATTTTTTTTTAAACTTCGAAGCTTTATTCAGAGAAATTGGTACAATGTATTTTATTCAAAGTATTGTCCATCGTTAGCTACGCCTTTTTCCCATCTTTAAGGCAGCATACGGATTTCGCGTCGAAAAAATGCCTCGTGTTTTCAGACGATCCAAGGATTGACCAATTTATGGCTTCTTCGTAAGCAGTGAAGTACTGCTCGGCCAGGCCAAGAGTCATCGATCGGAACAAGTGATAGTCGGAAGGAGCAATATCTGGTGAATACAGCCGAGTATTGTTGTGCTGAAAGATCACTTTGTCATGTCTTTTGGCATACTGTGGGCGTTTTACCTTCAATGCTCGGCTTAATCGCATCAGTTGTTGTTGATAACGTTCTCCAGTGATAGTTTCATTAGGCTGGAGTAGCTTATAGTAGATCACTCCGAACAGATCTCACCAATGCACAGCATTAGTTTCTTGCCATGAATATTCGGTTTGACGGTTGAAGTTGAACCTTGCTTACCCCACGATTTTCTGCGCTTTGGGTTCTCGTAGTGGATCCACTTTTCGTCCCCCGTCACGATTTAATGTAGAAAACCCTTCTGATTTTGTCTTTGAAGCAGTCGTTTTCAAGTGAAAAAACGGCATTCGATGTCTCTTGGCTTCAGTTCATACGAAACCAAATTTCCTTATTTTTCCACTATATCCATGGTCTTGAGACGGGTTTGAATCGCTTGTTGAGTCACTTCCAAAGTTTCAGCGAGCTCTTCTTGAGTTTGGCATGAACCTTGATCCAATAACACCTCCCACTCAGCGTCTTCAAATTTTATTAATCTCTTTCGCATTCTTTGTCACTTGTGTCAAAATCGCCATCTTACATATTTTTATTGATGGAGCATGTTCCCCATACGCTTCATACCAATCGATGGCCATCAGCTGCAATTTTCTTCAAATTAAAACAAAAAAGCAGCGCAGGTTGACGAGAGCATAAAAAATATGTTGTTTACACTTCAGCGAAATGACACATACTGATTTTTAGAGGCAGATGATGACGCTTATACATGAATATAGTTACAAGATGGCCCGATGCGATTCAATACTGGTTACGCCATCTTTTGTAAATCCCTCAAAACTTATTTGTACCCTCAATAGTGACAATATATATAACCTATATTTCTACATTTAATCCATCTCATCCCATCGTTCAGTACTTTTGAGTATGCGTTTCATATTTGTGTGTCTAAATCCGTTTGTGTGGATTCTTCGTTAGTTTTTACAACATAAAAAGCCCTGTCACAGTCCGTAATACACCATCCTACGATACTTCTGCATTTATTTTCGTCAATTTAGTGTAGGGATCGGCTATTTTTATTCTGAAGAAATTATATTGGTACGAGAGATTTTAACTAAGATTGAGTGTGCCAAATTTGGCTAAAACACTGTTCAACATATGTAGTAAAACTGTAAATCAGATTTGTTTCTTTTCTAGCGCTTCTCAACAATATTGTTGGTCCGTGCCTTTAATCGAATTGATGAGCAGTTGGGTTTAGTTTCTTATTCTCGTTTATGAAATTAAGCCTTTTACCAATAAAGCATTTTAAAAATTTTTGGACAAAATTGGAACACCGAAAATGGTCTGAAAGACGAATTTGTTTGTGGTGATAATAAACACTGTAGTTTTACACAAATTGGATTTTAATAAATCAAAAGGTGAGGCTTCCTAAATCTATCCTTTGCAGCTTATTAGAATTTCAGCAGTTTTGATATCGGACATCACTGGTTTAAAGTATTTCTTCATTTTCTGGTACAACTTCCTCAGGATTTGAATATTATTTCGAGGTGTTTCGTTTAAATATTTGAGCTTTGTCTTTATTACTTATTTATAGGTGTATTAGTTTGCTGCCTTATCCTTCCCGTTCTTCTATATTTTGCTAGATGTTTTCTAATTTTTCAAAGTAGTTGTTCCTCTATATCATTTTTCATTTCGGGTATATTTTCAAAAGCTGATTGTTGTTATGAATCTTACAAACTTTATAGTTCTCTTTTAATTAATCAACATTATGCAAGCCCCACTGTTTCTGCTAGAAACTTTAGTAGTTGAGAGTTCAGTTAATTTATGTTTGAATCATTTTTTCTAGTCTAGTATTGGAGAGTGATTTAAACTAAATCCTGACTTTCCTTTATTTGAACATAATTTAAAGACATGTTCTTGGCGACAAAGAGTATTTAATGGTAAACAGAGTAACGAAACAGAGGGAGAAAATCATCAAATAACTAGTGGGCACTTTATTGAGCTATAAAATACACGTACACAACCATAGTTAACTTAATTTTTACGCATTACGACACACAGGCATGACGAATGATTTGAAAATATAAAATTATAGTAAATTTGACCGTTTAAATGTATCGTATAACCCATTTAAATTGCGTGGCCCACGAGTTTTTTGATTAAATTGTATCCTCTGTTTCTGTATTCAAGAAATATTGTTTTGTTTAACATTATATCTCTTTGCTGAAGAATCAAAATATTTCGAGACAAACTTCAGAGTGCATTCGAAATGGGATTTTATTTTTGGATTAACCTTTCATTAATTTATTTATTATTTGGCGACATAATTTGAATGGGGTGATAAACCGATAAATGCGAAAATAAACCAATACAAATAAGCACATAAAAAGTGCATCGTACGTTGTTTGAAATGTGTCTTCGCTAAATACTCATTTAGCATTTCGGATACACTCAATTTCATTATTTTTTATTTACTTGTGCGATGATATTTCAATGTTAACCTTTCGAAAGATATTCTAAGTTCATTGAAAATTGCCACGTTCGTCTTAGTGGTGGGACTAATTAATAAGAAATCAAACATTATACTTTCTTCTGAAATCTGTCTAATTTTATTTGAGAAATTATATAAATAATACTTTGTACACAAATTTTAGTTTTACCCTGAAAATAAATATTGAATTATAGAGCAATATCCAGCGGATCGTTGCATTTGTATAGCGACACTGTCGTTCCAATTTCTAAAGACTTACACAAAACAATGACATAATGTTAATCCGATAGGAGGTATGCTTGCATTATTTCGTTTACCAAGGGGTTATATTTCTGAAGTCGAGAAAACGAGCAAGCTAGATCCAATTAAATAGGAATCTAGTACTCCCGTCTTCGTGTATTCAGAATGTCGATTTTGAACCAAAAATGACAGCGCGAAGTGAGCGAACCGAAAAAATATTGTAGTGTTTTTTTGTCAAATACGGTTTCGTATTGTTCAAATATTTGAAAATGAAAAATCAAAATCACATAGTAAACAAGCGGCTCCACTGCTCCAAAGCAAGCGAATAGAAGAGGTGAGGTAGACGTCAGCATCATACATATTCTACCGGTTCAACCGGCACCATTTATTTAGGTACTTGCCATCGTAAAATTGACATACAGAATGCACAGACACGTGAGAAAAAATACAATACAAATATAAAATTGTATATTATACACATTGCACATCTCGCCAGCTCGCGCTGTCATTTTTGGTACAAAATCGACACTCAGATTTCATAATCCTCATTTTAAGTACAAACCGACAGAATGGCAAACTAGATGTACACCTCCCAGAATCCACTCGACAGTGCAACGCTAATTGTTTAGATCAGTTTGATGCAATATATTGGGTGATTTTTTTAACCGTTTGGTTTTAATTTTCTAAAAAAAGCAGTAAAATTGCAAAAATGTATGAAATTTTTAATTGAATCGATAAATCAATACTTGCCATTTACTTTTTCCAGATTGTTTCATGTAAATAAATGTGGGCCACGATTACGTTTCAAGTGGTTCATTCCGTGGTCCGAGATATTCAATTTTACACCACTTTTTCGAGCATTTCGGCTGGCATCTCTGATAATGACACGTTTAATGTTGTCTTTCAATTCTGCAATTGTTGTTGGTTTATTGGCATAAATGAGAGACTGAACGTAGCCCCATAAAAATAGTCAAAATGCGTAAAATCACACGATCTAGGTGGCCAATTCACTGGACCGAAACGTGAGATAAATTGCTCACCGAACTCATTTCTCAATAAGCCCATGCTGTGTGGCATGTGGTGCCGTCTTGCTTAAATCACATATCGACCAGACTCAGTTCATGCATTTTGGGCAAAAAGTAGTTCGTGATATCATCAAACGATAACGAGCGTGATTGACGGTAACGTTGTGGCCATCGTAATCTTTGAAAAAATACGGACCGATGATTCCACCGGCTTGTTTTTTCTGGGTGCATTGGCACTTCTTGCATGGCCTGTGGCTGCTCATCACACTAAATGTAGCGCAATTTGGTCACAATGACTTGAATTGGTTGCTCAGTAGGTCGATTATGACGACCATGAAATGGACGAAGTGCACGAACACATTTTTCACTGAACACGAATTTAAAAAATTCAATAATTTATAAAATTTGTTCGGGTGTAAGTCTTTAACTGTTTACGTAATACGTTAGTTCCCTTAAAACATTTCCTGTGTTAAGCTTAACCCGTCACTCTTCCAATCAATTTCTTCGTTGTTTTGTTTCTTTGTGCCACATTATTGTGCAGTTGTACGAGTTAGGGGCGCATCAATCTGTAAATATTTTAATCGTCGATGTGCCTGATATACTCGATCGAGACTTGTTGTTTTAAGCGAGGAACAAACTTTGTAATTATCTTCATCATAGCACAAAATTATAGATCGTCAAAAATCGCTATCTTTACATTTGATCAATACTACTTTGCCTATTAAAGTTCAATGGGTTCAGATACAATCCCACTTACCACCGCCACGAAAGCCATTCAACGGCGAAGTGGTTATCGGTGTTTTTAACTTTTTTGTTGCTAGCTAGTTAGTGCAGTAAATTAGATATGGAACTGCAATGTGGTCGCATCCATCTAGTAATAATTAACAAAGATTTGTTCTTGAACTGCATATTTACTAATCACCCGTTGTGTATTATAAATTGTCTATATATAAAGAGAGATGTTATTTTGAATAAATTATTTGATTCAACCACACTAATATTTGTTTCTTTTTTCTCTTTTTTTGTGTATGTGACTAACTACAGATTTTCATTAGAAAAGTTGATCAAATTGATGGAACGGAAAATATTCGAATGCTAATTGAATTAAACGAGTTAGTTCAAATAATATTAATAAGAAATAAATGTACAAATAATAATAATACCAGCAGCAACAACAATAATAATAATAACGATGATGGCGATGAATGGAATATTTATAAATGTTTAAATTGTAATTCAATAACACATGGTTTATATAATACAAGCAGGAACGGCAATAACACCCGGGGTAACAATTTAATTGTGCTAAATGGCGCATATCAAACAACTGAGGCTAATTTGAATATATTGAAAAAATCGAATGGGTTTTCGCCCATTTTTAATGTCATTATAACGAAGCCAATATTAAATTTGAATTTATTTGGTACGGGACGCAATGATAAAATTTTACCGAAATTAGCCGCGCTTAAGGATCGCTATCATAATTCGCTTGTAACGGGAATTAAAGCCACCGAACAAAGAATCTCCGAGTATCGTGAAAAGGAAACGCAGCTTTTTAATGAATTTAAATATCGTGGCGAGCAAGAGTATAATTTACTTGTAAGGTGAGTGTTGATATGAATTTCGCAGAATTTAATTTAATTGTAAGGTTTTTTTTTCAAACTTTTACAGGATTCTCTAAATCGAGGCACACAATATTTTCTTGGTCCTTTTATAAGAATTCAATTCAACCCCTTTACCTTAAATTCTAGCAACGTGATTAAAGAGTCGACTTTTTTTTTGAGTATGTTACATTTCAGGATTTTTCCGTTATTTTTAATAAATCAAAAATTTCCATTAGGTGAATCCATTATTCGAATACCAAAAAAATCTGATAGCAAAATTACCTTGATTTACTAGGAAAAAACCTGGAGATAATACTGATAAGTTCATTATTATTTTTGTACAAAAAAAACGTAATGACCTTGAATGCCCTTAGTATATTTTTGGAGATAACACACAAATATACAATGTTTACGTAGAAAAGGTTATTTTTTTAGAGATATCCTATCGATACCAGTCAAAATAACAAATATTTCTTGTTGAGTAATGTAATTTAACCATATATGAAAATTTGTTTTTTTCTAAAGTATTTATCGCAGTACTTCATTACCGACAGATCTTTAAAATATTCTAAACGCATTCTAAGCTGGTTGTAGAACCAGACAAATTAAGCAGTGTCAATGAAATATGTTGATATTAATTTTTATAAGACGTTAAAAATTAATCTGTAAAATAAAGTTTATAAACTGTGTAATGTATTTTTGCGCCAATTATTGAAACAGTGAATCTTCAAAAAATAAGCGGTAATCAAGAAATTCAAACAGGAGTTATGAAAGCAATATTTAAGAAAGCAAATTAATATCCACCAAATTGGATTCCCCTTTTAGCATTTTCTGATATACCCTGCAGATAAATTAGTGTATGTAAATCACATAATGTAATTAACTTTTGAGCCAAACTGGCTCTACGCTTTTGATTATAATTCCGCAGGTTAGTAATATTTAAAATCCATTCTTAGCGATTATTTCGTAACTCGATTTTAGAAGCCTATAGCTTTTGGCCGATAAATTTCTCTTATTAATTCGGAAGTAACTAACCGTTTTTAATTTACATCTCTTTTCAGTTTAATTAGTAACGCACCTGATGATAATACAAATATTGATAAGTTAACGTCGTCACCAAAGATAACCCATTTAGATACACCACCTACAACGCCCGATTCAGCACCGATTGAATGTAGCCCCCCATTTAAACAACAAAAAACTCAGTGGCCATCATCTGGATTACCGCCAACGAACTCATCAATCGTTAATAAAACTTCCGCAATCCAGATGCAACAACAACAGAAACAACATCCTAATAATATACCACCCTTAAGTGTAATTAACGATAGTAATAAGAATACAATGTTATTAAGTACAATGACGTCAACAAAACTAAATAAACATCAACCGGATTCCGATTGCCTTTTCGATTTGGATGATGATTTAGTGAATGATATCGATGCCAATCCCGACGACAATGATGATTACTTTAATTCTAGTCAGAATAATACGCTAGTCGATTATGATTTAAATTCGATTGACGATATCGGTAACGATGACGAGGATATTGATGATTTGGATGATATAAATCCGATCCGGCAATATACAAAACAACAATCAATTAATTTAGCTAAAAGTCTTCCGATTTCAATGCCAATGCTTGCAGGCGGCATGCGTACAAATGATCATGATTTGGACGATGATGATAAAATAACAGAAGATAACATCGATATTGCAGCTTCGATAAAAGCGTTGGCTAAAAGTGTTCATGGCGATACCGTTTTTGGTGATTTGCCACGTCCCCGGTTCAGTACCCAAATTTAATTTCTGTCTCTGTATATCTTACATTATATGTTCTTATAATTATACGAAGAATCGATTTTTTCTATTATTTTTTTATTATTAAATATTTTAATTAAATATATGTTAATTTTTATAAAAAAGAAGAAAAGAAATACTTAATTGATCGAAAAATAATAAATCAGAGTTTTTCAATTTAGTTTTTTTTCGTTTTTTTAACAAGCTTATAATAAAAATTATTATGATAAGTTTATTATTTTTTATTTGTTCAGTTTTCTTTTTGGAAAAGTAAATGTAAAATAAAAATTACGAGAAAAAACAAATAAAACACAAATGATGAAAAATATATCAAACAATAAAACCTCTTATGATCTTAATAATCAGCGAATTCAGTGAATAGGTAAGAAATCCGTTCATGTCAGGTACAAAACACACGCCGACCAGGAATGTACCACTTGTCTATGTGCGTATAAAGCAGCGCAAAACGGGCGCAATTTTATATGGAGTTCAGTAAGTATGTTTCAAAATTAATTTTTAATTCCTTTATCTAATTTTTATAAATTGTATTTTTAAGGGTGATTGGAAGAGAAAGAAAGGACTCGGTTTCTATGTTATATGAAATAATGTGAAGGGTTAACATTTAAAATAAATAAATTGATCAAGTCATAAATGAACAAATTTCTTCAAATTCTGGAACCAAAAAAGTTACGTGACGGATCAAAACATGAACATCCTAATGCATCGCTTAAGGAACAATCAAAGATAGAAATTAATCATATAAATTTTGCCTTACGGGCTAGCACAACATAAATTAGAATTAATTGGACATAAACACAACATAGCCACATAGCCGTGTTGAAACACTACACTTATAGGGGTAGATACTCGATCGGCTAGCAAGCAAACAATTTGCTAGTCGAAATCCTGGCTACTGAATCAATTTTACCAAGGAAATTTGAATTTCAAATTACATTTTTCATAAAATTTTTGTTTATTTTTGCGATTGCACAGTAAAATTTGCGGCTTCAAAAATGAACAGCTAACTTTTGTGTTGTTTTAATGTGCAATTGCAAACATTTTACAAAAAGTATAACTTGAAATTCAAATTTACTTGGGAAAATTGATTGAGTAGCCAGGATTTCGACTAGCAAATTGCTTGCTTGAAAGCCGATCGTGTATCTACTCCATAATCTATATAACATTTCAGAAAATATTATTAGTGGGACAATTATAAACAATGAACTCGCATCTAAGTAGCACTTGCTTAGAGAAATGGATAGAAAACCAATAGCTGAATTTCTTACACTCATTGGCCGGATCAGTTCAACTTTTACGTGGGAAATTTGATCCAATTTATGTTTTAGATCAAAACTTAGTAACCACCTTTGTGTTGTTTTACAAAACATGAACCGGATCAGATCTACCGTCCAGAAATATTCCTACATTTACAATTATTGTAATAACATTTTATTGTAACATTTACAATACAATCCAATATTTTACGAATGAGAACGAAATAGTGTTCTGAAGCTGAAGCAATAAAAATTGAAGAATAATGAATATATAAAGTGGTTAGCAATCGAAAGATGATGGTCGGTTAATACAGAAACTCATTAGCTAAGTAGATGGAAAGAGTTCTTGGAAGACAACTAGACAAAGTAATGAGCCTCTTGATGTCACCTATTACGATAAAACCAACACTCATTCACCAATTCCGCATGAACTTAAAAGTGCTACACAGGAGCTGAGCGGTCGTCATGGATATAGAATATTCAAGCGGTTATTCAACGAACAATTCAATAATGGAGCTTATCACTAGATTTACTCCGGGAACTTTGAACGCCCATTCGATTCCATCAACATTTCGCTCCGCGAAATAAACCTTCCGAAAAAGTTAATAATACAATAATATAGTTAGAAATGAGGGAAGTTGAACGGCAAATAATAAAACGTGAGGAGTAATGCAATCTTGAATATGTGTTATCTTCAATTTTCTTAACAGTACTAGACCCTGTGATGCGCAAAGTATTTAATGCAATGGGATGCAATCAGTTCAGATTGACTAAACTAAGCAGACGATATATGTCTAATAAAGCACAGATATGCAGCTGCATCCATACATTCGCAGATTTGACACCGTAAATTGGTTTCAAAATTAAAATCCGAAGGCTATGAGAACGCGAGCCGTATTACACCAATAATGCACATCAATCAAAAAAAATTCAAAAATGTCGGTTCATCAGTTCGTTTACCATGTTTGAACTGTATCGAAAACTGGCGAAAGACAACAAGTCATTAACTACCACAATAAGTTAGAAATTCATTCAATATCCTTCATGATATCTGGATATCGTCTTCCTGTCAAGACACACGAAGCTACATAAGCCAATGTGTATAGATTGAAAGTGTTGTATAAATAATTTATAAAGAAACGGAAACAAGGCACAACATTACAAGAATCCTCCAGGTGTTTGTGAACAAATGCCGTAGAAGACTGATACGGTATTTCTGACCAAACAGGATCACAAACGAAGAATTTCTACGGAAAACAATATAACTTGGAACTTGACATTGCAGAGGCGTAAGTACAGAAGAAAGAAAATCTTACATTGAAGAACGATTTTAATAACGTGTCAAGTGTCTCTTTAGAATACAATCTGCAGATGAAGAAAAAAGTAGGAAGATCAGCAATGATTCAATAGGAAATGGTGAAACAATTTGGTAAACCGGCTCTTGTGTTCTTAACTGTTAAAAATCGTGTCCGAGGTTGACATTTTATTTTGGATTGAACGTACATAACCTCTAAGATAGGAAAGCTCATGTAAGTTCATATCTTCTGCTGTCAAATTGCCCATAGCCGATACTAAAAATATTTTATCAATATATATTTGAATAAGTTCGTAAGGTTTTAAGTGGCTGGAATTGAGGTGGTTCGAACTTTGAGACAATTCGAACTCCAACATGTCTCCTTCTCTCTAGTTTGCAAGGGATTTTGCCGCCTGAACTATGATTTTCCATTTGTCTCGATTCATCGCACTCACCCTTCAGTTCCGATTTCCTATTATACGTAGGATTCGTTTAACGTCGTCACGCCAGCACAGTCGGGGTCGTGTTTTTCTACAACGCACATCGGCTGGTTATTGTTGGAACACTATTAATCATACGTTGTTGCAACGTGGCTTAGCCATCTAACTCAATTGGATTTCATGATTCCGAAGTTATTGCTACCTCCGATAAATTGACTTCCAGTCACGTCATAATAATCGCTTGATATAGGAACAGTTTTATGTATTAATAAATTATTTTATAATTCCCTGAAAATGTTAATCAGAAACTGCAAGATTTTTCCCAAACCAGCCTCGCAGTTCGAACTTTTCTGCTTGCTTTTGTAATGCGAGATATTGGAAATGTGAAATTTTAAAATTTCTAATTACGAAATTTTGTAGTGTGAGATTTCGTGTCGCTCTCTAATTTTACTCTAGAACTTATTCTAGAACTTGTTAAATAATTTCAACATTCCAATTCCAGCCAATAAACTCATTTTAAATTTTAAGTTTACTTATGTCAAAGAAAATAACCGGAATTACTTAAGTCTAATATTATTTTTAAAGCAGCTGCCTACCTCTATGAATCGATCAGTTTCAAATGTTGCTCTGCCGACCGAGACTTTTTATTTCTTATTTCGAAGTGTCATAAACCGCGTTATGTGCCATCTTCATTGCGTTTTTCTGAATCTTCCCTTGAAAGTCGGAAACACTTTATACAGTATCGGGCGATTAGTTTATTATTCTCACTGTTGATAAAGGGACTCACAGAAAATTGGTCTGTTCCTTCAGGCGCATGGTATCTACAACTTAGAAAATTATTGTGCATCAATCTTAAAACCATTACCATTTTTGATCTGTTTATTTGGAGCCTGAAGATGAATGCGGCACTAGCAGATCATGCATTTCCCTTATTCCGTCGTAAATTGGCACAGTTTTCTTTTACAGTGTTAAGTGGCTGCTGTCATTAGTACGATATTAACTGGTATGTTGGGAAAACCAATGCATCATTACCACTTTGGGCATACTTCGCTGCAAGCAAAAGAGTTCGAATTTCTAGATCTGTTATAGCATGGATTCTCAATGTACTCAATCTCCCCCGTTTCTATTTGAACCAATTGAATTATAGTTACGTAACTGGTACGTACGAGTATATAACAGATTCGGACTTCCTTTTTACGTACAGATTTTTCTAGTAAGTGGTTTTAGTTTTGTTGTTGTACTGCCGACAACATCATGCTATGGTAAGATGCGCCGTTTCCTTATAAATGTCCTTAAAATGTGCTATTAAGTAGTCGGATTTATTTCTGATAACTTTAGCCTTTAACTTACCAATAACAGCATGATTTTGTTTAAATAAGGATCTCGTCAGATTTTTCAAATTGTTTGTTTGTTTATTAACTTATTAACTCTCGCGGTCCGCTTCTAACGTCTTACCTTACGCAATCTAAGTCAGCCGATTATACCGTTAGCCTCCAAAAAAATTAACATGATGTTTACCGATGCACTGTGAGTCTACATATTGCTCTGGGAGATATTTTCTTCACTTTAAGGTCACAAAGTTTCTTTGTGGAGGAACGAGTTCAAGAAAGTAAACTTTCTTAATGAATATACCTCAAGTTTCTTTCAGATGGCGCATTAAAAATGCTGATTAAATTTCTCTTGTACGTTTTGTCTAATTATTTCATTTGAGGTTGGTTTATCGTTTTGTCATTGTAGAGTATTGTCTTGAGAAATTGATTATTTTGAGGGGCGGAACTCGCATATCATTGGTTTCATTGGGATCCCTTGTCAGTTTGCGACCAATGATAACCATCAGATAATTTATAAATATATTGTTAAGTAGGTATACTTTTCTAGATATTGCAGGCGCCTTCGACACCACTCTTTTGCTACGATAACAGATGCCAATCCAAATTTCGGTATTGGCACCAATTTTGCGAATTCACGCTTAAATCACGAGCTGTTGAGTTTGAGCTGGATGACTTATTATTACTGCCGTAAAGCTGCCAAAGGTTTTCCACAACGAGGATTGCTCTCACCGTTATCGCGGCTCTTCAGCATTCTGGGTTCTACGTTCAAAGTTTTGCTAATAAACTTATCCTAAATGTTTCAGGAAACATGAACAATTTTATCATAGCAGATGCAACAAGCTCTCTACGTTGTGGGGGAATGGTGTGTTGATAGGGTCTCGTGTTAACCCAACTTAAACCGATTTAGGAGTTTTTACTAATCGTAGAAACAGTTCTCATACTTTTTTAGGGCACGTTAAAGAAATCAGTACCGAACATTTATGAATTATCCTGGATTCTAAATTATCATGGAATTCTAATATTGAGCTCAACTACGAAACGCGACGTCCTTTGAGGGCTTTATCTAAAAATGACGTATTTTATATACAAATCGATTGTACCAGCGATGCTGCTTTTGTATCTGTTGTTTAGGTTCACCTGTATTCGACCCCACTTATTGCTAAGACGAACTATTTTGTACTAGTCGTTTTCTAGGTTTAAATCATGTTGGGTGAGCTCCGCTAAAGTACTCTCGAATTTGCCTCGAACCATCAGGACTAATTAATCAGGTGAGTAGTTTGTTCATCACCAGCAGCTACAAAAGAGATAGCTTTCCCCTTGGGACACCTCTAGTTTCTGTGATAGTGATGGATTATTCATCTAAGTAGATCAAATTACTGTGACGTTGAGACATTAGATTAGAATATTTTGCATTTGGAATAGTATAGTAGTCACGTATCCTTACATCTTGAAACGTTTTCTATGCTTTAGCTGCCCTTGTACAATCTAACAGGTTGAGTTTATATGTTGGTTGCGTATTAATGGTATTAATGTTTGCGTTGTCCTTCTGTTTACCCTACCTAACCACTTATTAAGTAGCCAAGAAATTTCTTCTTGGTCCGATTGCTACTGTCAGTTTGGGTTTGTTTTCAAACACGGAAAAAGAGCAATACCGGTCAGTGATTCGATTCAATTTTGTATGGGAGAAGGTGGAAAGTAATCAAAGTTCTAAGTTGCAACTTAACGGGTTCGGACAATGTACCTTCGGTGACTATATCACCAGATATTGGTCAATTTAAGGAGCCGGTGGAGTTTCAATACTCATCTTACTGTCGAAACAAAATAGGATGGAGTTTTATATCTATACATTGGGATCTGCCACTTATGCAAACACCGAAAACAGAAAATGAAAAAGTTATGAAAATTTTCATACATAAGTTAATCTGGAACTAGAGTGGCGAGAGGTCAAGGACATTATTTCTTTTCTGCCTACCGCATGCTATTTTAACTCGAGATAAAACCATGATTTAAGGAGAGACGTGTCATCTAAGGGATACAGGGACAGTAACTTTTCCGCAGTCTACTTTCTTTTTCAGGGATTGAACAAAATTACGTGATGAGCAACTTATGAAACCGTTTCAAATAATATCATAATAACTAACACAGGGAACAACCTTCGTGAATGTGTTCGACTCTGTGAAACCTGACTGCTTACATAATATTTTCAATTTCGAAGTTCTTCAATAAGTAGAAACTTTGATAAGTCACAATATCCTCCAAACAAGGCGAATGAAATAGCAAGTTCACATCCAAATATAATTTAACCGCTATTCAGATGGGCAATAATTGTGTTTTAATTGTGGACCTTGATAACACTGAAAAACCATCACCGAAATCGGTGGCCACCAAATCTGAAGAAAAATGTGAATGAAGCAGCAATTCGTAGCATAATTCGAATATATTCCGAAGATGTTATACAACTCCATTTTTGTTCCACTGTTAGCAAACGCGGCTCTTCGTCGGGTGGTCTAACTTACACGATATAATGAATTTTGTGGACGATATACACGTAATCAACTCATTCAGATGACTTGGGTGCTCTTCATCAAAAAACGGATGTTCGGCTTCCCTTATAGGAATCTTCATGCAGTAATAAAGTGTGGGTTGTAAGTTGTGGAAATACGGCTGGAGTTTGTTGTAGGTTGCCATCCGTTGAATTTTTTTGCTCGTTCTAGATGCTTTTAATCTATAATCTCTTCAGGATTTTAAATAGTGGACAAATGCAAACGGATTTTCCAATGTATATTTAACTTACATAGAGTGATCGCATGTTTATAAATTGCTCAATACATTGACACAAATGTGTTGATACTTCACTTTCGCTTAATTCTTTGAAAACTGACTGGAAAATTTGATGATCTGATTCTTCGCATACACATAAGCTGGGCTTCTTTGAACACCATTAACAATAAACTGCATAAAAATGTTTGAAATTTGTAATTAGCCCTTGATCTAAGGTGTGGTTAGATTAATTTTCTATTCGAGGATGTGCTGTACAATCCAAGGTAAGTAAACTTTTTCGTTTTTGTCTCGTCATTTGCCGATTTACAATGTTCAACAATATTAAATCTCCAAATCACGCGGGCAAACCTTCCGCTTTCAAATTTTTAAATGCAATAAGACTTGCTTTGAAGGTGAACAGTAGCACAACAAAATTTTTAGCAACACCTAGAAGCAAATCCATGATAAATCTCGAAATCGGCGACCACCTTTTTGATAGCGTTGAAAACTTTAAATAGGCAGAAATAAACGACCGAATCTCTACCGGGCAACGAGTTTTCTACACCTCATCAAGGTTATTGCGATTTAAATATCTATCACAGTCCTGTCGAAAGGAAGGTCATTTGTTCCATCTTGGTCCAATTAAAGGTGTGCAAAATAAATATAATCTAATCGAGTTAGATGGCTGGGCCACGTTGCAAGGTCTCCACAACAACGTATGATTAATAAAGTATTCCAACAACAACCAACCAGTGTGTGCCGTAGAGGAAGACCTCGACTGCGCTGGCGTGATGATGTCGAACAAAATCCCTTGATGGGATGTGAAAGCTATAGAGAAAGAGTGGAAGATAAAATCGGTCTATATATAGAGGTGGTCACAATGTGAAGTGGTCATTTTTGGGAGCTTAGATTGTACAATTATTTAAAACGAATTAGTATACAAAAATTTCACCAACATGGTACATCTTAAAAGAGCTGCATTGTTGATTAATTTGTTAATGTTTTCATGTTCCACCCGTTTTCGCTAGTGTACAACCAAGCCATACAAAGTCATTGACCTCTTCTATTTCGTCTTGGTTTATAGATGGGCTAGATCTGATAGATTCTGTTCCATGTCATCTGCGTAATCCAGATGTTTGAGTTTCCCCATTATTCCACGCTGGATGTCGTAGGGTGACGCGGTATCTAACTTGCTCCTGACACTATGTAATACTTCTAGAAATGATTCACTTTGCTTACTTTTGTATTGTACTGCCATATGCGTTCCTATGTACCGTTCGAAGTCCGCGAATAGTAGGTATCGTGATGAATTCCATTTCTTACATGTTTCGTTAGATGCTTATTTCTTTAAGCTTGTGATTCCCTCAGGTCATCTTTCTTAGGAATCGTTATAGTCAAGCCTTCCTTCAATTTTCGCGATATTTTACCGGAATTCCATGCTGATGTTATTACTGGTGTTAGAGCTCTTGCATTTGTAGTAGACACCACAGAATACAAACGGAAGGGACATTACTAGATTTTTGTATGGACAAATTTCTACCGTTTTAAATCCTTGATTTGTATGGAAAGGGGTAGAATAGGGGTAGTAGTGTATATATTCACTTTATGACCGATAAGCGATAAGAGCTACTTCTTCAGATTTTCCATTGAAATGTTTAACAACGGACACAATAACAGAAGGTTGAAGTTGGTATTGCGCAATTTTACTACAAAAAGTATATCAGTTTTCCTTATAGTATTTATTGTTATATTTATATGTATTACCTGTTAGGCGGGCTTATTAGCACGATGAAAATATAAAATTCGGTATTGTATTTTATGCTTTTATGCAAATTTATATTTAAAAACAATAAGAGTTTGGCACGATCCAAACTTACGTGTTAATTCGATCCAAACATTCATCCAATATGCATCGCGAAAGCTACTTCCATCACTATACATAAACATTAAAATTCATTCGGCTAATTTCACCTAACTTCATACCAAACTATAAAAACCGAACAAAAAGTCAAAATGTAAAAACAAGACACAACAATAATTTCACTGTACATCTCTTTCATTCCCATACCCATCTTACATAAACATTATTCAATACCCATCCCCCTCACACCCATCACAAATGACATATGAAATTGTTATTTACTTTTATTTTATTTTTTTATTTAACTGAAGCATTTATATACAACTTTTATTTTTTTTGTATACTCGTCGTCACTCAATTCGACAGTTTTAATTGTAAAACTTTTTGATGTGGTTGGGTATTGGGTTCAGTGTATAGTTTAACGTAGTTTAATGGCTGATGCCACTATGTATTGTTAATTTAAAAAGTAAATTATTTATTAAAACAATTGTATTCAGTTGTGAGACTTTGTAATAAATTAATAAAACTAATTATTTTATTATCTATTAGTGTTTTAAATGAGTTTATAAATTAAAAATAGTGAATGAAACAAAAAAAAAATAGTAAAAGAGTTACATACAAAAAAAGGTTATAAACATAAAATAGTAGTGTTCCAAATTTATTTATGTTTATTATATTAATTAAATAGTGAATATTTATAGTGTTTTTGGTTTATTGAATGATACAGTGCGTTGAATAGATATATAATATTTAATTAATATAAGTTATGTGATTTTGTGAGCTATAATTATGTTATTAAACTGAACCAAATAAACAGTTGACAGTTGAATAAAATTAAAACAACAACAAGTTAATTACTGGTAAATTAATTTTATTTATTTGTTAATTACAATTAATTAATGTACACATATTCTATGTGTAATGAATGCGGTAAAAAAGAGAAAAATCTATATACAGATAATCGAATTTTCATATAAAAATGCATTTCTCGGTATACTACGGAACATATCCATCTTTATTTCTTTCCCGTCTTCTTCTGATTTTGTACCGTGTTGTTATTTTTGTTGTGTGAATTTACTTAAAAATAAATACTAAAATATGTGTACAGACAAATATGGTTTTCTCATTCATCCCCATTCATAATTCCCTTGCAGTAATATAGTTTGTATATATGTATGTATATATGTTTTTGGTTATGGATTTAAAATAGTAGTTGTTGGTGAGCGAGCGACATGAACAAAATCACATATTTTATTTTCTAAATAATACTCTTTCTCTCTTTCATTTTGTTTGTTGTATTTGCAATTTTTTGTTTCGTTTTGGTTGTTTTTTTTGTTTTGAGTATACTATGTACTTCTTCTGCTCACTGTACTGCATGTTAAGGTGGATGGTGTTTGTTTGTCTGTCATGTTATGTGTGTACTTTCCTTTTGTATTTTGTTGTTTTTATCTCATCTCAACGATTTGTTTGGTTTATGATTCGAGTTGGGTTTTATATTTGAATCTCATTTTTTAATTGATTGAGTGCTTGATGCTCCGTCTGTTGATTAAATTGTGAACGATTTTTAGGAAATATGACAGTGATTATGAGATGAGGCGAGAACGTTGGTATCAATAACTGAAGTGTGCTTCTTGTTAATGACTAATGAGGATGACTTAAAAGCAATTTTGTGAATTGGTGGTACAGATTTTGGTAATGATGCATACAAATCGTGCACTCGAGTCAAGAGTTGAAAAGCAATTTAATTATTCATTCATAAATTAAAATAATTTGTATGCTAAATCAGTGTTTTATCGTTCTACTATTTTAGGTACATTACATTGTCTAGAAAAGGGTTTGAAAAATTGATTCAGCATTATGCCATCCTCATTTTACCTTGGCTCGTACATCAATAAAATTGACTTGACTACTGAATTTAAATGAGTTTCTAGTATAATAGGGACGGAAAAGCCATAATTGCTTGACATGATGGTGCGTGACTGAAACAAAATTCAATTTTTTAATTTACATCTAAACAACCTAATAATTCTTTACCGATCGATAAATTTGCGATGCCGAAAGCAAATTTTATTTGGGTGCCCCATTCTATGAACAAATAAATTTCCAGGGGAACGTAACCGTAGGTGTCATTTAATTAAAGACGTTTAAAGCGCATCTCTGCAAGATTCTATCTCTTTGTTTTTCGCGTCTTACTAATTCAATTAGTCTAGGACACTTTTGTACCTATAATAACAATATCTACAGGGAAACTGAGAACATGAACTACAATTTCTTTCTCCTTCTCGACGTTGCAGTTTCTATACAAGTCATTAAACAGTCACTTCGAACGTTTTTAAATCATGTTTCTGGGTGCCCCTAGTCCAACTTTGGTCCAACTTGTCTTTTATGTTATATGAAAACTTGATCGTTAACTTTCCATCTACTGAGGGCTTGCTCCCCTTTCCGGAACGCCAGTTTAAGTGCTAGAATATGCCATTCAGGTTGCAGTTTGAGGATCGTATCTTTATACATGCTTTTGGAACTTTTCGTGGCGAATGGAAGAAATTAATGGTCAGGTGAATCGTTCTATTTGCTTAATACCATATTTCCGATTTCCAAATTGGCAAGTACACTAAGTAAAGCTTTCGTGAATATCTGAAACAAAATTTGAAATAATTAAAATTTCCCTGCACCTTCAGGTTGGTGATCTGAAGAATTCGTGCATGTTTATGGTTCAAATTATGTTTTTCCTGAACTTTTCGTATCAACTTTGAGATATTATAGAAAGGCCATGTCTGTGACTCTTCATGACATTTTGAGCATGTTGAGAGAAGGTCAAACAATATGCAAACGATTTGAACTTTGTTTGCGTGTGTACAATTGCACAACTGTGGCCCTATTAGATTTCCCGGGGAATTGGTAATTGAGAATATATTTTGTTGTATAATTACTACAAATAGCACTAATTCCCAAATATTTATTTCCCGTTCCCAAATGTATATTCTGGCAGTGGCCCTATTCTGGCAATTCCCGGGGAATGGAAATTTTAAATTTTGCAGCAGTTTTATTCCCTTTTTCTCAAAAGTTATTCTGGCTTTTGTAAAAAATTGGTTTTGGGGAAAAATTATACCCCATGGCCATAATAGCAGTTTTGACGTTTATTATTCCATACCTATTTTAGGAAAAAATTAACTGGGAATATAATTTAATGCTGCAATATTATGGCTGTAAACTTATACTGAAAACTGGTAATATCAATTGGAAATAAAAATATTCAATTTTTCACTTTTATAAACAAAATTTATTTTTTAAGTAAAATTCGATTAAGATATCAACGAAAACCAATTAAATGTAGTAAACTATTTTTAAACGTTTGTTTTCTTATTTTATTGAATTAACTTTTGGAAAACGGGAAATTGGTGAAAATTTCTGGGGAATAGCTGCTACAAAAAAAAAGTATTCCCTATTCCCGGGGAATTAATAGGGGCCCCATTCTTGAATACAATCCGAAAACAAAAATACAAGATTCATGTTTGATTTGAATCAGATTCGTACGATTCTTATTTAAAATTGAATAGGAATTTTGTACTTTCGGTTTAGTATCGTATTCAGGTGTAGGGCTAAAGACTGGGAATAATTTGTCGGGGAAAATTTTTTTATGTAGATTTTTATAAACTATAACACGTATTGCGACCTTATTACAAGTTTAACTCATTTTTAAATATACATTTATTAGAAAAAATAATGTTTAAAAATTTCAAAATGTGCGAATCACAATTCCCCCAAAAAATAATGGGGAAAAATTAACGTCAAAACTGCTATAAAATGGAATTATTTTTCATCGCGTGGCAAGGGCCAGGATATAACGCATACAAAAGTTTATATAAAAAAATGGTATCCGGGACGTTAATAATAACAAAAAACGCTTTAAAAACCCTAGGTAGCTAATTTTTACCGCATCTGATAGAGAAGCTGTTAGGTCCTTTAAACTACAAATATTGTTTAATTATAATTAGGTTTTGAAATATCTCGTAATATGCAAATTTGTTACAGCGTGTTTCTTGCGCTAAAAGTAAAACATTTAAAAAAGTTTACGAGTATCTGACGTCTGAGTTATACAAATAAATAAGAGCCCGACATTATTCCACTCGCCTTGATTGAAGATAGGATGACGCGTGTCAGCCAATTCCACGAATGAGTGAATCTCTTTTGGAACTCACGTTATAAACGCCAAAAATTCATTTTGGTTGTAAAATGTTTCAGAAAATATTGGAAATCAGTTATTTTCTTTCTTAATATACATACTCCTACAAAAAATCGATTTACAAAAGTCATGTCCATCGATTCCTGCGATCGATTGCCGTTGTTCCATTTAACCATTGTGGCACATAGAAGGAACAATAATATTAACAGTAGTTACGAAATAATATGCGAACCGAATTTGGTATTAATAAATTAATGTAATCACTTTAATATATAGAAAACAAGTTAGAACTTAGCTACCTTTAGAAATTTCACTTAAAATTAATGACATAGAAATTTATTCTAACAATAATTCGCTCAGTTGAATGGAGTGCAATTAAGGTGTTAACTTCTATATGGTCAATAATTTCATGCAGACTCATTTTAGAGCACCTTTACGCAAACGTCATATTTCTGAATACTAATGAAATTTGTTTTTAGTTTTACCCTACGTTTATAAAAACGTTTTTTTAAAATAAATAGCTTCAGATCAATTAATGTTAAATATTTCTTATAATACCATTTTTACTATAAAACCGAAATGAGAGCAATCCAGTCCTTTTCGATATGTTGGTCCAATAGCGTGTGCAGAACTTAAAATAACTATCGTATATAAACATTTAGGCAGACCGGTGTATGTACGCCGGTTCAGGCATTCACGAGCAGCCTCTGTTACAAAACTAAGTTGTGCTTCATCATCTACCTTTAACAAATGTGCGGATTCACTTAATTTGATAATGAAGCTTTCTGAATGAATTTCTGGAATTCTTACAAAGTTTGAAGAGAGGCAGCTTGAATGTTAGTTTTGTTATATCTCAATTTGATTCTCTTCTTTTGGATGGATTACTGCAACAGTTTTCTTAATAAATGCGATTACCACAATGTTAGAAGTGTTATTAAATTCCAGCTTTCAGCTTTGGTCGATTTACAACGAATCGATTTAAATTGTAGCGCTGTGAGTCAGCCATTTTAGCATAGAAGCAAATTCCTTACGATAACTTATAAGATAACTATTCAAACTTTACTAGTGTACGTCTATGATATGGTTTAGATTTCAAATTGGTCATAAACTTAATAAGATGATTTTGATTAGCTACCAAAGATAAAATAATTTCTTATCGGTTTTTAATAAGTAAGTAGATAAGAAATTTATATCCAATTTTTAGTGCGAATATTATTATCAATTTATTTAATCCATTCGATTTATCAAGATTTAATCTAATATAACCAAATAAACAATAAATTTTTCACTAATTCTTTTATTTTGTTCAACTCCATAAATCGACTTAGCTCGGAACTTTATTCCGCTACAGATAATCTCCGTGTGTTACTAAACTCGTGATAAAATTGGCGTGAGAATACATTTTCCTGCGATGATGCCCGAGTTCTGCGAGTTCAAAATTTAGATAATTTTCTTATTTCCACCTGAATTTGACTGCAGTTTGCTGAGCCCATAAAGACCTACACACTCCTCTTGATTATAGTTCGTTTAAGCCTATTGCTACAAACATATTTGACTTGATCTTTTGTTAGAGTGGAGTTACGGCTATACGGACCAAATCTTATCTATGCCAGTTTCTCAGACAGCAGCCTTAATCTATAGTGGAGTAGACCGTATAAGCCGAGCTGATTTCAAATTCCGGTTCACTGATAAACGATCATGAGCAATAATTAATATTTTCATTGGATTTTTGTGCCTTCATTTTCAAATAATTTTCTCGGAAATATTTTAAAAATTCAAGCTAAACAATTAGACCAGCAAAATATAATACCATTAGGAAGATATTTCAAGAACAAAATTTTATCTTTATTTAAGTAATTATTCAAACAGTTGCGTCAATTTAATTCTAAGCATATGGTAGAAATTTAAAATAAATAAAATTCAATTCATGCCGTTACTTGTTGAACTTTTTTCGGTGGAAAAAGCTAATTATTTTTATACTACATGTCAAACGTTTGCTGTGAATCGGGCACATAAAATTCCACACATAGGTTAATCAAGGCTAAAATGGTTATACCCGCTTTCCGACTGCCTATAATTTATGTTTTTCCTGACTGGTCTTCCCTGATTTCGAATAAATTGGTATTGGAGATTCAGAATTGCGAAAGGGGAAGACTTTTCAAAAAGCAGAAAACAACTGTTTCAAGACTCATCTTCATTCCCTATTCTAAAGATGGGCGAAGAGCTCGATTTCAATATCAACGGTGTAAGATAGGACGTGAAAATCGGATCGCCAAATAGTTCGAATTTTTTCGTCTCCGGTTGAAAAGGATAAAAACAAACCCTTTGAAGAGCCTTTTCTTAACCTTAAATAGGTCTTCCTTTTTGCACTCAGCGTTTGTGGAGCTTGTACAAAGTAGATCTCGTAATTCCATAAGGCTGGAACTATTTGCTCCAAAAGTTGTGTTTTTGAGTTTTAAAGGTAGTAAATTAATTTTTTTTTAATTCTATTAATTATTGCAAGTAGAAGATGGAGGATTTGAGTGAGTTAAATAATTTTTTTAACGTTATGTTTAAATTGTTATGTGTGTACTTTTAATCAGTCCTAACTCCTTGAAACTGTTGACATGCTGTCCTGTACGTAAAGATTGATTACTGGCTCGATTTGATATTCCAATGAAAGCATTAAATTTTCGGTAAATTCACTTCTCTGATGTTCTGTAAAAAAATTAGCGCTCAAATTCGTGGATACAGCAATTTCATCCTCAATCTTAGCGCTATGATTATTTTCTCTGTTCTTTCGTTTTAATTATTTTCGAGAAACGGCTACGATTTGGGATATTATGAAAATGAACATACGAGTATCAAAATATATATTATTTATAACAAAGCCAGCGTTCCACGACCTATGTTACAAAGGGCGACACAGTTACATTTATATAAGTATTGGTTTTTCCTATTGCTACCTCATTACCTGTTGTAGTGGAGTAATGTATGGTGATTTAGTCGCATCTGTAAACAAGGAGTACTCATTAACAAGAATCCTTATTTTAAATCAACTGATTGTTTAAAGGAATTTACTGTTTCGAAACAAAGTTAGGATTTTTGATTTAAATTAATTTAAATTTTAGGAAGGAAAACTCTTACAAAATAGAAACCTAGATTTTAATTTGTTTGCTACTATATAGTCACTATACGCGCTGAACCTTCCAGTAGCCCCGGGATCTGGCTTAGATTTACTGGACCGAAAAAAATACGTGGCCAAATACTAATATACCAAAAATTACCGAAGATTGGTTTGTTTACAATAACAATGCAATTGTTAATTTTTCTCTTTCCTATAATCCGTAGTTTGTGCGTGGTATTAGACTTGCTTGAGGTTTTGGCTCTTCTTTGGCTAAAGTTTGATTTATTTTTCTTTGCTCTTATTACTGGATTTTAAGTAAGTTTTCGCAATTTGCTGCTCTGTATTAGATCAGTGTTTCTTTTGAATGATTCCGTTTTAAGTTTCATCTCTGTATTGCCTTAAATTAAAAACATTTTCCAAATTTTTCTCTGTTTTTAAAATTGAATATAAAATGTAGTAAAAGAAAGTATAAAATTGAGTATGTGAAGAGGTCCTCTGTCTTTAATAATTTCCTCTTTTGCGTAGGTTGGGTGAAAACCTCTAGCCGGCGCGATTAAACCCGGAATTAAGCTTTGTAGCCAAAGGTCTTTATGTTCCAGAGCCTGAAAAATTAATTTTCTAGACGCCCTTATTTTAGGATGAGGTTGGATTAGGTTACCATAACCCATTTCATTTCAAATAAATAAATAAATACATAGTTAATTATATAGTATCTAGCTGTTATAACCACATGTGATGCTGATGGTATACACTCTGCAATTTTTCGCCAATTCTGGAGAATGGTCAGCTTTTCTTCGTATTTTTATGCTTTATGACTTTATACTTAAATTTGTTTCTCATTTTATTTGTCGTTCATCCGAACGGTTTGAATGAGTGCTATCATCGTTTGCAGGTACAGGTGCCCTTACTGCTGATTTTGTTTGAAATGCTATTTCTTTCATTTTCTTTCTATTCATTTTGTTTCTTTGAAAGTGTCTCTTACTTGTACTACCGACTCTTACTTATTCGTGTAGTTCAGTATTTTTTCTTCTACAGAAAGAACCGGCACTATTTAGGGTTTAATGATTCGCAATGCATGGTCCTACCCTAGAACCCGTTGGACCAGCCTCCGAAGAGAGTGTTGCTGTACTACTTGGGGTATTACAATTCGTATTTATCGTATCCAATTCTTGCTTTGTCAAGTAGTTGTACAACTGGCATTACTGCCTGGTAGTACTTGCTACTGCCGCAGAATCCATATCCGTGACTTGGGTTCGCCTGCCTATGTATACACGGAGGCAGTCAAAACCCTCGGCATCGTTACAATTCGTTTTTGCATCTACTCAAGAACGGTAATATTATTAAAATTGATGTACTATTACAAAATAATATTTTATGAAAGCTATATTTTCGAACTAAATGATTATAACGATCATTAATTTTGTTGCTTAACGAGTAATGGGATCTTAGCTCCTAGGTAATGCTGCTAGCTTTTTATTTCAGCCCGCGTACATACCACCGGCAATAATACGAACAAATATTGCTTATGTGGAGTATAGTATAGTGAAGTTTGCATTATATCTCAAAGATGAAACTGAAAAAATTCTTACTTCTTAAGATGTGGAATTGGAGTAGAGATAGATAACCAGTACCATGATATTTTGTCAACGTTTTAAATGCAGCTTCAAGAAGGAAGTTATAATCGCACCAATCGTATTGCTCGATTTCATCTTACCTCATCAAGTAAAATGTAAAACTATGTTGTTCGGTCCTGTAATTTTTATCGAAAGCAACTTCAGTTGCAGACACTATAGGTTGATATCTTCTATTTAAACCATATGAATGCTTCTTAAAAAGTTTTTCGTAGCATTAAAAGAGCAATGTCTTTTAATTAAACATCAGGTAACAGGAATACGCTCTTATTAACCGGGCATTTCTGGCAAATGAATTTTGCCTTGTTTTGCAGCAAACACATCCCCTTTCAGTATCATTCTATAAAATCAAGTCGTTCTTTCTGTTGTATCTTGTTGATGTGTTTGGTTGATCTGATACTTTGCTTCATGAGGATTTTGTGCTTAGGATTATAGAAGTGTTGTCGCCAAATTTCTTCTCGTCTACTCGTAGACTTGAACAGCGCACTGCATTTTGCTTTAGTTTGTTCATAAGCAGCCATACATTCACTAAAGAATTATTGAATAAATAGAAGAATATCGGCCACCACTATTTTCCTTGGCGCATTCTGGTTCGATAAGCTGCAATTGACCTGTAAATTTTATCAACACCTTCCATTACTTTATTGTAACTGACAATAAGTTGTGATTGAACAAACGCAACCTTTGATTTTGTAACTCGGCGCCATCGACTTGTGTAGGTGGTTTCAAGTGTTTCATAATTTATCGTTTAATTTAAGCAATAACAACTTTTAATTGAAGCTGCAATTATCATTCCAATGTTCAACCAATAATTTTTAAATTCAGTAAACAAGTCAAGTTTACTGAATTTTAAAAATTATTGTCCCTCGATTCTGTTTATTCCAGTATTTTGTTATCTGGAAGTGGGCAGTAATCTGTTCGATTTTGTGTGAGTTTGTATCGATACCTTTATCAGCTAGAACCGTTTCGATTCATTTATTTCTCATCAAGTAGCTAAACGACATTGATAAATCTCACGGGCTCGTGTGAGGTAATTGTGTCTTCTCGCGAGCCCGTGAGAGTTACCAAAGCCATAATACGGTTACCATATACCATTATAAGGTATCGTGCATTCATCTATTACGCGGTACGTAAACGTACGTAAGACGTACGTAGACGTACTTTTACTACGTAAAATAAAGTAAAAAGTATTCGATTAAACTCATAAGATCGAACCAGCTACGTTCCAACTTTTTGTCATGTCATCTAATCGCGCTAAAATACCCGAACTACTTTTTAACTTATATCCAATCCCTGACAAAAAGATTCTGTTAAAATTCGAACGTGCACAATCTCCACAAAGTCCACAATCCCATTTTATTTAACAAGGCAGAGGTATTTTTTTGTGTCCCAGTTGCAAATATAGTCAAGGCAGAAATAAATGGCAAGTTTGAGTTCTTTGATTTACGGACAATGTATTTTGCTTGCTCTGATTTTTGGATTTCTCAGTGTGTGTCGAGATTCTTTCAAAATAGGCTATGCAATTCCTAAATGAATTATTTCATATTGCAATTCTATTGAAAGCCAGAAAGAAACTCGGCCAAAAAATCAGGCCGAAGAAAATACTAACCAAAAGCTAGAGAAACTGAAACATTTTAATTTGCTATTTTTGGGATGACTTTCGTTGTCCTAGGTAACGTAACTTAGGAAGAGGAGCTGGAATTTCAATATTTGGTACTCCGTCCGACCATGTTTGCTAAACACTGCGGGTTGGTTTTTTCAACCGTCATACTCACCACAGGACTCTGCGGTTCAAGTTTTTTAGTATAAGAAAGCGATGGAAATCCCCAAAATAGACATTTTTCTTTCTAATTAAATCTCCTCCGTCTGGATATTGAAAATACGTTTTTTCGCATTTTTGGTATGTGTTTTATAGCGTACAAGCTTCTATTTTTTTAAGGTTCTGGGAAATCTAAGACTTTCGTCCATCTTTGAGGGATGCTGGATGGTATCAAGGATGTATTAAGCTGACTATGCTCTCTAGATACATTTGCCTTATAGTGCCAAACAATTCATCCCTAACCTTTTCTATAGAATGATTTAGTACTGATCAAAGAATTGTGGATAACCAACTCTAGGTGTTGTGATCTAAAACTGCAAAAATTAGTTTATGTATTCTTTGGAAAAGTAGTTTGAATATTTTTGAAGTGCCACATGGTAGCACGGATGACATGAACGTGGCCGGCGACAGCAAAATCTAATTGATATTATCTTATATGGCTCGAGATAAGAAGGCCCGCTGGGTATCCTTAGCTAGCTAGGTATTGAAACCGATTCTAAATTATTGCGAAACTAGGACACATGGGAACACACTTTGTACAGTATTCTAACTTGCTTGTTTGCAGGTTTGGGCGAGAAGGTTCCATATAGCACCCTCTCTCCGACCCTATTATACCTGTAGTTAATAATTAGAGACTAGCGAAGAATTAAATGTAGGAGGACAAACCTGTCTTTGTAAGAGATACTACTACCTTACTACCGCACTGAATCCTCCATAAACGGTGGAGGGACTGAGTTGTACATTGTAGCTGCTACGAATTGCGGCTGAACTGTCCTCCTTGATGCTGCTTGCACTGTGGTACAGCTTAGGTTCAAGTAATAACCAACAAGGTTTTTTGTGTTACTCCTATAGGAAGAACCTATGAATTACTTACAATACAAGAATGGCGCCTTTTAACTAATCAGTCAGCGCAGTCTGATATTCCTAGGAATGGGCGGATATCGAAGTAATCCCAAGTTAAGTTGAAAACATTTCACAATTTTAAACCATTTTGTAAAAGGCAATAAAGTTATTCGTTAATACAAACCTAAATATTGAATAAACTAGGTAGTTGTAAGTAACAAAGGAGGGGGGTGATAATACCTAATACTTTTGAATATTTAAACCGCATAACAGCACCCATAAACTCCCATTATGAATCGGGTTAATTTGAATACGCATATCATATACGAATAAATTATTTATTAAATAAATAAGTAGGTGTTAGTAAGAAGCCAACTACTTCACTCACCCTTTCACTTGCTTTTACATTACATATGAGTATAAGCAAGTAAATATGCATACAATGAAATTATGCGAAAGAGATTATCAATCCCAACTCTCCTGTGTACTTACGTATACCGAATGAAATTAAAACGCCTCAACGTTATAGGGATGTTCATTCTAATTACACAGTACATTGCATAGATATATATTGATGTACATGATACAGACCGAAATGGATATATGTACTTTTACATAGGTACATAAAGAGAATTATATTATTGATTTTATGATAATGATGATGAATTTTTTTCTATATACTTACTTTACTTACATGGAAAAATCTCTTAAGAAGGGTGAATAGTTCAAACATATTAATCTCGTTTCACTGAATTGAAATACAAATATATGTTGGTGTATTAAACATTAAACGCATATATAACACTCTCCCATTTGGCTTTGTCGTCGTCGTCGTTACACCACCATCGACATCATAATACACCTATATCAGAGATATAAGAACACACAATGCAACCAAAAATATTTGAAAATGTTTAAAGTACCATTTGTGTTTAAGAACACATAGAATGGAAAGGTACAGCAGTAAAAATCTGTGCACCATTTACTCAGACGGATATACATGATAACCCAGTGTACACCACCACTGTATACACACCACTATATATTTGTAATTTATAGTGGGTCTTAAAAATGTATTAAAAAGAACTTCAAACGAAAAACCAATCTCAACCAAATATAACACAACATAATCATCATCAGCATCATATTATATATGGAGCTACATATTTTTGAGCTGATTGAAATGAAAAGCATACACAACAGCACACAACATTATTATATCGACTCGTGTGTTCTCGACTGGTGTGTTATGTGTCCATGTTTATCTCCTCTCTATACTCGTATATATTGTCAATGAAATTATTATTATCGTATGTATCTCTATAAGTAAATGTTTTGTGTTATTTTTGAATGAAAAACTATCAGTTTTATAAAAACCAAAAAGAAATGTTTTTTTTTTAAATTCAACACAAAACAGGTATCTCTGCTGCGTGTATCCACATTTTAATGCTAAAAGAGAGTTACATATGTATATCGAAATATAGTTATTTGTTATGATTTAGTTATGAGCAGTAGTTAGTTACCTTACCCTAAAGTTGTTTTATTTAGTTTTCCGTTTGAAATAGTTTACGTACGAATTCGGAAAAAACTCCATGTAAATATATGCCGTCTCACTCACACTCTATACAAACGTACTAATCAGAACAGATGTTAGTCACGTAGATTATATACATATGTGTGTGTGTGTGTGTATAGTTAGGAGTCTAATTAGAATTAACCAGATGTCCTTTTTTATTTACGGGTTTATAAACCTTGTGTTAGAGAAATTTCATGTACAGTAATGAAATGTGGATCAAGAGTTTAGCGAAATACAATTGTTAAATACATGATGCATTTTTAATTTATCAACAAAACAGATTTCGAATAAGAATGTATTTAATAAAAGGAGAAAAACTCAAAATTTTTCGTGGAAAAATGCCTAGTTGTTGAGTGATTTGTAGTTTCTCGGTTTTCTTTTAGTTTTATGTTGCTATCGGAAGCGTTATTGTTGTTTTAATTTCATGTTTAGCAAAAATTTCTATAGTCATACGGGTCGATTATGTAAGCATTACGACTTTCGGCTTACGACAAATGTAGTCAAAATTATTTTTGGCCACGGCCATGGCCGAGTCTGCTTTACTAAAGTGTTTCGTTTGTCTTTTTAGTCCATTATAAGTTTAGAGGCTAATTTTTAGCTCTAATGTGTGTATTGCAAAATTTGTTTTAAACCAAAGGCGACACGTGCCGAACACGAAATATGTTTGTTATCCAAAAGAAAAGTAAAATGCTAAAAATGTTGAATATTCTTGAGAATTCTCAATATTTTGCTTAAAGCCTGAACTCTCGAAGGTAACTAGCTTCGTTTGGCTGATCCTGCACATAACATGCAAAATTTGCCGGAAGTTGGCTCGTTTTTCTTCAGAATTCATTCATTCTTTACAATTCGATAAATCAAGCAAATATTTGCAATTTCCATATATGATACTAATATTTGTTTTTCCTTCCGCTGTTGCTGTATCTAAAGGGTTTGTTTTAGAGGTGCACAATTTTAAATTAAAATAGAACAAAGAAAAACATTTTCAATATCAGTGAAACTAGCTTTATTGGATAGATAATTTTATGGCATTAATGCTTGAATAGGATTTCGGCCATGTGGCAGCCACGGCTGGCGCATACATGGCGTAATCTGGAGGTCTAATTTTCGATCACTTCGCAGCAATTGCGGCCGTATCGCGCTAATAACTCGCCGAATGTTGTGTTCCAAGTGTTCAATCGCCTCTGGTTTATCGGCGTAGACGTGAAATCATCGTTTTCGAAGACATATGGACCAATGATTCCGGCGGCCCATAAAGCGCACCAAACATTGATTTTCTCTGGATCTAATTGTATCTCGGCAAATGCTTGTGGATTATCTTCACTCCAAATCCGACATTTACTGGTGCAGATCTCGAACGCTTACATGTGAGGAAGAAGAACTGGAAAGCCTCATTGAAAGTCTACAAAAAGCGGCCTGGGAAGGTACCCCTGATCAGCAAGGCATATTACAAAAAAGTATATACTATCCAGTTGAAGTGAGAGAGTTGATTAACGAAAAACGCAGAGCTTGTAAGACTTAGTTTAACTAGAGCTCCGGAAGACAAAACAATCCTAAATAGCTTGTGCAACAAACTTAAACTAGTTATAAAGGAGTATAAGAATGAGTCAGTTGCTGGTTTCCTAAGTAATCTAGCAGGTAAACCTGAGATGGACTTTTTCCTGTAGAAAGCCACCAAAGGTTTAAAAAGGCCTAAATTACAAGTGTCATCCATAAAAATGGTTGATGAAACCAGGGATAGCAGTGATAAGCAAAGAGCTGATCTGTTTTCCGAACACCTAGAAAATACCATCAACAAGCGTTACTTCCGGGTGAGGTTGGAAGGGTAATACTCAAGACTAAAGAAAATATTGGCAGGGGTTCCACAAGGTAGTATTCTGGGCCCTGTATTATACCTGCTGTATACAAATGATCTACCAAATATAGTAGAAGCTAGAATAGGAACGTTTGCTGACGACACAGCTGTTATGACCACTGATGCTAGTATTGTTGAGCCAACACATAAACTACAAAATGCTATCAATATAGTGAATAACTGGTCAAAAAATGGAGAATAACACTAAACGAATCGAAATACACACATATACACTTTACAAATAGGAAGTTAGAATATATTCCGATTAGACTGAATTCGCAACAAATTCCTTATTCTGATTTATTTATTTCTAAAGAAATCTATTCTAAGAATATGATTTTGAAAGAAAAAGATTGAAGACAAAATAGAAATCAAATTTTGATTTAACATTTAAAAATTTTAAAAATAATTCTTTAGGATTTTTTGAAGTTATCGTTTGATAAATTAAAATGAAACAGGTCATCGATGATGTTGAATGATTTAGACAATCTATTAATGGAGTTGTTTTCTTCATAGTTTGTAGAATGGTGTTCTAGTGCACAAAACCCAAGGTTCCGAAATGTTCTGCATGGCACATGAATTGATATTTTTTCCAAAATGTAAGCTGAATCAATGTTAACAACCAAAACGTTACCAATAAAAGCTGCACTCAAGGAAAGTCGTCTATTTTCCAGCGTGCATATTTTGTAATCCGTGCATCTTGTTGAGTACGGAGGTAAATTTTGTTCATAATCCCAGTCACTTTTCTTTAACAAGAAAATCAGAAACTTATTTTGAATGCTTCCAATATGTGCAGAGCATAGTATTGGATCCCAGACCGTTACAGCATATTCCAGTTGAGATTGAACTTAAGCGAAATAGAGTGAACATAAGGTTTGACTATCTTTAAATTCACCTGTACATCGTTTAACAAATCCAAACATGGCATTCGCCTCTGCAATACAATTTTGAAACTGGCGTTTTCGTCAAATATGACACCTACATCCATAATCTCATTGCCTCTTTGCAGTACTTCGCTGTTGACTTTGTATGAAGTAATTAACGGATTTCTTTTACGATGGAAAGATATGATTTTGCATTTCTTAATATTTAAGTATAATGAAATAATCCCAAATCCCTTTAAAGGCGATAAAATGTTGTCCTCAAAAATACTAGGAGGAGTTATTGACTTGTTGTTATTGTTGAATTGTTCGTACAATCCACTAGTAATGCTTGGTCTATAGACTGATTGAAAAAGCCGATAACACAAGTTCCTCGGCAAGACGCTAGACTCTAAGCTTTGGTGGAAAGCGCATGTTAAAAAAAAACGGTAAGAATTGAATTTAAGATTAAAAAAATGCACTAGATTATTGGAAGAAACTCCGAACTGACAATGCACAACAAACTGTTGTTATATAAACAAATCCTAAAACCTATCTGGACGTATGGTATTCCGCTTTGGGGCTGCAGTCATGTACTGCGACTGCAGCAGCATGACAACGAGGAGCTGCAGAACCTACTGGAACGCACCAATGAACCGGTTCCCTGAGTCGCTGAAATCAAAGAACTGGCAGAGTTGGGATGAACCGTTAGTTTCATCCCATAAGAATAGACTACCAATTAAGAAATTAAACATTATATGAGGCATCTACGAATCAGATTTTGTATATTTCTTACAAACCATTTGCCTTGTTAAGCCATAGTTACTTAATTTTATTTATTTATTAAGGAATTGGCACGGGTTTGATAGTAATTTCTACTAAAATTTTAATTTATCGAAAACTAAACGATTTTCTCGACCCGAGAATTGGTCAGCAGCCAAAAGTAAAAGTAGCATGTGCCATTACTTGAGTTACATTGATACTCGTAGCTAAGCTCAGTATGGAGCTCGCGCTTCGATAACGAGGGTCGATGTGAAAGTTTTAGTTTCAACTACTGTCAATTTTTGAAAATAATAATTCACAATTGAATTGATACAAATTCTTTAATTGTATGTCGTCGAAAAAATATTGCGTGCAACACGAGCACATAAAACTTCGGGTAGTTGTTGGCTTAGGCAGGTCTGGAGCAACAAAATACTACCTTGGGCTTTAGATACACAAAATAAGTATTTTCGACAATCACGAACTTGGAGATTTTATTTTGAGAAACAAATAAAATAAGTATCTACTTTTATCTCGATACGCAATGAGTCGCTTACGGAATGGCACATTTCGCAACAGGATGTGCGAAAACAGGAAGATCACAAGGACGAGATTACTTACCATGTACTTTAGTGTACTGTTTTGTGATGCACTGTTTTAATAGGTCCTATTCCGTACCATGTACCGCGCCATAGCGAGCGGCTTCGATACACAATAGTTTTAGCTCCACAATTTATTTGGAATTATTTTGCAACTTGTGAAGACCGCGTAACAATTTATATTAGTGCGATCTGCATTCTTAGCGTTAGGCAGTAAAAAAATGATACAAGTTGAAAATTCGGGGAAAAATTATTTACTGCGAGTACGAGTAAATTCGAAAATTTAAACGGATTGACGTTATTTTCAAACTTATACTCGATTAGTTCTATGGATGCGATGTGCCGCTTAAATGTAATTTCGGGTCTATTTTGAGAGCAATGATTAATCTGTTGGAAGATTTCCGAAATTCAACTTCCACCGATATACTTTCTAGCAAATTCGTTTTTCAAATATAATTTTTGCCGACGTGTATGAAGTGTTTAACAATTATCAAAAAATGTATTAGTATTAGTAATGTGTTATACAGTAGGCAAAAAATTTTATAATAAAAAAATTTCATAATAAAAAAATCAAACTTTTAATATTATCGATCGCGATTATCGTAATACAGAACTTCTAATACTGCACACAATTTTTAAAATATTTAAATAATTGCATCAAATTTTTGAAATTCAGGTAACTTAAATTCGACAAAATCCCAAAAAGACCAAATATTTTTATCAGATAATTATTGAGGGTCATTAGCTAACTAACCGTGTAGGTAAGACCCCCAGAATATCTCTGTGATTTGGCCAATCTGCAGTCTTTTATTGCAATAAAATATTTTAATATTTTATATGGTTCTATTTTATTTTGTAAGCTAATATACTACTGTGGCAAAAAGTAGTAAGACTTTTTAATTTAAATTTCGCGCGGAAAACCATTCGTCAAAATATTTTTTTTCTATGTTGGTATGACTGTCAGTGACATCTGTGCCAAATGTCACATCAAAATAAGCATTAGTGTTTAGTATACGCTTGTCTTTCTGAAGTACAAACGTTCAGAATGTTGCAAAAGGCCTTCGGTGATAATTGTATGTCGCGAGCAAGTGTTTTTGATTGGTACAAATTGTTCAAAGAGAGTCGAGAACGTGTTGACGACGAACCACGTCTAGGACGGCCATCAACATCAACTGATGATCAACACGTTAATAAAATCAATGAATTGGTGCTCGAGAATCGACGATTAACAGTCAGAGACCTTATTGTCATCGTTGAAATATCGGAAGGATCAGTGAAAACCATTTTGAAAGATCATTTGGGCCTAAGGAAAGTGAAAGCACGATTGATTTCAGATTTTTTCGCCAAAAATTCCACCCATATCGTTCCGCAACCACCGTATTCGTCTGTTTTAGCTCCGTGTGACTTCTGGCTGTTCAGCAAACTGAAACGACCGCTCCGGGGAAACCGTTTTGAGTCAATTGAAGACATTAAACTTGAATCGCTACGCGCATTGGAGGCTATTCCGAAAATTGACCTTAACAACTCTTTCCAGGATTGGAAAAAACGTTGGTACAAGTGTATTGAGGCCGGGGGGGCGGGTTACTTTGAGGGGGTTGAAATAGATTTGGAGAAATAAATAAAGAATTTGAAAATTATGAACAAAGTCTTAATATTTATTGCACACAGTAGTAGATCATTTTTCTGAATTGTATTTTTTGGTTTATGGGGGGTTAGAAATTGCTTTTATCTACTGTTTTATAAATCCATTTACATTTTTTTGTTAATTAACAAATTTTGTGTACGTACATGTTTTGTTAATTTTTCAATTTTGTTAAAATCTTCACACTCGTTTTTGCCGTTAAATTGTCATTTATTTGTGTTTTCATACAAAACATTAAAGTCAACTTTGACAATTTTGCTGCTGTTCCTTTCCAAAATAAGCTTTGAGTTTCACAAAATTTTCAAGATATGTAAATGAAGATGGAAGTAACTGCAGGAATGTGTATGGTTAATGATTATGTTTCTTCTTGGTTGCTAGATTTTTCAGAAATATATAGATTGTTCAACTTTAAATGGATCGATGAAGGTCGATACATCTTTATGAAACCCCGTTTCTTAGTCAATCCTCGCTCGTCGGTATGATATACTCATTACACCACCTTAGCGAAGTTTAAAGCCACATTCCATTATACTTTTTCTTTTATTTGGCGATTTACAATCGGTAAACCAGTTTACCGACATTGCAGTCCCACTGCTGGATAAAGCTATTGGTATGCTTGGGGGCGTGCAGTTGAATAGCAGATTATGTTTTTGTTTAGCAGTTGATGCCTGCTTTAATGCAAATTAATGCAACCAAAATCGACCTTCTGATGTTAAGTTTAGTCACGAAGAATGAAATAATCTTTGTGAGTAATTTAGTTAGGGCAATAGTAACCATTACGCCCTACATAATTTTAAATTTCGTAATCGTGAAATAAATCACCATGTTATACGATCAGAAAAGTTTACGTTAATAATTTCAATGTACAATATGTTAAAACACATTATTAGCCCAACTATCCACCTTTTAGTTAGTTTGCCATTACAAAAAAATCGTTCATGCAAAAATTATATATTTTGGCATCGGCAATCAGACGCCAAAATAATATAAATTTTTGAAGGCCGAATTGAACCAAGTCAAAATTTTACACATCTTTAATTTTTTACTTTTACATTCGAGTAAGTTAGCACATTATAGTACTTGTTGGTTTATATAAAAATTATTTTATACTGAAAACATTTATATGCGAGGCGACTAATTGATTGATACCGCTCGCGTTTCTAAAACTATTATATTATTATAAAGTAAACGTCAAATTTAAACTTTCCAAAAATACAATTTTATGACTTGGATAAATTGTACATAATTTTGTGTAAGTAACTATATTGATGACCAAAATGTAATGACCCCCAGAGATCATAAATAAAAAATATGTTCTACGTACGAGATTAATTCAAACATAAAAACTGATAAAAAAAAAATATTTTATAAGTTTTTAGAGAGATATATTTTTTTTAATTTGCTGTACGAATCTATCTACTTCCTATTTGACCTATTTCAGTGCCGCATCGATTATGTACTACAGATATCTACTTGTTCATATACTTACAAGCCTACGAGTATATAAACATTTGGAGAGAGCGGAACAGTAGATAACTAACTATTTTCGTTTATCAACATTGACATCTTTGTAATTTCTAGAACTAAGTTCGATTTATTATCTAAAATGATTTAATCAACCGTTGCAAAAAAAGCTAACAATTCGCGCATATGCATAAATATGCAAGGTGAAAGTTTTGTGAACATTTTTACTGTACATATACTAACAATTATATTTTTGTACGATTGGTTGATTGAAATACATCACAAATATTTAATCGATTATCTATCGGCGACCCCGTATCGCGAATAAAAAATATTTCACGCGATACAAATACAACACACAACTGAATTGTACTTCAAACATTTTGTTGAAAATAAATTTGTTGCTAAGAATTTGATTATTATGAATATAAAAATATTTTAATATTTCCACTAAGTTATTTTCATATGATAACTGATAACAAATCTGTAATACATATTTTGTTGTGCTTTACGATTTGTACAAATTTTGTGTTATAAACGTGTACATACTCGCATGTAACGGGTGTTTTTTTAGGAGGTTTGTTTTTCCGATAGATGTCGTTTTATTTTATGACAGTTGTTTTGACAGCTCAAAGTGGCATTTCTACTCAGTATTGTTTGGCAAATCATTATGAATAGGTTAACTCCAGAACAACGTTTTCAAATCGTGGAAATTTATTTTCAAAATCAGTGTTCAATTAAAAATGTTTATAGAGCACTTCGTGAATTTTATGGTGCACATAATCGTCCGTCAGAGACCACCATAAAGAACGTAATTACCAAATTTCGGTCTACATTCACTCTTTTGGATGCCAAGCCACCGACAAGAATGAGAAGAGTTCGTACAGAAGAAAATATTGCTGTCGTTGAGGCCAGTGTCGAAGAAAACGACAATTTATCGATTCGTCGTCGTGCTCAGCAAATTGGACTTTGTCCATCGACTTTATGGAAAATTTTACGTAAAGATTTGGGTTTGGTGCCATACAAAATTCAATTGGTGCAAGAATTAAAGCCACACGACCATCGTTTGCGCCGTGAATTCAGTGATTGGTCGTTAAATCAATTGAACGAAGATCCATTTTTTTACCGTAAAATTCTCTTCAGTGATGAGGCGCATTTTTGGTTAAATGGATACGTCAACAAACAAAATTGTTGCATTTGGAGCAAAGATAATCCACACGCCGTTCAAGAATTACCAATGCATCCTGATAAATGTACTGTTTGGTGCGGTCTATGGG
This sequence comes from Nephrotoma guestfalica, assembly GCA_963691935.1. Lineage (NCBI taxonomy): Eukaryota > Metazoa > Arthropoda > Insecta > Diptera > Tipulidae > Nephrotoma > Nephrotoma guestfalica. The sequence goes on from OY829914.1 coordinate 250,079,171, forward strand.
CTGGTGGGATCATCGGTCCATATTTCTTTAAAAATGAGGAAGGACGACGCGTTACCGTGAATGGAATTCGATACAGAACCATGTTAAATGAGTTTTTGTTGTCAAATCTTGAAGATATGGATATGGATGAAATGTGGTTTCAACAAGATGGTGCCACTTGCCATACAGCACGTGAAACAATCGACTTATTGAAAGAAACTTTCAACGACAACATTATTTCGAGAAATGGTCCGGTGAATTGGCCTCCGCGTTCGTGCGATTTGACGCCACTCGATTACTTTTTGTGGGGATACGTGAAGTCATTGGTTTATGTGGATAAACCTCAATCGATTGACGCTTTGGAAACCAATATTCAACGTGTCATTGCTGACATACGCCCTCAAATGCTTGAAAAAGTGCTGGAAAATTGGACCTCCAGAATGACATTTGTGAAAAATAGTCGTGGTAGCCATATGCCAGAAATTGTGTTTAAATGTTAAATGCCAAAAAATTATCTACCAAATAAAAAAAAATTTTGGTCATTTCATAATTTTATATGTGTTTTATTCAAAAAAAAAATCGGCAACCTCTTAAAAAAACACCCTTTACTTATATATTAAAATTAATAATTAACGAGGAATTTGTTGAGATATGATTAAAAAAAATTACTTAATTTTCGCGTCGTTTCATGGTTTTTAATTGCAATCGCAGTTTCACAGAAATTGAAATATGTTTTATTTTTATTGTCATCCCGGATGTAAGTAATTGTATCCCTGGAATAGTTTGTTCGTCTTACTTATTTGCACCTTACGTCAAAGTTCTAAGTTACTGCGCCACGGCTACACAAAGCATTTCGAAAATTTCTTAAGCCTCAACCAGTGGAAACCTAAGAGCTTAAGTTATGCTCCGTTTAGGCCACTTAGCGAAGCGGTACGATTATCAAAATTTTAGAGGTCAGTTGTTTATTTGTGACGAGAAGCCTATAACATTTTGGTGATTGTAGCACTAACCGAAATGGTGCAAACAGTGTGCAACTTAAGCTCTTAAGTGTTCGCTGGTTGGAAGGGAAAATATTTACAATACAGATCAACTCATTTTGCATGAGCATTGTACAATCTAGCAAATTGAGTTCACCACTCTAGCTATACTCTTAGTGGATTTCGAAATAATCGATAAATTGTAGTTGTGTAAAATCTACATAAATGTTGCGGGTATAGTTTAGTTAAGTAATAAATGTAACAAACACTTTCTTTACCAGAACACTGAGCCGTAATATTTTAGACCACTCTGTTAGCAGTTTTCATAATATTGAACAAGTTCGGAATTTTACCATTGAAGCCGACATAAGTGATCATAGTTTACTCTCTGTGTACTCTCAAAATTTCGCTTCAAGCCTAAATATTGTTCTCGGACACTAACGAAGAGATACGTTAATTACAAAAACGTTAATGAGTCCTTTGAATATTTTTTAATGAGTACCGTGTTTGACGTCAGAAATCCTGAGTCTACGCTAGAACGGATTTTTGTTATGTATAATAAACTTGTTCTACAGTTTTCCGTTTTGAAGGAAGTACATGTAAAAATGAAAAATGCAAGTGTTTGTCCTTGGATAAATATTGAACTCTGGGATTTAATTAAACTTAAAACCGGATGTTGAAGCGTTTTAAAAGGAACAGTACAAATTTAGAACTAAAACATAAATTAGATTTGCTAAAAAGGAAGATCAAAACCGGAAAATATTTTGCAGAGAAGCATTATTTTGACAATTTATTTAATAATCTGAGCCAAAAAGAAATCTGGAAACGGTTAAATCAGTTCATGGTAAATAACTCTAATAATAGGATCCACTCCGTTATTTGTAATGATGTTGAGTATCATGATCCTACTGCTATTGTTAATATATTTAATCGCAATTTTGTTAATTCTGTTGATTCTTCTGTATCAGCAAATAGTTCTAGTCCTGGCTCAGATGATTTAAATAAATTTCATACTATGGTGTGTAGTATTAATTCGTGTTTCTTTGCGCCCACCTCCTGCAGCGAAATATCGAATTTAATTTCAAATCTCAGTAATAGAAAGGGTGGTGGTTATGATAACATTCGTAATGTGGTTCTGAAGAATTATTTGCCATTTTTTTTTTTCACAATTACTAGCCGATCTATTTAATGTGGTTTTGGAAACCGGTGTTTACCCCGATTGTCTTAAAATTGCTAAAGTGGCACCTATCTTTAAGTCTGGAAATTCTAAACTAGTTAATAATTATCGTCCAATTTCAGTTTTGTCGGTATTTGACAAAATTTTAGAAAAAATTATTGTTAACCGGATGATCGACTTCCTGAATAAATCTAATTTTTTCTATTCTTGTCAATATGGATTTCGACAATCTTCTGGTACAGATTTGGCCTTAACAAACATTACTGACTTGATCTATCGTAATTTTGACAAGCAAAACTATATCTGTGGCTTATTTCTTGATCTTCGTAAAGCTTTTGATTGTATAGATCACAGTTTACTTCTTCAAAAACTACAAATGTATGGCTTCCGTGGCCTATCATACAAACTGGTAGCAAGCTACCTTAGTAATCGAAAGCAGTTTGTGATTCTAAATGGTGTAAAAAGATCCACTTTAAGTGTGAACTGTGGTGTTCCTCAAGGAAGTGTCCTTGGCCCTCTATTATTTCTAATCTACGTAAATGATATGGCCAATTTACCGCTCACGGGTCATGTTAGAATGTTTGCTGACGATACGGCCCTGTTCTATGAATCCAGAGATTGTCAGGTAACAATGTCACATATGAGGGATGATATTATTTTACTTTTGGATTTTCTTCACTTAAACAAAATATCAGTTAATTTTAATAAATCGAAATATATAAATTTTCACTCCCCACGCCTGCAACTAGGGAAACCAAATTACTCGAAGTTTTGATTTTTCGAGTAATCGAGTATTTTTGTAAAAATTACCCGAATAACCGAGTAACCGATTACTTATTAATATAATTTAAATATAAAATAAAAAACAAACATAATTAATATATAATATGTAACACATTTTATTCATTTTTTAATAAAAAGTTCAGGAACACTAAAGCATTTAGCGTTGTAGGTTTTAATTTATTTCGGATTTTAGTTTTAAAATTACCCGCTGTTGAAAAGACCCGCTCGCTTGCAGTGGATGTAGGCTGAATGGTGGTTAAGGCCCAAAAAATCAAATCCAGTTTTTCGCTACGCATTCCTGTAGATTCCAAAATTTTCATATCATTCAATATATTTTTGCTCTCAAATTTTTCTTTGGAAGTGGAAACTAGGCCTTGGATGGTCTCTTGCATTTCTGTATACGATGACTTATTTTGTTGCGCGGTGGGCATTTCACCCTGATTTTGCATTTGCGTGCTCCCCGATTCTAATAATTGTTGACTTACAGTTTGAGTTGAACACTATTGTCGATAAGTCGGTCAAACTGATTTTTAGCCAAACAATTTATTTCTGATTTCGACGAATACACTAAATGTTCGTTACTTTTGCGGTATGGATAGCTCCCACTTTGCAAAAAGAGCATAAGGGAAATCACAGTTTTTTGCCTGCGTTCAATGTAACGATTTTTAAGTGCCTCTAGCATCTCAATCGACAAATTTGTGTTCATTTCTTGCAATTTCTTAAACAGGTGGATAAATACTCCCTCGGCAATCATTAAGTTTGAACCATTTTTGCTAAGTTCCAATACTGCCAGTTCCAATGGTTCAAGTACCATCAAAACTTCTTTGATAATCTCTAAATCCTTTGCATCAAATTCGTTGGCTCCCAATTCATTCAGTGATTTTGTGATACAATCAAATACCCTAATGAATCGTTTAATCATAGGAACTACTGAATTCCATCTAGTTTTCACATCAAGAAGTAATTGTAGTTCTTTTTGCTCTTGGACTTTAATCTGTTTTTGAAGCAAGCTGTTTCTGACCGAAGATTTTCTAAAAAATTTAATAGTTTTTCGGGTGTTATTTAAAGCAATACCAATTTGTGGTTTTGAAATAATTGTTGCCTCTTCATCAAATGATTCAAAGTTTATGTTTCCGTCAATATAAAAATTACTGAAGCTGATGTTTTTGTTTTTACTATCCTCTTCACTTTCGCTACCGTCGTTAAAATTATCTTCATTATCAGAGATTTCATCATTGTCTGACAAAATGAGATTTTCGTTGGAACTTGTCTTTTATAAAACATCAACAATTGAAAGATGAATTCCATGATTCAAACAAAGTTGACTGATGGCTTCGATTTTCTGTCCATACTTTACCATCACTGCAGCACCATCGTGAGTTGAAGCTACGACGTCGACATCTAAATCAATATTAAACTCGTGTAGTTTTGCTTTAATCAGCTGTAGAGTTGTTTCAGCATCACAGCTTCCAATAATAGGAACCAAACCAAGAACATGTTGAACTGCTTCGGAATGAAGTGTTATATTCATATACCGCTTTATAGTAATATCTGTCCACTCATCGGCTGTTATGGAAAATTTATTTTTGCTTTTAACCATTTTAGTAATACCCTGTTTTAAATCTTCTACTTTATTATTATAAAATTCCATCACGCATTTCTGCGCTGTTGTCGCACTTCTAGGCATGTTGTAATTACGACTCATTACGAACCCCGTAATAGCCTCAGAATGAGCAATTGATTTAAATGAAAAACCATCCTTAGACGCACACTTGGCTAATATTTCATTCAATGAAACTCGGATTACAAACTTTGACATATCAACAAATTTATGATTTAATTTAATTTTTTTAGATGAACCAGCTTCGTTTACAATACTTGGTGAAATCTCAATCCCGTGTTTTTTAAGATGGTTTATCATTCCAGTGGTAGTGCCCCCTTTACATTGAATAATGTCACCACAGTTGGCGGTTTCACATTTAGATTCGTCTTTATTAAGTTTTCGGAAGTGCTTCCAAACACCAGATTTTTGTGAAGACATGGTTAAATTGCTATGGGTCTATTTTTTGAAGGCAGAAAAAATAAATTAATTTCTGGAAAAAAAAATCTAACTTCGTTTTATGTTCAATACATATCTTACCTTTTCACTTATTTAGAGTTAATTAGAGCCAATAAATTAATATAATAAATTTAATGATTTAGAATATTTTATTTAGCAAACCAACGTTTTTTCATATTCAACCAGATTCTTATTATGTATTATTTTTTAATTTAAGTTTTGATTTATAGTTTGTGTTATTTAAGTTGGTAAACTGTAAATGACTGTCAAACATGAAAAGTTTTAAAGACAAATTCACAATAGGTAATTTAAATGTATTTTTGTCACTGACCCACAGATGTAGCAATTTTTCTATTTAGTAAAACTTCCATACCATATGGAAGTGTATTTATTTATTACAACGTATTTATTACAACGTAAACTGTATATTTTAATTAAAATAAAACCGGTTTCATATTTGGAATGGAAATTTTATATATAAATAATTGTATAATGTTAATCGAGTACTCGAAAAAAAAATTCCGAATATTCGATTATTCGAAAATCGAGTAAAATTATCGAGTACTCGATTACTCGGGTACTCGAATGGATTCTCTACCTGCAACACATTGATTTACCACCACTTCAAGTACCAAATTGCACCATAGAGCGTGTGGACAAATTCAAGAACCTTGGAGTATTATTCGACAAGCATATAACGTGGGAGGACCATATTAATTCTATTTGTATTAAAGTTTGCCCATTTATTTGCTTGATTAGAAAATTAGCTGATTTTATTCCAGTACATGTGTTAAAAAAATTTATTTCTCATTTATTCATACCCGATTCTTCTACCTTTGGTTCAGCTGTTAAAGAGAAACTGAATAAATTGCAGATTTTACAAAATAGGTGCTGTAAAGCAATGTATAAACTGCCTCACCTATTTCCTACTGTGGAGCTCTATCGAACTATTGCTATAGGCATTCTCCCAATTAAAGCAATTTTTGAGATGTATGTGTCGATCTACATCTTTAAGTCTCTACACATCCCCTCATTAATTTCGACTATACAATTCGAATTTCTATATCATGGCTATTCAACCAGAAATTCTAGTCAGTTGAAGTGCCCCCAAATTAGAACGGAATTTGGCAGAAAATCATTAACATTTATTGGGCCATATATTTATATTAACTTACCTGAACATATTAAGAGCGCTGTACATATTTTTATGTTTAAACGAACGAGAAAATCTCATCTGTTGTCATCAATTAAAGATTATTTGTAATTTATAATGCCATTCATTCTTAATTAATTAAATTAAATTATATTAATTGTTATCTATTTGAATTTTGTTTTTTATTATGCGTAATGTAGTTTTAGTCACTATGACAATATTTGCTGTATATGTTTTGTACATAAAAGTGTGAATGACGAACTTTTAAAGGACGCTAAATCCACTAGTAGTCATTCTCACTTTAATGATTTTTATATATAAAAATTAATGTTAAAATTAAAAATAAATAAATAAATAAAAGTGAGCTGTTATTATTCGTTGACTCGTGTATCAGTCAGATTTTATATATTTTGGGGGTCATTGTTTGTTCTTTTACTCGAATATATTATCGTGTGGTATGGTTTGTAAGTTTACAGGATGGCTGGTGGAAATTCAGTTGGACTGAGATAGTTTGAGTTGAATGGTAAGTAATAGATTGTGTTTGTAATAATAACAAAATTGGTAGTTGCAGCTTTTTCTGTACATGTTTTTATGAAGTTTGCTCTCGCTATCACGGAGAGTGGAAATAAAGGATCGCTTATAGGTTGTCATACTTGTAGTTTACTTGATTACTCACTGGTGTTCAAGATTGTTTTGCGAAATTAAGGTTTGCCTGTTGGTTGGTTGTAGTGAGATGGTTGTTCAGTTGTTTTCTACAATGATATGGTTTTCTAAATTTTTAAGTTTTTCAACCAAACATGTATTTGTAATTTTGGATATTTGAGGATTGGACAGAGGATCACTAGTATCAATTTAAGAGAGAAAGGATTTAATATTTGCCGCAGACACATTGTTAAAGAAACCCCCAACTACGAAATGTTAAAAGGTAGAGGACGAATCAAGCATGCTTGGAGGTGTATGAAACTATGGACACCTTCAAATATGTTAGAACGAACTGGGCTGGGATGTTGTACCATCACTTTCATTCGAATCGATTTTCGATAGTCGATTCGAAAATATTAAAAGTTGGCATGTTCTAATATTATCGAATGCGATTGAATTACAAATGTGGCAATTCTTTTTCGAACATCAAACGACAACATCAATTTTATTTTGACGTTTAATTTATGTACCAAAAAACAGCAAGAAAATACGTTTTTGCCAATAAAAACTATTTGTTTAATAAAAACTAAAATGAATATTGCTGTCGCAATCGTATTAAGTGGAGGAGATCCTGATTCGGCGCAGGTAAATTCGTCCGTGTTTTTCTTTTCAAATTTTCGTCAACGACATACACAAAAAGTAACAACAATGCAATCGTAAAATCGAAAGAGAATGCGTTATTTACAAGATAATAGTCCTACATGCAAATAGGACATAATATGCAATATAGTCCTACATAATAGTAATTTTAGTCGGGATCAGTACTTATGCCCGTATTTCAAAATCCCGTAGTATGAATTTGTTACGGGATTACGGGATTCATCAAACAAAAAAATATTGTTTAGTTTAAAAAATTTGAATTCATTTTATTAATTTTTTTAATTAACTGTTATAAAATAATATTATTTAATTTAAAATTATATTATTCGCAATTCTTTTCAAAAAATCGAGTTAAAAGTGCTGTATATTCTTTTATGTTTTTGCTTTGTTTTACATATTTTACTTCCTAGGTATTTTTTCTCCGCACTTTACTTTTTCCACTGTAATGTTGGTTATGATTAACTCCTTTGCCAGATGTTCCATAATTTTATAAAGCCCAGAATGACGCGTTACTTACTTTTTAAATCCCGTAATTCTATCTTGATAAATCGGCTTAGGTTAGGTTAAAAATCGCGCGATTTTTAACCTAACCTAAGCCGATTTATCATGATAGAATAAGGGATTTTGGGAAACGGGATTTTGTAATACGGTATTATGTATTACGGGATTTTGTAAACGGTATTATGTCATACGGGCAACTGTACCCAACCCTTTTAGTCCTACATGCGATCTTTTTAAAAAATATTTAACTACACTTTGCTGGGAATAAACGGGCGCCTCAGAACAACTTAGTTGTTAATAAAACTAAAATAATAATGATAATCTCTGTTTAGATTTTTGGAATCATTTCGTGTATCGAAAGATATTTTCAATTATTTGCTGAGCCATACTAAGCCGCGGTGTAAGTCTGCGGAACGCGTAACGAAAATCTCGGTAGAGGCGAGGCTAGCAGCGGTGCTTAATTTTTACGCAGCGGGATGTTACCAGCGAACTATACTTGACGTGCTATTGCATAATATGGATCAGTCGGTTATTTCTAGATCCGTGTTTAAAATAACTCATCTTTTGAGGCTACAATCTGTCAAAAATATATAAAGTTCTCAGACGATCCAACAAAAGCCATCAACAAACCTAAGAATAAGCTAGAGATGGTAAATCTGCTGCGACCTACGGAAGATAGTGCTACTATCAACGAAACAGAATTTGAATATGACGAAATTATAAATAGTGAATTTGCGGAAGATTGCGAAACAATTGGCTAAATTATTTTTAAATTGTATTATAACGGGTGATTTTTTAAGAGCTTGAGAACTTTTTTTTTTAAAAAAAACGCATAAAATTTGCAAAATCTCATCGGTTCTTTATTTGAAACGTTAGATTGGTGACCATGACATTTACTTTTTGAAGATAATTTCATTTAAATGTTGACCGCGGCTGCGTCTTAGGTGGTCCATTCGGAAAGTCCAATTTTGGGCAACTTTTTCGAGCATTTCGGCCGGAATAGCCCGAATTTCTTCGGAAATGTTGTCTTCCAAAACTGGAATAGTTGCTGGCTTATTTCTGTAGACTTTAGACTTGACGTAGCCCCACAAAAAATAGTCTAAAGGCGTCAAATCGCATGATCTTGGTGCCCAACTTACCGGGCCATTTCTTGAGATGAATTGTTCTCCGAAGTTTTCCCTCAAAATGGCCATAGAATCGCGAGCTGTGTGGCATGTAGCGCCATCTTGTTGAAACCACATGTCAACTAAGTTCAGTTCTTCCATTTTTGGCAACAAAAAGTTTGTTAGCATCGAACGATAGCGATCGCCATTCACCGTAACGTTGCGTCCAACAGCATCTTTGAAAAAATACGGTCCAATGATTCCACCAGCGTACAAACCACACCAAACAGTGCATTTTTCGGGATGCATGGGCAGTTCTTGAACGGCTTCTGGTTGCTCTTCACTCCAAATGCGGCAATTTTGCTTATTTACGTAGCCATTCAACCAGAAATGAGCCTCATCGCTGAACAAAATTTGTCGATAAAAAAGCGGATTTTCTGCCAACTTTTCTAGGGCCCATTCACTGAAAATTCGACGTTGTGGCAGATCGTTCGGCTTCAGTTCTTGCAGGAGCTGTATTTTATACGGTTTTACACCAAGATCTTTGCGTAAAATCTTCCATGTCGTCGAATAACACAAACCCAATTGCTGCGAACGGCGACGAATCGACATTTCACGGTCTTCAGCAACACTCTCAGAAACAGACGCAATATTCTCTTCTGTACGCACTGTACGCATTCGTGTGGTTGGTTTAATGTCCAATAAAGTAAACTGAGTGCGAAACTTGGTCACAATCGCATTAATTGTTTGCTCACTTGGTCGATTATGTAGACCATAAATCGGACGTAAATCGCGAAACACTTTTCGAACCGAACACTGATTTTTGTAATATAATTCAATTATTTGCAAGCGTTGCTCGTTAGTAAGTCTATTCATTATGAAATGTCAAAGCATACTGAGCATCTTTCTCTTTGACACCTTGTCTGAAATCCCGCGTGATCTGTCAAATACTAATGCATGAAAATCCTAACCACAAAAAAATCACCCTTTACTACTGATTCTACTAAATTTATCTAATTTTTTGAAATAAAATAATTGTTACGAGTGTACCGGGTGACTGACACGAAGTGTTACCAACTTCAGACTGTACAAAAGCATTTTAGTGGAAAATATTCAGAAAAAATGTTATCCGCAATGGAGTTCTAGCGTAATAGTGTAATTGCTCTATATTTGGCTGTAAAACCACAGCCGCAGATTGTTAACCAGTTAAAACGTCTGGATGTGAACAAAATGTTTGTGTATCGCACCATAAATCGTTATAACGATACTGGCAGCATTGCAAAACGCCATGGTAGTGGACCGAAACGCACTGCTACATCGCCGGTTATCATTCGGAAGGTGAAGGCCAAATTGACTCGGAATCCGCGCCGTAGCGGCAGAAAAATGGCTCGTGAAGCAAACATTTCGCTCGAACGGATGCAGCACATATTGAAAGATCATCTTGGACTAAAGGCCTTGAAATTCCATAAAACGCATGGTCTCACCGATGCTCAAAAAAAAGTTAGAATGGAAAGAGCAAAGGAGTTGTTACGCTTGCACGAAACTGGCGATTTACCGAATTTGGTTTTCTCCGATGAGTCACCGTTCGTTATTGCGCAATATGTGAACAAGCAAAACGACCGGATTTTCTTGCCCGGCCATTCTACTGAAAATTTTGACCAACGGATTGCCATTCGCAACCAAGCGCCGCCGATGATGATGGTTTGGGCCGCCGTAACGGCCGAAAGCCGTTCACCGCTCGTTTTTTTTGGACCATGGCATCAAGATAAATGCTCAAATTTATCGGGATCATGTGTTGGAGGGAGCATTGAAGCCTTGGGCACAAAAACATTTCGGCTTGGGGTAATTTAAAGAGCAAGGTTGAGACAAAAAAATACCAAAGTGTCGATCATCTCAAGCAAGCGCTTCGCCGGGAATGGGCCAAACTACCACAGAGCCACTTTCGTGCTGCATGCAATAGCATTGTCGGCCGTTTGAAGGCCATAATCGCCGCTAAGGGTGGCCAAATCGAAAACTGCTAATGCAATTCGGAAATTTAAATATTTGTGAACATTTTTTACTTTGATTCAATAAAATTCATCAAAAAAATAAAAATTCTGGGGCGTTTTGTTTTAGTAACACTTCGTGTCAGCCACCCTGTATAATAAAAAAATATTTGTTTGTATTTATATTTTTAATTTTTAGCTTCATTTTCTCCTCTTCTAAAGTTAATCTCCTTTCCGCCACTGTTAACCGCTTTTCTTCAACTAATCGTTGAATCGTTTGTTATTTATTAAATTTGATTTTTTAATCAAATTATCAACTTTAGCTTGGAATTCAACCTGTTTATTTGCCTGTGCTTCTTGTTGTTTGCCCTGATTCTTCAATTCCTCGAACAATCGGTTGGTAGCGGTGACACGTCGCCGTTTTATTCGAGGAGCTGTGATGGTTGCTGTATTTATGTTTCCATTTTGTCGTTTAACTGTTTGTTCCGTCGTATCGAAATCAAGCACAATTGGCTCCTCTGGCTCGTGACCCACATCCATATCCTCCACATCAATAACAGTTTCTGTCATGCCAGTCAGCTGCACGACACGCTCTTTCAATGGAGAATGGATTATAGTACGTGTACTCCACCAGTCCGATTTATATCTACATGGGTTTTCCTAATTTTCTTTTTTATTTTATTTTTATAATCTGCCGAAACCTAAAGGTAAAAATAAATAAACGTTATTTCAACTCCGTCTAATAAACGTACTAAATGCAATTGCTTCTACAGGCTTTTCTTCAGGAATACGCGTCTCGTGTCGGAGGGCCTTCACAATTTCTTCTTCTTGATAATTCCAGCCAATTGCTATTTAAATTGGCTTTGTACGTTGAGCCGCTAAAACATCCAGTCACCATATCTGGGTGATTTTCTAGATAGTCAATCATTATTTCAAATTGTTTGACTGCCGTGAATTTTTTTGCGCTTAAAGCAAAAAATAATATTGTAAAACATAATTTTTATAGTTATGTCAATAAAAATACAGAAAATTTCAAAATATATACATATAATAATATATAAAATTAAAATATATTATAATTAGCAAATAACAAATTATTTACTTACGCGCCAGACATCTTTTTATAATCAAAATAAATAATCATTAAATTTTATATTTTTCTTATTTAAATCGTATAAATTCACTTCGAATGATTTGAGTGATAGAAAAGTATCATTATCGCGAGTCTCCCACCCCTGGAATGTTACGATTATACGAATTTGCTTTCCAATGTGTTAGATAAAATTCTAACGATATTAAATTAAATTCGAACATAAGAAAATAATGAGTAACAAAGTTTACCCGCACTCCCGGGAAACATCTTAATCTCTTCGCAATGAAATTCGATTTTTTATTCAGATTAGGGCTGATCATAATCCAATGAATTGACTTATTATTGACTTATAATTGTTTTGTCACAATAAATCGATTTTCTAAGATCATTGTGGAAAACAAAACTCTTGGTCCTGTTTGGCAGATCCGCTCATGCTATATATAAGATGCGTGCTTGGAGTTTTTGGGAATCGGGAATATACGATATTAAATTTTACTGGGCATACGAGAAACTAGCCTAGTTTTGTCGTCTTATATATAATGCTGAAGGCTTCTTTATATGGCATGACTAAGGAGTATTGCGGCCGATAGAATACAAGTTGAGTTAACATTGAACGATATCTATAGGTTCTCGAGATGATGGCAATAAGGCTGTACTGAAAATTAATCATATTTTCTGAATCCTTATGAGGATATTTAGGTATAGAAAAGGTTTAGAGCAAAACAATTAAATTGTAATTACTTATTTTACACCAAATTCAAAGTTTTACTATTTAAACCATTTATGTCTGTATGCTATTCTATTGCGATGATTCAATTCCAGGCGAAGCGTAGAAACATATTACTGTGAGAACTTATTACGATATGATTCAAAATCACTTTTAAATTAATGAAGTCAAAAGCTCTTCGAAATTTGTTTTCTAACAGTTAGGAGGTTTTAAATCCTAAATACAATTGCTAAATCCTAAAGGCTCCACGTTCAAGTGAATTTTTAGTTGTTTAATGAGACGCTGGGTTCCAGACTGTTGATCTTGATAAAATCGAGGTTCAATCACAGCTCGTCTCACAATATCTTACATGCACTATAAATACCGTGTTCAGTAATTTTAGATTTTTTTTATTGCTAACTTGTGTTTCTGATATTAGCATGAAGTTGGCGCTAGGTTCTCTACTTCAACAGAGGGTCACAGTTGTGTTTCATCGCCGATTATAATCAAATAAAGAAAATACACTTTTGTATCCCGTTACTTGTGGATTTACGTAGATTTATGTAAAAAGAATCTCGGGTGCAGGCCATGACATATTGTTACGATTGTACCATTTGGAAAATATGTCTCACTGAAATTGGTTACTTAAACCCGTAAATATTAATGCGGTGCATTCTAGGCCATCTAGGTTTTGATAATGGCACTCGAAAGCGGATCGAGTGCATTTTAGTCTCTTTAAAATAGAGTCGAATTTGGAATATTTCCCCTGTAGTAGAATGATGAGCGCAATAAATAGTCATACAGGAGATTCGGTTCTTGATAATTCGACAACGGAAGTGGAAAATGGGAAAACGTATTAGTAGAAGTTAAGTAAAATAAATAATTTGTGATTTTTTGTAAATTGTGAACCAGTTTTTACATAGAAACAAAGACGACGAAATAACTTTATATTCATTACTTGTAGCTCGGCTTCTGAAAATTTAAAAAGGCATATTTTGGAAATCTGGAAGTCAACCATCAAAATCGTCCTCATTAACAGTCACGTTGACGCAGTTGACCTAGCTCCAACTTTATCGATTCCTCGTTCTCTGAATCCAGTTTAAACATCTGGTGAACGTACAACTCAGATCTTTATCTATGTTGTCAATAAAATCATTAAAGAATGCCCCCAATGTAAACAAATACTCTTTATATACTCGTATTTTGAACTTTTGAAAATTTAATCGAAAATCGAAATCTTTTGAGATTTTTGACCATTTCGAATTTGTTGGTTTGGAAAATTTTGGGGATTACAAATCCAATTCATCAAAGTAACTGATTGCTTTACGTTCTATATATGATGTGTTATCTATTATGAACCGTGGAAGGAGTTATCTCTAGGTTTAGTTAGATTTAGGATATTACATAAGGACGCCAAAAATTATACATTTAATAGAACCATCTTTAACCAATTTTTTCAACTTATAAGATTGCATTGCTTAATAGTTCAAAAGTTATCCATTATTCACGTCCCTAAAGCTAGCAGAATCCATACTGCAGAACATTACAAGATAATATGGTCTAATTAAATGCTCGATTAAAACTTTTTGGGGTCCATCCCTTCCAACTAAAACGACGTGTTCTGCTAGCTTTAGAAAAAGTTAGCAGAACCCATATCAAAAAATGGTTTAAAACCAATTGGAAAATTAAAGGTTAATTTTAGGCTAATTAAATGCCCTATTCAAATTTTTTTTATTTTGCTCGTTCTAGAAAAAGCATATGGCTTTATCACTTCAAAGCTAGCAGAACCCAAATCGAAAATCGGACCAAAACCGAAATTAAAACGAAAGACTTGATCTATTGAAAAACAAATAATTTTAGGCTCTATTAGGTATAACCTCATTAAATGACCTGTAGTTTGGTCAAGAACGAGTGGAGCCCAAAATTTTTTAATGAGGCATTTGAGCATGCCATAATGAGCCTAAAATTATTTGTTTGTCAATAGATCAAGTTTTGCGTTCTAATTTCGTTCTTTTAATTAATTTTTTGATATGGGTTCTGCAAACTTTTTCTAAAGCTAGCAGAACTCATCGTTTTAGTTGGAAGAGATAGAGCCCAAAAAATTTTAATCGAGCATTTAATGAGCCTATAATTATCCATACTATCTTGTAATGTTCTGCTGTATGGGTTCTGCTAGCTTTAGGGACGTCATTATTCAAAACATTGAGATTTTGACAGATTTTAAGGTTTTAGGTAGAAACTTGCTTCCTAAACTTACTTTGCGTGCATATTTTTCGGCTGACGTTTTTACAACAGGAAAACTTAAATTTGATCTTAACTTAAAAAAGCAAATCTTGGTTTCTTAATCTCTTCGATTAATTTTGTAGTATCCAGCATGAAAAAGGAGGATTTAAATTTTGGGGTCGAAATTATACGTCATATACAACCTCTTCCTGCTACCTTGAATAACAATAAAATATTAGGTTTATCGTGTTCTTATGAAAGACATTGGTTTAAGAAGGAACTATTTCACATTTCCATTTTACTGCACGATGATTACCAAACCAAAAAACTCCAAGCTAGTAAAATTTAAATTCTTAAAACGTTGTCTAAAATGTGAATAACCAGAAAGAATAAAATCAAAAAATTAAGATCATCAAATATCTTATTAACGATAGATGAAACAGTACATATGTTAGAGCAATGAAATTGATCCCAGCATTTGCCGGAAAAGGGGTTAAAACAATTAAGCATGTCGTTTATTACGTGTTACTTATTAGATTACTCACAATGAATGTATAAATTAGTATGGTGTTCTCTATTCTACAAAGTACGAGTAATTATCATTGCTATAAGCCGGTATTTTCGGGTTAAGATCAGAATTTTTTTTAAATTGACTGAGTCAAATCTAGTTTGCTTCTACACCCTAAGGGGATTAGATTACCTTGTTTCCCCAAACTCCAAAGCCATAACTTTAAAAACTGCATTGCATAGTCTTATCTCTCTCTCTAAAATGAACTTAAGACAATATATTCGATTGACTTAAATGTTAAACAAACAAACTATGCGCTAATAGTTTTTTAATCGTACATCATCTTTTCATCATAATTATTGTGAGGGGCACAATTAGCAGAGATTAATCACTTTTTAAATTACTTTCAACACATTTCTTTATTTACTATGTAAGTGTACAGCACACACAGCTATCTGTTCGGTGATTAACATATTTTGAAATATTTCTTACACAGACGTAAGAGATATTTGTGTAAGGGGCACCCTTTCCCGTATCTATACATTACGCTACGACTTTGTGATATGTCGTGCACTTTGTTTAAATTATTAGTCAATAGTTCCAAATCGTTTGAATTAAAATTTTCACATTTTTCATGTTATAAAAATTACGGTTTACCAGTATCGTTTTGTACCCGTTTATATAATAAATGAAATCTTTAGAAGAAAATTTATTTATGAGTGTATATAAACAGTACATAAAAAAATTATAAAATATGTATATAATGAAGGTTTTATTTTATATATAGACTTTGAGAAATCAAACAGAAAACGATGAAATTATAAATATTTATGTATATGTACAAATACTATTGCACTACACACTACACATAGTTTAAAACCAATAATTGTACTTCAATTCGTTCCGCTCAATGGAATTTTAAGTTGTTTTGTAAGGTTTCGTGCATTATTACACTAGTTCGCAAAATTAATGCACCATTGTTTCGTTTGAAGGAAAGTGATTCTTACGACCTATATCTTAGGTACCATTAATATGAACCAACATATATATATTTTATCTAGAACCTAAATCTATATCATATAACCTAAATCTGAATACAAATTTGAAAATCTAGTGTTGGTGCACTAATTTTGCGGGTCAGTGTTTAAATGCAGAATACTAATAACCAATGAAATAATATCGTGAACTCATTCTTCCTAAACAATTTTCTAAATTCATTAATATATGGGTGGATTACGATTGGTTTGTACTACCTTTGCATTTTGAACGAATTGCGGCTTTGGATAGTAAAAATTGAACCTCTCTGGAAAATTTGAAATGTTTTGGATGGATAAAAAAAATAAAAATAAATTTTACATTTACCATGATAGCGATAAGACCTTAGTCTTAATTGAAAATTAGGCAGCCTACAGTATTATATTATGTAAGATTAAAAATTAAAAATCATGAAGTGTGACCGAAACGGCGAAATAAATTATGAAACTTATTATAGTAACATGTAAGGCCAAAGTGTCTTTTAAAAACTTCAAAGTAGAAATTGAGGTTGCAGTGCTAGTTGCGTTATTGAACTTAGGACAATTGTTCTTGTTCCATTCGAACTTAACATTCTTAAATTTAGTGGCACTGCATTTGTAGTCTGTTTAATCTACAGTCATGTCTATATAAGACTGCGAGAGAGGTTATGGCCTTAATTACTAAAATGATGTCCTTGTTCATCCTTCAAACCATATATAAATTGATTGATTTGTCTGATAGGCTACTTTCTTTATCTTGTCACGTTTTCGAAATGTAAGTCGGGTTGAATAAAATGAGTCCATCAATTTAAAAGAAAACCATAAGAAAAATCAAATTTGTAGCATTGTCTTATGACAGTTCTACTTAGACCTTATACTAAGGTTTTGGAAGCTAATGTCTTGACAATGAACTGCAATTGACAATTGTTGATTGTATAAAATAATTGTTTTATATGATAAAATTAGGATTCTAAAATTCATTTTGGTTTATTATGTATTCCTTATCGAAAGTTGTTTTATTAGAGTTCATAAATTTCTTACTACCGAAATCAAATTTCTAAAGCAATTTCCTGGTTGCAAAAATAAATATTATTTCTTACTTGAAAGTTGTTTTACTAGAATTCTGAAATTAGGTACGAATTTCAAATTTAAATGTCGACTACTGAGGTGTTGCTTTAGTTGTGTTTTAACAAAAAGTAAATTGTTTGAAATAATGTTTTAGCAACCGGGAAATTCCGTTTGAAATTCGTATTCTGTTCTTCTAATAAAACAACATTCGTTATAGAATTTCAATGGAGGTTATCCATGCTGAATAATTGTTGGTTTTGAGAGCAGATCCACTTCGATTTAATTTTGCGTCCGTTGATCATTAAACATACCTATTTGGCATTGTCTGCTAGTCCTTAGTTTTTCTATAATGGGGCGTCTTTGAGACATGATAAAGATCTCATTAGTCATTAGATGCCATTAGGATGTTAGTTTGTACCATAATACAATCAAGAATAACCAGAAAGATTAGTGAGATCCTTGTCGGCTCCTTTTTTGCTAGTGAATATTTCGAAGTCAAAAAAAGAGATATAGTGACTAATTTCATTCTAAAACTGTTCAATTATATAACGCGGATAGTGTTGATATGGTCGACGCGGGAACGATTCGGCGTGAATCCAGCTTGATCACGTCTTACCAGATATTCTATAGTTGGTGAGATTCAATCTGATATGATTAGAGCGAGTGCTTTTTGGTTTGTGTTGAGAGGTGTGATACCTATCCAGTTCTTTCAGTTCACTTCTTCTCAATCACTAAGATCCCCTGTTTCATGTGGGGACCGTAATAATAATGATAGTTTCTCTTCTCGTATAAATGATGTTAGAACTGATGCCAAGACTGGGACACTT
The DNA here is from genome assembly GCA_963691935.1 of Nephrotoma guestfalica. Taxonomy (NCBI): domain Eukaryota; kingdom Metazoa; phylum Arthropoda; class Insecta; order Diptera; family Tipulidae; genus Nephrotoma; species Nephrotoma guestfalica. The sequence goes on from OY829914.1 coordinate 250,097,628, forward strand.
CATTTAAAGAGCTCCATTGCTAGATGTCTTAGCTGCGCGCTGTTTATTTTTTAATATTTGTTTAGTGATCAAAACGTTTTCTTTTTAGTTGAACAATTCAGATCTCCTGGGAGTTCGGTATCGTACAGTACAACTCAAAATATTCTCTTCAAGTTGTTCTTGCGCTGTGGTTAGAATGCGTTCGTCGCGGCTTTTTAGTGTCGAAGATGATTTTTCGTTTCTCCGCCCACTTTTCCGATGGCCTCGCATATTTTTCATTACTCATGCTTTAACCGCTTTACCCGTAATTTCGTTCTAGAAATGCCTCTTGTCTGCTCGCGCCATCCTCTTAATTTTGATTTCGATGTGGTTGTAATCTTCTTTTAAGCGATGTTTACTATTCGGGTGTGCTTCAGTTCGATTTTAATCATCTTAGCTTATGCAAACATAATCGTACATATCGCAAACACGACATTTCGCAAACTTCGCTAACTTCGTTAACTCAACATTCATCACTCTGTGCGTGCAAACCGAGCGAATGCATCAACAGCTATACGTATACGAGCAAGACGGAAACAACACGACGAGCATGTCAACGAAAAGAAAAAGTGACTCGACGAATATGAGCATAGGAAAACGAACAAATTTATTAGGCAGCAATAAATTTCTTTTGTAACCAGTTCATCTTCATCAGTCAGCCGATCAGAGCAAGTCGCAATTCAGCTTGTGCTTGTCCTCACCTCAATGCCACACATCGCTCCGCCATTGTATGTCGCGGTCAAAAATAAATAATAATTTAATTTAATAAATACATTTAAATTAATAAATAATAGAATATAATGAAGTTTGTAATAACAATATTAATGACTAATAATCTATTAAATTAAATCAATTCAAATAAATAATAAATATTTAAAGTAATAATTTAATAATAATAATTAGAATTCTGCAAACGTATAGCACGGATATGCGATGATAAGCCAAGTATCCTTTCCATAGTTGTTGTTAGCGGAATGATGTTGGTTTAACCGCGCGGGAAACTTACCCACGCTGGCTGGTCCTATCTAACACGGTGTATGCTGCGGCGATTCTCATATAAATTTATGGATAATATTGGGCGGAAATTTGGTGCCTCCGATACAACGTTGATGGTTTGCGCAGAGAGCTAGCAACCTATTACCATTTGTTGTTTCATCATCAGGTGCAGATGAAGCCTCGCACTCGGATTAGCGCAATATTCCTAAACGTGTCCCACACCTTTGATGCGATTGGCGTTATTACAATACATAAGATATTATCAAGAATGTGGTAAGAAGTCGTGTTGTTCCAACCATCTTATTTCGCTAAGTTGAGTATTTCCAGATGGTATAATGATCTATTTCTTTGCAAGCATGTTCACGTTTCGACATAATATTCTGTCAGTTCCTACGTATAAAGGTAAATTCGGTTCATTCGAGCTATTTCTTAACTAATAATAATAATTGTTCCAAGCGGATTATACCAACGCAACCTTCAGTGCAACAGAGGAACCCGTACTGCTGGTGTAGTCTTCAGGCATCCAGCTCACACGTTTAAATAGAAAGCCACTTGTTGCATGATAGAAGCCGGCTTCAGCCGTCCGCATGGAAAACATACGCTGATGTTTTTTGATTATTTATAAGTTGCTCATGATTCGTCTCGAATCTTAACCAGTGTGCGAATTTTACTAAACATAGAATGTTTAGAAAAATTCCAAAATCATTTGTGGTGCGTGTTCTTTAATATATAGAGAATAGTTTTCCCTAGTTTTATTAAAATCGAACGGGATGAGGAGGACTGTAGTCTTGGTCTGTAATTTTGGTCCAACTTTAGACGGTGCTGAAAACTCTGCCGTTTCTCAACAAATTTGTTCAAATTCCGTTAATAAAAAGAAAGTATTAATTATCCAGTGGTTTTATTGTCCTTTTTAAGGTCAAATTATGCCCCTGTTTTCATTCATGTACACACCCACCCATTCACATACTCACACAATTATAGTTTACCACCTGCAGTGGTTACATTACAGTATACTACGAGGACGGTGAGTCGGCGCTGAATTCTGCACTCCAACAGAAAGCCTTAGTTATATTTATTAACATCGCCGGTCGTAATCGATGGCGAAAACCTTGCATCATGCCTCTGATGGGATTCGAACCTAGTACCTCCCGGACCAAGTGCCGAAGCTTTGACCACTGCACCACTTGTCCGTGATTTTTTTTTCAAGATTATTTAATTTTATAAAGGAAACGTAAGCTCATATTAAAAAGATCTGTTTCGTTTCTGATGGGGATGAAGCACAATATCACAATTAAATAGATTTTTGCCATTTGTGTAATTTTAAGTCGACTTCAATATTCGTACTGAACGGTAACGCAACAAAATAATTTGTTTTTTCATAAATATTTATAAAAAATAATTTCTTTTTATTTATGGATTAACCCATATTTTGTAGAGCTGCAAAAATTTTAATTATCTATGTTTCTTTTATGATGGAAATAGTAAACTGAATACCTGTTATTTTTAGAACTTGTCTGGCATATATGAGAATTGGCAAAGTGTTTTTTGAGGGAACAGCGAGTGTAATCAGCGAGTGTAATCAGCGAGCGAATTTTTCTAAACGTACAATGTTTAGAAAAATTCCAAAATCATTTGTCGTGTGTGTTCTTTAATATACCTATAGAGAATAGTTTTCCCAAGTTTTATTAAAATCGAACGGGATGAGAACAGATTGTAGTCAGCTTCGTGTGGAATGGCTGATGAGTAAAAAGTGATTGTTTGATAGAATTTGTTTTTGCTTTTGTAATTTTGGTTCCACTTTTGACCGTGCTGAAAAATCAGCCATTTCAGTGTTGTGTAAGTAGAATTCTAAAACTGTGAATATGTATATGGATCTCGGTATATAAAATTTAGCCATTTTAACCGTTTTAGAAACCAGATGATGCTGAAATTAAATCAACAGTGGCACTATTTTAGTAATGCCCTACTAAGAAAAAAGTTTGATGTAAATTTTTATAAATTGGGAATAATTTTCTTTCCATATCTAATTTTTTTCAAAATGAATTATCCTAAACTTTTTACCTTAATAAGACAGAACATATTTTTTACCAGAATAGTGCCACAGGGAAATTAAGGATAAGATTTCTTTTCAACGATCTTCAACATTTGGCGTTTGTGGAAAAGGACACACGGATACGCTAATTGATTTCGTTTAATATTATCCATAATTTATTTTTATGAAAGAAAAACGCAAAATAAGCTATTTTTGTAAAAACAATGCCATTTTTTTGGCGTTTTTTCGAGTAGAAACATTTGTACACACAATTTTGAGATACAGCTAGTTGTAATCGATTTGGTTGAAGCGTACAGCTAACACTGGACAACATATACGTAAAAATATTTATTGCCGAGCTTCGTCTAGATGAGAATATGCTACTATCAGGTGTATCCTATTTTAATTGATACAGGTGCAAATAACTCAAAATCATTTTTTTAAATATGTGCATTCTTCTGAAGCTACCACACATCCAGACATTAATACAGACAACCAGTCACGTTTTCTTTTTTCTTAATCAGGGGTCCCGTGAACCTACCTTACTTAAACGATTAATTTAGTAAGCCGTAAACACCGTTTACATATTTAAATTGAAAGCAGTTTAGGAAACAAGAAAACGTCTTACGACATCATGTTCCAATGCCGCTCTGAGTCGTAATCGTTTGATTCATGTCATCGCGGATCAGTTACACAAAAACAACAAAAATTACCATAAAATTTACAACTCTAGATTTCTCTTTATTGTTCTCTCGTTTTATATTATACACGACAATAATAATTTGAAATGTATTTACATTTCATTTAATTAGAGCGATAGTTAAAGTACTCTTAGGTAGTTGTTAGCTAACAACAGCACAACAGAAATTGAAACAACGAAAATATTACATTTTTTAAACACTTTCACTTAAAATTTTTGTTATTTTGTATTTCCCCCCCGTGAGCCGCCCCAACTCTTTTTTGCGTCTTAACGATTTTTGTGTTTTTCTTTTAAAAACGAAAAATAATTTTTTCACTTTACTTGTAATCATAAAGTACATACTTATATGTGTACATATATACAAATTAAAGATGTTAATTTTTATTGTAATTTTGTTAACGTCGAGAAATGCAGATTTTACTTCTTTCAAATTTTGTGAATTGCGACGATTGTATGCAGTTTTCTTGAAAACATCACACACGAAATTGTGCAATCGCATAAATATGTGTACACATAAAATGTCATCGCATAAAGGTTTTGTTTACGACTTGGGTTTGTTGTTGTCGCGCTTTTATTTAAGGTTTATTTTTATTAAATTGTTAATTTTTATGTGAAATAAATTAACACATGAGTGGTGTGCTTTACGAGTTTTACTTATGTACAAATGCTTACAAGGTCATAATTAATTAAACAGTTTAAAGTAAAGTATTCACTGTAAAACTGTAATAATTATATTCGTATGTAAATAAATCGACAGTTTTTATAAATTTTTTATTTTATTTTATTTTCAGTTACACGAGCTCAGTGTATGGCAGTTGAACATTGCGTTTTTAGTAGGTAAGGGTTAATTACATAGTAATTTGTTTGAGTAATAAGCTCTTTAATTAAAAACTATTTCGTCATCTGAACAAGGTATTAAGAAAATTAAAATGACGAATGTTTAAATTAATCATTTATATGGTTACCCCTTGCTTCAATTTTCAGTTAATCACAAAAAGGAAAGTATCATAGAATAATAATGCTGATAGGTTAAATCCCTAATTAAAATTGTCTCTAATTTACAGAAAGGCGAAAAAAATGTCAAAAATGAAAATCTTCATGATTTAGTATTACTTTAGAAATTTTGGGGATTATTATAACGTGTTTCTATAAAACTATAACCATGTTCATAGCTCCCATTAAAGCAAAACAATAGACTCAAATTTGTAAATCTGTAAGGGGCTTATAAAACATGTAAGTATAGTAACGACTAACAGTCGCGTATGTAAATTTTTCTCTCTGAAACAATAAACAAATAAAGACGCAGATTACTCTTTTAAAACTGATTATTACCAAATTTTCCTTTTTGGAAAGTAATCGATTTGTTTTACGAAGAATGAGAGTAACAAATTTAACGATATATATATTGAGATCAACACTCGACTTCCTTTTAACACGAATGTACGTAAACTGAGACCATTTAATTCTAAACAAAAATTTAAGTGTTGTACAAAACAAAGGTCTTTTCAAATTTCTCATTGAAACGAAAAGCAGCCCCCGATATCGGAGCCCGATAAACAGGTAGAGTAAACTATTTTGATATCGATTTTTAACTAAACTTTTTAGTTTGGAGTTAAATAAATTAATTATATGCAAAAACAGCGCGCTAAATATAAGTTTTGACATAGAAATTTGGGTGCTCCCGATACATCTATCGAATGCTAATAAATAAACACGGCAGTTGATTTGGTCGGCCCTATTTTAGATATCACCGCAATAAATCATGATGTCTCATAAGATAAATTCACTTAATATCAATGAAAGCGCAAAAATAATGATTAATGTACAATTATAATTTTAACTCGAGACATTTTTTCACTCAAACCCATGTAATGCTATGTCGTGAAATTTTGTTTTAAGTGGAACTTTCAAAGATAAGATAATTTGCGCTATTCTAATTGTAAAAGTGTTTATCTTGCACATGACAGTGAAATGTGTGTATAATGGCTTAAATTCCACTCAAAATTTTGAACAATACAAAAATAATATCAAAATGCTTGCTTTACATTGCACTCAAAACTATTACAAAAGTAACGAAAACAGACGATGTGACGTCACAGTATGAAAGGCAATGGTTACTAATACTTCTTCTAATTTGAATGCAATTAATTTCGCACTGAATGAAATTTCGTTTTGAGTGAAATTTTAAGTTGAGAAGAAAACCTTATTTTATTAAAATATTTTTGAATCTGGAAAGAGCGAAAATTACGAGAGCAAGTGTAAACTCAAAGTGTACTGAAAAAACATTTTTTGAATTGTTTGTATCAAACACCATTTCAGATTGTCAACGACGTTTTTACACGCTTATTTCGGGTTGAGTGAAATTTCGATAAAATTTTGATTTAAATAAAAATTATGCAATTTCGATTAAATATTAACAAAATTATCGACATGGTTGTCCCTTAATTTGGGATTTCGAAAGTGCTCGAAACAGTCAACTTCAAATTTTACCTGCACACTACATTGCCGGATGAAGCACATCAGTTTAAAAATTCGGATTTTAATAAGGCTGTGGAAGCTTTAACATATTATATCAGTCGTCAGATATAATTACTCCATACAAAATTGTGTTTAATTCGGCTTTGGAAATTAAATTGCTGCCTTCTATAAATATTCGTATTATAAGCGTAATATTTAAATCTGAAATCTCGCCTCCGATTATTCAATAAATCAATGTTGTACGACAATTGACTAGGTAAAATTACTTATTTCTAATTTAACATTGCTTATTTTGTAAAAGTTACCTATAAATGTATTCAAATCAAAATTTACGTTAGTCTAGTTTTCTGGTAGGGTGCCTCTGCCTTAATCTTATGAACTGTCTTAGAATTGAGGTACAAAAATCTTCTCAGACCAATTAAGTTAAATAAGTGCGTTAAATGAGGCCAGCATACTTATAACGGGTGTTTTTTTAGGAGGTTTGTTTTTCCGATAGATGTCGTTTTATTTTATGACAGTTGTTTTGACAGCTCAAAGTGGCATTTCTACTCAGTATTGTTTGGCAAATCATTATGAATAGGTTAACTCCAGAACAACGTTTTCAAATCGTGGAAATTTATTTTCAAAATCAGTGTTCAATTAAAAATGTTTATAGAGCACTTCGTGAATTTTATGGTGCACATAATCGTCCGTCAGAGACCACCATAAAGAACGTAATTACCAAATTTCGGTCTACATTCACTCTTTTGGATGCCAAGCCACCGACAAGAATGAGAAGAGTTCGTACAGAAGAAAATATTGCTGTCGTTGAGGCCAGTGTCGAAGAAAACGACAATTTATCGATTCGTCGTCGTGCTCAGCAAATTGGACTTTGTCCATCGACTTTATGGAAAATTTTACGTAAAGATTTGGGTTTGGTGCCATACAAAATTCAATTGGTGCAAGAATTAAAGCCACACGACCATCGTTTGCGCCGTGAATTCAGTGATTGGTCGTTAAATCAATTGAACGAAGATCCATTTTTTTACCGTAAAATTCTCTTCAGTGATGAGGCGCATTTTTTGGTTAAATGGATACGTCAACAAACAAAATTGTCGCATTTGGAGCAAAGATAATCCACACGCCGTTCTAGAATTACCAATGCATCCTGATAAATGTACTGTTTGGTGCGGTCTATGGGCTGGTGGGATCATCGGTCCATATTTCTTTAAAAATGAGGAAGGACGACGCGTTACCGTGAATGGAAATCGATACAGAACCATGTTAAATGAGTTTTTGTTGTCAAATCTTGAAGATATGGATATGAATGAAATGTGGTTTCAACAAGATGGTGCCACTTGCCATACAGCACGTGAAACAATCGACTTATTGAAAGAAACTTTCAACGACAACATTATTTCGAGAAATGGTCCGGTGAATTGGCCTCCGCGTTCGTGCGATTTGACGCCACTCGATTACTTTTTGTGGGGATACGTGAAGTCATTGGTTTATGTGGATAAACCTCAATCGATTGACGCTTTGGAAACCAATATTCAACGTGTCATTGCTGACATACGCCCTCAAATGCTTGAAAAAGTGCTGGAAAATTGGACCTCCAGAATGACATTTGTGAAAAATAGTCGTGGTAGCCATATGCCAGAAATTGTGTTTAAATGTTAAATGCCAAAAAATTATCTACCAAATAAAAAAAAATTTTGGTCATTTCATAATTTTATATGTGTTTTATTCAAAAAAAAATCGGCAACCTCTTAAAAAAACACCCTTTATTTTCTCGTTCTGACCTCTGGTGGCAACCAAGGCCACACCTACATATCTCCGAGTATCGTCCTTGTTAGCGTACTCCGCTAGTAGAGCATGTGCTCTTTTATTCAGGAATTCCAAGTACGGTTTCTCTTTTACTCTGCCATGAACCTTTCTCATTCTTGTAATCAAACCATAGTGGACTTTTGGGTGGAAGAGTTTTTCCTCCTTTAAATAATTTAATCCCGAAAATACAAAAACAATAAAAACCAAGAATTTAACGAACAATTATTTTCTCCAAGAGGTCCTTGTTCGTATACACAAATAAACATTTTGAGTTCAATAATTTCTTTAAAAATTAAACTTGGTTTAGGTAGAAAAGCAATTATTCACAAAAACCGTCATTTCTGACTAAATTTTGTAACAATGGTATGATCAAATATTGTTGCGAAATTTGTATTTTTCTTGTTTAAACCGTTTTTATTTTTATTATTTTCAAAAATGCTTTATTTTTCAAAGTATTTCTGAAAAACGTAAAACTTTCGGTGAACCGGTTTCAGGTAACACCCATTAGGATGTTCTGATCAACGAAAACGGCCTCAGTATGAAGTTTAATTTCGGTCAGCCAGCCGTCTAGGCTGTGGAAAACGAACATTTACTATCGATCTTATCAGAATTTCAGGAAATCTTAAATATCTTTATACAAGCAATGAAAGTGGCTGGGCGATGCACAACTTATACATAAAATGCGCCGCCCTTCCTTTCAAGAATTCTATTAAATTATGTATAATACAACATCAATTCCTTCTCAAACAGAGAATTTTCCCGTTAAAAATATAATTTCAAACTTTAACAAATTAATCAGTTATTGGCACCATGAGTTTCTGTTCTATGACCTATGTTAAATTTTGGTTTATAATCGCAAAATCTTCAGCCTTGTTTTCTTATAGACTAAATATTATGAAATAGTAAATTTTTGGTTATTGAACTGTAACAACTTAAAATTGGGTTGAAGCTGCTTAGAATTACATAAGTGATCGCCATTTATAGCCCAGCCAACAAATTTGATAATTGCTCGTACCTGAATATTTTTTCATCAGAGTCTTTCCTTGTTTTGTATAGCTATGGAGAAATAAAAACAATAGCAGCATCTTTCAAAATATGTATCTGCAAAAATTATTGTACCATGTGTTGCGTCTGTATTAGTGATTAGAAACGAATAATCGATTAATTGGTTAAAACATCACTAACTGTTTCGTTACTACTCTCGCTGCTCTAACTAAATACCAGCTTAATAGCAGCTGTATTTTGGACATGTAATCCAATTGGTACTGCCGAGTGTACTGTACTGCAACTTGGTTCCGCCATTACAGAACAATCCTGCTTGTCGCGAAGCACACCTCTGTTTTACATGAACGGTTCACACAGTTAATGCCGATAATGGATTTAGGAACTCGAAAGAACATCATTACTTGAGTCAGCAATTTAGAAAGCATCTAATCAGATATCCAATTATAGAACAATGAATTTGACCTGCTTACCGAAACCATGTTTGTATTGATGCCAATTAAATATGGAGTAGAAGCAATGAAAATGGAGGGTGGCCTTGTCTGCGACATAATGGTCGCTTTCGTTATTATGAATAAAAAACGAAAGGTAACGTAAATATCTCTGACTACGAATGACTTGTTTGTTCCTTGTAAGGGATAACCAAAAAACTATTATTTGCAACACCACAATAAAACTATTATTTGGAGAAGTTTAATAATTCACTGAAACTTGGAACCACCAAAGACCAAATCCAACGAGCAATTTAAAACAACAAAATCAAACAAAAAGAAAAATAATGATTATGACGTCTAAATTGGCTTAAATTTTTTAACGGTTAATTAATTTTAACCATTAATTTTTAGTCTTATTAATTTTTATCTTTAGTTTTTGGGTCTGGTCTCCCGATTAAAAATCATTTAATTTTGATTCTGGTAAGAATAAATCCCGGAAAAACGATTTAAACGATTTTGAGCTATTGTTGTCGGCTTTTCTCTTGATCATGGTTTAAACTTAAATTTTAGAAAAAAATTAGTGAACTAATTCTGTTACTTCAAATTTAAATTAGAATCCTTTTAAGAAACTTCTCTAATGAAAACTGCCAATTCCGGTGCACAAATTTCTGCCAAATTTCATTGGGATTTCCTACGTCATGCAAACGCTTAAGTATGAAATTCCATTCAGATTCGTCAATTTTGTTGAAAATTTAATTTGTTTTTGATGAATTTTTCGTTGCCTTCCATAAAGCTCCTACGGAATCGACCACTTCCGGCGCACCGATTTCCCCTAAACTTCATTGGATTATCCCAAATTTTAGAAGAGCTTAAGTAATGTATGTAATTTATCCTGATAAGTCAACCTATTAGAGCTGTAGAGATCAAAGTTAGGTGAAAAGTAATTTTTGTTAAGTTCTGGAAAAATGATCTGAACCTAACCAAAACAACATAAAATTATGATTTTAAAGATTCATTAGATTATTAAACATCGTATAAATCTAGCTTATACGCTGATATGTTGAGATTAGAAAAGATAAGGCCCAAGTAGATTTTTCGTTTCCTTTATTTCCAACAATAGATTTTGTTGAATTCTTTAATTGATTTAATCATCTGTAAATTTGATATTACAAAAAAGTTTGGTTCGTATTTCTCTATTTATTTATTACCCTCTTGTTAGATTAACGGATGAAGAAACCATCAGCAATAATTATTTCACCCATCTAGATCAAACACAATCCTTGACCAACCCAGATGATTTTAAATCATACAAAGGACAGTAGATCTCAACATTTTGTCATTAATCATTACTAATGTCTGCGATATGTATGAATCAAAGTAAGACATTGTTATAATTCTCAATGCATTTCAGTCGAAGAGCAGCAGAACATCTGTACTTAGAATGAAGGATTGCAGCGGAGGCAAAAAAATGGTATGTAAAGCAAGGATAAGAGTCCAAGGCATAGTAATGTTCTAGTATTGTTGAAAGCATCCGCGATTTTCAGAGTGAGCTCACAAGAAACTCTTTATTATTAAGAGATTTTTCAAACCCACCAACTCCGTAAGCATGCTGTATTTACTGAGTGGAGGGTTGGATAAACCATCATCCCTAATGAATCTATATCCAAGATTTGTTCGAAATTAATGGTATTTCGTTTGAAATTTCCTACGTTTTTGACTGAAAAGTTTCTGACTGGTATATCCTGCGCCTTACATTGCGGTCATTAATACTTACTTAAATTGTTTTTAAATTACGTTCCCCTTAGTTCTGATAACCAAGAGTAACCATAAGGAAACCAACAACAAGACCAAATTGGTTGACCATGTCGAATATTACTCCATAATAAAAATACATGATTCTTTAGCATACCCAAAATAATCAACAATCATTCAACAGGACCAGTCCAAATATAGATTTATGAGTTTATACCGGAATTTATTGATGCGATGCGATATTTTAGTGTCACTCGTGATTAATGTAATTTATCTGTCGAAATGCAAATGAACCAAAAGCCAAATTATTAATCGAGTATTCCCAAATTCGGAATCGAATTTTCGATTCCCAAACAACCAAATAAAATGAAAATTTTTTAAGACGAGTCATAAATAATTATCAAAATTGCGAATATTAACTAAATATAAGATATTTATGCAGATAAACGATGACACTTAAACCAAAACACTCCTTAAACAGTGCGTTAATATAAATAACAGAAAATTATAAATATCTCATCGCAAACATCTTTTGTATTTAAACGTGATACACACACGCAATTTAAAGAATTTCAAAGACCACATCCATAATATATCAAGTTATAAATTTCGGTCGAATGTCAATTTTTCACTAGAATTGAGAATAAACATATATGAGGAACATTAGTCAGTGTGGCACAACATAAGGGGATTTTATTTTTCTTGTACTGCACATGGATTTGTGCGCACATCACTAACAAAAAATAAATAAAAATAAAAACGGGAAAACGGATATTAAAAAAGGAGTGAAAATTTTATAGTATTAAGGGATTTTATAAGGTAACAAGCAAATGTGTATACGGGTTACGACGAGCATTTGAGTTTGAGGAATTTATAAGAATCGTATAATTACACATCGTTATCACAGAATTAACTCGTCTCGCATGTACAATTTGAAATATACATACATAAATAATAATTATATACATCTACATATGTATATATAGCGCTAAATTATTTGTTCGTTTCGCCGAAACACTAAAGTGATTTAATAAATTTTTAATTAAGCCGCACACAAACACAAAAACAGTGAGCACACAAACACATTTACACATCATATGGAATTGATTCGATTGCAAATAATAAAAATTTGCGCTCTTTTAGTTACAGTATCTGATTTAATTCGCGGAATACAATTTTGTTTCATTATTATTATTATTATTATTGTTATTACGACAAAAACGAAACATCTGTTTATTAATCTGTTACCTAATATCGTATTAGTTTACGATTTTATCAAGGTTCTAATATTGTAATGTCGACAGTAATTTTGCAAACTGTAAAGTAATTCGTAATTAGTTTTCAGGTTTTGATATATAATTTAATTGTTTGATCATAAATGGCGCAACATGTAATGGGGACTATCAAAGTGTTCAAGATTGCCAGTCGCATTGTTATAATAGTTTAATGTAATTTTTGATTTCAAAGTACATTTAAAATAATAAATATTTTGCAAAGATGTTAATAGTGTTAATAGTTCATGTCATGGTTATAACAGCAAAATTAAATGTAAAATATACTTAAAATCAATTATAATTAAGATTTATAAAATACTTATTCCATCCAAGTTAGCCAAATCAAAAACTTCAACTTACACGTTACCTTTTACCGATTGATGTTTTTTAGATCATACATACAGTGAACAAAATAAGTCTTCGTACCCCAGTCTGTATATTAAAAATCAATAAAAAGTCTAGGTAAATATATTTCGAATCCCATTTTTTATTAACAAAAATAATAATTATTCTTAATTAAAATCATTCAAACAAAAATTAGTCTAAAAATTCATTAAATTAAAAAAATAAAATAAAGAACGACGAGAAATTAAGAACGAAAAAAATCGATGGTTATGGCTAGAAGTACAACCTGCACAAACGAGTAAATTATTGAGGATCTCAAGCAAAAAGGTGGTCAAATAGAAAACGCTGTAAACATCATTAAGAACGAAAAAATCGAAACTGAGCAAGCAGTTTAAATCAACAAAAGAGAGCTTCCACTATTTATGCTCACTTGTAATAACAAAGATAAAGTGGAAGTTGTGTATAATATCAAGGCAGTACTTAACATGAGAGTTAAAATAGAGCCATTGAAAGAAGCCGTCAATACCACAGTGTAAAAAATGTCAAGGTTTTAAACATACGCAGAAATATGGCCGTAATGTGCCGGAAAGCATCACGTCCAAGCACCCGGTTAGCAAAGATATTGTTGTAAAATGTGTTAATTGCAAGAAGCCACATCCCGCAAACTATAGGGGATGAGAAATAGTACCTAACTTTCACGAAAGAGGAACCAAAACTCCATGCAAGTAAAACGGGAGAACTACAACTATACCCGCAAGCGGTAATGACATAACCTGCTATTTCGAAGATACTAAGAGGCATGGTAGCTCTTAATAAATACAAATAAGTGAAGCTGTACAACGTAGATTTCTACGCTTTGCTCTGCGCGGATCTCATGGGTGGAGATTTATAACTTGCCTCCTTATCTTTACCGCTCGGAGCTTATTGACTTACATCATCATTTTTATTCATCAATTTTTATCTGGAGGGGTAGATTCTTCAGCTCGAACTCGAAAAGATAACTCTTAATGTAAATGCTCGTGCTTTGAGAACGGCATATGCTTATAGAACGACATATGGTCAGAACGAGCATATACCAAGAATAATGCGCAATACTAATAAATAGAAGTTAAGTTTATAGACCAATAAACTTAAATTTTTTTATTTTTATTAATTTTTTTTTCTAATAGACTTAAATACTCTATCCAGTATTTATCATTCGCAACATTTTGTCTGCTTGCTTTAAGCAGACCACCGGCCAGTTTCCGCTTTTTGCGGCAGAGTATCATTCGCCTAAACTTATTACAAATAGAATTAGACATTTCATTTTCTTAATTATAGTTCTTTAAATACATTTTTTATTTTGGTTAGTATTAATGTAGAATGATATCTTTGTTTATAGTTCCTCATCCCCCCAAGTAGTCACCTTAAAAGTATATACAGGGTGGACCATTCATTGGTGTGTTTTTAAATCATAGGCTATATGGCAACACTTTTTTTTAACGATTTGCTTCAAATTTTGACAGCTCGCCAGTCTGATATCCGCGTCACGAAACAATCATGTTTTCGCTGGAGGAGCCTTTCGAAATATTGAAAACTTATTTTCAAAATCAATGTTGTGTAGCCAAAACTGTGCGAATTTTGAAAATAAATTTGGGTTGTGAAAGAGCGCCAAGCGGAACTGCCAAAGTGAAATTGGCGAAGAACGCTCGTGAAAAGGCTTGCGATTGGATGATAGAAGTAGTCAAGTAGTCTCTGAGCTCAAACGGTGAACACCCCCAAGAATATTGCAGCAACTGGCCATTAGTCGCACCAGCCTGAGGGCAATACTGCACAAAGATCTTGGATTATTCGCCTACAAGGTCTAGGTGACTCAGCAGTTGAAAGCAAATGACCATCCGCTTCGATATCAGTTCTCTGCTTGGGCCATAGACCAGCTACATAATGACGTCGATTTTGGTCGAAAATCATCTTTTCAGACAAAGCGAATTTCCATCTCGGGAGCTATGTAAACAAGCACAACTGCCGGATATGGGGTTCGGAACAGCCACAAGTAATCGTACAGAACCCAATGTGGGGATTTTGGAGTGTGGATTTTGGAGAGGTGGGATAATTGGCCCATTTTTCTTCGAAAACATTACTGGAAACGTCGTTCCGTCACTGGCGACCGTTACAGAGCCATGCTGACCAACTTTTTATGGCCTCAAATCGACGCTATGAATGTGAACAACCTTTGGTTTCAACAAGATGGTACAATATGCGATTTGACGCCGTTGGACTTTTTCCTATGGGGTTTCGTTAAGGATAGATGTTATGTGAATAATCCAGAGGCAATTCCAGCATTAAAGCATAACATTTCGACGGTTATTCGCGAAATAGGCGCCGAAATCATCGAAAAAGTTCTTAACAACTGGACTCACTCGCCAGCAGAGAGTGCCACATTAACGATATTGTTTTTAATTCTTAAATCGGAGACTGCAACTTACACAATAAAAAAAAGTTTCCACAAATAAAGATGTATACTCATTTTATAGCGTTTCTGAAACCAAACTTCCCCACTCTCCTCTGAACCCTCTGAACCCACATTCCATACTTTCAAGCGTAGAAAGTTAAATTCTTACCAGACAGTCGCGGTAAATTGGCGCTTTAAATATATATGCAGTATGAACGATCTAAACGTACTAAAGATACAGTGAACAAAATAAGTCTTCGTACCCTCGTCTGTATATTAAAAATCTATAAAAAGTCTATGTAAACATATTTCAAATCTCATTTTTTATTAACAAAAATAATAATTATTCTAAATTACAACCATTCAAACAAAAATTAGTCTAAAAATTCATTAAATTAAAAAAAATATTTTTTTTATCTTTGAACCATAAAATTCATTGCAAAAAAAGCCTGCCTACATTTGAAATAGTATTAAAAATTGAATAAAATAGATGTCACATTAATATTTCGTCGGATTCCCTTTAGCTTAGGCTATATGTAAGATTTAAGTAGTTGTCTTGTATATCCAACCGTTTAAGAAGTATTTTTGGAAATTTTGGACGGAAAAGTTTTCGACCTAACAAAGATTCAAGACATTTTTTCTTCAAATTAATTTTTATTTCTTTACATAGTCTCGTTGTAAGTGCATACACTTCTCCCAGCGATGCTCCCATCTCTTACACCCATCCAAATCGTATTCGGCATCTTTCTCGGGAAAATAGTTGTTTACGAAGGTACATGTCGGTCATGTAACGTTTGTTGATCTGGTTTAACCCGTAATTCTGAAACTTGTTTGTTTGCAAATTGTTGTTTAGTCAAGAATAAAAAAAATAAAATTGAAATTTGGAATGATCTGGAACTAAGATTTAATAAGAAACCTAATTAGTAAATATTGTATGCATAAAATTACCCTTTTTAAATTAGTTTCCGTTTTTGTTAAGTCTTGCCGATGTTAAATTAACTAACTGTTACATGAAGTTGAAGTGTAGTTTTTCCTTCAAACACCAAATAAAAATGAAACAAAGATACGCGATATACTCGGTTCAAAAACGGGGATGTTCTGAAAAGGCAGTTCCACGACTGGGTTTGGTCAAAAAGTAGTCACAGTTTTTGGTAATTCTTACAGAGTGTTTTGATTTTGCGTCAAAAAACATTTTTTTTGTAACACTCGTTAAGAAGGTTGAACCTGAAATTTACAATCACTCGATAATTTGGCAGGATTCTCGAGCCTTTCAAAAATGTGTAAAAACATTTAAATCGGATTAATTGCCTAGGGGATAAATGGTTTTAGACTTTTAGGTAAATTTTGATTGGTGCGGTAATTTGCGGTCCAGTGGAAATTTGCTAAAATTGTAATGTTTAACGAAATTTATAAACAGCACAGTACTTACTCAGCTGAAGAATAAAACTAGGTTATGCATTGATGTAATACGGAATACGTAAGTAAACAACTATTGCAACTAAAGGGTTTTCCAATAGGAATGATATGATTTTTAACTGACGTTTCGGCCATTTGTAATATGTCATGATCTGTCATTTTTTGTTTCACTGTATTCAGTAATGTTTACAATTTCATCGTGGTGAGATATACGCAAGAACAACGTTTACAAATTATTCAGTTTTATTATCAAAATAATCGTTCTCCAATTGCAACTTTTCGTGCGCTTTTGCCATTTTATAGCGTAATAATCGTCCAAGTGTGCTCGCTATTCGTCGAATTGTTGAAAATTTTGAGCGTACATTTTCTTTACATAATGCGTTGAAGTGCCAATAAGACAAAGATTCGCTCGAAGTAATGCAAATATTGCTCCCGTTCAGGCAAGTGTTGCTGAAGATCGCAATTTTTCGATTCCAAGACGTTCTCAAGAATTGGGACTGTCTCAAACCACAACCTGGCGGATTTTGAGAAAGGATTTGGGTTTGCATCCGATTTTGGAACAACTTGAAAACGATAACGATTTTTTTAAGAAAATCATCTTCTCCGATGAGGCTCACTTTCATCTGAGTGGTGCGGTAAATAAACAAAACTGTCGATTCTGGTGCGAAGAAAATCCACAAATTATTCATGAAAAACCATTACATTCACCTAAATTGACAGTTTGGTGTGGTTTTTGGTCTGGTGGAATCATCGGTCCGTATTTTTTTCGAAATGAAGCTGGTAACACCGTTACTGTCAATGGAGATCGGTATAGATCGATGATAACCAACTTTTTGTGGCCGAAATTGGAAGAAGTTGATCTTGACAACATTTGGTTCCAACAAGACGGGGCTACGTGCCACATAGCAAGTGCAACAATTGAATTATTGCGAGAAAAGTTTGGAGATTCGATTGTTTCAAGAAATTGTGATATTGAATGGCCTCCAAGAAGTTGTGATTTAACACCATTAGACTATTTCTTGTGGGGTTATTTTAGCAATAAACCAAACTCTCTTCAAGCTTTACGAGTCAATATTGAACGTGCTATTCATGGCATACAACTAGTTTTAGTGGATAAAGTGCTCGAAAATTGGGTTCATCGAATTCGTTCCTGCAGAAGAAATCGTGGAGCCCATTTGAATGACGTTTTATTCAGAACTTAATTGTATCGATTGTACTTCACATTAAATAAAAAACATTTCAATTTCCTTAACAATTAGTGTGTTTTTTTTAAAGAAATCATATCACTCTTATTGGAAAACCCTATACTTAGCTTTTAAATAAAACCTAAGCAATATATTAGTGAACTTGGTTGCTTTCGAATAAAGATTTTGTAAATTATAATGTAACAATTATATGCAAATTATAATTAACCAATTATGTCTGGACGCTGAGCTATTTTCTATATTTTGAGTTGACATTATAAATTATGTCCACCATGTTTCCAAACAGTAATATCTTTATTAAGGCATATTTTTAGTGAGCTAGTATCAAATCCTGAACCGCTTAACAATTAAAATTATCAAAAACAATTTTTTTCTATTTTTCCGCAAGCAACAATTCATACAATCATGTTCACCTATTGTAGAGCCAACATTTGTATTCATTCGAATTTTGGATATAGAAACGACCTAATGTGTTCGTTGTCTATTCTTGTAGCTCATTCAATTACATTTAAATAAAAATGAACGCTTCATTCTACCATCTCTTAAATATCATCTCACTGTATCCAATATCTCCTTATATATCCTGCACAGTTTAGTACAGAAATAAAATTTAAATAGCTGGAAAATTTTCCAGGCGCCATATATAACGCACATAAAAAAACAAATTTCCCAATCAACCATTTATGATGGCATCCATATACATACACATATACACATTATATATACATACATACTTATATCGCTGTGCACTAATAAAATTAAAGCACATAAAACCGGAAAACATACATATAAAACATTCTAATATCTAATTCTAATCCCTCGATTGCCCTCCAAAAATATACTTATGTTCTTACATCTTTTTAATCATAAAAATCACCCGAAATATACGAAACGAGAATCGAGAACCTTATCAACCCCTTTTTGTATTTATTCAACCACCATCCATTCCATTCAAATTTATTCGCTCCAAAGCCATAAAAAATATCATTTTAATTTCTTTAATAGTATTGGTGTGCGGATATACGTATACGCGGATCATTGTGTTCGTTTAAAATAAATTATTATTTTAATGGTTTATTTCATAAATTGTAGGTATTATATGACCGTGTTGCTGTCGAACACCAAAATGTTTAAAAATAATTTTAAAATTAAATTTTTACAAAATAAAATATACTTGGAGTTTTAATACTTTAAAAGTTATAAATCTAAAATTATATATAGCTGATTTGTTGTTGTTAGATTTTACTAGCACCGCGTGTTCCCACTCTAATTCGATAATGATTTATTGATGTAAAAATACGTCATTTATATAGGGTGGTAAAATTTAAGACCATTGTCCATAACCGCACGCGGTGCTTTTGCGAATTGAAAGAGGTGATTTCATAAAAATTTCATTTAATTCAATTTCAATTCCATTTTTTTACACGGCTATGCGGTTTATTTGATTTTGACCGCGGCTCGACTACCCTTCTTCCATTATAAATATATATGTATGTAGGTATTTCCGGTGATATATTCATTTTGAAGACAACATATTCAAAATTATCTAAAAAACGAAGAATATAAATGGATTAGTTTAGTTGTTGGAAATGCTAAACTAGAAACTAAAAAAAAATGTAAATATTTATTTTAGTTCTTAGACGCGAAGATGTGTAGCTTGACGTTTTGTCTTTTTACCGCACTTGAACATTAATTAAATTTTTTTTTTGTTGATTCCGTGTATGATTCAGCATTTTAGTGCGACATTCTGTACCAACCTATCTTGATAATTATCTTTCGCATATACAATTAAACCTATCCTATATCGCGTCACGCGACAGATTTAAACTCAGACAAACACAAAAAATAGAAAATGAAAAATTCCCACGCTGTTCTTTGCATTTTGAACTCTATCTCGCATCGCACAGAATATTTCGATTATTTTTTGCGATAAT
Organism: Nephrotoma guestfalica; assembly: GCA_963691935.1. Classification (NCBI taxonomy): domain Eukaryota; kingdom Metazoa; phylum Arthropoda; class Insecta; order Diptera; family Tipulidae; genus Nephrotoma; species Nephrotoma guestfalica. The sequence goes on from OY829914.1 coordinate 250,117,451, forward strand.
TTTCAAGCGGTTACAACAATATCATCGCATACGAGTATATGGTAGTATACAGCACTACACAGCCATACTACTAATTATATGGGTTCATTGCCACCTGTTATGTCAAGTTCATGCGCACTGATTATTGTCAAAATATCTCGGTATAAAGTATGCACATAGTTAACGAGTCGATAATCACTTGAACAAAACTCAATCCGAACCGAACAAAATAAAAAATAGTTTTAGACATAAAAAATTTCTCTTTTTTTCGGTATGTAGTTTCGATGGGAAAGGATTAACTTTGTTGGATGTGATATGAAGAATTATAATCGCCGAATACACAAAAATGTCAAGCGGAAATTAAATATTCATAAAATCATAATTATGTATAATACGTATGTCTATGTATAAACCACACTGATGATTTTGTGCAAACATATTTATATATATAAAAGTTGAATCAAAATAACCATATGTCATTGACAATTATGCAATTTTCTTAGCTTATTGGAAAAATAAATTCACATGGCCTTGAATAGTGAGATTTAGTAGATTTAGTTATTTTTTTTATTGCTCTGATTTGATTTTGGTTGTCAACCAAAATTTTTTATTTTGTTTGTTTTTATCTGAAATGTTGTTGAAACTCGATACGTTTTAAGATTAAGTTGGCGATTATGCTAAATGTCATATATACTCGTATATAAGTTCTATTAATATCGGGTCGTATGAATAATAACTTTCGTGAGAAGCGTTCGGTCGGCGTAACACGCTAATCCGAACATTAAAGGATGTAATTTTCTATAAAAATTTTACTGACCGACCACTACTGACCGATCATCTAACTTGTGTATCAGAAATTTAAAAGATATATAATATATTATATCAGGTGGTGATTAAACATGAACTAAGGCGTCACAACTGGAGGTTACTTAAAAGAGATTTACACTTGCAGCAGCTTCAATTCTACATATAAAACTTCAAGTTATCACTCGACTTGGCTGTAATGAAACTAAACTTTTTAGAATTTTACGCATTAAGTTTTGAAAAAATCGTTACATCAATTTGCTTTGCAATCTCATTTAGAAATTTTAAGTTCATATTTATTTTTCTCATGGATCATTAACCACTTTTTAAATATCTTCATAAAACCGATTCATCTCCAAAATAAATAAAACACTCTCTCTAACTTCTCTTATTTGATTTTTATCATTCGAATGTAAGCATCACAAATTATGAATCGGTACAAATCGGTTCAGTTTTTGATGATTATGTCGTTTTGTTCTCTCATTTTTTGACATCTCCCTTGCTTTGAAAAGGCGTGTTAACACGTTCGCGCAAATGACTGCTATAGCAGATAAACAACTTTTTTGTTTTTTTAACACGTTCGCGCAAACACCTTTAATTTTTTTAGGAATAACTCGACATATTTTGCATTCTCAACCATACAGTCCTTTCCGCGACGAAATATCATTGCAATTACAAAAGTTATCAAATATGTGTTCCTGAGTAGTACACACATTTAGAAAGTGTCCGTCAATGTGTTAAGTGTTTTTTGTTTTCGGAAACACAGGATTTGCAATTGTTTTAAAATTAAAATTAAATAATTAAATAAATTTAATATTATTTAACGCATATTTGCATTTGCAAATTTTAAATTATAAATGGAAATGTTATCTAGAAACGTCATATCCAAATATTTTGCGCGCATCCGTACAAAACTAACACATCTCGGAACTAACTCACACATCTCGGATTTTGAACAAGATCGATTCCCAATTTTAATTTTTTGTCACCACGTGGCCTTTAGACAACTTGCTTTATTAATCAAAGTCAATTTATGGATAAAGGTAGTGCGATGGGATTTGCGGTGATTACCAACAAAAATTAATAATATGCCACCAGTGCCAAAATGGTTGATTTTCGAACAAAGAGCTGATAACAGAATTGATGATTGGTCCAAGAACTTTCGAAAGACAAAACACTTCATTTAATCGGAACAAGAACAAATGAGGCTGCATCCAACGTATACCGATAATTTTCAATTACTATAAGGCGATCCGGTTAATTTTGTGATATTGTTCAAGACCTGTTCATTAATATGCGACACGTGATTAATCTATCATAAAAGCACAATTTGCCACCAGCCACAAACAGGCGGATTTATGAAGTAAAGTACTACAACTAAATCTAAGATAACAAAATTATTGCTTGGTGGCCTTACTAAGGTGCAACTGTTAAGTTTGCGACACTCTTGAGAACCTTTTCAATAATATGCGATACGTATATATTAAATATTAGACAAACAGTTTACCACCAGCGCCAAACAGTAGATTTATGAACTAAAATGCTTCTACCAGAATTGTTGCTTGGACCACCTCCAGGTCCATTCAAACGATATACTACTCAAGCGACTATAAAAAGCCATATCGTGGCTTCTTGTGATTTTTTGGTAATTTCTTTACGTACCGGTCTCGAAAGATTTTTAATTATCCAAATTAAAAATAAACGAAAATTTTGCAAAAAATAAAATTACACAAGCCATTCTCGAGATATCACCGGTACAGATAGATATCCAGACGAACAAACATTTTTTTTTTGTTTCAAAGTGATATTGGATCTAGATAATGTTTTGTCAGGATTTCAAAAACTTGGTCCGACGGACTAACTAATGCTTCGAGCATTGCACAATTTTTTTTGATTAAATTACCGACTGTTTTAATTGGCATTAATTCGTACCAGTCATAGAGAAATGTCACTAATTATTTATATTGAAATAAGTCTACAAATTTGTCTTGAAAAATGATCAATCTAAAAATACAAAAAAAAAATTAATCCGCTTTTGATCTGAAATAACATTTACAAAATCACAGGAGACCTAATATTACCTAAATCTACTTTTAAAATTATCTTTAGTAAAAATCAAACAAATAGTTAATTTTATTGAAAATCCTACACATCACCTTCACTGGTTCATTTTCGCCATAGCTGGTCTATCTAAGTGGAAGATGTCATGCTTCCTTAGTTGTCTACTGGGAACCTTTATTTTAATTGAATCTAGTACTTTCGGTGCTTCGATTAAGCCTAGTAGGAAATTATCAATAAAAGTATTTTTTAGAAAACGGCGCTTTTTTTCTAGCGTTGCCAGGCTTTAAGTCTTAAATCCAGTTAAATGTGGGGGTTGTCATGGTCATATACCCATCCGCCTTTCCAAATCTAGTAGCGTATAAACTTCTTTTGAATTTTCTCAATACTTTAGATATGTTCTCGTAGAACAGACACCACACATTTACGGCATATTACAGCTGAGATCGAACGTAAGCACAATACAGGATCTTAATTGTCTCCAAATCAAAATGCCAACCGCCCAATGTTTTATGAAAGCGAGCATGGAGTTCGCTCTAGCGATGTACAGTTCAATAGGTCTTTAGTTTTAAGTACCTACTACCTTAAGAAGTACACCATTTATCATATAGTCTTGTGTAACAGGGTTTGCTTCTCATGAAAACACAAACATGAAATGGTAGGGATTTGTACTTTTTAATATTGAGGCTCAGAGAATTAAACTCGCACCATATCGCTAGATTGTCAATGTCTTCTTGCAGTTTATTGGCATCGTCAACTGACCAACTCGTTGGTTTTGTAGATTATTTCATTAATATTTCTGATAATAAATATTTCGGTCAAGCATAAATCCCAATGCAATTTGTAAATTAGAACTAAATACCAGGCTTATTATCTCTTGCGTTATCTAACAATAATTGGTACGAACTAACATCAAATTATTTTAATCATTAATTTATTACTTTATTTCGGCCTAATTAAATTGATAGTTCATACTAGTCGTTCATAGATGGCACAAAACCAACCGCGTTTGAATTAAATTTATTATTAAATTTTATTAAATTAAATTTCTCATTTTAAATCGCGATTTGAACCGGTTGTTTTAATTAATTGTATAGTGTTTATCTTTTTTCAACATTTCGATAAACGTGTCATGAAAAAATTATTTTGTGATAATTCAATCAATCCAGTAGTATTCCTAGACGTATTGCATTCTATTGTTTTATCGGATATTTCGGAGAAAACCTTAATCTACGACCACAGTACACACAGTAATATCAAACCGGATTTACCAACACTCACTTTTATCAGTGAGACTATTTGAAATCAACGATTTTCATTAAGAAACCAGCTGCTCTGCAACACCTTGAGGAGAATATTTATTAGTCAAGGAAATGTTCTAGAAAAGTTTATGTTGTCAGCACTTTAATGGTGGACACTTGTAAAGAGTGGCCCGTCTGTGTGACGAATGAATATTTTTCAAAGCAGTTTGTTTTATTAGAAAGAGTATACATTGCCATTAAGTATGGAATACAATTACATTCAAATGACTTCCGTGGCTAGCTTTAGAAAATGGGGTACATTCTCTCAATCCAATTTTTCAGAACATTTTCGATTGTATGGGCTCCTATCTCATCAATGGCAACTTCGATTTGATCTTTCAAGTTTTCTATAGTCTCTGCATGGTTAGCGTAAAAATATCAATTTTTATTGTTAAATTGCCTGAATTCGTATTTTTTTTTACAAAAATGCATTTTAAAAAATGGCATGAGCTGAAACCTCACGAGGCAATCAAATTTTCGGTGTGCCTAGAACTCGGACAGTTCACGTGAAATGCAGGAATATCGATACTCCTCAATTGCCACTTAAAACTTTTTCGGAAAACAACTCAAACAAATATGCTGATCATTTTATATTGATTAAGTAAACTGCAATTATTATCTGCGATTTTCCGCATTTCCCAGAGGTTATGATGAACAAAAGACTGAATTTTTGTTTGTATACAATTCCTGAAAATCAATTTTTTTTAATTTCTATAATTTGCAGACCATCGCCGAAACGAAGGATTTGTGAACTAAAATACTGATATCAAAATTGTTACTTGCAATTATTATATCTAAATTGCAAAAATATCTGCCTCCAATGTTACGGTGGTAATTTTGAGTACTAAGGTGCTTCAGACAAATTTGTGACGTAATTCAACAACTTTCCAATGATGTGCAGCGCTTACCCAGAGTGGGCCATCTATTGGTTTGTTTTTAAATCATAAGCTATGGCAACACTTTTTTGAACAGTTTGCTTGAAATGTTGACAGCTCATCAGTCTGATATTCCGCGTCACGAAACAATCATGTTTTCGCTTGACGAGCGTTTAAAAATATTGAAAGCTTATTTTCAAAATCAGTGTTAAGTAGCCGAAACTGAATTTTAAAAAAAGAAATATGGGTCCTGAAAGAGCACCAAGCGAAACCGCTGTAGTGAAATTGGAGAAGAAAGTTCGTGAAAAAGGCTTGCTATTGGATGACAGAACTGGTTCGCGAGTTCGGACAGTGCGCACGCCCGAGAATACTGCGACTATGATCCATAGTGTAGGACAGAATCCATCCACCTCAACTCGACCCCGAGTGCAGCAACTGGCCATAGTTGCAACAGCCTGAGGAGAACACTGCGCAAAGGCCTCGGATTATTCGCCTACAAGGTCCAGATGACTCAGCAGTTGAAAGCAAATGACCATAGATATCAGTTCTCTGCGTGGGCCATAGACCAGCCGTCGATTCATTTGCTTCGCTTCTGTAACGATAGTATGTATTCGGTTAGCCAGATTTTCTAGAATTCTTGCGTTATTTAGCTAATATTTTGATTTAAGTGGCTTGGTTCTGGCATCGTTCGCAGTGGTTCACCTATAAGGAAATGTCCCGGTCTTAAAGTTGTTAAGTCATTGGGATCTAATGATAGTGGGAGAAGAGGACGTGAGTTGAGGCATCTTTCTTTTTGACAAACAATTGTTGTCATCTCTTCAAACGTTAGATGTTGTTCTCCAATTATTCTACGTTGGTGATACTTGACGGATTTAACTGCCGGTTCCCATAGTCCACCCATGTGCGGTGCTCTCGGTGGTATATAATGCCATTGAGTGCCATCTTTTGCCAGCTGTTGTGCAAGCTTTTCTGGTAATTGTTTCAGTGCAGCGCTCAGACCTTTCTTCATAAGTTTTGAAGCCCCTATGCAGTTAGAGCTACAGTCGCTGTAGAGGTCCGAACAATTACCTCGACGTGCTGTGAAGCGTCTAACGCTGCTAGAAAATCTTCAAATGACCAGTTGCTTACTACTTGTAAGTGAACGGCTTTTATAGCAAAACAGACGAAGACTGCTAAATTACCATTGTAGCTTTTGTTACCTGGTCCAGGTGAGCATCGGAGCTGATAAAGCCCAACATATTCCACTCTTGTATGAGTGAATGGTCTTGTTAGAGTCACTCTTGCTGCCGGAAGGTCTCCCATCAGTTGGCCCAGTGTCCTTGCTTGATGTTTGTAGCAAACCATACATTTATTGATGAAAGTTTATACTGCTAATGGACCCTTTATTATCCAATATTTCTGGCAAATGAAAGTTAGCGTGAGGGATTTGCTTCCGTGCAACGTCATCTTGTGTGCGTAGTCTATCAGCAGCGTTGTGAAATGACTCTTATAAGGAATAATTATTTGATATTTAAAACAAACTCTGGCGTTAGAGACAGCCTTCTCCCTACTCGCAACAATTCGTCTTTTCCTATTTCCGGATTAAGGGTACGGAGTTTTGATTCGCTGTGTTTGCCATGGTGTTTGTCAAATGTTTCAAAGCAAAACTCTTTAAGTCTAACTTTAAACTGTCGTTAAGTTCTTTTCATCAGATAGCTTGGTGACGATTAAGCTCTTTTTTTGCAAACCTAAGAACATAAACGATGCTTCTTATTGCTTTTGTGAACGATGAATATCGTTCTATCAAAGCCAGTATGACGCTTTCTTCTTTGGTTGTCGTAGTAAATGCGCATACTTGGTTCCTGGACTCTTCTATGGTCTCTTCAACTTGTGATTGTAAGGCATATTCAAAAGAGTCTCTGAGCCATCTCTCGATGCACAATCCGCTGGATTTTCTTCGGATTTCACGTAACCCCATTACACTGGAAACAATACGGATTGGATTTCCTATTCCATCCTTTGCCAAAAATATCAACATATTGACACTTTCAATACAATTAAAAGAATACTTATGTGCACAAATTTGTTGTGTAACATGTTGTGCAATATTAAAACATCCGTAGCGTAAAGTACCGATATCGAGATCCCGATTCTTTCAACGTTACTAAAGACTTTTCTTATTCTTGGCATAACATTTCTAGTATTATTGGTACAGCCAGGAGAATGATTAAACATTATTTTCTAGTCAATAAGTTTAAAACAATTATTTGTAATTAAGATTAGTTTATTAGTACTAGCTAATCAAATTAAAGTTTCTTCAAACTAGTCGAAACCAGCTTAGTAGCTTGATGGATTTAATTAAATAATTGAATAAGCGCGCCGCGACTATTCGATTATTAGCCTGAACGAAATTTTTAACATGTACTTTGTTAATTTTTTTTTTTTGATTGAGTTACAATAAAAAACTATGTTCCGTTATTCTTCTTATGTATATTGTATACATGACTATAAAAAAATCATATTCAACGGTACTCGTGTAAGTATCATAATTCTAACTACATTTTAATTACATCACAAGCGCAGCACACATAACAAAAATAAAAAAGACAAAAATAATGAACACAATAATTATTATTAGTTACAATTTATTCTAATTAATTCTAATCATTCATTTAGCAATACTTTTTTTTATAGTTCTAATCTCATTCTCATTAGCGTTTTGGTTTTTTACTTTATATTTTGTGTTGTTGGGTTTTATATTTCTAATTTAAAGTTTTTGAATTCTGTTTTGATACTTTTTACGCTCACAATTTGTGCTCTCAATAATATTTTCGTTTTTTTACGCAGTCTCTAGAATTTTTTTCGTATACAAATGTATATTGTATGTGCTAGTCTAGTGCGAGGTATGTATTTTGCTACAACCTGTTGTTGCTTGTGTTTTTTTTATATTATTATTAATAATAATAAATCAGTGCTTGTTAACCTTTTTCATGTGGGACTTTCAAACTTGATGTATACAATAATTATTACCTGTGGCACGCGTAGCTAACTAGAATAGAAAGGTATTTTTGTCTTATTCCCGATTTTTTACGTTGTAGTTTCCGATAAGTCAATCTAACAGGCTTCAGTTTGTATTTTTCCACAAAATTCAACTGACTGAAAATGAACCAATCTTGCTGTGCAAAAAGTAGTCCTAAGGGCAAAGCGTCTACCAATTGTATGGCCAACTATGCTTTAACTGGTTCTTCGATTCTATTCTGCAAAATAACATCGAATGATTTCTACATTATGAGGATATTTAAAGTTTACTTACTTTTTACTAACACATGTTCACTTTTGTACTTTCCAGTGATAACTGTCGCTATATATATAATCGTTATATGAGATTGTTTTCCAGTTTTTTTTACTGCAAGTTCGGTGTCATTGCTGAAAATTTGAGGCATGAATTCAGTTCGTCAGCTGGTGTTGAAGTGTGACTATTAATGTTTCGCGAACCCCATTCGTGCTTCCACTCCAATGATATGTGTGAGCCATCGTACATTCAGCCTACACGATTATTTTACACGTTTGCAACACTATCCATTCCACATTTTTTGCGCATTATTCATTTTACTTGGCCTTTTTATTATATATCATTTTTGTGTTTATGTCTTATAGTCGGTTTCACAGAAAATGACTAACGGCCGGATAGTTTATGCGCCAGTTAAATGTTTTATATGAAATCTGCTTTTGCAATCTGAAAAAAATCAACGCAAACTTGATGAAATATACAGGTGTCCCAGAATTGGACGATCAAACGAAGCAGAGTGATAGGAGCGCTTATTTTCCACAAAAGAGCCAAGTAAAGTTTTTTCGAATTGTTGATGGTGCAAAAGTTATTCCAAAAGTTACACCCACCAAAAAATTAATTTAAAAAAAAAACAAGAGTTATTTTGTCTAACTTTCTGTTTTAATAAGATCAAGAAGAGTGTACCTCTCTAATAAAATCATTTAATTTTATAAGCTGTATTATCTTCTGTCAAATAAAAGCAATGGTTATGTAAAGTTCTTTTGTTTCTCAAAATTTTGTTTTTGCTGATGTTTAAGTGACGCCAGCGGGAAGGTAATGTACTACAGAAAGTTGACCAATTATCAGAAAAATATGCGACACTAATGCAGATTTTAAAACGGTATCACACACCTGGCTGTTCCAACAACATGTTTTTTATCAATTATTTTCACAAATTAACTTGTGTTTATTAAAAAATGCACTTAACAAAATTTCGATTTCTAAAATCGATGCTTTGTCAGAAATAAAACAAAATGATGAATACAATGGTAAACTAAAGTATAATTATTTTTTAAGCAAATTTATTAGCCCGAATTAAACAAAATTTGTGGTATAAAAAAACATTTTGTAATTCATGTTAGTAGTTCCATACATACATACTCGAACGTTTATAATTAAAATATCAATAAGCTATGTGGCTTATTCCTACCGCGAATAAGCAGAAATGTATTTCATTTATGTCTCCTGTAATGGCAGCGCCCGAGCAGTAGCAAGAGAATACCAGAGACGATATCCAAATGGGGAACGGTTTCCCGATTTCAGAGTATCTCAAAACGTACATCAAATGTACAGTGAAGGCGAAGTCCCTGGTCGTCCGAGAAGATATGAAACAGCCGGCTAACTTAATATAGTCGAAGATAGAGTAATTGAAATGATGGCAGACGACTCATCTATAAGTGTTCGTTGTTTATCAACACGTTCGGGAGTGCCACGGTCCACGGTGCATCGTATTTTAAAAATAAACCAGTACATTCTGGAGTTATCTGGAACGGAGACCGTGTATCGTATGCCGGTGATTATAACCCATATAGATTGAGAACAATTATTGGGCGTTCCCAAAATATCAAGAGCAATTGGTTTGGAAATGGCGGAGGCTGTTTTCTAAATATTGAAAGATTAAATGGAGCAGCTATACATCAGGAGTAAATGTTCCGCTATTTGTGAGATTTAAGAATGACTGGAATTGCTTGAATAAGGATAATTTCAAAGCAGGCATAGATGATCCCAACGTTCATACATAATTAAATAATGTGAAAGCGGAATTAGCGGATTTTTGTAAGAACGAATTGGCAAAGGAACATGCTCGGGATGATTACAAAGAATTATTGGAAATTACTCTAATTTTTTGGGCATGATACCAAATAAAAAATGTACGTTTCTCTCTGCCAGGGCCTATGCATCATGCTCGCTGGATATACAATGCCATTTGGATGGATGTATTGAAATTATTTATCTTTCATAAAGAATTTAAGTTAACAGCACAAGAACAGAAGAATTTACGGGACATTTGCATTTTTGTCGAATGATTTTATATGAAATTTGGTTCCATTGCACTAAAGCTGCTAAAGCACCACAGCTGGATTTGAACTATTTACGAGATATTTATTTCTACAAGACCATGACGAAAAGTTGACGAAAGCATCGCATTCTCATTTTTCGACGAAAACGTCTCTAGTGCAGAGAAAAGAAGAATGGTGCAACAGTTGGATTTGATGAGGGATGTAGAGGCCGAGTATAGTAGTCTAGTTGAAAATGTATGGTGTGAAAACATTCATTACGAAACAACTAGCATATTTTGTTACACCAAATACTGGCGATTTTTTAAATAGTCAAAATTTCCACATTTCTTAAACAAAGACCCGGATATGTAGCCTTAGGATGATAATTTCAAGAACGGACTGAAGATTATCAGTCAAATAAAAGTCGTAAATGATATCACAGAACGTGGTGTTAAGTTAATACAATATTTTAATAAGAAATTAACAAGAAATGATTTACCAAAACATCCTTAATGGGTAGAAAATCATCTTAGATTGATTATTTTCGTCATACAAATTAATTCATAACATCATTGTATAGAAGAAACATTATGCATTTATAATAAACAAAATAGTAGTAATTTGTCCTGTTTTTGCATTTTGTAAATTTGACAATAATCTCGCTATTTGTATTTTCGATATCTTTGATGTTTTGGGAAGGTAATTAATTATCTTCTCTATTCACCACAATTTTCATTTAGGCTGAGAAATTTTTTTAAATGATTTTCTGTTCGTTTGAAAGTGAAAAATTTAAAAAAATACCGTTTTTATCGAACTTCGCGCTCAAGTCGCGACTTCTAAACCACCTTCGATCGACCCAATATTTTTTCTGTTTAAGTTTTTAGCTGAACCTCACAATTCTAGGGTGTGTCCCGTTAGATATTGGAACTTTCGAAAATAAGATCCATTCTAGTGTACATACATTATATATTTATTTATTTTTGATATTAACCTATTATCCATACGTCTGAAAATAAACCACAAATGTCAATTGTTTTTTTAGTTTTGTTTTGGTTGCGTTCAGTATATAATTTTTGTATACAATACATTAGTACCAACGACTAAACACAAAAGTGATTCACCTGTATTTTCAAATATGAACTAATTTTTAGATCAACTAATTTTGTTGTTGTTCCGTATTTAAAATATGATCTGATCCGGATCACTTAGCGTCATGAACCAGGGCTATTGTCTTTATAATGATTTGGGCTAAACGAATTGCGCACACTATATTATTGGTCGAATTCAAGATTAACAAATCTCTTATATTTAATTACAAATTATAGTTCATCAATAAACGAGTAAGAGAAAATGTACCGTTTACATCGTTTTGAAATTTGACACAAACAATTAATGAGAATAATGCTGGACCAATGTTATTGATCTGTCGAATAGTTCGTTCTGCCCACAAAAACGGTAACAATTTGGGCCGTGTAAATTACATCTATTTATTGTCTATATTTTAAATTACCGTATACCTCGCCGCAGATAAAAACCATTTTAATAAATGTAGACAAACGGATAAAATTCTTGTGGTAGAGGAGAAACAAACAATTCCACTTGGAAAAAAAGAATTCCTGTACCACAGCTTTGAAAAGTTTTAGCAAATTGTGGAAAGAATAGCTATTCCGTAAATTCCAACAAAAAAACGTTCTGACATATCTGTAGGTAATCTATAATGAATGAAAATTACGTACAAGCGTAAATTCGCATTGCGTAAATCTTCAATGAAACCTTGAATTAAAAAGCATTCATTCCCTATCATTTCAACACGCACAGTATGTGACTTTTGGTCATCGTCAACTAACTATTAAATTGCGTCAGGTTGTTGATCAAATAATTATTAGAAATGACAATAAATGAAGATAAGAATAAAAATTTATTACCTGCTGTATTCCAAGTTACAAACCTCTGGTATATAAAGAAAATGCAAAACAAAAACTATCAATATTCTTTTAGAGTGTATAAAAGCAGTACAAAACAAAAATTAACAACAGCAACATCATCATCAACCACAGCACTAAAAGCGAAGGAAATAAAAACATTTGAAAACACAACGCGATACAATAACAATACAAAAAAAGTGTCGTCTCTGCACCTGGATTTATTTATTTTGTTGAATAAAAATTTATTCTTTTATATTTTATATACATAATTCGTTGTCGTCGTCGTCGATCGTCAATGGAAGAGAACTTTTAACCTGATTTCCTGTCAGTCATTTTTTTATGAATTCCGTATATTATTATTCTTACCTTAATTCTTATTCATTTACACATAAGTATAAGTACATAATTGTAAAATAAACTTGACAACAGCAAAATAATAATACAAACAATGCACTATCGATTGCGTACTGTATTCAATATTTACTTATTTATTTGATTATAGTTGATTTACTGTAAGATTTGTTATTGTTTTGTAAATATGCTGATATGAAATACAGATACTGTCTCTGTCGCACGCTTCATAATACGAATTTATATTATACAAATTATAATTTTTTTTTTATCTAACACACGCATATTAAATACAATTATATTGTGTATACATTTGTTATATTCGTAAATCATGTATGGAATTTGTGAATTTTAAATATTTTTTTAGTTGATAATTTTTTGTGTAGCAAAAAATAATTTTCTTATCTCTTTAACGTTTAATACTCGCGCATTCAATATGATGTGATGTATGGTAAGGTGATTGCAAATAAATAAGAAAGGGATGGGTGTTTTTAGTTTTACGTTTTCTTTCGTTTTTACTTTATTTTATGTATTGAATAAATTCTTGTAATTAGTACACTATTAAATGGATTAAATTGTAATTAAATGCAAATGAATTAATTTATTATATTTTGGTTTCTTAATTCTTATACAGTCATGGTTTCGTTGTACTTTGAGATAATTTATTCCTTTTGCTTACTCGTAACAATACACAAAAAAAGGTCAAAGGGCAATACGCGCGACGCAGATGTATATTAGTTTAGTAAATAGCAAATTATGTGCGGTAGTTTACTAGCCGTCTGTGTAGCATGTATCGTGTATCAGGGATGACTACTTTGTTCCGTCGCATAGCGACGACTTACTGTTAATTAACATTGCTTTATTTTAAATCAGCCGTTCTTATTTTCTCTACAAATTTTTCTTGGTTTCTATGGTTAAACAATGATTTTTGATCGAACGACCTAAAACAAATTTACTAACGTTGGCAATTTCTGGAAACTGATAAATGTCTAATTTCCCCAAACTAACCAAATTGTGATACATTTGGGAAATTAGGAAAGATTATAAAATTTTAAAAATATGATACTGAGTTGTGTTCTTGGAAACACTGATATACAATTATCACTGAATCTCAATTAATCGGTTAAATTCAAAAGCGGGAATTGACTATACCGAAATAAACATTGAAAATAACACAAAATTGTGTGCCTTTATGAAATTATGTGTAGCACCTTCTAATCAATATTACTGTATCAAGATTACAGAATAGTGGAAAGATGTTCCGATCATATACCATTCTACTTGAATATCAAAGAGGGTGAAAAGGGAACGCGTTAATTCAACTAGAAGGTTCAAATCGATGTTGAAATAGAGAATAATCGAGATTACCACTACATAACAATAAATTACTACTACATCTGCGATTATAAATAAAATGTGTAGAAGATTCGGAAAAATTGACGGCGTATATATTGCAAACGAAATGCAGTATAGTGCCCAGTATAATTTAAATAGTGTTGGGGTTAAAAGTAAAACAGTGATCTGTGAAGCGGTTCGACAATTTATACGTAGATGACTTCTTCTCAATATTACACTGGATTGCGATGTTAATAAGATCGTAAGTTTCATTCCAGTTTTGCTACTTTAATATGAAATATATCATTTTTAGGTTAGATAGGTCACTTGGCTTTCAAATTTACCTATATTTAATTTCTTTTATATTAAAGTCTGAATTCGTTGAGTTGCTAGCTTTGTTCAAATTATTGCACTACACGAGTCGCAGTGGTCCCCATTTATAAATATACTAAATGTTACGAACTTGTCGCAATCTCCTTCTTAAAGCCACAAACTAATTAAAACTCCAATTTTACTATTAGTTAATAATTAGTTTTATTATTTAAAATGAACGTTTTCGATCATCATCATCATCATATCGACTCGCAGCCATACTGATTTTTTACAATTTTGATTAGAATCATACACTCCATTTTGAGCATGCAAGCTCATTTATAATGTTGTGAATTATTTTTTAAAAGTTCCAAACGCAAAATTTTCCTGCCACATGACTCACACAGTGTTCAGCCAAGCGTAAAATGATTTAAATTTTGTATCAGCAATCGATTAACCAAAATATCTGTCCAATCACTTGATCCATTTCTTATTTAAATTGTGATCTGTAACGTCCTTTTTCAATTAACAATTTATTATTTCAAAATCATTTAGAGATCGGCCCCATTTTGAGACGAAGCTTTACCAATAAGACGTGTAGAGAACCAATTTTATTATTTTATTATTCAACGTTCCCCTTGAAACTACAGGTCCTATGTTGCTTTCCGAGATTCTAATATGTAAATTAGTTTACATAATAGATCACTGGGTGATCGCTCTTGAAAACATTCATTTTATTAATTAATAGTAAAATTGTGTTTTTATTTAGTTTGTGGCTTTAAGAAGGAGATTGCGACAAGTTTATAATCGTTTAGTATATTTACCATCTTTGGTGTAGTACAAAAAAAAATCACTAGATGTTAATTAAAAGGCTAATATTACAATTTTGTACAGACTTAAAAATTATCAATCAGGAATTTGACTTCGTTATCAGGGAATTTGGCCCAAATATTTAATTATCGATTCCTTAAAATCAAATTAAAATTTTTTAGAGCGAAATTCAAGGGAAGCTAGGGTGATTCCGTTTCACTTAAGTTGAATAGTAAAGTGACAATATGAGTACTATGTACAATCGAAGACAAATTAAAAAATATGGTTTGTACGGATGCAGGCCTAAACAACGCAAACACGAAAAATTACAAATGTTATGGAAATTCTTTTTGTTAAGTAACTTCCATTTTGATAAATTATTTTTAATTTTTAAGGATTTCATTCAGAATTTCACATTTTCCGCTATGATGTCTTTAATTTGACGATCATCATATTATGTCTAAGGAGCAAAGTTTGTGTGTATGCATAACGAGTAGAGACATGTCTATACTCGTCATGCATACACATAAACTTTTCTAAATACGAGAAAAGGGACATACTCGTATATTATACATGACGATCATTAAATTAAAGCCATCACAGAAAATGGTCAAATTCTGAATGAGAAATACCTTAAAAATGAAAAACAATTTATCAAAATATAAGATAAATAAACAAAATTCGCTCCTCAGCGTGGACAACATTTCGGAGTATGAACATTTATTTCTCTGCCACAATTACGAGATATCAATAAATTAATTGTGCCTGGGAAAGTAAATGAAAAACAAAGTGTTCAGATGTTCAGTTCTTTTAAATATTTATTGCGAAAGTTTTTAACTTAAAACCGAACTTATTTGTAAATTACTAGAAATAGAATTACTATAGAATTTCGATACAAATGTTTCCAAATAAGTTCAAAAATATAAACTTAGCTAAGAATTTTAATAAATAATTAGCGCGGTTTTAAGTTAAATCTTTCGTCTTTATCTTTTTCGGAAGAGCTTTCGGAATTTAATAATTATCTAGCGGGCTCGAAATTTTTCGTGAATCTAGAGTTTCACAGAATAGTTTTCTTAGATGCCCGGAAAAAATATAATTTAACCCTTTTCGAAGTGTTTATGCAAAGTGTTTCGGTCGGTCCACTGACGACCATCCACACCTCACAAGCGATCCATTTGGAAGATTTTCTTAGTGACATGATACACAGTTGTTGTGTGACAGATTGGTGATCGCAGTGTACAAAATTAGCACATTCTTAGAAGCCTTCTGTTCAAAATTTTCTTTTGCACTTCTTTGTTCCCATTCTAAAAGTAATGACATATTATTATGGAAACTACTTAGCAATAATCTGTTTAATTAAAACTAAATTAAAATTAATAATTAAATTAAAGTTTAATTAAATTTTATAGCTGAAAATATATTTTTTCTAAATTTATTCCAATTTAATATTTTTGGTTGTTACCTAGAATCAAATTCAAGAAGCGGTGTTTTAACGTTTGTGACCGTGTGCCAAGTAGAAGATTAGCTAATCTCGTTTTGGTTTGAGGTTTACTGACTAAATTGGTTTAGTCAACTAATCTTCAAATTTTTTGAAGATTTATCATATTTTATGAGTTTAGTGGGAGGGACTGCAAGTAGCGCCACTACACGTCGAAGATTTTAATTCGTTTGATATTTCATTTGTGTGCATTTGATCCAAATAGTAGTAAAATTAAACAAACAAAAATATACTTGTGAATTGAAATAAACCATGTTTATTCTAAAATTGAAAATGATTAGTTCATCTGTATACAGTATTCCAACAAATCCAAGAACTTAATGATAGAGGTCGACATTTGGAAATCGTGGTACGAAATAATAATAACTAATAAATTCAAATGGTATGTTGTCATTATAATATGCCATTTGTCATAATATTGATACCGTGCAATCGCGGCGCCACTATAGTATTTTACATTTGCACCGCGATTAGCTAAACTGTAGTATGTCAACGCAAGAGGATTTATGATCGATTAGCTAAACGAGTTCAACTAATCTCGTTTTGTTAATCCCCAGTCTGTCACAGGTATTACGGCTTATCTAAATAAGTTGTTTTTACGACTTTACTGGACTAAGACGATGAATATTGAAACTATTACCAAGTCTTCTTGTAAAGTTGAATTTTGGTTGAACCCGAGTTTGAGTTTATAAAAATGATGTTAAGTTTCCGTTAACTTTATTTTTAACTCGACAGTTTTTGGGCCGAGTTCGGTTGAAATTGCAGCGATATTATTTTTAACTAATTATTAGAACAACTTAGATATTAAATATTATGTACTATTTTTAGAAAAGAGAGTTGTGTATTAATTTTCAGGGGTTTTAGTTAGTGGAATAGTGCTCCAATCGATGCCATTAAATCTAATGCTTTAAATGAGATAAATAAGAGAAGGATGGTATAATCGCGCAGCGACCCCCAGAAGACACTGTTAGGTTTCCTTGTTTATCGGTCGATTCTGAAGCCTTAAACTGGTTTCATTTTTAAATCTTATTTTATCTTATTTTAGTAAAACAGAAGTTTTATTTGGGATGGACATGGCTGATTTAGCTTGGATAAGAAAGAAATTCTTAGATGTACATAATCCACTGTAAACATTTCGAATATTTTTTTGTACTTTTATTTTAGTCGAATTTTACTGTTTTATTGTGCGTTTATTTATACTCGTACTTGCGGAAATAAAAATTGTCGAACTCGATTCCGCACTACTAATTCTAGAATCGAGTTGAAATATTTTTAACTTTGGTATTGTTTTAATACGTTAAGTACGATTCTGCAGAATTTTTTCCTCAATCGCTTCCGCAAGTATAAACGCACAGTTAGTGTCAAGACTCGGGAAGTATTTTAAAAAATGATTTTCGTTCCAAATCTACAAAATTTATTCTAACTGTCTTGAGGATTAATTCTGTATAAAATATGAATTTTATAAGCCTAAATAATAATAATTCCCAGCGGCCTCTTCCCCTCTCTGAGAACACGTGGGAGAGGTGTGTGAATTGAAATTGAAATTTATTTTTTGACTAGACTCAATCCTACAACACGACGTCGTTTGAATGTTTAAAGCTTAATTAAATTTAAACAGTCTAGGTAGGGTTCTAAAATGTAACAACCTAATCTTGGAAGACCCTGAAGCGCAAAACGGAGGAATCTGTGTAGCACCGCATCTTAGTTGATGTCGGTAACTTGGTACAGGAACCACACTTGGCTTGCATACTCAAACACATGCCTAACGAAGGTAGAGTAAAACACGTAAAATCAAGCATTTGCCTTATTGATGATATTTGTGAAATGTAGTCTAAAGGTCAACCCACTGTACCACATTACACCCAAATTACGAATAGATGTAGCATGATAATTGTTATCATTATTGAAAACATAGTTACGATTTGGGGAGTACAAACGTTTACGAGATAAGTAATTGACTGACACTTGTTCACGTTCAATTCGAGATGAATCTTTTCACGCCAAATCGCGTTGTGAAGGTCATTTTGCAACAGTAGAATGTCGGTTATAGATATTATTTTGCTGGGAATTTTCATGTCATCCACATACACATATATACCTGAATTTTTGATTACGTAATCGACATCGTTAATTGATAGAATGAAGATTAACGGCTCTTGGGGGTACACCGGATGTATGGCATTAAAAGAAGCCAATGTTGAGGATCTGAAATTTGCCCGATACTTACGGTTACTATAAATTGAGGTAGGAAACCAATACCTTTGAACTTAAATAAAATAATTTTGTGTGAAGCATATCGAACACGTCACTAAAGTCAGTCGCAATTACATCGATCTCATTTCGTTGAGTGTGTTCGAGCGTGTTTGAGATGAATTCGATAAGATTGGTGGTCGTAGATCGTACTTTAATAAAGCCATGTTGATTGGCGAAAAACAGTTGTTTGCAGTGAAAATATAAAGTATCGTCTACATTACTTTAAGAAGTTTAGGAATACACGACAGTTTTGCGAGTGTAGTTGTAGTCTGTATCAGAAATAGTCTGTATCAGATTCCGAGTTGATCTTAAAAAAGCCCGACTACAAAAATCTGAAAAATCATCAGTTTTCCTCTTCAAATTAATAAACTGCCAAAACCGTTTTGGGCTCGCTACAAGATCCGATAGCATAACGCCAATATAGTTATTATATGGCTCTTTAGACAAAATCCCAAAATCGTTGTAAGCGTTAAGCTATTTTTTGTAGTGAAGTTCCGATTTTGATTTCAGATACTTTTGTCAGCGTTTGTTTCGGAGGTTTAGCGATGTGTGGTGATTGTAATTATAACAGGGTGAATCAAACGTTGTATTTTTACTGAATATGTGGGGTAATTACAGTTCAAAACACTTAAAGAATGCGGAGTCGGCTTTACGAAAATTTAACCGTCGCCTTGCCATTCAATAAATTCCGAGGCTGACACATAGATGGTGCATCTAATGAAAATCTCACATAATTTTAAGGAAGGACCAACCTTCAAAGGAATTGTATCAAAATTTTAGGAAAATCCGACCATTAATTTACAAATTACAGTTTTTATAGTAACGCTACTTTTGTTATTTTCAATACAATGGCAAAAAAGAATTTCGGGTGTTGTTTAATGCTGTTTTGATGAGGAACTATACCGTTCAAGCAAACCAATGGCTTGATAAGTGTTATATCGAGTTTGGTCCTTTGAAAGCAATCGTCTAATGTTGGTTCGCTGAGTTTAAAAATAGCCATACAAACACCGATGATGCTGAACGCTCTGGTTGCCCAAATTCGACAGTTATTCCAGAAAAAATAAAAAAGTGCACAAAATCGTTTTGAAAGTTCGTCGTTTTGAAAGCTCGTAAAGTGAAGTTGCGTGAGATAGATGACACATGAAAAAGCTTTGTTCAAAACAGGACTTTTTTGCATCGGTATGTGACAATGGATGAAAAATGAATCCATCACTACACTCCGGACTCAAATCGTCAATCAGCTGAGTGGATAGCATCGGGTCAAAGCCGTCCGTAGCGACCAAAAACGGAAATGCTGGCCGGTAAGGTTTTGTCCTTTGTATTTTGGGATGCGCAAGGTATTTTATTCGTCGATTATCGAGCAAGAAAGGTCGCTTGAAGGAAGAAGTTACGGAAAACCGACCCCAAGTGCAATCTGTGCGTCAAATGCTGAAGCCCTAACCGAAGAAATGCTAATTTTGAATCCAAAGCAAAATCGTTCTAGCTAAAAGGCACCGAAATGTTAAAGAAGCGTCGAAATGAATGTATCACCCTTGAATAAAAAAGTATGTTGATGGTTAAAGTCAAATTTTATAGAAAAAATGCTCTTTTAGTTACTTAGCATCGGGACTTATTAATCGACGATATATATCGGAATGTAAACCAAAAATAATTAAAATAATTCTATTAGTAATAAATAAAACATTTTAAAATCCTTTCCGACCTCAACACCATAAACATTTAATCGTAGACCACATAATCGTATAAACACTCAATCGTAAGGCCAGTTAATCGTAAACATCGTATTTTCGTAAACAATATCATCGTATGCTCATTTAAGTAAACACAGTAATCGCAAATCGATCTTGATAGCGACACTTAATCGTTTGTGCGGAAACAGTAAATTTGTTTAAACTGATTATGATGAAATTAGATAAGATGAATAGAAATTCAAGTTTCCATATTACAGAACTTTTTCGAAAAATCATTTTGGAATCCCAGTTCCATCCACCATTCTCAATTCCCTCACAATCTGTTACGAAATTATAACTGTTTCTGCACATACGATTAAATGATGATCGATTTATGATTTACAATCACGTCCTTGTATCGACACATGATCGTATTTTCGTAAACAACATCATCGCGTGCCTATTTATACAGAGCATACGATGATGTTGTTTTCGAAAATATGGTCACGTGTCGATACAAGGACGTCATTTTCGATTAGCTTAATTAATGTTAAATGTTCATACGATTAATTCATCTTCGTAGATCTTTTAGAATGCGTACTATACGTGTTTAACTACAACTTCAGCTCAGAAAAAATGGAGGGGTAAAAAGTTGTGGCCAACTCGTCTTTCTTTTACCACGAATGTATACATAGATCTCGAATACACACTTGATTTCTAAAGCGAGAAATTACTTACCGGTCTTTTGCTAAAACTGTCTTGTATAATCAAAAATCATTATTCTTGCTTAAATCTTTACATTTATTTGAATCTTTTAATTCTTTGTTAGTGAAAAATTGAAACAGCATCCATTGAAGCGGCCACTTCCCGTACACAGATTTTCATCAATTTCCACAAGAATCTCTCAATTAATGGAAAAAAGTTTAGTATGAAATTTGATCCCGAATAGTCAATCCGCCTGTGGACTGTAGAGATGCTGAATTTTGGTGAAATAAAGTTTTTTTTATCAAAATCCGTCATTTCCGCTAAAATTTAAACTAATGCTCTGAACAGATTTTGTAAATGCTATATACTTTTCAAAATATGTGCAAGAAACGGAAAAGTTCCCAGTGGATCAATCACTTCTGGTGTATGATTTCGGCCTTATGGTAAAATCTTAAATATGAAGTTCATCCCGATCAATCAAACCATCTGGGCTGCAGAAGCTACAGACATTTATTGTTTAACTACGTAAAATAAAGTAAAATTGTATATGCTACCGATATATAGGTCTTTCCAAAAATAACTCTCATCTGTGATTTTAAAACACACGATTCATCACAATAATAACTCTCATCTAAGTTATGTTTTAAAAATTTGGTTTTTCGGTGGCCAGGGAAGTTACTTCAGGTAATAAAGTAAGGTTTAACGTATTGGAAATAATTTATTGAAATTGTATAAGTTTAAAATTCGACGTAAGTCCCCCGAACTCAGGAGCAATTCGTAAGCCGGCCCAGTACATTTTACCCAGTTATAGCGGAAGACTAACATTTGTCGAATTGTTTCTTAGTTCGGGGCAATATATCTCGGATTCTAAACATAGAAAATTCTTAATAAATAATTTGAAATAAATTAAGCGTTTTCCTCTAGATATATGAAGTAATCCGCTAGTCCGACCAATGAACTTCACATTTCTAAGTGACTTTTAGAAGGGGTTTAGAAAATTCTAAACGGTTCATCGTTTTATGTGTGACTGTTAACCATTAATTTGAGAGGACTCATTATACCAAACTAGTGAGATCAGTTAGATTAGAACCCATTTTTACGAATTCACTAATAAGATGCCAGCTTTATGAAAGCGGAAATTAGTATGCCATAAGTATTAGTTCAGTTATTAATTCTCGTGTATGATGATGCACTTTCCTTTAGAATCGTATTAAATTGTTTGTTGCAATCACAAAATGATGAATGAATTATTATGACAAGATTGTCACTATTGTCATTTTTGGTGGACAATTCTTACTCTTCCTGATAATTGTATTCAAACCGTTTTTATTAATAGGAATTGATAAAATTATTCAGATAGCTATTGAACTTGAATTGGAGTATGATGTAGATATTGCTATTGCCCAGGTAACGGCGCTACTAATAATCTCATTAGATTGTGATAATAAATTTATTGAAAGTGTGACTCACTCTGCTACTGGATATCAAAAAAAAAAATTAACTTATAACGGGTGTTTTTTTAGGAGGTTTGTTTTTCCGATAGATGTCGTTTTATTTTATGACAGTTGTTTTGACAGCTCAAAGTGGCATTTCTACTCAGTATTGTTTGGCAAATCATTATGAATAGGTTAACTCCAGAACAACGTTTTCAAATCGTGGAAATTTATTTTCAAAATCAGTGTTCAATTAAAAATGTTTATAGAGCACTTCGTGAATTTTATGGTGCACATAATCGTCCGTCAGAGACCACCATAAAGAACGTAATTACCAAATATCGGTCTACATTCACTCTTTTGGATGCCAAGCCACCGACAAGAATGAGAAGAGTTCGTACAGAAGAAAATATTGCTGTCGTTGAGGCCAGTGTCGAAGAAAACGACAATTTATCGATTCGTCGTCGTGCTCAGCAAATTGGACTTTGTCCATCGACTTTATGGAAAATTTTACGTAAAGATTTGGGTTTGGTGCCATACAAAATTCAATTGGTGCAAGAATTAAAGCCACACGACCATCGTTTGCGCCGTGAATTCAGTGATTGGTCGTTAAATCAATTGAACGAAGATCCATTTTTTTACCGTAAAATTCTCTTCAGTGATGAGGCGCATTTTTGGTTAAATGGATACGTCAACAAACAAAATTGTCGCATTTGGAGCAAAGATAATCCACACGCCGTTCTAGAATTACCAATGCATCCTGATAAATGTACTGTTTGGTGCGGTCTATGGGCTGGTGGGATCATCGGTCCATATTTCTTTAAAAATGAGGAAGGACGACGCGTTACCGTGAATGGAAATCGATACAGAACCATGTTAAATGAGTTTTTGTTGTCAAATCTTGAAGATATGGATATGAATGAAATGTGGTTTCAACAAGATGGTGCCACTTGCCATACAGCACGTGAAACAATCGACTTATTGAAAGAAACTTTCAACGACAACATTATTTCGAGAAATGGTCCGGTGAATTGGCCTCCGCGTTCGTGCGATTTGACGCCACTCGATTACTTTTTGTGGGGATACGTGAAGTCATTGGTTTATGTGGATAAACCTCAATCGATTGACGCTTTGGAAACCAATATTCAACGTGTCATTGCTGACATACGCCCTCAAATGCTTGAAAAAGTGCTGGAAAATTGGACCTCCAGAATGACATTTGTGAAAAATAGTCGTGGTAGCCATATGCCAGAAATTGTGTTTAAATGTTAAATGCCAAAAAATTATCTACCAAATAAAAAAAAATTTTGGTCATTTCATAATTTTATATGTGTTTTATTCAAAAAAAAAATCGGCAACCTCTTAAAAAAACACCCTTTATATTCGGTAGAGATTTGATATAGATCAAAATAATACTGTTAAAGAGAGATCTTTCGGTTGCACAAAAATTATCCAATCACCATCTCCTCTCTAAATTTTCTTTCTGTTTTCTGTAATGCCGTGTCATTCTCTATATCTTGTGTTATTTGTTGTTATTTCAATTTTGAATTAATTTTTTTTTATATTTTGTTATGTGCCCTGTGCCATGTACATTATATACTCGTACATGATAGAAATTATATACTTACTATATATAAACGAAGTCGGCGGTATATTGTGTGTTGGAGCACAGTGCGATGTTTTTCTGTACAACTTGAATTCCTGGTATTTTAAAACGAAAAGGTAACAAACCGTTTTAATGGTTAATCATATAATGAATTATTGTACTGCCGGTGTAGATGCAGAAGCGCAGTAAAATTATATTGTACATTAGATAAAAGTTTCGTAATAATTTTAATTACTATAATCCCATACTTTGTTATATTTTAATTAAAATAAAAATTAGTGTTGATAGTTGTTGTCAGACTTTGATATAAATCTGAAATACAAAAGTAACAACAATGTTAATATTCTATCGTAGTCAGATGTGGTCAACTTAACGAAGATTTGTAAATTTCAGGTTTACTACTATACCATCTAGCTAGATTATTGCTGTTACTAAGACAATTTTTTACTATATTCCATGATAAGAAATTATCAAACTTTAGAATAAATAATATTTTCTGCCTTCAATGAATTGTTTTGTATTTTAACTACACGAAACCTTGTTTATTTATAAATTATAATTAAATAACCCTGACATTATTGATATTTCAAGTGGTTTTTATGATAAAAAAAAATTATAAAAAATGCTTACCGCGAATTTTATTAGCTCAGGTAAAAATAAATAAAATCTAATGATTTTAATGAGATGATCAAAGGTAATTGAAACTAATTCTGGCTGCTTTGTCTACGTACGTGATCAATAGTTATTAAGATTTCATCGTCGTCTTCGTTGTCGTCAACTTAGTTCTCAGCTAATAATCCAATATTTGATAAAATAAATTTTATTTCTGTTTTATTATCGTGCTACGTAAGAAATTCAGATTACGATTACGATGTTCGTTGATTTTTTTATTTCTTGTTGTTCACATGAATGATTGTTATATTGACGTTTTATAAAGAATTATTTTTGCGCTTTATTTAGCTTTCTGCGAAATAAAAATATGGATTCTCATTTTGTACGTTTATTTACATCCTATTGAGAGAAACGTGCGGAAAACTTACGATATATATGCATATTTTTTTTCGAGATGAATGTTATTGTCGCATACATAGAAGGTATTTTTGTATTATAAAATCGTTATTTTTAGAAATTTTGGAATTTTATTATTATTATTATCTTGGTTGTCCAGAGAGGACAGTTTGCTTCCTTATCAATGTGCTCGACCAATTGCGTAAGTTACAAAAGCTGAAAATATAGTTCGCGAGGCTGCAGGGTCTCAGAAAAGCAATTTATGGTTGGTATTCGTATTTAAAACCTTAAATAATGTCTCCAAGCTTTTTTGCCTCTTTAATAAAAGTGTCTACCAATTTTGCCCAGTTTAAGCTATCTAGGGACAGTAAAAAATTCAATATAATCGCCATTATGACGTAAAAACACAAAAATAGCTCACTAAACTAATGTCTCTATTATAGAAAAATAATGTCCTATTTATTGATAATTGCGTTTCAATTAAACTTAAATCACACATTTTTGTGTTTCATTTCCCAATATGCAAACATGATATAGTATATACAGTATATTTTTTAAACAGAGTAAAGTGTTATAATACCCTTCGCTCAGCGATTCACACGATAAGAACCGGTGAGAATGTTGTCCTTTTGCAAGAAACAAAATGTACATTTTGAAAGATTTGTTTTTCAAACACTACTCAGATAATAGTGTGTTTCTTCCCATTTTGAAAAAAGGTTGTTTTAAATTCCGTTATGTGATGAAAGAATAATCAACATTCTTCAAGCTCTACAAAACTTGGGTTATCCCATTCGTAAAATAAATACATTTACTAAAAATAATTATGTGGCTTTAGTAGTTTTTAATGGATCTTTTAAATTATATATGGGCGATATTGTTATGTTTTAGTGTTACTATCCAAAAAACTGCGAGTAAAGTTTTGCCACTAGATGAATGACTGATGTTGAAATAACATTCCAACCTTTCAAGAACATTTCTAACCATTTTTGTTGTTGGCCTAGTTAAGTTATTAGGTGACTTCAAACTTTAAAATGAATAAAATTTACGGCTTGTAGTGAATATTAATTAAATAATCGATAAATTGATTGATTGATTGATTGATTTTGAATGTACGACCAAGTTCTTAGGCTTGAGTTCCCGGATGACGCCGGGTCCACCGTACACCCTTTTTTACACATATCAAAACCGAAGGATTGGATAGGTTAGTTAAGTGGGACAGAATCGGCCCGGTTACAGACACCTAGGTATAGGCGATAGTTAGTAACACAAAGACAACACAATTCTAATCTACTAGATGAAGGATAAAGGCTTAATAGGTTAATGGATAACGATGGTATTGGTCTTCAACAATTGCTTCTTTAAAACGGCAACCTAAGAAAAAATATTATTATTTCACATGCATCTGGAATTTTCCTGAAATTTAATTCTATCAATACTTTTCGGCTTCCTAACCAAAATTGGTTGACTCGACCCGTTACAGACACCTATGTAAACTCGTTAGTAATAAAATGACAACACAATTATAAACTACACAATCAGCAATTACAATGAAGCATTAATTCACAAGCATCTGTAAATTTCCTGAAATTTAATTCTAAATTCATATTTTCCGGCTTCCTAAATAATTGAAACATTTATTAATTTAATTATTCTGCAACTCCGCAACTTACAGTAGAATTTCCTGAAACCAAAGCTATTTGAACTATATTCAAAATAACTCTAAAATTCATTAGTATTTAACCGTTGAATTGGGCGAACACGAAATAGCAAAAAAAAGAAAAAAAACAGATTAACTAGATTAACTACCGGATTGCATTCAAATATCCCTTAAAATATCCATCCATTAAAATATCCTAAATAATTTAGAATTCGCAAAAATTTCGTATGTTTACTAAAATTTTTTTATAAAACTGATGAATTTTTCCCGACGCCCATCCTTTTTCACAAGGAAACAAATACTTTTATCACTACTTTTGCACTAGTTCTGGAACTTCTTCTACGTTTGCTGGGGATATATCACATACAATTAATCTCAGACATGACACATGCGACTCGTCTACGACTTGTCACCTCGTGTTAGACTTGTCATAAACGATTCATCTCAGACTGATAACAAACGTAAATTAGTAATTAGTGTGTCGTCAATGGCTTTCCTGCTGGAAGGTAATATTTAAGTAAAGGCAACTAGATAAAATTTGAAAAAATTATTCTAAAATGAATGATAAATAAGTTTATTTTATAATTTTTATAATTAAATATAAATCGTACCAGTATCTTAAAAGAGGGATAATATGTACTCGTATATTAAATATATTTGAATGAGATTTCCTGAGAACCGAATAATTTTAATATAATAGCTCGGCACTGTACATGTAGATTAATATTTAGGGTTGATTTGAAATTGGGAATTAATAATTATAATTCTTGTACTAAAACAGTCAAGATTGGCAACGTTGCATTTTATGACAAACATCCAGTCGTTGGTGTATTGAAGTATACAAACCTTCTCTTTCTTTTGAATAATTATATTAATTATATCAAATATTTCTAGCTTTTCAGTTACATAGATATAACGAAGTTGCCGATAAACAATTCTTTATGTTAAGATTGTTAAAATCCCAAATCCAATGCAAATAATATTTCTTTTTATAAAGCAAAAATATCGCTAATAGAGAAAATACTAGTAACCCATTGAGTGTCACAAAAAGGCAATTTTGCGGTAAATAATAGGATTCGATACCAACTCCAACATAGTTGCAATTAATCTTGCAAAAATGATGGATTATAAAGGAAATACAATATAGAAAACAGCTAATCATAAATTACCTACACTATATTCTCAATACACAGAAGAAATACGGAAACGGAAAATTCTATCGCTAATCAAACCAAAATAAAAATATAACAATTTATTACACAAACGCTGAATAATAGGATGAAGGAACATCACCAAAATAGCTCTCTCCGAAAATCTCCGAAATCAAAGCGTGGAAGAAACCACCTCTACAAACAATCGTAGTAAAATGTACCAAGAGAATTATGCAATGTCCATCCAGGAGCTAAAATTACCTCGAAACGATCCCAACAGACGGCATGAATCTTCCCACCATGAAACCACTACCATCCACCAAGCGACCTCCTGCCAACACCACCATTCTACAAAAACCACGCTTCACAAAGCCGTGACGAATCCATGACAGATCACAAACGAACCATGGCAACCCTACAGCCCAAAAACTTCAGCGTACGACCGATCATACCAAAACTCCCAAAATGATTCAGCCCCCGCCAAATCGACGGCAAACTCCAACAAAAACACCCGAAGCATTCAGCAAAGAAACCAATTTGGACATACAAATCAAACATTCAGGCAATGATTCAATACAAAACTGCAAATCCGCCCTCATACACTAACAAATGAGAACTACCTCAAGTCCTAAACAAAACAACTCAAAACAGTCAAAAATACCTTATAAATACAGGTAACGACGGAACACACATGAACACAACTCTCCGCAAGTTGAAAAACACAACGTTCAACGAACAACCACCACAAACCGCAGACACCGAGCCATTACTCACCATGAACGAAACCCATTCAAATCACTCCAAATATCAAAAAAGATTCACTGCAATACAGCTGCAGCACATCCTCGCCGCACATCCTGTGTAAACCAATCACACACATACACCACTCGTCAAAATCTAATCCAGTTTTCGCACCACAGAGAAAAAGTATAACCCCCTCCCACACAACATCCACTCCTTGCCGATAACGCCAACCCAGGTCGACAAGGAGAGGTCAACGTCAGCCGCCTCTCCACAACGACGGCAAAAAATCTCACAAAGTTAACAAAAGTCTAAATTATTATACATATAACAAATCAGCAAATTATGAACAATTAAAGTCTAATCGACTTTCCCAATTCACAAATTGAATCATCCACATTAAAGAACATTTAGTGCAAATCCAAAGAAATTCGCCCATTTAGACAACGTAATACGAAGTCTTAGTGTAATCCACTACAAAAATATAAATACAACCGTGAGAGAGCAGAGAATATTATACGATCATTTTGTTTATATTTTGCGCATCCCATATACCATATTTTCACTTATATGTATATCCTTAAATAAAAAAATTAAAAGAAATAAGGATTTCAGTACAACATGCAATAAAGACTTGATATCCAAATTTTAAATTAGCTTTTTGGTCGTGATTTGTTCAACTTTTCCAAGAAAATACCATCTACTCATATAACGAAATTCAACAAAATCACTGTGTACATAAAAAACTATAAACAATACGTATGCGAGAGAAAAAACAAAATTATAAAAATTAGAGACCACGACAGTATTTTTCATAGAAACAGATTACATAGAATGAATGCTAGCAACTGTCGTCACAAACTGTTTCATACCACAATAACACAAACAACTCATCCATACGATTCATTGATTACGTAATAAAATATAATGTATAATGTAAAATAAAGTAATAAAAATAACACTTATCTTAAGCATCCTTTGTAATCAAAAAAGTCCTACAAATTGAATATTAACATACAATGCGTACGATGCATTCAAACAACGGTGTCGAAAAACATATAAACGAAATTGTTATATACATATCCTACACCATTGCAAGCGCACCGCACACAAATTAATATATTAACACAATACGTATAACTTTTCACTTTACTTATTACTTCTTTACACACAAATTATTATTAATATTATTATTTATTTATTTCATAAGACATATATTAATAAATAATATTATGATTAATATTATAATTAATCAATTATTAACACATATTTAAACTATTTATTTATTTATTTAAAGGAGAGACAAAAATCACGTCTTTCCTTTACGACGTTCAATCGCCGACCATTAATTAAATAATCGATAAATGATAAAAAATTATAATTGTTTATGATATCACCCAGTTTAGGCCACAATCCTTATTCCTTATCATCGATGTGCAGCGCTTGATCTTTACGGTTATGGCAATGCCAGTTCCTTACGCACAGCGGAGACGGTTGACTCCGTCGAATAGACGACTCGGTAGGATGATTGTAGCGCGGATAAAAATCACGTAATGCACGGATCAGATCTTTTTAATTGTAACCCCTAACAATAACATACATAAAGGCGACAAAATAAATTATTTAAATGAGCCACTATAAATTATTAAATTCATAAAATTTGTTTTCGTACCCATGTTTTGTAGAGTTTGGGTGACCCACGTTTTGTAGAGCTTGACACATATCATTCATTCGTGTTTTCCTCCTTAATAGGACAATTTTTATGATTGAATACCTGAATTATTTGCAAAGTTCCTTTCAAGCTCTTTCACTTGTGTTCTCATTTATAAATATCGGTTAAGAAGTTTTTGCGAAACATGATTTTTTAAAATTTGAGTTTTTACAAAAACCTAAAAACGGAGTGCAGAAGTACAGTGCAGA